>OY282560.1:299808042-301008042 GCA_958295665.1 Tipula vernalis | reverse complement strand
TAAATTGTGTTGAATTATGTTTAACGTTTTAACGGGTTATATCTTATAAAGGGATTTGGCCGCCTCCACGATGCTCCTCCTAATAGTTCATTTCATCCATCCATAGGATAGATGGTATCTGGCGAGGTCTGCTTTCGTTGGTTCTGACTCAAATATTTGTTTGGTGCCCCGAATCGGATTTAAAATATTTTAGGTATAAATAAAAAATGTTAAATGTGAATTTATATAGGATGAATTTGAACATGTTAGGATTTTATAAAATTTTCTTTCCAAATGTGGTTTCTTCATTGTCCTGATTCTAAAACGTAAGAAATTTATATTTAAAATTATTTCTTGAATATAAGTTAGAAAATATATTTCGTTCCCTGGGTTGTCAGTTGAAAAAAATTATTGTCAGTTGTGGCTTAAGTTAAGTTAATAAATCTACATTTTCAAGTAGTAAAAATTGTGCAAAAACTCACTAGATTATTTGGACACCTGAGGTTATACCAAACAGGGTTAAAGATCGCTCCACGTCCCTAAGTAGGTGGAAAGATTTATGTTTTTAGTCAACTAATCGGCGACTTATATTTTGCTTATTGAAATAAGAATTTTTGTGATGAATGCCTATAAGGTAGCACCAAAAAGTAATCGGCCATATCATCAGAAATCTTTTTGCATTTATCCGACTTGACAAATTCATTGAATATAAAGCAAGTTCGTTGTAAAAGCAAACACAAAGTAAGAACCATACTTTTAAATCAAACTATCAATTTAGAATCAAACTCGGCTTTCAAAGTCACTGGCGAAGACAAATTGAAAGCAAAATCTATTGTCAAATTAGGTGAAGAAGTCATTGTCTAGTTCAAAATCGCAGATTAATTGATATGTCTTACTATCGTATCGGACAACCGCATCATTGGCGATGCTGGAAAGCAAATTCCGAGCAACAAGTAATATTGAAACTGTATTTTTGGAAATATAGAAAAATTTAAGTGAAGATGCAATATTATCGGACATACGTACATAAATTAAGTGACGTAGAGTGCACTTGGTGAAGCTATGTTATTCTTTTATAATTAAGCATATAAATATATTACGTACTCTTTTGGTACGCTTTGTTGCGAATGAGCATATAATTTGCTCAAAACAGAACGGGCCAAAAGTAGGTAAATTATAAATCAATAAAATGAACTATTTAATATTCAAAAATATTTCTAATATGTAATATGATTTATATAATGAAAGAAATGAGTAACCATGCTTGAACTCTTACCCTAATCACATTAAAAACTCAAGTATTTTATTAGTGTGGCTAACTCTGTTTTGGATAAAGGAATTAAAATTAAATTTATAATGCAAGGCGTGATACTCAATTTTAATGCAGATAAATTAGAACAGCATTTTCGAATGTAGCATGTCTCGATACTAATCAGCAATAATCATTTAGATGTTTTCGATGATAGTGCAGAAGCGGTCAAGTAGAAAATTAAGTTTTGATTCAAATAGTGAAGTGAACATGCCAGTATTATGGAAGCAAACAAAAATGGAACCTTGTCGGTTTAAACAAAATTGAATGTTAAGGGCGAACACTGGATTTAAGTTTTGCAAAGCCCGCACACTCCGTTTGTACAAATGGAAGCGAGGAAGGAAGAGGTAAGCTTCACTGACTAACGCAAATCCTACCTGTAGATACAGGCTGAGCAATACTGCAATATTTTACCAACACAGTATAAACTACCTAAGATTAGTGTTGAAACCACCTACACTACTTTGTTTATAAAACAAGATTACCGTTTTTAAGTGGGGCCTTTTTATTATCTATCTACATTTTAACTTTATGTTTATCTAGTCAATACTTAGTTACAAGCATATAAAATAAGTATTCTGAACGATTTCATTGTGTTAGGCAGCAACTTGAAATTCGTTAGATAACTATTAATTATTCTGAAATTTTGAGAAAGATGTTGCGGGAAGTAGCTGTTAGCTACTTACATATACTAGGTTCAAGCTTTTGCAAAAAGTGGCCAAGAAAAATTTTTATAAAACCTCCAGACAGTTAAACATTTAGATGTTTGCAGAAGAGCCTCTCAGCAATAACAGAAGGTTCTAAGCCAAATGCAATTCAAGAAACAAGGGTTTCAGGAGTTTTTTGTTATCACGCATCACCCTCATTGCACATCAAGTTATTAAGGCTAAGAAGAGATTTGACAGGTGAGAAGAATGAAACACACTCTTGATACATAGCAATCTAGTGGATTTAAGGTTTGTCCATATAGAAAAAACTATAGAACTAATTTTAAAAAAAAATAGTACGGAGTCTGCCTCTGCGCATTGTTTATAGTGTTAACAAATGCGAGTCTTAATGGCAATTACAATCTTGACATTGTAAATAACATAGTTGGATCAGTAGTTATCAGCTTTATTCTGGGCATAAAAACCATATTACCTTTTCTAACACCTATAATAACTCCTAGTTTTACAGATTTTTCAAATGATTCAATTACCACCATACGGAAACCATTGACTAAACCTGATCCTAAATTCATATTCCAGATAAGCATACTTACTGAATATTGATCTACATATATTACGGGGATCCAAAGAATCACCAAAAATATGGTGAACAATTTAGTTTTATTCGCACATAAAACTGGTGGGAATCTCAATGATGTTTTATCCATGAGTACATTGCAGTGTTCCATTTCCCAATTGAAGCAACCACTTGGAAAATTCTCGTTCTTTGGCATCACCATGCATATTTTACTTAAACAAAGTTTGATGAGAGAATTCTAGATTCTGCTTGTCTGAATTAATGATTCGAGGATTTGAACTTTACTTGCCAATGGTACCACTGGTAAGATTTGCCTGAAATCTATACCGAAAAGTAATATTTTTACCCTCATTGGAACGTTAGCTAATAACGCGCCTTTACACTTCATAATATCACGAAGTAGGCAGTCCACTGTCTCATCAAATAAAAATAACTGACGCTTTACAGATGTTGGTTTTATAGATGAAATGGACAAAGATATTACTGGTACAAGGAGACCGAATAAACGTTGGAGTGTTCGTTCCACTATCTAATAGTAATGCCGCTAGCTATAACACCTCACCCCTAACTATACTCAAAATACATATGACACTTCAAAATAAATGAATAAACGAATGTCTTACCATATCCACCAGAAGCTTTCAAGACGAACAAATTACCTTCAGCATGACCTGAGGTTGCGTCCAGAATCTGATTTACTACATTCTTTTTGATCATTATTTAAATGATCGTAGATATCAGCACCACGAACAGTTCCTTCAATTTGGTTATTCACAGGCTCAATAGATCGTAACATATTCGGTATTGGTAGACCGATCCCGCCGCAGTCTAAACCATTAACTCTTAGAATTTTTTCGATTTGCTGTAATGCTGCATTTTAAGATGTAGATTCATTAACTTGAACCATATCTTCTATCATAGAAGCTTTGAATGTCATCCTCAATTGATTTGGTGATGTTGGTTGGCAAAAACAACAAATATATAAAAACAGTTGTCGTGGCATATGCGTATTTCTTCGAAGTAGACCTCTTTTAAGTGCCGCCCCACCGAAGGTTTCCAAGGTTACCCCATTGTAGGAGCGCCAGTCAGCAAAACACTTAGCCCCTTTACATGAAGTAGTAACAAGCGTTTATGAAATCGGGTATAATCAGTCGGTGCGACCGAATATATTCTTCCAATCACTTTGCTAATATTATTTAATACCTCTTTGGCGTGGCATCCATTTGTTGTTAGTAAATTTGTAATATTGTGGGATGTCAGTATACAAATATTGGTTAGCATTTTGTCACGCATGTTTAAATCAAATCACGCTGTTAATGTTGTTCGCTTTGAATTTGATACTACAAGTGGATTTGGTTCATCCGTTTCTCGAAAACACAAGTTCTAGTAGCCATCATCATGGACTGCTAAACGAACTATTGCATGTGATCGGTCATACATTTTGTTCGTATGAAGGCGCCAAATATACTCGTGTGAGCTAGCTAGTTGATGGCTCTCATTGAGGCATGTAACGAATTCCATACATGCTGAGTCATAGCCATTCGTACACTAGAACAAATGTCCACATTTATGTGAGCATTGTATTTCAATAGTAGAAACGGATTATAATGAATGATTTGTATATCCGTTATTATTTTCAACTATTTCTTTCAAAAACTGTTTCGGGAATTTTTTATGCATTTTCCATTATTTATGCATGGCGCATATTCGTAATCCAAATACGAACACCACATGGTCCATGAATCATACATGAAACGACAGTAAAGACTTGGAAAGCGTACCGGATCAGGAAATTCAGCACACACACCTTTATCAATATCAGCTAGTTCTTCAAATTTGGAGTCTTGATCACCCTATTTTTTATTATAATTATAATTGAAAATGTTTTTATCAAAAAGGCGAATGTTGTTGCCATCAAAATCGTCAAAACTGCGTAGTTTTATGTTTTCATATATAACCAATTTTTGCAGGTGATAGTACCACTTAAAGCCAGAGAACATTTTCTATTTTAAGAAATTCCTAATCTCTGTTTTCATAAATTTGACAATAACACAAATTCTGATGTGTTTAGACTTTTTAAGATTTCAAATTTCGAAATACCAAATTTAAATCAGAATAAAAATATTTTAATTTTGAGAATTGTGTTAGTATTATAGGTTACATAATATAGGTTTTCTCAACCTATAAGTATAGATATTAGTACTATGAGATAAACATAACTAGCTGTAAATATCAGCCTCTTGTGTCTGATGTTACAAATTTATTTAAGTTTCAAAGTAAGCACCAACCGAAAAAAATTAATTCAATGTTAGAACTTGATTTATACACCACTTGTTGAGCAAAGTTTCGTCAACACTTTTTTTGAAAGTGCAGGTACTACTTTCAGCAGATAATAATAATACATCCCTATAATGTTAAGAGACTCCAGTTCATATAATTTGTAATCTTATTTTAAAATTTTATTTAACATTATCATTAAATAACAAGCCTTAATAAATTTTCTGTGATGCTTTTCATTACCACAATTATAATTTTGATACACATTGATAAAAATTGTTAAACTTATCATGTTTCAAATTAGTCTCATTGACATTTTGTCATATATTTATTCGATCATTAAGGTGATTAAATATGAACGTATATATTAATATAATGGCTACACATGATGCAATAATTATTTCTCAAATTTCATTTAATAACGTGACTTATTCCACGAATTATTCCAACAAAAATATATAATAATAACCGAGCATAAAAATAAATCAATAAATAACAAAAAATTCAACTGTCACAAGCGATACGAGCCCAAACAGCGTAAATCTATTTCTCGCTTAATGAGGTGTATTCCATGAAATAAAATGTCACATACACAATATATGTACATACTTATTATGTGTTATTTTAAATTAACAACCTACGGCATGTTTGTACCAACATCTATATAATATTTTGTGCCACACATAACGTGTGAAAATGATTAATTTGAAGATTTTTCCAATACCTCAATTTGCGTTGTTACAGTTTGCGTTTTTTGGGAGTTGCGTCACAGCAAAAACATTTTTGCTCGATTCTGTATTTATATGGCTTTCTGTAGAATACTTGTTACGATGCTAGGCATCGTCCGGATTCAATAAAACCCACACATTTTCTTTTCCATTTCAATTCATGTTTATTTTCTTTCCGTTGTTACAATTTTTTTTTTTTTTTCTTCACGCACCGTATAAACATTTCTCTGACTGTAGTTCCGTACATACAAACAAGCAAACAAAAACACACCATTTTATACATCTCCGCTGGTTGTCTCACCTAAAACCAAAAAAAAAAAAATAAAACAATAAAACAGTCACACCAAGCAATTGCTATTCAATTTTTTTTCTACTTATCTGATCACTTTTTTTTTCCTATTTTCCACTCGAGTCAATTTCTTTTTTTTCCTTCCTAAATTTCTGAAAGTAATAACGCTTATTAAACTCAATATCAACATTTGTCACCATTTATTAAAACCACAACCAAAAAAAAACAAAATCTTACCTGTCACACACACACACCGACTAAAACAAATGAAAACAAACAGAAAAAAAACTCAACAACACCAGCTATTGCGGGATTGTGGTGTATATTCTTTTATGTTTTTGTCCCTTTTGCGGAGATGGCAGTGGCTGTCTTGGGCTTTTGTGTTCTTTTTTTTTTTGGTTGCGTGCCCAATTGTGTGTTTAGGGTGTTCACCTATAGAGGCATGATGAGCAACAAAAAGGAAAAAGGGGGCAAAAACAAAAATATCACGATAATTAAAATAAGCAATGTGTTGTTGTTGTACAATAAATAAAAAGGTATATAAGCAGACGAAAAATGTCATTCGGTCTCTTTTTGATCACGGATCTGCCACCATACATACGTTGACATCGATACGAGTTTTGGGCACAGGAAGGAAAAAACAAATCAAACAAAATTCAATTGGGACAGGTAAATAAATCATAAATTATAAATTACCTGAACAAAATCCCGCCTAACCATTCCGGGTCCATTTTGAGTTTTCCTTTGTGTTACAAAATATTAATAATAAATAATCGAACAATAAAATAAATACCGCGGGATCAAAAATAAAACACAGTGTGGTTATTAAAATAAATACCGCGTGATCCAAAATAAAATACAGTGTGGTTATTAAACCTAAAATAAAAAAAGGAAAAAGTCAAAAAGAAGGAAAAAATACCGGGTGATCCTACAATCAAACTAGTGGTTCCTGAACCAAAATAAGAGAGTGCTGCGCCAGATTTGGTTCCTGCGACTGATTGCCGTTCCTGCGACTGATTGCCGTTCCTGCGACTGATTGCCGTTCCTGCGACTGATTGCCGTTCCTGCGACTGATTGCCGTTCCTGCGACTGATTGCGTTCCATAAAGAAAAAAAAAAACTTTTGACGTACGTAATTACTGGTCGGAATCTTGACGAGGGTTGGGTTTTGGGACCGTAGACACCGATTTAGTGTGGCGCGGCCGTTTTTTTTCTCTTTTTCTTTTCTCTTGTATACAGTTTAGGGGTCTGCGGAGGTAGAGCTCTTCATCCGGAGATCACCGGTTCACCATTTAGACATTCCACGCTGGTGTCGTTACGGATCAACAAACGGACCGGTCAAAGGGATTTTATGTCCAGTGTTGTGCGTCGTCATTTGCAATTTTTTTCTTAGAATATAAAGAAAAACAAAAAAAACAACCACAAATATTTATGTAAAGATTGTGTAATCCTTAATAGCTTCAAAACATTTTTTTTGTGTAATAAAGTTCTTTCTAAATTATAACGTAATATAAATAGCATGTGTTGTTAGTCCAATTTTTTTGCAGGGAGCGATCGTGTGAGTGAAGATGTGGGTGTGTGCGTTAAAACACCAAGCTTAATGTCAGGTAAGTGAGTGTGAGTGTGGTAAGCAGAAAAATGCAAGTACATATCTGTCAATAGCGGCTTAAATTAAAGTTTCCGTGCGGCATCATTAACTCACCACCCCTCATACTGATCCTAGTCAGAGCAACAAGCCGCGGTGATGTCAGCGGAGATATCTGCTTGCGGGAGAAGTGAGGACACGCGGCTGACAGTCCAGTTCGTCCATCATACACTGCTAGGGGGTCTTTCACGGCAACGTGCGACCCGCAGTGTATGATCGGATTAGGGGTTCAGCGATGACCGGGTGCGGACTCGGGCCTGATCTCAATTCCTTTCTAGGAGTAGTCTGGGCAACTGGACTACTGAGGGGAATTGATGTATTGGGTTCGGGTTCAATAATCTTGGCCCCCCAAACTGGATTGTCTGGTGTGCGGTTCCTCATAAGTACATCTATATCTACCCTCAGGGTAGTATGAAATCATATGTAAACCGTAACATACTCACTAAACACAAAGCACCTTTGAACTTTCAAGAGATGGGACATGTACTCCGCTTACCTAAAAAAAAGAAGAAACGAAAAAAATTATTAATTAACAAGACTATTTGGTCGGTCGAAATCAATTTTAAATGTACATAAAAAAGGTAAACACAATAAAATATTTTTTAATCTTATCTGGCAACAACAATCTTTCATTTCTGTTACAAATAAATTTTTTTATAAAATTTAATATCAAACCCATGTACTCATATCTATACAATTTAATTAATTTTTATTTTCATTTCCAAGAAAATGATTAATGCAACCAAGGAATTGTAAATTTTAGTCCACGTAGCACAGAGAGTAATGTGTTGACTTGCAGATGCATACATATTCCGTAAAGACAAATATATTTTATTAAAAAAAAAAAAATATGACAAACTACTATATTGTGTCTGTAAAGGTAGGAAAAACATAAATTTTTTTTTTTTTTTTTTTTTTTTTTTTTAATAATAAAAACGGAATGCAAAATTATAATTCATCTTTATACACAGCATAATTTTAACAGTGATGGCAGATAATAAAAATATTCTCCAAAATTGCATTTTTCTTTATTCAATTATGCAAAAAATATAAAAGTTTTTAATTATTTTAAATGTGATTATAAAACTTATGAATTATTTATGTGTACAAAAAAAAAAATTGTTTCCCGCTTATCCAAAATGTAGATTTATTAACGCGCACAGTAATAAAAAAATTTACATTGCATACTATCAATCCATTTAACAGAACATTAACAATCATAAATGGTGAAAACAGCAGGACATTTATTTGCCCAATAGTAAACGATCGATCGGCCATCATACGATATTAAGACACTGAAGCACATAAAACTAAATTGATATTTATCACCCTATCTAACAACAGGCGGGTTAATAAAAGGACTTCCCGCATATATTGTGACAATAAATTGCCA
Organism: Tipula vernalis; assembly: GCA_958295665.1. NCBI lineage: Eukaryota > Metazoa > Arthropoda > Insecta > Diptera > Tipulidae > Tipula > Tipula vernalis. Next base: position 300,999,178 of record OY282560.1, on the reverse strand, counting down.
TTGTTATTTATACAAAAAACAAAACATGTCAATGTGAAACTGAAACATTTAATTTTTTTTTTTTTTTATGTTTATATCTCGACAATCTTTAAGAGATTAATTAGTTTTTAAATATTTTACTCTTTTTCGTTTTTATTATAAACTGATACATTCTGTTTAACCCGCATATCATATTTTTATGTCTTTGTTTAGTGTCTTTTATTATTATACTCGTATAAAGTAATTCATCATTTTAATCAGAAATTTTCTGGATTATTACTACGTAATATATACAAAGAGACAGTGAGGAGAGGCACGCAGGCAGTATTTTAAAATACATAAAATTATTTAAGATTTTAGATAAAAATGTAAATAGAATATAAATCATTGTTTTGGTATTTTGTTACAAGATGACTATTTAAGATGATTTTAAGTCAAAACATATATAATTATGTTTTTTTTTGTATTCCATCACACAAATTTAAATCTAATTCCAAACGCATAGATGTTGAATTATATTATTGCTGTATCATGTTGGGAGGAGAATTGAATATTTTGACAATAACAACATTTACACTCGGTCTCATCATGTCTACAAGTATTATTTTAGTGTCGATTTGACTATTAAATAAAATGAGTTGTCCGACTTAATAAACTTTGTTTGTAATTACACCATATATTATAGTGGCGACGAAGGGATTAAGAGCAAAATTAAAATATTTTGTCCACGACTATCTTATAATATACTATAATGTGCATCTTCATTTATGTGGATGTACAATTACTCACTACTAGCAGTGATTAATCATTATTATTCAGTACTAATACTAACAAGTAAATTATTCACTTTAATTTCATTTTTGAAATTTTATCTAGTAGTCAATTCAATCCTAAAATATTAACTATAGTACGCAATGTGCCATTTTCATATAATTATGTTGAAGCTGAATATTCAAAAAAAAAAAAAAAAAAAAAAAAAAAAAAAAAACACCACCAGGGGGTCAATTCTTGTTCTATGAAAATATTCAATGAAAAAAGTCTTTTCATTTAAATCTAGACAACCACTTGTAGTTTTTAAATGCCAAAAACAAAATTAATTAATTTTTATAGTACTGTGGGTAGATTCTGTTTCCATGAAAAATAAAATGAAAAGATTTCTCAGAGGAAATAAACCTAATTAGAAAGTGTTTTTTTTATGATAACTTAAATATTTTCGTCAAAATATTCTCATATTAAAAAAATTTGTTCATTGAGTATTTTGGCAGTGAGATAATCAATAAAATGGGTCCCGGTCGATATGGCATATTTCAATATGGAATATGACAAAACGGCATATTTCAAAACGGCATTTTTCAAAACGACATATAGTACACTACGGCATAAGGTGCACTAAGGAATATTTGAAAACTGCATATTTAAAAAACAGCATATGGTACGGCATATGGTACACTGTGGCATATTTAAAACGACATACATATTTTAAAATTGGCCATTTCTTAACCGATTAATATGAAATTCTATTGTTTTTTTTACGTTTACTAAATTATTACGGCTCCAAATTTCTCTATAACATCTGCTATACTATATTAGTTCGATTAAAAAAACAACATATAGTAAAATCTGGATTTCCCCATATATCCTCGTAATAAATATAACCCTTAAAGAAGGCTATAAAAATAATCAATACAAAAATAAAATAAAAAATCGATGAATTAATCGGCTCATTACCTTGCAAATTACTGACGTTCTTCATCTGTTTGCAAATAATTTTATTTAATAAAAATAACCTCTAATCGGTGCGATAGAACGAAAAAGCTTAACTTACGTATTTTTAATTTCAAAATTAGATTGACATACAAATTTATTTCCATTGAAAGAATACATTTAATTTTATTAAGTGAATGGAAATTCTGCTATGCGAAAAAAAAAAATTCGGATAACTGAATAAAAATTCCAACAGGTGATGCAAAATTTAAATAAATAAAGGATAATTCTGCTAATTGAAGGAAAATTCTGTTAGGTGAAAGTTTAAAGGAAAATCATTCAAGTGAAGGAAAATTCTATTAAGAGAATGGATTTCAGCAAAATCGGTTAAGAATTAGCCAAGTTTCATCCTAATTGACTATATATTCTAGAGTTTTATCTAAAAATCATTTCAGAACCCTACGTTCGTCGAATACGTTGAGTTTCACCGTAATCGGTTAGGGTTCTTTTTTAAATAATTATAAACGAATTCATACTAGTGATTCGAATAAAAAATAATTCCAAAAATAAGAAAAAAAAAATCGGTGAATAAATATGCGATTACCCAATTATGTTGCTATATTTTGATGTTGGTAGAAAATTATTTCCTTCTTTAAATAAATTCCCATTTTCATTGCACTAATTTCATCATAATCGGTAAGGAAATAGCCTAGTTTCATCAAAATTGGCCATATCTCAGAAGTTCATCTTAAAACCATTTTAGAATCCCATTTCCATCAAACCTGCTGAATTTCATCATAATTCTATCAAAATTGACCATATTCCAGAACTTCAACTAAAACTCTCTTTAGAGTCCCATTTCCATCACACTTGCCGAATCTCACCATAATTGGTTGAGAAATGGTCATGTTCTATTAATAATTAGCCATATTCCAGAACTACATTCAAAATCAGTTTTAGAATCCCATATCCATCGTATATGGTAAATTTCATCATATTCGGATTTCGGATCGTTTTCTAATAAATTGCCAAGTTCTACCCTAATTGGCCATATTTCGGAACTTGCACTTGTCAAATTTCATCATAATCGGCTAAGAAATAGCCAAGTTTTAAAACTAACAACACGCAACAACTGTTGCTATTGAATAATCGACCGAAATTGAATTTTTTTACTCAAATTTCAGTTCCTGGACTATTTACAACTCATGATATGATTGTTGTTATAAATATTTATGACAAGGACGCCTTGCTTCGCCTTGCAAAATGTTTTGCTTATTCCAGCAAATTCGCTTGATTGGGGACTAATTTCCTCCCTCCCGGATGTTAATAATCAATTGGAGCGTTTCAATGTACTAGTGTCTCAACTTCTCGATGAGTTTGCACTCATAAGAAAAATTTGTTTGAAGCCAGCGTGCAAGTCTTTCTCATTAAATCACTCTATACTGTACCATTGGAATATCAGAGATTTTCCTCATGCAACTTAGAGAGCAAATAAAAATCCGACTTCATTTAGTCATTGTAAGAAGTACAGGAATAAGGTTAATGAGATGATTAAAGCCGCGAAGTTCCAGTATTTTAAAAGTAATATTTTTAATTGAGGCCTACCCAATAGGATTTTATGGCGGAATTTCCAAAAATATGGTCTTTCAAAAACCAAACGAACTGCCGTGTCGGATTTTTCTGTTACTGAGTTCCCAAATCATTTTGCAAAATGCTCCCAGGTAGCTGTGCAAAATCAATTTCTAATGAATTCTGCTATTTCGACAACTGATAATCAATATTTTAGGAATGCTTCCATTATGGAAGTATGTATAATGCAATTGATGATATTCAATCTGAAGCATAAGGTTCTGATGGTATCCCTATAGGTTTCATTCGACTTTTACTACCGTCAATAAGCACTGTTTTAACAAACATAATTAACGCTGCTTTGACCAAATCTGTTTTTCCGATTGCACATATAACCCCTGTTGGGAAGGTACCTAAGCCTGAAACTACACAAGACTTTCGACCAATCAGTATACTTCCTTGCTTATCTAAGGTAATTATCATATTTCTAGTTTTGGCTTAATTGATGAAAGACATAGTACTACTTCTGCATTAATTAAAATTATAGATGATTAGAGTTCATCTGTTGCAGAACGTAAAGTGCCTTTGCTTGTGCTTCTAGATTTTCATAAAGCTTTTGACAGTGTTAACCATAAAGTTCTGCTCCATAAGTTGCGCTCAAACTTTAATTTTTTGAATGGAAAATTTTCCAACGAGAGTTTAATGACTTCTGGTGTTCCTCAGAGTTCAATCTTGGGCCCTTTGTTATTTATGATGTTTATAAATGATAACAGAAACAACGTAGCTCCGGTAAAGTTTCATATTTTTTCAGATGATTTGCAAATCTTTGACTCAGCAGTAGCAAGCAATATGGATGCTTGCGTGCTGAGAATAAACGATATACTTGAAAGAATTTTAATTTGGAGCAATACCAATCATATTAAAATCAACCCCAAATCCAAAGCCATGTTCGTAACCAGTAATAAAATAATGTTATCCAACCTTCCGCATTAGAATATCAAAATTGGCAATGGGAATATTGAGATTGTGGATACACAAACTTTGTTGGGATGACCTTGTAACCCAATTATGTGGTAGAATATATTCTACGTTAAGGACGTATATGTACAACAAAAAGAGAGCTGATTCAATTTCAAGTTATACTAGTTTAATATTGGGGTGTGATTTATATCATAATTTAGAGTTCATAACAGTTATTTTCCTTTATAAAATAATTTATTATAGAAATCCCATGTATCTCTTCAATTTGATTAAATTCTTTAGATCGACTCGTACGTCTAATATCAGTCTTCCTACAAATTGCAAAACTAAAGCACGTGAGCCATCTTTCTTTGTGCGGAGTATTAAACTTTGGAACTCATTAAATTCTAATTTACAATCTAAGAAAAGTCGTAAGTAATTTTAAAAACGATTGCTTCACATATTCCTCATCTCTAAGTTGGTACTTGTTTCATTTTGGAATACTGGTACTTTTTGTAATTCTATTGTTCGTCATTAGCTATGAAATTATTTAATGTTCTAATGTTAAATCAAGATTGTGTAATTGAATATTTAAATTAAGTATACATAAGAAGGTTTTCTTGAATTTTAAGGAAATTGTCATACCGCTAAGCCTTACTTGTATAATATTAATAAGAAATAAATAAAACATACCACATGCCATATTGAAATATGCCGTTGTATAACTTATGCCATAGTGTACCAAATGCCGTGCTGAAATATGCCGTTTTGAAATATTCCATAACGTACCATATGCCATTTTGACATGTGCCATATTGAAATATGCCATAGTTTACCTTATGTCGTAGTGTACCATATGCCATTTTGACATGTGCCATATTGAAATATACTATAGTGTACCTTGTGTCATATTCATTTTGAAATATTCTGCTTTGAAATATGCCATGTTGAACGGATCTCGAATAAAATATGTATTAATGTAACGATGTAGCAATAAACCAAAAGTGGTGCCCAAAATCATAAAAGTTTGCAAGCAAACTTGGTAGTTTTGATAGTTTATGCAAATAGATACTGAAAAACATTCATTTTAAAAAATCTTAAACCACTTCAAAAAAAATTTCAAAATGGAAACTGGATGGAAATCGATCAACTGTGAGAAATCTTGTTTTGTTGACAATTTTTTTGACTTTAGCATTAAAGAGTGGTGAAGTGATAGTGTTGAAGTAGTGTTTACTGATTTTAGTAAAGCTTTCGACAAAATCGATCATGTCTTACTTGTAAAGAAACTGGAACAACTGAAAGGCGATGTCCTTCCTTTAAAATGAATTTTGACATACTTAAAGAACCGTACACAAAAACTTCTTTTAAATAACATTTTAAACTTGTGTCCCACAGGGTAGCCATCTAGGACCTCTTTTATTTATTGCATTCATAGACGATGTGAAGAGATACTTCAAACATTGTGAGTTTTTGATGTACCATGACGATTCTCAAAAATCAAGAAGGTATTTTTTGATGCTGAGGATAGTTTTTAGTTACTTCATTAAGTATGTTGTCAATTGGCAAAATCTCTAGGTTCAGAAGAAGCTGTAAACCTCTGACGATTTGCAAAAATAAGGGAGGTACTTTCTGATGCTGAGATATCGTCTAGTTATTGAATATAATAATCTCTCGAATTAGATCCATAGAATCTTTTAATTAACTAATTTTGGTTTAGGAAGTATGCCCCTGCCGATCCGCAAAACATAATGAGATATTTTTTGATGCTCGAATAGCTTCTAGTTATTTCGTTTTACATGTGGCCAATTGGCAAAATCTCTAGAATCAGATGCACAGAATTTTTCATTTAACCATATGACATCAAACGTTTAGAATTTTACGTTTAGAATTAAACGTCTTAAGCCCCTGACGATGCGCAAAAATAAGAGAGAAACAAAAGGGTAATAAATGCATTTTTTAGAAAATACTACAGAAACCTGCTAATTTTCGTATGAACGAATGTTGTGCAGAAACGTATAAAAAGCATACACACATCCATACAGATTCTCATTTTTATTAGTATTGATAGACAAATAATATGTATATGACTCATCTATTGCAGTACATTAATACTTCCAAAATTTGTTTGCGTGATTTGATATAAAGACGTACAATTCAAGTGCCCTAATATAACGCGATTAAAAAACTTATTTCTATAAATTGCAATGGTCTAAACTTTAAAAATGAAAAAATTCAAAGTCTCAAATTAACAGTTAAAAGTTTGAATTTCGATTAATTTTCGAAATTGTCCTATGCTTATATTTGATATATTTTGAAGAACAAAAGTCTAAACAAAATATTCTGAGTCTCGAACCATTAATTTTCCACAAATACATTCCTGTAAAAGTCGGAATAGAAAGATGAACACCATTCAATTTTCTACACCAATCGTAATAGCGAGGAAGCAAAATGGAGCGCAAAAAATTTGTAGTGATTTTAAAGTCACAACTAATCTGCAACTAATCGTGCTTTTGAAATCCGGTACCCTTAAAATAGAAGAACTTTTTCAGCAGATTAAAAGCAACAAGTGTTTTTATTTTAAATATAAATATAAATACATCAAGGCACATTTCAATACAATTTCTCAAATGAATTTAATAAAATCAAGATAAATATAATTTGTTGAGTTTACTGCAATGCTTGCTCGAAAACCACATTTATTTATTTTGCTCCCGGATCAAAACACAGAAATTTGTTGAAGTTCCTACTCTCGGAATGAAGGTGTGTTCTCTTTTACGTAGCCACATACCTAGAAGACTCAATCAGAAGGATCGAGTACTGCTAATTTGTTGGCTAGAGATCTGCCTACGGCGCCTTGTTGTCAGTATTAATTGCTAATTGTAGAAGTAAATATTAATGTGCGCATGTTAGACAGAACTCCAATACCAAAAGACCATCATGATAGAGGTAATTTAGTTCTGGGGTAATAAAAAAGTTACCCTCAAGTTCTTCATGGTGTTTACCTTCTTGCGTTACATAATCGAAGAAGTTGGCATAAAAACTCCCTAGATGAGACGTAGATTTACAGATGAACTCGCGTGTTGTAATTGAAATTTTTTGAACATTGCTCGAACAGCGGATTTTACGAATGATACCGATATCAATAATAATCATATAATTATAACGTCATACTACCGTGCTAATTATAACATCATACAACCATACCATAATAACAGTATACCATTATATCACAACAGCACCGTACTATCATACCACCAAATCATAATACAGTCACACAATCGTACCATCAAACCATCATACCGTCGTAACGTCATACCATCAAACAATTACACCACCATATCATCACACGCCGTACCATAATAACATCCTACCAGCTTATTATCATACCATACACAATTGTATCATGTTACCATCGTACCACCAATATACCTTTACACCACCAAAACCAGCATAACCAGCACACCGTTACACAAACAAACTATTAAACCATCATACCATCAAACCATCTCACCATCATATCTTTATATCATCATACCTTTGTACCATCAAACCACCATACCATCGCACCATCATTCGATCATACCACTACACCATTATATCATGGTACCATCGTACCTTCATATTATCATACCATCCTACCTTCATACCATCATACCATTATACCATCACCATCACAATCACCATCACTATCACCATCATCATCCTCCTCATCATCATCATCATCACCATTACTATCAACATCACCATCATCGTAAAAAAATATTGATACACGTGACGATTTTTTTTTTGATTTTGCACTAAATATCCAAAAATGGACGTATTACCCTACAATGGTAAAAATTTCGTCAAAACCTGTTAAATATAGTATCTGATATTAGGGCGAATCGACAACCAGATAGAAGGACGGACTTTTTAATTTATATATGCAGAGAAGATGAGAGGAATTTCCCCGTCACCAGATAATTTTTAAAAAATATATTGCCTAGGCCATGTTGTAATATTGTTCTAATTAGCAACCACAGTAAACATTTTTATTGTATTGTTGATTATTGTATCGAAATTACTTATTTATCTTCGGCAAATATATACAGAACAACTTCAAAGTATACTCTGCAACCACAAATGTAACATTCACTTTTAATTAATCCATATATTTACCTACAATAAGAACATTGGTAATACTTAAACAGATAAAAACTAAAGTACAAATAAACCGAAATGAAACAAGTTTCTTAAACTAATTTTGCCTAAAGGCTATTAACATTCTTAGATAAATATTTGTTGCTCCTAGTAAAAAAACACACAATTGTACCTATTTATACGGTGGTATTTTTTTGATAATTAGTTCGTGGTACGGAATAAGAGAATATATCTTGTGCGGGGGGAGGTTTCTGAAATCAATAGTTGGTTATTTCTTTTTGTTTACAGCCTCAACGTAAATTAATATGTGAGTTACATTATAAACGCTATTCTTATTCTTAATCTTATTTAGCTCTTAAATAATTAAACGATTGCCATATATTATTCGAAAGTTAAATCCTCCTTCATTTGTTTCACTTGAAAAATAAACCATTGGAGGAATAAAACAAAAACTAATTATGTACTCTCGCGTATATGGATTGCAGCTATTTTATATAAATTTATGTTCATACATAAAATATTTAAAAAGTTAAACAATAAAAATAAATAAATTAGAAATTTGATTGCCTAATCATTTGTGTAAAAAGTAATAAAATACAAAAAAAAAAAAAAACAATTTAAATTAAAAATTAAGACAAATTTTTCACAATTTATTTTCCAAACATTAAAATAAAAATAAAAATTGGATTACCATTAAGTATAATATGATGATACACTTTAGGCAAAAATCGTGCATCAAGTAGAGATAAATCAAATTGATTGTGAAATGTTTCAAAAGAAATTGAATTAAATAAAATAAAATAAAAAAAACTTTAATTTGTTCGCACCCTCAACTCTCAATATTAACTTGATGTACATATTTATGTAGATATGTACATATATACAATAGTTATAGCAATCCCTAAAATTGATTTTATTTTTTGTGTGATTTGTCTCTTCTGAAATTCGTTTTACTATTTAAAAATTCGTGTCAAACAATTTTTCAAGCACCCTTATTTTGGAGCATAAAATTTAATTAAAAATTGAGGACGCACTTGAAACTATATACATACAATATTATCTGCATCATAAATGGACCGAAGGTACACATGTGTAGTTTTCGTTGGTTTTTGTTGGTATACAGTATTTAATTGTATAAAAAGAGAGTACCTATAATTGAAATGGTACAAAACAGATGTATTTGTTCTGGCTGAAGCTACAACTTTTGAACGAATTCAATGATCTTGTATGAAAATTTTGGAGTTTTAAATTTAAAAACATAATAGGTACGGAACAAATATATTTTTAGGAATATTCACCCATTAAACCTTTGGCAAACAATAGGTAATTAAAAATCCTCAGTTATTTCATAACAATTTAAACAATTTTCAATTATAATAATCAACGGAGATGAACGGAGATAAAAAGCAATTTGGATTGTGCATGCAAGCGAGAAAACCTTGTTTCACCAATATTTAGAGTTTATAGCAAAAAAAAGATCTCTTTTGTGATTGTTACTATTGTAAGGGTTATTTTGTTCTAAAAGAGGCTGAAAAGCACCAATTGAACTTACTAAATATATTGTTACGTTTTTGAATTGTCAATCAAGGTTAGTATCATTGGATTGTGAATAAAACAAAATCAATTTAATTTATCACCAACGAATTTATTTATTTAGCACAAGAATTATAACAACACAATTTTCTAATTATAATTCACAAAATCACTTTATTTAATATTTACACAATTTTACTGTACACTTATAATATTTATTTCCACTAAAACACTTTTTAAATCATTTTTTAATTTCTTTTTAATCTTCACACTCATCTTCATTCTTACAAGTTTACACTATCGCGTTCTAAATTCGAATAATCCAATTCGATCTTGTTCGCCTTTTTATATACACAAACCAAACTTCTCGAAACTTCATGACTTTTTCAGTTAGAATAGCGCAGAAACATTTAGAACATTATTGTCATGGAAAATTCCATTTTAGTACAGTAAAAACATTGAGCTATTAATTTAACTTATTCTATCACACCCTAGATGTCACCATCACAATATAAATATATGTATTAGATACTTAAAGGCATACATTCAGGGGTATTTCATCAATAAATGGAATTATTAAAATTAATCTCGAAAATTATATTTTGATAATTTCAAAAACAATTGCACTTAAATTAAGTTTTACCAGTTGGCCATCAATCTCATAATGATTTTCTGTTAGGCTATGGGTTCATCATTATTTGTGCAAATTTTTAGAACATCGTCATGTATTTTGCTATCCCTTTCCAATATAAGAGCTGAAAATTTGCTTCTACCGTTCAACTTAATAATGTTCAAGTAAAATTTAAATTAAATTTTGCCAGTTGGCCATCGATCTCATTATAATTTTATGTTTGCCTATGGGTTCATCATTATTTATGCAAATTTTTAGAACATTGTCATGGATTTTGGTACCCCTTTCCAATATAAGAACTGTTAATTTGATTCTACCGTTCAACTTAATAATGTTCATGTAAAATTTAAATTAAATTTTGCCCGTTGGCCACCGATCTCATTATGATTTTCTGTTAGTCTCTGGGTTCATCATTATTTATACGAATTTTAAAACATCGTCAGGGATTTTGGTACCCCTTTCCAATATAAAAGCTGAAAATTTGCTTCTACCGTTCAACTTAACAATGTTCAAGTAAAATTTAAATTAAATTTTGCCAGTTGGCCATCGATCTCACTATGATTTTCTGTTTGCCTATAGGTTCATCATTATTTATGCAAATTTTTAGAACATCATCATGGATTTTGCTACCCCTTACCAATATAAGAACTGTAAATTTGATTCTACCTTTCAACTTAATAATGTTCAAGTAAAATTTAAATTAAATTGTGCCAGTTGGCCACCGATCTTATTATGATTTTCTGTTAGCCTCCAGGTTGATCATTATATTTAGAAATTTTTAGAACATTTGAACAAAATTTTTCGAATGCTGGCTGACAAATATTTTGTATCTACAATTGAGCTGATTCTAACAAAGAAATTCAAGAAATTTCGACTGCTGACTGTCTGTTGTTGTATCTACAATTGAATTTATGCTAACGAATAAATTTAAGAGATTTTGACTGCTGACTGACTGATGTTGTATTTTCGTTGGCATAAATTCAATTGTAGATACATAATATCAGTCAGCCAATAGTCGAAAAATGGTGTAAACATTTTCTAAAAATTTTCAAATATAATGATGAACCTATAGCCTAACAGAAAATCATAATTAGATCGATGGCCAACTGGCATTTATTCTTTAGCCTAAATTCAATTGTAGATACAACATCAGTCAGTCAGCAATCGAAATCTCTTGAATGTATTCGTTATCATAAATTCAGAGAAAGTTAGAACAAGTTCAATTGTTGTCTTCAGTCGAAATCTCTTGAATTTATTCGTTAGCATAAATTCATTTGTAGATATAACATCAGTCAGTCAACAGTCGAAATCTCTTGAATTTATTCGTTAGAACAAGTTCAATTGTAGATGAAACATCAATCAGTCTGCAGTAGAAATCTCTTGAATTTATTCGTTAGCATAAATTCATTTGTAGATATAACATCAGTCAGTCAGCAGTCGAAATCTCTTGAATTTATTCGTTAGAACAAGTTCAATTGTAGATAAAACATCAATCAGTCAGCAGTCGAAATCTCTTGAATTTATTCGTTAGAACAAGTCCAATTGTAGATAAAACATCAGTCAGTCAGCAGTCGAAATCTTTTGGATTTATTCGTTAGCGTAAATTCAATTGTAGATACAACATCAGTCAGTCAGCAATTGACATCTCTTGAATCTATTCGTTAGCATAAGTTCAATTGCAGATACAACATCAGTCAGTCAGCTGTCAAAACCTCTTGAATTTATTCGTTAGCATAAATCCAATTGTAGATGCAACATCAGTCAGTCAGCGGTCCTAATCTCTGAAATCGATGGCCAACTGACCAAATTTAATTTAAATTTTTTTTGAACATTATTAAGTTGAACGGTAGAAGCAAATTTTCAGCTCTTTCGACAGTGAAAGTTTTCTTTGAAATTATTCATTTATATATTGTATTGTAGATTCATAACCTATCATCTGCAAATTATGAAAAATCTCGTTCAATTCATATAGTTAGTAAATTAAAAGATATAAATATATTTTCGATATACCGCAATTACGAAATAACTAATGAATTCAATTTTATTTTTAGTTTTTAGTTTCGAAGTTATAAAGATCATAATATTTTTTAAAAAAAATGTCAATCAAATTTAGAGTCGTTAGGCTAGCTGAATATCAACCTGTTATTCCTGTTATTCAGATTCATGAATAACTTAAAAATTTTTGATTCCCCTAAATGTCATTTTTAGTAAAAACTTCACAGGCACAAATTTTCAATATCTCAAATTTCGAAAATCTCAGTGCTATGCTAAATTAACTTCCAAACTAAACTTGAGTAATCTCAAAAAATACAAAAATAAATGGATGAATGAATGAAAAACTTAGGATTTACAAATAAAGCAAAAGGAACAATTATTTTTCTCAAGTAACCAAAACTATTTGTGTATAAGTTAAAAGTGCATGCGTGAAAATTTAAATCAGCAGCCTAGCCGCCACTGCATACAACTATATAATCTAGGCTTAATATTGGCATATCTTTTGTTCTGAATAGTGACAACACATCTCTTCATGGGATTCCAATTTACTCGAACCATATCGAATTTTAGAGATAAAGATTTCCACTTTAGTATTCTTCACATAAGCGAATTGCTCACATCTGCGCACGAATAAAACACAAATTACGTTTTGCAATTAATTCTTTTCGCTTAGTTATGGTAAAATGAAGTTTTTATTTTTGTATTTTCAAGTGTTTTAATTTTAGAAAACGTTTTTCTTTAAAATAGGTTTGTACAGTGCCGGCGTTATATAGTATTTGGCTTAAAACCTCCTCGAGATAATTACAAATAAGCCCGTTGGGCATCATGTGTTCCGATGAAGTGGAAATTATTTCTCTTCAGTCACTTGTACCTTCTAATCCACTCTAGAAACCATCGAAAAACAATTTCTAATTTTTTAAGGGACTGAAGGGCAATTCAAAAACTACAGTGTTGCTCTTAAAATGTTCAAAAATCGTTGCTGAACATATGGTTTTTGAAACTAGTGAAAAATTCAAATTAAAACTGTTCTAAATTCAACTGAAAAAATGGAGGTGTGGCCAATATACGACTTTCTTTTACGAACAGCGAATTTTGAAAAAAAAAATTTTAAATTTTTTATATTAATTTTTGTAAACAACATACTTTTTAAGATATTTGCAAAATAAATTTTCTGGACAAATGGAGTGTCTCTTCCGGTTAACCGATTTGGAATAAAGTTCCCTGGGACCTCACAATTTATCAAAAAAGCTTAAATATGAAGTTTCAGTTCGATTGGTTAAACCATCAGGGCTTTAGAGAGGACACAGATCGACATACTGACATACTGACAGACAGACACCAGTTCGAAACCCACTTTTTCGGACCCAGGGTACCTCAAAACAGATAAATCTCTAAAAATCTCAAGGTCCAAAATTTGCATGATTAATATACTTTATTTTACTTATGTAAAACAAAGTAAAAGTGTAGGCACACGTTAAGCACTACTTAAAAAAGTGTAAATTAGCAGTAGAACCAGGAAAGCGCGATATTTTACAAAGTGGGCAAATCAAGCTTTCCGACACAATTTTAGTTATAAAGATAAAAAGAAGAAAGTTGAAGAAGAAAGTAGAATGTTTAAAACTGTTGCTCCATCTACATAGTACCATTTGCCGTAATCTTAACGATGATATCAGGTGTAGGCCTGGTACTATGGTACTAACATTTTACAAAATCTCATAAACGTTACACTTGCCCAACCCTTTTTATTATAATAAAAATAATTGTTTCGGAAAGCTTGATCTGTTGGAAATATATGCCTTTATGGAAATATATGTCCACACATGGTAACATCTCGTGTAGTGTAGCATCAGTTTTTAACCTACTAACTAATTTTCACGATTTTCAAAAATTTTCGAACATGCCCGACTCTTTTTATCATAATGACCGAAAATTATTTCGGAAAGCTTGATCTGCCCACTTTATAAAAATATCGCTCCATCCCCGCCTGCATTTTTTCAGTACACACATATTTTTCACTAATTTGTGTACCTACAATTTTTGTGAAATACTTCTGAAAAAAGTCATTTTGACACAACATACCCAAACCTTTTAATCCGTTTTTTAATATTTTGATCTATGCAACCTTTTTTGGGGCTCAAGGCACTACTTTACGCAGTATAACCAAATAGAAGACATATGACTATAAATCCGTTTTTTTTTTTCACCAGAACTTTGCATTGCTTCATACTAGCCTATAGTACTGACATGAAAGGTGGGTCGGCCCATAAATTCTGCACTCTCAAACTGGCTCTAAAAGCACTTAGCATAACATACACAGAGAAAAACCCATAGAGAATCATGTTAAGCCATCGTATGTGCAACGATATTGATTGATTAATACAGGTGTACGACATTCACTAAGCAAGATTCCCGGAATACGCCGGGTCCACCGTCCACAATTGATCATACAACAACACCATAGGATTGGAAAGGAATATAAGTATTAGAGACTCGACCCGTTTTCAGCCACCTACGTCACCACTCGTTTAATTAATACACATCGTTCCTCATTAGAGCCGCAAATTCTGAAAAGCTGTAATTTATTTCTTTAATTTTTTTTTTCTAACAAATTACCACATGCAGCCCATATATTATGTGGAATATTGATTCCCGGCAAGTGGCATAATCGCAAAAATAAAAAAAAATCAACTTTATAATATTTGGGTGACGCACATTAATCGAGGCAGAATCAGGATAGTGAAAGCTAGAAAGGTAGAGCTGTTGTATAGTTTTAAGGAATATCCAGGCGAAGGATTGTGACTTTGGTGTTGTCCTGGCTGTAACGCAATTGCTCGAGCCACGCTGATTTCATCCTGACAACAGATTTCCAGATTTTCAGAAAAGGTGAGATCAGTTGAGGACGATGTTCAAAGTTTATTTTCTGAGGATTTTGGAGCAAGTATCAAGCGAAACCAATGAAAACTGATGATTTAAACATGTTTTTACTTAAAATTCAAGTTAGGCTGGGGATTGGTGATGTTTCTGGATGAAATTACTGGTTTTGTGTTGTTAAGTTATCGAGCTCTATTGATACACTCTATTATGAATGAGATGATGCTCAAAATAGAGTAATAAATAAAAATAAGGAACTTAATTAATTATTATTATTTTAACTCTTTTCCTTTTTAGCGCCTGTTCTTTTTCGTCTACTCGCCCCCTCATCATATGTGTAATGATATGTTAAAACATTCCATTCTAAAACATAATTAGAGGGTCTGGTACAATTTAGTTAGGAAATATTTTAATTTTATGCCCTTATACTAACTACAAATTCTGTCGTAGAAACCGAGGGTGATTTTTGATTGGCCTAATATTTTGATAGACCATGATGGACACCTTAATGGTGGTTTAGTAGTTATCTTAACCTAATTCTTCCACAGAACGTGAAGAACATATTGATGCTGGTTAAGTAGTTTTGCTCGCGAGTGGTCTATCGAATTAAATAGTGAAATAGCGGTACTGCTCGGGTACCGTTAAACAGGTATTTTCACATGAGTTGTTTACATGTGGCTGTAAAATGTGTTAATATATTTAGTTTTATTTATTATTAATTGTAATTTATAAATTCCATAATTGGTTTTGATTTTTTTTTTATATTATTTGTCCCTTTTATGGACATTGAAGACTACCAAAAATAAAACCAACTTATTTCAGTATTAAAAATTTAATTCTTGTGGATGTTAACATATTTCCTGCTGGTTTACTGCTAGATATCAGAGCTTGTTGAACAGTTAAATATCCTACTTGTTTTTTTCTGTTATTAAAATTACTTATCGAAATTGAAGGGAATTAAAAAAACATAGGAAACGTATTCTTGGAATGTAAATTTTCGACGGAAATAACGAATTTTACTATAAAGTCGTCGTTGATTTTTTTTCGGGCACATTTGTAATCTGCCGTAATTTCTTTAGAAACTTGAAACCAGTTTCAAACAATATATTGTTTTTGGAATCTCCTGTCTCGATCGAAAAAACCACTAGACCCTATTCTGACTTCTAAAATTTTACGAAGCCTAATACCTTAGACAGACTACTGTTTAATAAATCCGAGTTAGCTAGGCTCTTTGAGATATTCCACACAAATTAAATAAATTAGTGATTAATTTGCTGTACTTGCAATTTAGATTCTTAATTTAATTTATTTGTAGTGTGTTAGGGTCTGATTTTAAATTAATAAATAATTGTGCAGTAAATTAGGATTTACGTTTCATTGAATAGGAAACGAACCAGTTAGTTATTAAATAGTATGTCGTAATCGATTAATTTGACCAGAGAAACCTGACCGGATATCCGGAAACTTCACGTAGTTTAGAAATTGTGTTGTCTTGTGCTAACTAACTTATTATATATTACTAACAAAATGATATAATGAAATTTAAGTAAAATGTGTAATTTAAGTTGTAATCGTATGCCGTTATTTTGATTTATATAAGTAAATCCTGGAATATCTGTGGAAAGATAAAAAAAACTTTTGTAAAAGTCAAAGGTCTTCCATAATAAAACACGATTTTGAATATAGCATTGCAGTTTTTTTTTTTTTGTATAATAATTTCCAAATAAAGAGAAATTTCTAAATAATTTAACCCTTCCGTTCACAGTAAATAATCAATTAATTTTAAAATCATTAATTTTAATAACAGACAATTACAAAAACGACCAATTAGTTTCGTAGAATGTGTTATTATTAAATATTCCACATTTTAATTGAAAATTTTGCCATTTAATGGTGAACAAAAATTCTAGAAACGTTTTTAATTTATGTATTATATTTACATAATGTTGTTTTGTACATTGAAATATTTAATTAACAAAATTGTTCTTCTATTAATAATTATTCTGCACTAACTAAATAAATAAAAAAAAACACTTTCGGAATACATACAGCTGGTTCAATCTTAAAATTGGTGATGCATAAATCATAAACCAAACTTTTTTTGAAGACATTTGGTCAACTATAACTTATACGTAAATATTCCACATTCATTTCATATATATATTTATTGCGGAAGTATTATTTTTAAACAGAAAAAAAAAATATCTGGACACATTTGGCATTAAACTTTTTTTGTTAACAACACATAGAGAAAAAATCAAATTTCCGTATCTGCCGCATTGAAAAGTTGTGTATCCAGTAAATTGTATTTATCATACACATACGGATACCAGGGCTTTATAAATATTGAGATAAATTTGTGGATACAACGAAAAAAAAAACCGAAACGAGTCAAAAATAAGTGTTAAATTGTCCAAAAGCTTTTCGTTTATATAAACGAGTATTTACCTCACAGCTAGTCACCATGACGAATACTTTGGTTTAATCCAATTTAAAGAATTTTATTTTTAAGTCTCATCCCTCATTTATAATTTGTATGGTAAATACAAGCAGTGTAGCAACGTGTTTCGAATATTCTTGCGGTGAAAATGATTTGAGAGCTGCTGTTTGTTTTTTCCAGTTTTTTTTGTTTTCGTATCACAAATCACAATGGGGAGTACATATTCGCTTTGGTAAAAAAATTCAGAATTTCTTTTTGGGAAAATATTATTCTGCTCGCATAGTTATTCGTATTTCTATTATTAATTACAACCAATTTCAATTAAGAAACTAAATTTATTTGGAAATTGGAATATAATTTTTGATTTCTTCAGTATTATAGAGTAGAAGGGAGGGGTGGAAAACCTTTTAAATATAATACAAAATTGTTTAATGTTTTTTTTTTTTTTTTGGTTTGGTCTCCATATTTTATGAGTTTTCTTATCAATTTTTCACATGACCGAATAACATAAGAGAAAATTTATTTGTCCGTATAAAAATGTATACAAGTATAAAAATAACATAAAAATATGTCACAAAAATAGGAATGGCAAGTTTCTTAAGTTTTGCTATGTATGTATATACGAAAAAAAAAAAAAAAGTTAGTAAAATGGTTAAGGAGTAGGAGGGGAGATTGGTATAAATAATATACATTACAATTTTGTAAAACATATTCGGTTGTCCTTTTTATATTTGACTTATTAAACTATATGGATACTGATTTTTTAAAATGTTAAATTTCTTTATTTTTAAGTTTGGGTCAATGAATTTTTAGAAATTTAATATACATAATATATTCCCGTTTCGCCCGCAAACCTACATAATTTGTTGATTTAATTTTTTTTTATCTGTAAACTTGATCTTAATTTACTTTATTATAGAAATGATGAAATTTAAATTCGGTAATATGTATGTACATATATTGTTCTTTTGGTTAGGAAATATCTCTTAATATGTAAACAGAAAAGTTATTATTTATTTCGATTTGTTTTTTTTTTTTTTTTTTTGGAACAATAAAGTTTGACCTTCTACACTCCCATTGGTCTCCACAATTTCAGAGCACGTAATCTAAGCGCCTTGGCTTAGTATTTTCCTTATCCTTTTCCCTCTTAAATTTTAATAAGGGCTCACAGTAAAAAAATTCTACATGCTCTATGTACAATTCCATAAGTATAGTAGCAAAATGTTTACATAGACATACGTAAAATAAGATTTTCCTTAATAAAATATTGAAAGTTCAGTAGAATATTACGTAAAAAAATAATTTACAAGGAATTTGCTGATAATTTATGTACAAACAAATATTAATGAATGCAACTTAAAGTAAATGAAAGAAATAGGTTGGTGCATATTCCCAAGGGTCACAATCCCGCGAGACATGTTCCTGAGAGACAAAATCCCGAGGGTACAAAATCCCAAGGGTACAAAATCCCGAGGTTACAAAATCCCGTAATCCCGAGTACCATTCTGGTGAAGGAAAATTATAATTTAAAGTAAAATCAAAATCAAAACCGGGATTTTTATTTTTGCATCACCGGGGTTTTTAAAGCAGGATTATGAAAAAATAGAATTTAAAAAGCGGGATTTTTTTTCGGCACGATTTTATTAAAGTGGGATTTTAAAATGCGGGATATCGTCGTTACGATCCCGTTGTAACCATCACTATTTTCGATGTTCGAATTTTCGGTTGTATACATCTTTAAATCAAGGGAAAATCGCACCAATTGTGCAGCAACTAGATTTTGGAATTTTCATAGGCTTGTACCCTGCGGATTTTGTATCTTCGCGATTTAGTATCCTCGGGATTTTGTATCCTGGGGATTTTGTACCGTCGAGATTTTGTACCCTTGGGATTTTGTATCCTCGGATTTTGTCCTCGCGGTATTTTTTGATATCCTCGGTATTTGGTACCCTCAGGATTTTGACTCTCAGGATTTTGGCTCTCTCCCGAATGAAATGTACACTCTTTCACAAGAGGACTCATGCTTGTTCTATTTATTTTTCAACCGAGTTCGTTTTATTTACATCCCTATGCTGTAATATTCCGTAGTATATAAAAAAAAACATCGGGCGAGTTCACGCCCAACTCGCAAATGAATTATGTGAAAACCATTATGTGTAAGTATCCATTGAATTATTTCAAGCCTCTTCGACGGGCCTGAGAAACCAATGCATATAGATGGCTGCCGTTCGCTCAGTATTAAAATTGCGTTACATTTTTGGTTTAAAAAGTCAATAAGTTATTCTATATTGGGTTTGGAGGACGATACCCTTACCAACATTAATTGTTTAACTAAAAATTGAAATTACAAACAATTAAATTTCAGTATAGCCGTATCTCGAAGAGCTTGAGCAAAGTATCGTTTAATTAAGCTAATCATCCAAACCTGCCCTGAACGCTTTAAAATACACTATTACTCATACACGGCAATTTTGTTGAAGTTTCCATATTTAGACTTTGATGATTTGATCATTTTTAACTGAATGAAATAGGGCGATTCTATTAGACATAGAAGCTATTTTGACTTTAAAATCACAGCAGCTGGAAAGACGGTAGCATGTCTTCCTGCGGCTTCGAATCTGTTTACCACATTTATAATTTTTGTTTCCTATACTCAAAAAGAATTTAAAAAGGTTATGAAAGAGAATCAACAAAATATTTTTAAAAGATTGCATGACTTTCAAAATTATAATGGTTCTGATACTAGTGATGAAAATTTAGTTATTATAAGAGGTCTATTACCTATTCAAATTATTGAATTTTCCGTTTCTAATGACAGTATTGTCAAGTGTAATAAATTGGTGACAAAATCAGCGAGAAATTTAATTGTTAAGTTTAAGTCATCAGATCTGAAGGTCAAATTGTTTGAATGGAACAAGAAAAAAAATATAATCAAATCATCTGATAATGGACAGTAATGTTTTTATTCGTGAATTTATTCCAGAAATCTAAACTGGGACTAAATAATGAATGTCAGAAGTTTAAATCTGATAATAAATGGAAATACTGTTGGAATAGAAATAGGACTGTGTGGCTCATCCGACCTGGATAGGATTAAGCTAAGTTTAACTAACAACAAGTAGCTTTTATTAATTATTTTGTCTTTTTAGATTTAGGCTGCGGTCGAATTCTTGAGTAAATCCGCTAAATTTGATTAATGCATTTACCTTTTTTTATGGAGAGTGTAAATGTTTCACGTTTAGATACTTTATTCTTTATTGTTATCAGAATTGAATGAGTATAAAATAGAAAAAAATGCGTAATTTAACAAAAAAAGGACACTAAAAATCAACATTTACCATATTAAATGATTTACTATGTAATCAGGACATTAGAAGTTTAATTATGAATTTGGATGAATTTATGAGCCACATTGATGCTGCGAGAAATAAACCAAACATTTTTTTCTTTTCAGAAATTTTTATTGATGATTTGGAAGTAATATTTTATGATAATCTAGTAGTAGATCATAAATTTGTTGCTAATTGTAACTCGGTTAACAGAAGTGCTGGTAAGCTGCAAATATTGATATTTCTTTACATTCCGAAACCGAATGTTTAAAATTTATAAGTGCGGAATGTATTAAGATTGCCTTTAATATTGGAAATATGATTGTTACTCTTTTAGGTTTCGTTAGATTGCATGCCTTTTCAAATGATCTTTTTACTTCTTTCAAATGAATTAGAGGAGTGCCTTGATTATATTAATTCTGATGTGTTGATAGTAATGGGTGACATGAATATTGACTTATTGCCTAGTGATGTCGACCTTCGCGCTTGAATCATTAAATGATCAGCCTACACGTATAACATAAAATGGTGCTACAATTATCGACCATATATTTCTGAGAATTAGGCCAAGTTTGGATATTTCAAATTCGACCTTTGATAACGACGTTTACTGATCATTGTGCGACATTTTTATGTTTAGAATTTGTTAATGCTACTAACATTGTAAATAGTTTTAGTTATATCAAACGAATTAATTTTCATAAACTTGAAAGTGGTCTGGATGTTAAAGTTGCTCTAGTGTGTTTTATGGTATTAATTCCAATTTTGCTTATGATGCTTTTTTTAAGCGATTTTCAGAATTGATTTCATCCTGTACTTGTATGGTAAATTGTTGGACAATAAATTCATTAATTTAATCAAATTAAAAAACAAATTAGGATTAAAAGTTAAGAAGTATCCTCGTAATGAAGCACTAAAAAACAGATACATGTTCCAGATGTCTCGTCGATCGCATTTAAATACATATACAAAACTTTGGTAATCGCTTAAAAATTGGCAAGGCTTGTTGCAAGCACGGAAGGGATGATAAGGGGGTATAATAAGGGTTTGGTAATTCAGTCTTCAAGAATTCTATTTTTGATATTCAGTTTGTACTTCTGTAGCACAAGTTCATAAGGCTCCAAGCAAATGTTAGTAAAATATTAGTAGGAAAAACAAATACACTCCGTCTGTCGAAAAGAGAATTAAAGGTACATGAGAAGAAATTAATAAAATAAGAATAAGTGTAGAGGGTAGGACGGATCTCTGAGGAATAGCAATATTGAATGTATAAGGAAAGTCGCGCCATCCACCACCACTTGGATTCTACGGCAAAAAGGAAAAAATCTGGGAAACCAGTCTACTAAAAATTAGCTCAGTCTCGAACGGTGTATCCGGATACTTGGCTACATTTTTTTTCTCCGCTACTCGAGGGCGGGACTCTTAAAAATCCGGAAACTATTTCTGTTGGGGAAGTGTTGACCTACAGGTCTGGTTCCCCACCAAATTCCGAGATGTTCAGATCCTTGGCAACGCTATGTGGAGTCCAGTAGCGGACACTATGTGGACTCCAGCCTTTGGGCGGGGAATTCCGACACGACAGTCGTGGAGGCAATGGTATACATTCATGCTGAATGCTGCTCAAAATTGAAGCTGATGGAGTTGATGTTGTCCTCATATAGGAGCCATGGGTAATTGGAGACCGGGTTAGGGGACTCAGGGCCAAGAAGGAAGGTAAGATTCGTTCGTGCATTCTCGCTAAAACAAATCTAAACTTGTTTGTGCTGTATAATTACAGCAACTCAGATGTAGTGGCGGCTGACATTGAGATTGGTACTTTAAATCTCGGTCTTATTTCAGTCTATCTACCATATGAAGGTCATCCTGGGCAGTGATGTGAACTCACACCACACGATATGAGGAAGTATGGCTACAAACGATAGATGTGAGCTACTCCTTGATTTTAGTCTTAGTACTAAATTTCAAATATGTGTTTTTAGGTCTAAGCCCACTTTCATAACTAGAAATGGGCAAGAGGTGCTACATATCACGCTTGTCTCAAATGTTATTAAGCATTATTTGGTGAATTGGAATGTGTCCGATGACCATTCATTTTCTGATCGCTGGTATCTTCAGTATGAACTGGTTACAGAACCTACTAATAGGGCTATGTTTAAAAACAGAAGGAAACCCGAAAAGGATACCTTCAAAACCATTCTAGGTAATTCGTTGCCAGTACCGGTTCCTATTGATGTTTTTCAAGTAGCTATGTTGGGAGCATCTCCTCTAAGTAGAGCTTTGAGTAAACAAAGGATGATGGTCACGACTCCAAAGCTCTTATAAAGCCAAGAAACCGAGAACTGCTGCCTCTTTGGAAGTTCTCAGAACATACAATTATGAAATAATAACTGTCAAACTAAGTGTCTGGAGGCTCTACTGTGTTAAAATACTGGAGTCCTCGGAGGCTGCGAGGCTACTCAAAGTACAATACTAGCTTCAAGTCCTATCATCTCGAGTCATCTCTAGGGACCGGATGTCTCTTGGACTACAACTAGTGCTGAATCTTTGGAGTTACTACTGATAACCCACTTTCCAGAGTGCTCCGAACTGACGCCTTAAACGCCGAATGCTTTTAAGGATTCAGGCGATGAAAGTCGAATAATAAGCAGGAGGAAGTTAGTGTGGGCAATTAATTGCTTTAAACCATATTAATCAGCTGGAACTGATGATATTATTCCTCCGGATGTTCAGCAAGCCATTGACTTGGCTATACCCTGGCTCTTCAGAGAGAAAGTTCATCTTCAGAGCCAGCCTGAAACTTTGCCACATTCCTAGGAAATGGACTGAGGTAAGTAAACGTAATATTTATACCTAAGGCGGGAAAAACCTCTCATTGCCATCCCAAACACCTTAGGCCTATACGCTTATGCTCTTTGCTATTAAAAATACTAGAAAGAAAAATAGAAGCTCACATTAGAGGCTCTATTGAGCCGACTAGGTGGTCTAAATCTCGACATGCGTACTGTAAAGGGATATAGGTAGAAACCGCGCGAGCTTTGTTGAGTTTGGGTGTGAATGAATCGCTCGTTGGCTGAATAGATCAGATGCTGAGATGCAGGATCGTGAAGGCTAAGCTGGGCGGGTCCTCCATTAGCAGATTTGTAGGTATTGGTACAGCGCAGGGTGGAGTCTTCTCCCCCTGCTTTGGAATTTGGTCATAAATGACCTGTTACTAGACCGGACGTGCAAGGTTTTAGGGTGGTTGCTATTGGTGTCTTTGGTAAGTATCCTTGTACCTTAAGAGAGCGCATGCAAAGCGCGCTTGGTCTTCTTTCTAATTGGGCCAATATCTGAGAATCGAGTTCAAATACCTTCCACCCTTAATCGATTCTCCAACCCGCTAATGTCGCAATTGCCAATTAATATATTCTTGATTTTGTCTTGCTGATCTTATCCCTGCTTTTTTTAAGCGATTACGATTGGATCGATCCGATATTGGGCGGTCCTTTGCCTATCTCTCAGAGAAGCCAGTACTATACGTCGGTCTTCATTTGAAGTATTGATGCTTTTTCTATATGACCCAGATTTTCTTCCGTATGATCACATCTCGCGAAAATGTAACCAAGCGTTACATCCCGAACAATGGGGTACTCTTATTCTCCTCGCTACAAAACGCAAACTTTCCCCCTCTTGGATCAGAGTCGTTACTCTTGCCACGTAGCATTAAGATGAATTCTAATCCGCGCCATTATGCCGATTTATTAAAACAAATGGTTTTCACACAACCTACAATTAAAAACAAGTTAATTTGGAGCAAATGTCTAACCGCGGTAAGGTTTTGGCAACCATTTTTTGAGATGCTGAAGGGATATTGATTATTGATTATATGCCACCGAAAACCACAATCACAGGCATCTATTACGCAAAGGTTTTGCGAAAATTGAAAAAAGCGATCCGGGAAAAACGGCCAAAGAAAGTTAGAAAAAAAACCTTACTTCTTCACGATAATGCACCAGTGCACAAGGCTAAAGTTGCTCAAGCTACATTACAGGACTGCGACTTCGTAGAAATTCCGCATCCACCATACAGTCTAGACTTGGCACCCAGTGAATACTTTCTGTTTCCCAATTTGAAAAAAATTAAGGGGCCGGAAATTTTCCAGTGATTCTGAAGTACAGTCTGTTGTAAATGAATATTTTATGGAGCAAAAGAAAACTTTTTTTTTAGAGGGCTTAGACAAGTTAATTGATCGATGTAACAAATGTATAAACCTTAAAGGAGATTACGTCGAAAAATAAAAATATTGCTGTCTCACTCACTCTTTTTTTCATATAATATTGCAAGACATTTTGATTCGCCCTCGTATATCGAAGATATGCGATTTCCAGAAATCTCACCTTAAGAAAAAATACTCTCACCCCTAAAGAGTAGTTAAAATATACTGGCCAAGACACACGTCTATGCTTATAAGGTTTAGCGAGAATTGGCCTTTGCACCTCCACAACTTATCAAAATCGCGGTTTTTCGAAGAGGTTATTCGGGTGATGTCTAGAAATCCTACCGTTTACTAAGATGCGAACTAAAACAAAGTGCAGTTAATATTTTGGCTAAGAATTATATTTTCATAATACAATTAAGCCAAAATCGATCATAGAACCTCACCAATTTAACAAAATTCGCGGTTTTTCGAAGAGGTTATAAAGGCGATTTCCCAAAATCCTATCCCCTTGGAATTGGTTAGAGGAACGTTTCTAGAAATCTCATATTTCACTAAGACAAAGTACAATTTATATCTTGCCTATGGTTCATGTTTGTGCAAAATATACTTTATTCACAAACCACTCCACAAATTAGCAAAATCGCTTCGAGTTCATGTTTGTGCATATTATACTCATTGCTTAAGGTATTCAAGTTGAGAAAGCACAAGTGAAATATATAAAGTTTTCAAAACATGGGGATCACGGAACTCTTTAGCAAACCTTTTCACAAGCCCCAGCATCGAGTTAGCATTTGAAATGAAACTGTCCATTTTTTTATTTGGCATAACTGTCTGCACAACATTGGCATCAAGACGCTAAACCAGATTAGAGAATACTTGTTGGCGACTAAAGCAGATTACCTTGCACTTAGAAAAATTTAAAATTAACTTCTGATCAGAACACCAAGAGGTGAAGTTAAATAGGCCAGCTTGAAAATCCGTTTTATCTCTTAGATTCGAAGTAGTCTTAAAAATGTGGACGTCATCAGCATTAATTAGTATACCCCATTAGGGAACCCCTTAAGTAACGTGTATCGATCTATACTCAAAATTACCTATTTTCCAATCTGGATTCTAGATAAGATTTAATTCACTTTATAGGCAAAGAGCATTGTGGTTTGGCGTCTATTGGAGTAGATTAATCTACCAGCTCCGTAACCTTCCAGTGGAGTGCGCATCACGTGAGTTATTCTGGTAATGTATTAGGCAGCTGCGTGATAGGTACAATTGTGTAGGGGTAACTTGTTCACAACTCGCAAGTGTACGTGCTGCCTCCTCGTGGCAACCACTGGTAACTAAGGAATTTGGCACATTTTTGGTCATTTGGCACAGGCTAAAGTACGGCGCTAAAGGAGAAAATCTTGACAAAAAACCCTAACCTAAGATGGAACAGCATATGCCGATGAATGAATGGCTAATAGATATGCGGACTCTGGGTACCAGGTACCCTCCAGTTTTGTCTTACTGTAGTCAAGCTGGGTGACCTTCAGGCGTTTTGCCATTCCCAGCAACTCGTAAAAGTAAAATCAAAAGGAAGACGGGGCAGAGGTATGAATATACGGGAGTGGGGCGCCCCTCTCGAAGTCATTGGGCTCCAATGCTACCGTCTTTCCAGCGGAACTACGTGATGTAGTAAACATCTAGGAGCGAGAGTAATGGGCCCAGATAGTATGCATCACATACCGGCCGGCAGTATTATCAAGTTCATTAAGAACCTGAATATTGACTGGACGGATAATTAGGCAGGGTCCAGCACAATAGATCTTTTAGGTCGCAGTGCAAGGTAGCTGGCCGCCTACATGGCTCTCCAATAATAATATAAATAGGCAGAGAATTTTGTAAAAACTTTGCTGAAGTCAGTATAAACCACATCTACTCTATTTCCATTTAATATAGCATCTAAAATGTAGTTCGTTAGCAAAACCAAATTAATAATATTTGATTTTCCAGGGTAAAACCCATGATATTTCAAGGAAATGGAACTCTGTGTGAAAAAATATCTTTGGCAAAACGGATAATTAATATACATATACCCCTATAATTGAAGACTTGAATATAGGTTTAATCACTGAGGATGTCCATAGACTTGCACAAGCAGTTCTTTTAAGCAGAATGGGAGCCTGGATTATGACAAACGGATAGAATCAACAATTCCGATTTTAAGCATAACTTGATCTCAAGAATGTAATTATTATAAAGAAACCGGTTCAAATATTTATGCTTCGACCGCAAAACGTCGAAACTATCACAATTTACGCTTTAAGAAAACATTTAAAATTTTTAAGAGCTTTACTAAAACAACAAATTAATTTTTTTATTGTGCTTCTTATTTTGACATTAATCCGTTGTATATTATGTCACAGTTTCTTCTTAGAGCGCGGTTTGTCTACAACTGCTTTTAAGTTCAATTTCAATTACGTAATTAGATAAAAATTCAGGTAGAATTTTGAACCACTCCTCTCTATACTAGAAGGGATTTAGCTGGTTAATAGGTACTTAAAAATATCGTGATATAAAATGTGAATACACAAAATAGGTGTAATATGTCAACCAAAGTTAATGTGTATATTAAAGGAGTATATTGAGTGGACTCATCCAAACGAATATAACCCATTTTAAAACATTAAACCATAAAATAAACTTAAAATTAATCCTAACCCTCATAGGTAACATAAGAAGTTTTATTCATTTTCACCGACATATTATAAATTCCTTATATACATAAACGCGATATAACGTTATTTTTACAAACACAATGTGTATTAAATTACGCTCAACTTCTTGTATTCGTATATAATACACATACCGTACACAGCATAATAACATATGAAATTGTCTTTCAACAAACGTATTTCAAATTTTCAATATTTGTACAAGAAACACAAAAAAAAAAAAAAAAAACTAAGTGTTATTCTAGAATTACAAGGATTTCAACTTAACAAAAAAAAAAAAAAAATGTTTGTCACACAAAAACATAAAAATCGAAAAGGTTTAGTAAATTTTACAACTTCTGCTCCAATAAATTAATAATTTTGCTTCTCTTGTGCTGTGAGTACTTCTAGCCATATACCACCATCATAATAATATGTAGATACATCTATCCAATAAGACAACAAACACAGAAGGTGAAGTAATCTTTATTGTTGAAAGATAAAAATACGTACAAATTGTTGTTGCTTTTATTTTCACAGAGATTACATTAAATAAACAAAAGAATATTTATACACATAAAACAAAACATACTCGTGCATACATAAATAGTCGTATACATAAAACAAGAAGAGATGGAAAATTCAGCGATATGAAAATTTAATTTTTCAACAAAACACAATTTATAATAAACAATAAATTTCAAAATTTTTATTATATTTAGATTAATATTTGTTTTTATCTTGCATAACATTTTTCACGATCTATTTATTTATTATTTGATTTTGTGAAAAACAATAGAAGCTTCTAAGAAGATGTAAAAACATAATCGTATATGCCAGAAATCTGGTGAAAGAAACAAATCAACGCTAAACGTAAGATGAGCGCAGCGCAGATCTTAATAGTTATTGAAATTTTTAATTAGATTTTTGTACGACGAGTACATTTAATCCAATTTTATTTTGTAACCACTTTAAAAATAGTTTATAATTGTTCTTGCGTAATTAGTTTTTCTTATGTATGCAGCAGAGAGGATGAACAAAAGATTTTATCGTGAAATTATTAAAATCAAGTTTAATCATAAATTAACGTATAAAATGTTGAAGTTTTTTTGCGCAACAACGTATAATAATATTATCTACTGCACTTCATAGAACTTTATAAATATTAATAATAATAATAATAATTGCTCTTCCCGTACGGTACGTGATAGTGTGCTGTATGTAGATATACAAATTATATGGAATTTAATTATTCAATTTATTAATTCAAGTAAAAAGATTTTCTTTTCTTTGAATGAATTTTTACGAGTATTAAAATTACCAGTTAGCAACAATGGCTCAGTTTGTAGATTTTTGAATCAAATATCCGTTTAGTTTAACACGTTCGTTTGTAGCGAAATATCACGTCAGTATCAATAAGGCAAAGTTACGAATAAAAGCAAAGCAACCTTGATTATACAAAGCCATAGTCTAAAAACACGCTTTTATAAAGGAATTAGAAACGAGGAAAAAACCAAACTTTTCATAGTAAAATACACAAACATATGGGAAATCACTTTTTTTCCTAAGACAAATTTTTAAATGAAAACGTTACAAATCCTTAATTATGATTTCTGAAATACTTTCATAAATATTTGAATTTCAACATATATGAATATCGTTTAAGTAAATCGTTTTTATTTTCTTGTAATAATTGATTTATTTAAAGCAAAATATAAAAAAAATTGCATAACCACAGCATTCTGGTCAAATTAAAATAAAAGCTTACTACGATTCGTTTGGTCATTAAGTCAATATACATTACTTAGATGGCAGTGATGGACGTAAAAATTTGGTTAAATCGTACCAAAAATTACCATTTGAGGAACTTTCAAGTAAAAAAATTGTAGGAAAAGCAAAACAAATTCGCAAAACAATTTTGTGATTAAATAATTTTTTTTCGTATTTTTCTATAAATATTTTAGACATCTTACGTACACTAGTAAAACTAAAGATAAATTTAGCAAGTATGTATTATTTTAATTCGTCAGAGCCAACTTTGATGTATTTTTCAAAATGAAACTTCGAAAAAATATATTTTAGAAATAATTTAATTTTAATATTTCTGTAATTAATATTTACTTAATACCAATATGGCCTTCTTGTATATTGTTCTTAAAGATATGTAGAAAACTTTTATATAAACATTTTATAATATTTTTGCTTTTTCCATTGAAAAACTTGAAGCTAAAAAACACCATTTTTACTATGGATTCCTATGGAAATCAGTGAAAAGTTATACCACTAAAAAAGCTTCTAAAAAATACGTCATCATGATTATGGCTCTATACTCTAGAAGGTTCTGATAAAATTCGTGTTTTCCATGAGAACTGCACTAGAACGCGATAAATTTTAAATTCCTTTTTTTCCATGTAAATCGAAAAAAAAATTAAATTCATAACGTGATAATGTGTAGTGTATTTCACATAAATACACATTTTAAGTTGTTACAGCAATAAATAATGACAATTACAGCTTATTTTTTAGTTACACTTGGTAAACCCATGAATTTATCGAGTGTAGTTGCGTGTAATGACGTCAGCAAGAAATAAGAAAATATTGATGAAATAACTGAAGGGGGAAATTTTTAAACTTAAAATATGTAATTATGTCAAATACGCATTCACGCTTTATGAATTTATTTTTTTTTCGTTTTACATTGTATCAAAGGAATTTAAAGTTTATCGAGATCTAGTGCAGTTCTCATGGAAAATACGGCTAATAATAGCTATTTGTGCAACCAGTTAGAACAGTTAGAAAATGCCTAATTTTAGACGGAGATACTAATATTAAGCCCATTTTTTGGTGTTATAGTAGAATAGAAAAAAAAAATTAAATTAAATTCCGTTGTTTTTAAATTTTTCATTCATTAATATACAAAGTATAATTTACTATTGGTAATTTTAAACAGGAAAATGTTGTAAATACAAAATTTTAAAGCTAAGAAAATTTTAAATTATTTTTTAACTGACTTTCTCAACCCTTGGAAATAAATTAATTTAAAACTGTTTTCCTTAATTTTTAATAAAAATTCAGTTTTTAATTTTGAAATTAAAATTCTTTAAATCAAAAGAGTTAAATTTTCTCTGCAGAAATTGAAAGTAAAGTTGAACACGTGGACGATTTAATAGAGATTTATTTGCCCGAGAACACTTAAGAATTTTTTCGATATGACGGAAGTAATTACATTTTGAAATGAATTAGGTTTTGAAAGCAAGACGTTGGCGCTATATTTGTCGACCGTTCACCTTAGCGTGTTTAGCCTCCGACAGGGTATTGCTTGTGTCGCAATCTTCAAACGGTACTTCATCTCAATGGTCGATGCAAGCTAAGATGATATTTTGTTACAGTCCGTTTTTTGTCTCCAACTCTCGGACTACCTCCAGGATTATGACTTGGTCACACATTTGATGACTCTTTTAACATTTGAATTGGAATGTCTAATTTCGAATGTGAAATGTTTCAAAGGAAACTTTTTGTTAGGTTTCGATAGCAAAACCAATATGATAAAAATGAATTACCTACTAATCATGATATAAATACGAGAGATAACAAAATAAGTAGAAAACTGTCGAGAGAGTGTAATGTTTCCATAATAACGATTAGAGGATATTGGTAATCATAATTTTTATGGAGTTAAACAATGAATATCATCAATTTAAATTTTTATGATCGTTGCTATGAAATGTAATAAAACGAGTTGATCATTTTCTATCCAAATAATGGGGAACGCTTGAATCAAAATTAAATTTAATTCATGAAGATTTCCCTGTAATTTGCTAAATTTGATTTTTTATTTGTAATTGCTTTTGAATAGATTGTTCGTCGAAAACAGCGAAAGCTCAGTCCGAATTTACTACCGGAGAGTAAACTTGGATATTTTTTTTTAAATCGGTTATACCATATTGCACTGAATGTATCAGATTATAAAATTAAGCTTCAATGGATTGTACACTACAATGGCCGAAAAATTGAGACAATGATGGCTGCATCCGGTGAGGTGAAGACGAGGATTTTTTTTTTGCAGGAAGACGATAAGTCGCGTATTGTATTGGTTAAGCCATTTTATTGCCGATTATTTTGATGGATGTGTTTTTTTTATTGGACGTCGAATAGTTCAATTTTTTAATATAGTTATAGTAAAATAATAATATAGTTTGATAATTAAATAATAAATAAAAAAAATAATGAAGTGATTAAATTGAATGTACCATATAATTGTTCTGGAACCTAAGTGTATTTTCGTGAATGACGAAATTTTATTTCTTTTTTTTTTTTTTTGGTTGGCCATTTTGTTGGATTAATGGGGGGAAGGGGGAGGGAAGAGTGATACCGTAAAAGGATGTTCAACAGAAAACAATAAAAATAATAATTAAAATATTTATAATAGTTAATAATAATAATAAGTGATATACATAAAATTGCAATTGGACATTTCAAATTAAAGATGGGGAACCAAATTTAGTGTCATCAGAACGAGGTTTTTTTGTAATTTTTGTAATTTATTGTATATTGATAAATTTCGGCTACATCGTCCACTATTATTGACGACCCCAAGGGACCCAAACCACTGTAACGATGAATCGTCACTGAAGGTGTTTGATTTGGAGAATTGTATAAATATTGTTATAATTTATATTTTTAAATCTATTGTGAATTTTTTTTAAAATTTTATTGAAGGGGAACGATAATATTTGAGGTATGCAAGAAGATTTTTTTTTTTGATGGTCAGTCGAAAAATAATTACACAAGAAGGTTGAACTCTTATTTTTTTTTTTTGCAAATTTAATATACCAATAATAATAAAACGGGAAACAAAAAGAAAAAAAAAATTTTTTTTGTTAATAGAAATTGTTGGTGATGACTTTTCAAGTTTAACATTGCTTGAGTGCGTCATAAAAGTTAATCAAATTTAGTTAAATTTATATACTAAGAAAGTATGGAATAGCAACGGAAACATACAAAAGGTCTTACAAGAACCCTGCGAATAACGGAAAACCCAAAGCGGAAAACCGAAATTTTTGTGTGTGTAGTTTAGTTAAATAAATTAGATGAGACTTTAGTCAGGTTTTGATATATTATTGTGATAATCATTAAGATACATAAATCCGCAAATGTTTTACCGAATGAATAAAAAAAAAATAAAAACATTCTCAGAAGATAGACTCATGGTGAAAATAACGGAAAACCCACAGCGGAAAACCGGGCTTTAATTTAGTGAGAAAATGAAAAATAATATATATAGTTAATTTATCGAGTGATTAATAACAAAAACAATATAATAAATCATATAATTAATTTATCGAGTGAAAAAAAAAAAAAAAAAACGAAAAAAAATCAAAATTAAAAATCAAAATCAAAAATATATAGTGGTAAAAGGTGGTTTTGTTTTATTAAATAAAAATAATGTTTAATAACGGACAATAGACCTACAATCTATTGAGTATGAATGACGGATTATAATACATTGTTAGTGTTATAATACAAAAAAAAAAAACAAAAACAAAAAAAAAAAAAAACAACAACAACAAAAAATGTCACCAAACTTCATTCAACATTTATCTTCAATCATCATCTTCAATTGTGGATATTAAACAGATGAGTTTTCATGTTTTTTTTTCTAAATTTATTTATATAAACCATATAATTGATTTGATATTTTATTTTACCTAAAATCTTAATTTAATTTACATTATTAATTTCCCTTAACACATATAACGGAAAAAAAAAAATTTATGATTTATTAGGATAGCTAATTGTTAAGTTTATTTACCAATATTAATCTGGTTTAAGTAGATATAATTTCATAATATTAATTCAGTATTCTACTTGGTACCAAGAACGAATTTCTTTATGGAAATTGTAATAGATATAAGTATATTTTGAAATAAATTGTAATAACTTTTGTATGGAAAAACGTCGGTCTTTTCGGAATAGTGCTCATAATTTCAGGATGAGATAAATTTCGTGAAGCATTGAATGAGATTGTGATTGGAGCCCCCACCTTACATTTAGGGTAAGTTGATCGTGGTTTCTCCTTATAAATTTACAAATCATGTGGTCTAGCAAGGTCTGTCAAGGTTTTAGGAAATCCCCCACCCCATTTCCCTGAGTTTAGTCGGCTAAAATGACCACCCTAAAATCCCTTGACGGATATTTCTGTCAACAGTTTCGGCTCCATAAACCGAAAACTGTTACAGTGGCGCCCAATCGTGCTTAGCATGTCTTAGATAATAATAATATTTTTTTTTGAAGAAGCATCCTACTGTCCAAGTAACCTTGTTGAAGTAGTTTACTGTTTCATTTTTTTTTTTTTTTTTTTTCAATCAACAGATTCGTGAACGTATTATTTCCGTTTAACGTTGACTCAATTATTGTTTCACGATTCTAAAGATTGCTATATACAGTATAATAATATAATAATTTTTTTGTGCGGTTTTTATATTATGTCATTTTCCACAGAAGTAATAAGTGTAGACACTTGACTATATCAGACCATCGTAAACACACAGAATGTATACATACAGATATGTATATATATTTTTATTTTGAAAATTTTTTGTCTTCAGATTATCGAACTTTGATGGTTCTAGAAATTAATCTTTAAATATCAAAGAGTTTTCAAATTTCCTTAACCCCATCTTTTATATCCTAATAAGCCAACGATCAGCTTACCCAACCAACAAGCAACAAAAGCTAACAAAGCGAAAAAAAATTAAATTTCAGTTTTCGTTTGGTGGGTGACTTCAGTTTCTAATCTCATTCTGTTCATTTTGGATTTTTTTTTTCTTCACGATACTTACTTGGTTAATTTATTTTCTTCAATTTTTTTTTTTCCTTAGTATCTAATTTATTAAGTATTTATTTAACATATTTCAACTCTTGTTTTATTATTTTTTTTTTTTGTTTGATTATTTCTCGACATAATTATAACAATTCAAGTCTAGAACTTGAAGTCTGGATTCATTACTTTTGCATTACATCGTGTTGACATTTTTGCGAAATATTGTTTTGTCGTGTTTTGGTATTCGGTGGGATAAATTAATTGTTAGTATTTAGATAATAAAGTGAGAGAAGCTCCTTCATAGCGGAAGGTTATATTTTTTTTTATAATTTGGTCTGTATTTTGTTCAACTCATACTTATTGAATTTTATAAAATCTCCGAATTAATACATCTTGGTGCGATTGCATACGTTATCAGTTAGTTAAGTGTTCTGAAGCATCTCATCAATTTTGATCATTGTTTTTTTTGTTGTTATTATTTTTTTTTTTTTTTTGCGCTGCCTGCCCAATTAATCGGAGTTAAAAACAACAAGAAAATGGATGCCGATTATTTAGATCCGGACGAATTCGAGGTAGAGTGTGAAGCCAGACATCTCAAGGGAGATCCCATAAGTAGGTTACAATTACTCAGAGCAGCGTTTGTAAATGAAAATAACAACCCGGTATTGAAACCATTTCGTCCTCATTCATCCGCTTCTAAAAATCCTAAACGAGAAATTCACAAATGTACTAATAAATTGCAACAACACCGTGAGTGGATTTTGAAAATTGATGTCGCAAATAGGCCTTTGGCGCAAGAACTTCAGAAAGTAGAAGTGAGGGTGTTGCACGTGATTGACCGTTTAAAACGTTTAGCAAATACTAGTCGAACTTATAAAGTCCAGGTTAAAGCGTTGACCGAAAGAGGAGAGGTAATATTGTCTGCCGTGCAGTCAGCTATGCAAAACGACAATTTAGATGACACCTTAAGTAAAGTAAAGCAGTCGGAACAATTTGAAACAAATGAATTGTCCTCATCGGATGATGAAGACTATTTTAACAAGTTTGAAACGCGAGACCCAACTGAGTCTAGCATCTCTGCCCAGAAAATTGATAGCCCAGTACCAATGTCATCAACGCACTGTAAACCAAACCAGTCAGAAAATGCAGAGGGAATCGAAACTCGTTCTACTAATGAACCGTTGACAACCGAAGTACCAACAGTCCAAGATCCGCAAGTAACAAAGGTACCTTTAAAATATGCTGTTCGTCCTAATACTAACTTGAGCCAATGTAAGATTTTCTTTGATGGAGCTCGTGATGGTTTACCGGTTGAGCGGTTCTTATTTCGGATTGAACACTTCGCTCGCACTTACAATTTAAATGATACTGAACTGCGTAATGAATTGGGGTGTGTACTTAAAGGCAACGCTTCCAATTGGTACTGGTGTTATTTGGAACGAAATCCTAACACTATGTGGAACACTTTGAAATCAGCATTCATATCCGCTTTTCAAGACAGACGAACCGATTCTGATATCAGGAGATTTATTGAAAACCGTAAACAAAAGAAGTCGGAATCTTTCAGGGATTTTTATAACGATATCATGTCGATTACACTACAGTTTCGTGTCCCTATTGCAGAGGCCGAAATTCTACACATCCTTCGGAACAATATGCCACCTGGTCTGTACGTAGCTCTTGCCGGAAAATCGATCGATTCCATAAATTCATTAGTCCAACGTTGTCTGGCATTAGAAGACGCTTGGCGTCGTACTAAATATGACCCTGAGTTGTTATGCCACCAGCGAAATGTCCAAGAAGTTTGCATGGAAAATTCAGAGCAATTTGGTTTTGAACCCGAAGGACGACGGTACTCGAATGCAATAAAGGCTATACCATCCCACACCGAAGAGGTCTGTTCCGTTAACAGATTTTCACAACCCGTGCACAAACAAGAGTATCAAAGAAATCAAACGCAAAGAGCTTACTCACAGCAGCAACAACATATGACTAATTCCAATCTTAATATTTGTTGGAATTGCCAAGATATTGGGCATATTTTTATAAATTGTCCCGAGCCTGTTAATGGTATTTTCTGTTTTGGTTGTGGCAGGCGTGGAATTCTAAAACCAAACTGCTTTGGATGCTCGGGAAACGGCTCATCGAGGCTCCGAGAGTCTGGGAGAACGGTGCCTCGATTACTGACTCGATCCAGCTCAGCCAAGGACGAAAGCGTTGCCGGACCGAGTACAGCAGTCCAGCCGCTTCAGGATCCTCAAGTATAAATAGCATAAAACCAAACCATGTCACCTTTCAAACACCTATTGAAACCATAATACCTAGTCATTTCTCGGTTTCACATAAAACATCAAAGGATTACAAATTCGAAGAAAATTCAAATAAATCTCGATTTAAACGCTATCGACAAAATAGGCAAATACTCCGTGAAACCATTTCCGAAGCACTTTTCGTAGATGCCTCCGACGAACGCCCATATGCCCAAGTGACCATAGACGGGATACCCTACCAGGGTCTGCTGGATAGTGGAGCTACTATAACTGCACTTGGTTGTGGCAGTGAACAATTTCTGTTAGATAATCGTTACAAAATCCACTACTTATCGACAAATGTATCCACAGCAAATGGCCGAAAGGAACGAGTGTTGGGGCATATATACGCTCGGATAAATTATAATGGAATTGAAAAGGTTATGAGAATTCATCTAGTTCCGAATCTAACACAGACATTATATCTAGGAATCGACTTTTGGAAAGAGTTTAACATAATTCCAATGTCAATTTCAGAACTTACTGAACATTCCAATGAAAATGAAGTACCAAAGCATGAGTTGACACCGGAAGAATCGGAGCGGCTAAACAGAGCAATACAAAAATTTCCGTCCTTTGCTGAGAAAGGTTTGGGAAAAACTAATCTTTTAGCGCACAAAATTGATGTAGGGGGCGCCAAACCAATTAAACAACGCCATTACCCCATTTCTCCAGCTAAGCAGGCCTACTTGTACCGGGAACTGGACAGGATGCTCTCGCTTGGTGTAATAGAGGAATCAGAGAGTTCGTGGAGTTCCCCAGTAACGTGCGTGCAGAAGCCCAACGGTAAAGTTCGATTGTGCTTGGATGCCCGTAAACTGAACGAGGTGACGATAAAAGATGCCTACCCATTACCCATCATCGACGGGCTTCTGAGCCGGTTGGAACACACCAAATATATTTCAAGCATTGACCTGAAAGATGCATTTTGGCAGGTTCCGCTGGATCAGGAGTCACGTAGTTTGACGGCGTTTACAGTGGCAGGTCGTCCGTTGTATCAGTTTACGGTCATGCCGTTTGGGCTCTGCAACGCTCCACAGACCATGTGCCGTCTAATGGATAGGGTAATACCGCATCAGCTCCATGAAAAAGTATTTGTGTACCTTGACGATTTGCTCGTTACTTCAGGCAGTTTCGATGAGCATATCGAATTACTGGAGAAAGTCGCGTCACTATTGGAAAAGTCAGGTTTGACCATAAATCTCGAAAAGAGCAAGTTCCTTTTGAAGGAAATTCGCTATCTGGGCTATATCGTTGGGGATGGTTGCTTGAGAGTTGACCAAGAAAAAGTCAAAGCCATTGTAAATTTTCCGACACCCAACACAATAAAAAAATTACGTCGCTTTTTAGGAATTACGGGGTGGTATAGGCGATTTATATCATCATACGCTTCAATTGCCTCTCCACTGACCGATTTGTTGAAGAAAAAACAGAAATTTCTGTGGAATAATGCAGCCGAACAAGCCTTTTTACAATTAAAACAAGCGTTGTCATCAGCACCAGTTTTGGTGCACCCAAACTTTGCACAACGATTCTATGTTCAGTGTGATGCGAGCTCTACCGGAGTGGGGGGAGTACTTTTTCAGAAAGATGAGGATGGGGGCGAACACCCCATCGCTTATATGTCCCAAAAACTTAACGCAGCGCAACGTAACTACACGATCACTGAGCTCGAGTGCTTAGCTGCTGTGTTAAGCGTTAAAAAGTTTCGGGCATATATCGAGGGGTGTTCGTTCACCATCATTAGCGACCACGCTAGTCTTAAATGGCTAATGGGGCAAAAGGACCTATCAGGAAGGCTCGCCAGATGGAGCTTGAAACTTCAAGGTTTCCATTTTAAAATTGAGCATCGCAAAGGAACGCAAAATGTAGTGCCAGATGCGCTATCTCGAGCGTACATGGAAGCATTAGTCAACGACAATCGCAGTAGTGATATCTTACATATTGATTTAGACTCTCCTGAATTTCAGTGTGAAGATTATTTAAAGTTGTACGATAAAATTCAAAAATTACCATCCAACTATTTAAACATGCGAGCTGAGAATGGTAAAATTTACATTTACCCCTCCCGAATTCAACCTAGTTTTAGTGATCTGCCTACATGGAAATTATATATCCCTACTAGCTTATCAAATGGCCTTATTAAACAAGCCCATGATCCACCGATGTCAGCCCATCTAGGTATTGCCAAGACATTAGAACGTCTTCAGCGGTATTACTTCTGGCCTACCATGGCAGCTGATGTTCGTAGTTACATTAATAAATGCCATACCTGCAAAACGGTTAAAGCTACAAATACATGTCTGCAGCCACCT
Source organism: Tipula vernalis (assembly GCA_958295665.1). Taxonomy (NCBI): domain Eukaryota; kingdom Metazoa; phylum Arthropoda; class Insecta; order Diptera; family Tipulidae; genus Tipula; species Tipula vernalis. Next base: position 300,959,692 of record OY282560.1, on the reverse strand, counting down.
ATGGGTAAACAAATCCCGGTACTTCGACCCTTGCAAAAATTATACATGGATTTTCTGGGCCCGTACCCTAGATCGAAGAAGGGTAATTCGTATCTTTTGGTTGTCTTGGATCTATATACGAAATATATATTTCTTAAACCACTTCGAAATGCAATAGCTTCATCCGTCTGTGATTTCTTGGAACATGATGTATTTTTAACCTTTTCCGTGCCTGAGTCGATCGTCACAGATAACGCTACACAATTTACCTCAATCTGCCTAAAACGTTGCCTTGATAAGTATGGTATTACCCACATTTTCACGCCAAAATACTCCCCTCAATGTAATGCGTCAGAAAGGGTAAATCGGTCTATATTGGCATCCATCCGTTCATATGTCAAAGATGACCATCGTACTTGGGATCAACATATAGCTGAAATAGCTGCGGCTTTGCGGAACGTCGTTCACTCGTCAACCCAATTCTCTCCGCATTATCTTATGTTTGGACAACACCAAATACAACACGGAAGTGACTATAAACTCCTTCAAGAATTAAATCTCTTGGGTAATATGGAAGTGGCTGTTAACTCAAAACCAACTAAGCTTAGCCTGTGTCAGCAGTTAGTAATTTCCCATCTGAAACAGGCATATGATCGCGGTGCACAACAATATAATTTACGGAGCAGAAACCGAGAATTCTTAATTGGGCAAAAAGTGTATGTTAAAAATTTTGTACAGAGTGATGCAAAAGAAAAATTTTCCGCTAAACTAGCTCCAAAATTTGTGGAAGGAATCATACGGAGAAAAATCGGTACTACTGCAGTGGAGATATCAGACACAACTGGCAAGAATATTGGAGTTTATCACTTAAAGGATGTTAGGGTATAGATATAAACAATTATTTTTCTTAACATATGCCTGGCTTTGAAACTCATCTCGGGTGTGAGTCGTCCCCACGATCTGTAACGATGAATCGTCACTGAAGGTGTTTGATTTGGAGAATTGTATAAATATTGTTATAATTTATATTTTTAAATCTATTGTGAATTTTTTTTAAAATTTTATTGAAGGGGAACGATAATATTTGAGGTATGCAAGAAGATTTTTTTTTTTGATGGTCAGTCGAAAAATAATTACACAAGAAGGTTGAACTCTTATTTTTTTTTTTTGCAAATTTAATATACCAATAATAATAAAACGGGAAACAAAAAGAAAAAAAAAATTTTTTTTGTTAATAGAAATTGTTGGTGATGACTTTTCAAGTTTAACATTGCTTGAGTGCGTCATAAAAGTTAATCAAATTTAGTTAAATTTATATACTAAGAAAGTATGGAATAGCAACGGAAACATACAAAAGGTCTTACAAGAACCCTGCGAATAACGGAAAACCCAAAGCGGAAAACCGAAATTTTTGTGTGTGTAGTTTAGTTAAATAAATTAGATGAGACTTTAGTCAGGTTTTGATATATTATTGTGATAATCATTAAGATACATAAATCCGCAAATGTTTTACCGAATGAATAAAAAAAAAATAAAAACATTCTCAGAAGATAGACTCATGGTGAAAATAACGGAAAACCCACAGCGGAAAACCGAGCTTTAATTTAGTGAGAAAATGAAAAATAATATATATAGTTAATTTATCGAGTGATTAATAACAAAAACAATATAATAAATCATATAATTAATTTATCGAGTGAAAAAAAAAAAAAAAAAACGAAAAAAAATCAAAATTAAAAATCAAAATCAAAAATATATAGTGGTAAAAGGTGGTTTTGTTTTATTAAATAAAAATAATGTTTAATAACGGACAATAGACCTACAATCTATTGAGTATGAATGACGGATTATAATACATTGTTAGTGTTATAATACAAAAAAAAAAAACAAAAACAAAAAAAAAAAAAAACAACAACAACAAAAAATGTCACCAAACTTCATTCAACATTTATCTTCAATCATCATCTTCAATTGTGGATATTAAACAGATGAGTTTTCATGTTTTTTTTTCTAAATTTATTTATATAAACCATATAATTGATTTGATATTTTATTTTACCTAAAATCTTAATTTAATTTACATTATTAATTTCCCTTAACACATATAACGGAAAAAAAAAAATTTATGATTTATTAGGATAGCTAATTGTTAAGTTTATTTACCAATATTAATCTGGTTTAAGTAGATATAATTTCATAATATTAATTCAGTATTCTACTTGGTACCAAGAACGAATTTCTTTATGGAAATTGTAATAGATATAAGTATATTTTGAAATAAATTGTAATAACTTTTGTATGGAAAAACGTCAATCTTTTCGGAATAGTGCTCATAATTTCAGGATGAGATAAATTTCGTGAAGCATTGAATGAGATTGTGATTGGAGCCCCCACCTTACATTTAGGGTAAGTTGATCGTGGTTTCTCCTTATAAATTTACAAATCATGTGGTCTAGCAAGGTCTGTCAAGGTTTTAGGAAACCCCCACCCCATTTCCCTGAGTTTAGTCGGCTAAAATGACCACCCTAAAATTCCTTGACGGATATTTCTGTCAACAGTTTCGGCTCCATAAACCGAAAATTGTTACACCACATGGATTGAGGGATGTTGACGGATGTAGTTATTTTTCTGGTGAGTTGAGGTTTAATTTATTTTATCTATTGGTGCATTCGGTTTTTTTTCTGTAAATTTTAATAAATGTATACTTGTATACCTACATTAGAATATTCTGGCAATGATTTTGAACCTCGGTAACGAACTTAGTTCAAATTTCAATTCGCGAACTCACGCTAGAGTGGATTTCGGACTGACCTTACACCGGAAAGCGGGCGAGATATCTGGCGCCCAACATAAAATTTCATCAAATATCAATATCTGTCGTAAATGGAATTTGGAACAGTTGTTTGCCGAGGTATATTATTTAGATGACGCTCAATATATATGATAACTGAATCTTCTTTTCTTTCTCTGTTACTAGTTTTGCATTTAGCGGACATTCGGGGTGACCAGAAAACCACCGCTAAACTGAATTTTCTGACAGAAAATTTATTTTTTATTTTTTTTTAAGCATTTAACTATTTATGTATACTAGCTATTTGTAGTAATAGTAGATTCATCATACAATTTTCTTTATTAATTATAGTTTTTTCTTTTATTTTAATTTCATTTATTTCTAAGAAAAAAGTTTTTTAAATTTTTTTTTTTTTTTATTAATTAATTTTAGTTAAACGGAATTTCCCGAAATTTATTATTATTATAATTTTTTTTTTTTTGGCGTATTAAATAAAATCATTAATTTTGGCACGCTACAAGAGAATATATAAGGTATTGGTTGCGCCGCAACCAATTTACTACAGCTTATTGTCAACTTTAATTATATATGTACTAACTTATTAATTTATAAATGTTTGTAACATTACATTATGTATTAGTATTTTTGTAATTAGTCTAGTTTTTCTTTTTTTGTTGTTAATTATTAAGTCAGTCTTAACTCGTGTACGATTAACGAATGTTACAATTGTTACAATTTAAATAAATAAAATTTAAATACAATTTAAATAAAACAAATAGTTAAACTAAAATTAATCTTAACTTACAACCTTAGTAAGGGTTCGTTTTGTGTACAAAGGGTTACCCTTTCGTTTATTTTTTGGACAACCTCATCGCTTGTTCATGGTCCTTCGAGCCGGATCGCGTATTACTATCAGTTCACGTGTGATTAATTATACAGTGCAGTAAATTAAAACCAGTTCATTACTATTAAACAATTAGTGTCGTGATATTACTAGTGCCGCTACGTTTAGAACTTTCACGTGTGATTAATTATACAGTGCAATAAAATAAAAACAGTTCATTATTATTAAACAATATTATTGTCGTGATATTACTAGTGCCGCTACGTTTAGAACCGTAAACGTATAACATAAACAATTTAGTAGCTCGTGAAACGTAAACATTAATCAATAATTCAAATTACATCAAACCAAGGCTAAAGTAGTGCGACAACTTAGCTGGTGGATTCAAGGGTGATTGGCATAAGTTTATAAGGAAATCATTCCGGCCGCTTGCACAAACGATAAGTAGAACAAGTTGCTTAATAAATATTTAAGGATGGCTGAGTCAATTATATTATCTAGAGGAAATATACTCGCGTCCGTTACAAAAATGCAAACCTGGGTTAATAAAATCACCAACGCAACAACAATTGAAGCCTTAGAAGTACGTATGCAAAGGCTTGATGAATATTGCAAGGATTTTAGAACGTTAGAAAACAATTTGTTTGCCTTTCCCGGTCAAGTGTCTAAATATGATGAATTCGAAGAAAAATATTTTGATTTGCGTGAAAACTTAATGCGAAGTATACGTGCCAAACAAGCTAGTTCAAGTACAGTCCCTTCTGGGAGCACAGCTGCCTCACAACCTATACTTTCGGAGTTACTCGAACAGCAAAGAACCTTCTTTGAAACGCTAAATACTACAACGACCCAACTGGCTGATCGGTCTATCATAAATCAAGATCAAATTAAATTGCCTAGGGTGGAATTTGCGAAATTTGATGGGGACTACAAAAATTGGCCGGCCTTTGAAGACTCATTTGTATCATCCATTCATAGTAATCAAACACTCTCTGATATCTCTAAATTTAAACTACTTAAAACTGTTTTGACTGAGGGTCCGGCATCGTTAATCAAAAATCTCACCGAAACGGAAGCAAATTACAGCGAAGCATGGAGGAAACTGAAAACTCGTTACGACAAGAAACGGAAAATCTTAAACTCATACATTACTACGTTTCTCGATGTAAGTATCACCGGCGATGACAGGTAGAGCTACTGATATTCGCTCACTATGTGACAAATGTGATGAAATTGTTATCGGAATCCGAACAATGGGCCAGGAAGCAGAGTATCGAGATGCATGGTTGATACAAATTATGCTGCGCAAGTTGGATACTGAAACCAAACAATTGTGGTCAAAGGAAACAACCAACAATAATTTCCCAAAGCTAAAAGAATTTTTTGATTTTTTGAATATCAGATGTGACGGATTGGATGATGGAGTTACTTATGATCATGAACCACGGATTCGAATTCCTTCACATCAAAATCAATTTTCGAGGGAAAAACCATTTTTTAAGGCAATGCTGTTAAATTCGAACCGATTAATATGTCCGTGCTGCAATTTCAATCATAACCTGTTTCATTGTATGAAATTTCGAAGCTTCGACATTAAACTCAGAAGAAATTTGGTTAATCAATGTGGCGCATGTTACAACTGTCTTCGTATGAATCATGCTGTAGAACAATGTACTGATTTATCAAATTGTCGAATTTGCAATAAACGGCATAATACTTTGCTTCATCACCCTGATTCAATTAAGTCAGCTGATCAAATTAATAATTCACAACCAAGCCAAACTGCTAGTCATCCTTCATCTTTCTCACATACAATGACATCAGCACCAATCATCCAACAAGAACATCAATCTGAACCACTAAACGTAAACAATGATTCAAGATCTGAAGGTTCGTATATACCTCATATTCAAAATATGGTCACAACAACGGTCAAGTCGCTTTCTATTAATAAAAATTCACCTATTGTTCCGAATCCACAAGTCGCTTTGCTGCCAACCGCTCTAATATATATTCAGGATTCTAACGGAATTAAAAATCTCGCGAATGCATTACTGGACTCAGGATCCCAGTGTACATTCATATCGGAACAATTGGTTCAGCGTTTGCGACTGAGACGATCACATTCATCATCAATCACTATTCACGGCCTAGCTGACAAACGTGCTGCTACGACTAGAGGTTTAGTTAATATACATATATCTTCAAGGATTTTACCATCAATTAATCTGAATATCACTGCACACATCGTTCCACGATTGCTGACAATCCATCCAGTGGATCTCAATGAGTCTATTACAAGCCACGTGCAATCCCTAGAACTGGCTGATCCAAATTATGGCTTTACACGAGAAATTGACGTTTTGTTTGGAGCTGACGTGTTCTTTGATTTATTTAAACCAGACAAACTAATTTTTGAGGGACACACGTATGCACAATCAACGATTTTCGGATGGATTATCCTAGCACCTCAACTAAGGGGTCATTCAACATCGTCGTTTTCCATAACTGTCACGCCAAATGATTTAAACAAATCTCTTCAGCGTTTTTGGGAACTTGAGGAGCCTCCAAATTTTACAAGCGCCACTCCTGACGACCAATTATGTGAATCCCATTTCATCAAGACGGTTAAACGGAACGAATTCGGACGGTATATCGTACGACTTCCATTTATCACCCCACGCAATAAAATTGGACATTCGAGGTCTGCTGCCATTCGTCGATTATTAACTATGGAACGTCGTTTTGAGAAAAACACTCAACTGGCAACCGATTACAAAACTTTCATGAATGAGTATAGTTCAATGGGTCATATGGAAAGAGTTCCGAATCACGAAGTGGCAAAAAATGATGATCAAGTTTTCTATCTCCCACATCACGCCGTAACAAAATTAGGTAGCTCAACCACTAAACTTCGGGTCGTGTTTGACGGATCTTGTAAATCATCATCGGGTATATCACTAAATGATATTGTACTCACAGGACCCACTTTACAAGATGATTTAGTGACCATCATAAGTCGGTTTCGTCTGCATCGTGTGGTTTTTTCTGCAGATGTCGAAAAAATGTATAGGCAAGTGCTTGTGCCATCGCCTGATAATGACTTCCAAAGAATAGTGTGGAGAGACAATCCTACCGAGAAAATAGAGACATACCGATTAAACACCGTGACGTATGGGACCTCATGCGCGCCTTTTTTGGCTGTCAGGACTCTTCAAAAAATTGCCGAGGATAACGAACATGACCATCCGAACGTAGCTTCCATCATTAAGCGTGACTTCTACATTGATGATTTACTTTCTGGATGTGATAATGGTGATATCGCTGCTAAATTATTCACGGAGCTATGTCAGGTCATGGAGGGAGCTGGTTTCCTACTTCGAAAATGGAAATCCAATTCTTTCGAATTCTTATCAATAATTCCTGATAAGCTTAAGGAACCTGCAATGTTAACTTTTGGAAATGATAGTGTTACCATCAAGACCTTAGGAATTCAATGGAATCCTGTGCGAGACGTATTCTCATATGCGATTAAGATACTACCAAGCATATTTCTTTCTAAGCGAAACTTACTGTCCGAAATCTCCAAAATCTACGATCCTTTAGGCTGGGTGTCTCCAACGACTATCTCCATGAAAATTATTTTCCAACAATTATGGAGCCGGAGGATCGGTTGGGATGATGAAGTTCCCGGCGACATTAGTCAGAAATGGAATACCATAAAATTAAATTTGCCAAATCTTGAGGCCATCGAAATTCCACGGCATTTCTTCGTTTCATCGAACACGAAATCAATACAGATCCATGCGTTCTGTGATGCTTCGGAGGTAGCATATGCGGCTGCTGTTTATCTACGTAGCGAAGATTCAACAGGATGTATCAAAACGTCGCTAATCATAGCCAAGACCCGAGTTGCACCTATTAAGCAAATCTCAATTCCACGGCTAGAGTTGTGTGGAGCACATATCTTAGTGAAACTAGTCAAATTTTCATTGGGTATTTTTCAACATCGGCATTGTGAAGTATTTGCATGGACTGACTCAAAGGTGGTCCTAGCCTGGCTTTCTGACTACCCACGTAGATGGAACACGTTCATTGGGAACAGAACTTCGGAAATCATGGAAACAGTTCCTCGAAATCGTTGGAATTATGTACCTTCAAGGGAAAACCCTTGCGATATTGCATCAAGGGACATTAGTCCAGAATTACTTCCAAATCTTGAATTATGGTGGTGTGGCCCGAAGTGGCTGATGTATGAAGAGAATTACTGGCCATCTAGCAATCAACAACAGTTTGAAACAATGTGCGAAGAACGTCGAAAGACCCCAATCATCATGACACTTCAAATCGAATCCAACGAAATTATTTCATATTTGTTATGCAAGTTCTCATCATTTGAAAGGGTAAAAAGGATAGTCGCATACCTTCTCCGATTTTTGTATCCGAAGTTGCATTTAATTGACTTAATTCGCAAGGCCGAAACATTTATATATAAGGAAGTTCAACGCGAATCATTTAGTGATTATACTAATCTGCTCATTGCTGGAGAGCCTCTCACTCGTAATAGCCAACTATCATCATTATCACCGTTTATTGATAATAATGGTTTATTGCGTGTAGGAGGACGACTCTCGAATCTTGATTGCAAATTTGATATGAAACATCCAGTGATATTACCAAAGGATCATAGACTCACGTGGATGATAATTTATGAAACGCGCATACTCAATCTGCATTCTGGACCATCATTGTTGGCCAGCCTCCTTAAACAAAAGGTTTGGATCTTAAATGGCCGTAGCTTTTGTCAAGGGTGTGTTAGTTGCGTGAGACAGAAACAAAAAATTACCACTCAACTCATGGGAAACTTGCCGAGGCAACGTCTAACGGTTTGTCGTCCGTTCACAACCACTGGAGTTGATTATGCAGGTCCCATTCTCATTAGAACTAAGCATGGTCGAGGAAGAGTTCCCTTGACTAAGGGATATATTGCTCTGTGTATATGCTTTGCCACCAAGGCAGTACATATAGAATTGGTCTCGGATACGACCACTAACGCATTCATCGCCGCGTTACGCCGTTTTATTAGCCGTATAGGGATTCCAGCCGAATTAATTAGCGACAACGGCACTAATTTTGTTGGTGCCAAACAAGAACTTCGAGAACTTCAGGATCAATTCCTTAACCATAAAACAAACAAATTAATATCTGATTTCTTTTCTCAGGCGATGATCAAATTTTCGTTTAATCCAGCCAGTGCACCACATTTTGGCGGACTTTGGGAGTCCAACATAAAATCGATCAAATACCACTTGAATCGAGTGACAAGAGATACTAAAATGACGTTTGAGGAAATGGCTACTCTACTTTGCCAAATTGAAGCTTTACTCAACTCTCGACCGCTGTGTCCGATGAATGCCGACCCTGATAATATATTGGCCTTTACTCCAGGACATTTTTTAATAGGAGCACCTCCAACTTGTATCCCTGAGCCTGACCTACACAATTTTCCAACGTCACGATTAACCAGATGGCAGAATATTCAACAACGAGTTCAAGGCTTTTGGAGAAAATGGTCTATTGAATATCTGCATACTTTGCAACAACGACCAAAGTGGAAGAAACTAACAACAAATCTTACTATTGGAGACGTCGTTCTTGTAAAGGAGGATAACTTACCGCCAGCGCAGTGGTTATTAGGAATCATCGTCCATCTACATCCTGGATCTGATGGACTAGTCCGCGTGGCTACTCTTAAAACGATTAAGGGTGAAATGAAACGACCCATAGTTAAATTATGCCGACTTCCATTAAATGAGGAGGAATCCCAAGAAGTTAACCTCGCGAGAATCAAGGTTAAGTAGAAACTTAACGGAGGGAGAATGGTTGCGCCGCAACCAATTTACTACAGCTTATTGTCAACTTTAATTATATATGTACTAACTTATTAATTTATAAATGTTTGTAACATTACATTATGTATTAGTATTTTTGTAATTAGTCTAGTTTTTCTTTTTTTGTTGTTTATTATTAAGTCAGTCTTAACTCGTGTGCGATTAACGAATGTTACAATTGTTACAATTTAAATAAATAAAATTAAATAAATAAAATTTAAATACAATTTAAATAAAACAAACAGTTAAACTAAAATTAATCTTAACTTACAACCTTAGTAAGGGTTCGTTTTGTGTACAAAGGGTTACCCTTTCGTTTATTTTTTGGACAACCTCATCGCTTGTTCAGGTATAATCTGTGAGTATATAAGAATTATTATTTTACGGCACTTTATTATGTTCTCATACATTCACACAATAACTCAGAAAGAAAGAAATATTCTAAAAGAAAAGAAAACTAAAAAAAACACTACGAATGTCATATGCCAGTTGTACGTATCCAGGTAACACCAGTACAGTTACTGACTATTTAATCTCTAGTTTTAAAACCACATTTCATATCCTTTATGGTGACGTGGACCTTAGTGATCATCCGTATATGTTAATAAAATACGTCTTATAAAAAAAACAGTTAATTTAACCTACATCAAACACCTTTTAAATAAAGCAAATTTGTGAAACGGCGACTTTGAAACAATTTATGAAAGTTTAGTATACTCCATTAGAAATTCTATTAAATTTTCAACTGTGAATATAAAAACTAATTCCTATAAAAAACCGTAGTTTAATCAAAAACTAAAAAAGCTAGCAAATTCTAGAAATGGATTTGGATTATTTTGGAAATGGACAAATAATAATTTTTTCTTAATTTCTTTAAAGAAATCGCAGGCAGCTTTTCATTCCCATGTTGTATTGTATAAAAAGACGTATTTTACTCAAAAATTTAATGAAAACATGAAACAACCAAAGAATATGTGGAAGCTAATAAACCAAATCCTTACAAACTCGTGTTATATGAAACTCGAAACAATTGAACTAAAAATTCACAATAATTTTACTACCGATGCATTGACTGTGGCTAACCAATTTGTGGAATTCTTTAGTAACGTAAGTGGCAATATTACTCGAAGTTATCCGTCAAATTTCCATTATTCTGAGCCCATCCCAGATTTAACATATACTTTGCAGGCTACATATACCTATCTCAAATGAGTGAAGAAGAAATTCAAATAATAATTGACAATTTAGACACAAATACTTCAATGGGATATGATAAATGCAAGACATATGAAAAATTTAAAATCCATAACCATTTCGCTTTTTGCAAATTCAATAAATAAATGGATAGTTGAAAATCACCTCCCGTTATTCATGAAAATAGCGAGAATAACTCCCATATTCAAAAATTGTGATAGATGTTTAGTAGAAAATTATAGAGCAATTTCAGTTCTACAAATTTTCAGTTAAATTTTCGAGCGAGTAATTTTAACAAGACTGGTAGATTACTTAGAGACAAATGAAATATTATATGAAATCATAGAGAAACAAAACATTAAAGCATGCATGTTCTTAGATTTAATGAAGACGTTTGACTGTGTAGATCACCAAATACTGTTATGGAAACTGTCATTTTATGGATTCCATTCCAACGTTGTCAGTCTAGTTAAAAGTTATCTCTCTGATAGAATAAACTTAGCTTCAACTGTGGTGTTCCGCAAGGATCTATTTTGGGCCCCATTCTTTTATGGGTGTGCAAAAAGTCCGGAGCTCAAACAACAAATGGAGTCTGATTTACGAGCAATCTCAGATTGGCTTTACAACAGTAAATTGAAACTGAACTGTAACAAGTCTAGTTTCATTGTTTCTTTTTTTTTCTCCAAAGAAAACAACTAGACTTATTTTATGAAATAAACAAAGAGAGCTGATGCATAAAACGAACACTAGAGGCAACATATCTAGGCCTTAAGAAAAACGCTCAATTAACCTGGACTAACCATATCTGCTCAGTGCGTTCCACGTGAATTATCCCTCAACTTATATTTTGGATGTATCCAATCCATCTCACGTTTATTTATTTAGCACAGATTTGGGGTTCAGCGAGTTTATATTTAATAAACGATCTACAAATATTCCAAAATAAATCATTAAAAGCAGTAAGAAGCTTATCGTCCCTTACACCTTCAAAATCCTTATATAACAACAAAATTTTACAAATTATTAAACTTATAGAATTTGAACATATACAAAATAAAATCTGGTGTTCTGAAAGGTAACGTTGATTTAAGAACTAACTGAAAGAGTTACGAGAAAGTCTCAAAATTATCGTCTACCAAACTATAAATTATCGCTTATACACAACAGTTTATAAAGGAATTGACTTGTTTAATCAACTAAAGGAATCCGAAAAATGTCTACCGGTTGTATTTTTCAAATCGTCAATAAAAGAGACTTTACAATGATTATATAGAAGATAAAAGATTTGTAAAATTTTTGATAGCTATTTCGTTAATTTTCTTTTTTGCAAATTATATTTACATTCATTCAAAACTGAATTTTCCTGTATAGAACATAAAATTATTTTTGGAAAATAAATAAGTAAAAAAAAAAAGAAAATGTGACCTACGAAAAATGCATAATTTAAAAAAACATTTAGTTATATTACTTTTTGTTTTTGCTTTTATTAAGCTGACCTTCCGTCCTTTTATTTAGAGGACAGACCTTTATTTTGATCGTCTGTCCTCTATAGAAATTGTACACTCTTTTGTCAAGTCTTTCAAAATGTTTAAATCTTTTGTTCTCTATTTTTTTTTTTGTTATTAGTAAAAAATTAGTAAAATATCAGCAAAGATTGAAGCCATTTCCGCATGGCCAACGATTGGTTACAGTTTTGGATAACACATGTCATTAATAATTTTTTTTTTCTACTCCTGTACAGAAATAAGTTTATTAAGCACGCTTTTGTTTGTGGAGAAAATAATATAAACTCACTGTAAAACATTTTATTTGAAATATTGCATTAACTTAGTACGCATTGGATTTACTCGTATAATATTAGTTTTGTTTTCAAATAAGTGAAGTGAGACATAAGTGACACTCCTATAAAAAGTTCTCGATTTGATACTTTTTAGAGAAGTGTCACAACTACAGATACAAATATTTTTTTTACTGTTTTGATTTTTTATTTCATTCCGCCATCTAGCAAATATATATTTTTTTCTTCCTTTAATTTTACTATTTCAGTAAAATTTTCTCATGGAATAGCACCCTTACGACGTAAATGTTTCGTTTTTACTACGTCCTAAACATAACAATTACGAGGCATGTGAAGTTAGCCCAGGATTTTATCCCAGAAAATAAAAAAATTTAATCAGGCAATACTAATAAAATTATGCACCATATGCTCATGTGTGAAGTTATCCCAGCCCAGGATTTTATTGTATTTAATAAAAATAAATATAATTTCATTAAAATAAAATCAATGAAAAACAAAGAAAATTGATTATAAAATATTTTAGTTATGTACTTCTATAAACCAAATTGGTTTAAAAAAAAATTCATAATTACCAGTATTAAAAATAAATGACAGTATTTTCATTTTTTATTATGCTGTGCCAAAACTAAAAATCTCTCGGATTGGGGCTATATAGTTTTACAATGGGCATACAAGGGGCTAAATATTGTATTATTTTCACGATGATCGGTATGTTGCAAGTGGCCGAAATATTGCCTTTGTCTTACAACTCAATAGCATTTACCCAGTTTTAATGAGTTTTTATTATGCTGTGCCAAAACTAAAAATCTCTCGGATTGGGGTGGGGCTATATAGTTTTAAAATGGGCATATTAGAGGCTAATTAATTCTGTCCTTTTATTTATGTTTGTTTTGGTTATATTTATATATGTCTAATGATGGATTTAATTTTCAATACTTTCATATGCTAGCAAATGGGGAATTACTTTAGTAAATGTAGATATCCTCTTTTGCATGATTATTTCATTTAAGTCATCATAAACGTCCCAATGTTGATTTTTATAGCAATAACATACATAATGAGCACCATTTGATATGTAATTTACAAAGGATTTAATCTTAAATGCCTTGCTAAAAATATTTATTGTCGTGGGAATTTTTGTGATTTCAATTTGCTTAGTTGGATGTTGTAGTGGTTCAACATAAATAAATATCGTATTACTCGCGAAAATATTTTGAGCGGCTGAATTATTTTTACAAAGAGAGCAAATGGGGTCATTTTCTTCTAAGCAACTTGCCAAGTTCTCCAATCCCATTTCTTCCAACTTAAATGGATTAACCGGTATATATTTCATAAAATCTAGTGTTGTATTATTGCAAGAATCACAACTTTGAACTTTTTGTATACTACTAAAAGTGTATGAATCAAGAATAAAATTTGATACGGTGGTGATGTTTGAAGAGCAGTCTTGCTTTAAACCATATAATTTTGTTAAACAGGAAAATCGAAATTTTGTTGCTGTATCAATTTGATTAGCTCGCAAAGCTTTAATTAATTTTGAAAAATCGTTACATACTGTCCCTGCCTCGAAGTTATTTAAATTTAAAATACAGCATGTAAACGCATCAAAAGCACACGTATAAAAATAATTTTCGCCGGTGACACTTCCATTTTGTAAAAATGCCATGGTCGAGCTTTCTTGATTTAAAATTAATTTAGTAGCACGTTTAGTGCAAGGCTCTGTTTCATTTTTATGCGACCTCTTATTTGAAACAGCCGTTTGTAACAAACTACTCCGTGCTTCAGGTGGTGTCATCGTATTTAATGATTTTATCATATGCTGACTAAAATTAGTTTTAGATTTTGGCGTAGAAGGAGAAAGACATATCGGTTTATTTTTTACCCAACCTTCGCTAACGGCAAGAAGATGCGCCAATGGTTTTTCCTCTTCGGCTATTATCATTTTTTCTTTATTTTTGTAGGTTTTGAAATGTATTTTAGGGATATTTAGTGAGAACCTATCGTATACAAATTCATTTCGTTTATATATTTCTTTAATAAATCGTAGAACTTTAATGGATAACTTTCCTAATGTTAAGCTATGCCTGGTTCTTCGTTTCACAGTTGAAAAATAGTTTTCGACATGACTATTGCTTAATCTTTTCTTATGATACAAACTGGACCAAAAAGGAAGGTAAGTAATATATTTTTTTAAAAGCGTATTTAATAGAGTAGGATTGTAAACTTTATTTGCCGAGTTTTTTTCTTTTGATGGATTTTCTTCATCAACGTTGTCTGAAATTTTTTTAAATTCTAAGAAATACGGACTTTGCATATATGTATAAAGGTTTATTTAGTAGCCGCTTTTCATTGTCAAAAATATCAGATTTGCCTGGTTGACATTCCTGAAATGAAACTTCGTTTAATAAATCAACCGAATCGGGTGGGCGCTCTTAACAATTGTACATAAAGCTGGTAAAGTATTAGCTGTCAAGTATTTAGACCTTAAGACGATCGTAAAATTTTTCCAAATATCTTTAATAACTTCATAATTTTCTATTAAAAACAAGGATGCAAAGATTTCTTTTAAAAGTTTCACGTTGTTGTCACTTTGGTCATATGATGCATTAAAATCGTTTGCAATATTGTGCATGAGGTGTGAAACACATAAATGTAATTTCACCAAATTATCCGATTCTACAAAGTTTGTTATATGATCATGTGTTACTTTAAGGTATTGTACAATGTCCATTTTGTTAAAAGCCTCTAAAACTGAATTAATTTCTGCAAAACTTCCATCCGTGACTATAGTTTTAAAAACTGGCCAACATTTATATTGATGCTCAATTTCAATCCGATAAGATCTGAGCCACAATCCAATTGTATCTCTATTATGGCTAGAACTTACCATGTCCGTTAACGGAAATGGATCAGCAGGATCGGATTCACTCACCTTCACTGGAACTACTAATGCATAGTACAATATATTAGCAAGGTTGCGGTTTGGAGGTCTAACTAAACCGCCCGTTGCATCCAAATAAGCAATCAGTTTTTTAGACGGTTCACACTTAAGCAAACTGCGTAACATTCGAAATTGTATTTCGCTATAAGATATAAAATAAAATGGTTTAAATGATAATTTTTGAAATAGCGCTGGGTTTACCAAAAGTTCCTTTTGTAAATCTAGAATATCATCAGAATCATTATCTTGATCTCGCAACATATTTGATCGGACTTTCCTTAAAACATTCATAGATTTTACTTCTGTGGTTTTAAACTTTTGCAAAAATGGTTGGTCTTTTACCATATTCTCAAATACTTCTTCTACTCTTTGCTTGGAAAGTTGAATTTTGAATTCTTCTCTTTACGAGCCTCTTATTTGCCTGGTTTTTAGGAACGTATGACTTTGAATCTGGCTTGTACTGTATACTTTGAATACTCCACATTTTAAATTGTTATTAAATAACTTAAATCTTCGACATCCATCATGCCCACAATAAGCCCTAATACAAATAACTTTTTTATTATAAGCCGTGTTTGCCATGAAAACTGCACTAGAACTCGATAAACTTTAAATTCCTTTTATTCTATGTAAAACGAAAAAAAATAAATTCATAAAGCGCGAATGTGTAGTGTATTTGATATAATTACATATTTTAAGTTTAAAATTTCCCCCTTCAGTTATTTCAACAACATTTTCTTATTTCTTGCTGACGTCATTACACGCAACTACACTCGATAAATTTATGGGTTTATCCAGTGTAACTAAAAAAATAAGCTATAATTGTCATTATTTATTGCTGTAACAACTTAAAATGTGTATTTATGTGAAATGCACTACACATTATCACTTTATGAATTTAATTTTTTTTCTGTTTACATAGAATACAAGGAATTTAAAATTTATCGAGTTCTAGTGCAGTTCTCATGGAAAACACGACTATAGTCGCAAGACTTTATGTTTATTTGACATCCAGTTTTTGCTGTCAATAAATCTGATATTATGTTCGGATAAGTTTTCGAATTTAACTTGTTCGCATTTTCGCAATAAACGTCGAGCCAAGCATCTACAACAATTTCGCCAATTTGTGATTTGAATTTTTAGTTTTGGCACAGCATAATAAAACCGAGAGATTTTTAGTTTTGGCACAGCATAATAAAAACTCATTAAAACTGAGTAAATGCTATTGAGTTGTAAGACAAAGGCAATATTTCGGCCACTTGCAACATACCGATCATCGTGAAAATAATATAATATTTAGCCCCTTGTATGCCCATTGTAAAACTATATAGCCCCAATCCGAGAGATTTTTAGTTTTGGCACAGCATAATAAAAACTCATTAAAACTGGGTAAATGCTATTGAGTTGTAAGACAAAGGCAATATTTCGGCCACTTGAAACATACCGATCATCGTGAAAATAATACAATATTTAGCCCCTTGTATGCCCATTGTAAAACTATATAGCCCCAATCCGAGAGATTTTTAGTTTTGGCACAGCATAATAAAAACTCATTAAAACTGGGTAAATGCTATTGAGTTGTAAGACAAAGGTAATATTTCGGCCACTTGCAACATACCGATCATCGTGAAAATAATACAATATTTAGCCCCTTGTATGCCCATTGTAAAACTATATAGCCCCAATCCGAGAGATTTTTAGTTTTGGCACAGCATAATAAAAACTCATTAAAACTGGGTAAATGCTATTGAGTTGTAAGACAAAGGCAATATTTCGGCCACTTGCAACATACCGATCATCGTGAAAATAATACAATATTTAGCCCCTTGTATGCCCATTGTAAAACTATATAGCCCCAATCCGAGAGATTTTTAGTTTTGGCACAGCATAATAAAAACTCATTAAAACTGAGTAAATGCTATTGAGTTGTAAGACAAAGGCAATATTTCGGCCACTTGGAACATACCGATCATCGTGAAAATAGTATAATATTTAGCCCCTTGTATGCCCATTGTAAAACTATATAGCCCCAATCCGAGAGATTTTTAGTTTTGGCACAGCATAATAAAAACTCATTAAAACTGGGTAAATGCTATTGAGTTGTAAGACAAAGGCAATATTTCGGCCACTTGCAACATACCGATCATCGTGAAAATAGTATAATATTTAGCCCCTTGTATGCCCATTGTAAAACTATATAGCCCCAATCCGAGAGATTTTTAGTTTTGGCACAGCATAATAAAAAATGAAAATACTGTCATTTATTTTTAATACTGGTAATTATGAATTTTTTTTTAAACCAATTTGGTTTATAGAAGTACATAACTAAAATATTTTATAATCAATTTTCTTTGTTTTTCATTGATTTTATTTTAATGAAATTATATTTATTTTTATTAAATACAATAAAATCCTGGGCTGGGATAACTTCACACATGAGCATATGGTGCATAATTTTATTAGTATTGCCTGATTAAATTTTTTTATTTTCTGGGATAAAATCCTGGGCTAACTTCACATGCCTCAATTACGAAGAATTGAACGAACAAAATCAAATCGGGATTATTTTACTTAGCATCCAGATCAGTGGAAGCTAAGTAAAATAATCCCGATTCCAAAGATCAGTAATCCTTTAGAGCTATCCCATTTTCGGCCAATTAGCATTTTAAGTTCTCTCTCTAAGGCTTTCGAGATAGTTGTTAAAAATCAAATTCAATCGCATTTACATAGCAATAGTTTAATTAGTTGCTTCCAATCTGGGTTTAGAAAATTTCATAGTACTTCTACTGCGTTATTAAATGTATGTGATGATATTAGGCGTAATATGAATAATAGGGAATTAACTTCTTTAACTTTGTTAGATTTTTCTAAGGCCTTTGATTCTATTAATCACAGAATTCTTTTCAATAAACTCTTATCTCAGTTTAGATTTTCGGTTTCTGCTGCCAAATTGATTTTTAACTATCTTTCTAATCGTTCTCAGGCAGTTTTTTTCGACAATTCCTTGTCTGATTTCCTTCCTGTAATTTCCGGCGTGCCTCAGGGTTCAGTGCTGGGTCCTCTATTATTTTCTATGTACATAAATGACATAGAATCCTCCATTCAACATTGTTCATTTCATATTTTCGCTGATGACGTTCAAATTTATAGAAATAGTCGTTTAGATCAGGATTCTATTGTTAGGAATATTTGTCTGATAAATGAAGATTTAAGTAATATCGTTCGCTGGTCGGTCTCTAACAGGCTTGTTTTAAACGCGAATAAATCTCAGTCGATTATAATTTATAAAAAACCGTTAGATACCTCGTCCTTTCCTGGTATTTTTCTGCAAGGTTCGCTAATTGTATATTCAAATACTGTTAGGGATTTAGGCTTAGTTATTAATAAAACTCTTACTTGGGGTGACCATTTAGTTACTATTAGTAAGAGGGTCTTTGGCATGCTTAGTTGTTTGTATAAAGTGGTTGGATTTTCTGATAGTCAGTTTAGGAAAAAATTGTTTTTGTTTTATCTTCTTCCTCATTTTATTTACGGTGACATAGTTTTATTCGGTATGCTTCAGGAAAATATGAATGTTCTCCAAAGATGTTTCAATGCTTGTACCAGGTTTATTTTTGGTATTAGGAAGTTCGATCATATTTCTGCCTACTCTAGCCTTGTTTTAGAATGTAGTTTATCTATTTTTTACGAATTTCGCGTTTGTCTTTTTATTTTTAAACTTCTTAAAGCTAAGGAGCCTTGTTATCTATATAGGAAATTAATGTTTAGTAGGTTTCATTCCTCTAACTTCCGCCTAATTCCGGCTAAAAATTGTTGTAGGTCGTTAAACGCGTCATTTTGTGTTAGGGGAGTTTCCCTTTGGAATTCAATTCCATTGGAAATTAAGAGATTAGGATCGGCAAAATTATTTAGGTCAAAATTTTTGGAGTGGCGTGATTGATGGGCAATACGTAGTTTTTTAATTTATTTTTAATAACCATGTTATTTTGTTAATTTTTAATTTTTATATTATTTCACCTCGTGCTGTACATTTTATTGTAAATGAGCTACTGCTCAAAATAGAATGTGTAAGCACGAGGTGGAAATTGTTTGAAAAAATTTAAGAGGTTTTTATGCCTAATGGAAGCAACTTCTTTTTTCTTTTTTTGTTTCGATTGCTTTGTTTCCATGTGTGCTTTTCCTCTTAATACTAAATTATTTATAAATACTATAAATAAATAAATAAATAAATAAATAAATAAAATCCTTCGCTGATGTTTCGTAAACGTAACACCAAATTCTTTTATGACTATTAATGGAATAATACCTATAAAGAAACGATAACCATTTAGTTTTGAGTTTTCGATCGCCATTACGTGTTTTTTTGGTTCATCAATTTTTTTAATAAATAAATAATTACTTAACGTCTCAGTTTAATTTAGAAAAATATAATTTGTTGCTTAATATTAATTTTTTTTTTTTTGTAGAATAATACTAAAATACTTAAGTATTAATTTTTTAGAAAAAAAAAATTGCAAGAAATATTTCATTAAATCCATACCGCTAAAAATGTTACGATATTATTTCACTAATGACGTAACGTAACTGCAAAACCTCTAGTGAACTGTTTACGAAATACTACCACAATGCTAACTCCTCGCAAAAAAGTCTAATTATCATCGCTACGTTATTGCAACACCAAACTGTTACATTTACGAAGAGTTGAATGAACCAAATTCTTCAATACTGTTACGTAAACGTAATACCTTGTTTGACGGGTTTTTACAATAAATAATAATATCATTGTTCCTCTGCAATTGGAATAAAAGAAAAATTCCTGTGAATGTATTTTTGAAAGAGACTTAGCAAAAATGCTTCGAAAATTATATGCCTATTCTGACACATAGTCACAGACCAAAAACTCGCATCTTATCCGCTGTCTACACTATGCAAATCCACTGATATTTTCTATCATGATATAAATTTTATCAATATATCTGTGTGTATATTAAGCCTGAATTCCATTGCGAATAAAAGTTTGTCAGTCAAAATAAAGGGAGATAAAAATATAAAATCGGTGGTTGTGGTGAAAGAAACACAAAACGAAGTCAGTCAAGATTTTATTTACATCAAATGTGTGTTTGTATTAGTGGATCGCCATAATTATGGTCAAAAATTATCAAAATCGAAGTCATTTTATGGTTATCCAACTAATATACGCACACAAATTTTGTGTACGAACGCAAATTTTTTTCCGCACACTAAGTTAATTAAAAGTTTGTTATTTTTATGGAAAGTGTCATAATTTTTTTTGGTGGTTGCTTCTAAAATAGCTGTGATAATAAAAAAATATAAAGTTTGTGTACAGTTAAATTGTGATAAATTGGGATCAATTGTGATAATATCGCTAAATACTATTATTGGCAATTTAATAAAGTAATCGTTTTTTTTTTAAATAATTTATTGGTGATGAAAAAGCCAAATTAAAACTCCAAGTGATAACCAAAAATTTATTAATTTTATTTTTTATTTTGTGCTGTCGCTGTCAAAATTTATCAAGATATTTGTGCTATAAAAAAAATAAAAAAAACATGCTTTATCTTTGTCACTCCAATGGATTTTTTTTGTTGCTGTCTTCTTTCGATTTGAAGTCAGTTCAGTCAATTATTCACAGTGGAATTCAGGCTTTATACGCATTTTGACGCTATTAGCAAACTATCGGGAGGCCAGCCATTTCACGTAATTTTTTTAGTAAATTATTATGAAATATCATAAAAAAGTTGCTTTGTTTTGGCCATTTGAAATTGTTCTCTCAAGTTCAAAAAATATCTTTTAATACCGAAAGTACAGTGCGATTAATCGACTTGTACCGCAAAAATGAAATTTTATGGAAGATAACCCATAAAAATTACAAACGGGTTGACATAAAAAATTCTGTTTACAAAAAATAGCGGACGAAAAGACCGTAAATGTTGAAAACTTTAGGAAAAAAATAAGGAATCTTCGAAATGTACAAAATAAAAAATTAAAACCGATTAAAAAAAAGCTGGAAGCGCTGTTGTTGACGATAAAAGAACTTGGTTTTTGTACGACGAGGAGGTAGTTCTCCATATTGTACAGTTTTCTGAAAAATTTCCTTGGACAAATTATTTTTAACCTAACCACAACTGAAAAGTGTTAAAAAACAACTAATTTTTTCATAGCATTGAAACAATTTTGTTTGACATTTGAAGATATTATTAAGAAAGTGAAATGCTCAGCTATGATATTTTTTGGACAAATATTTGTCAATACATTGAAAAAAAAAACATACAAACATAAAAGTGCTGATAGAAAATATCAGTGAATTTGCATGTATAGACGGCGTGTTAATTAAGACCTATTTGGTATTCTGCACGTAATCACCGCTGTCATTAGTCTTAAAACACGGTCTTACGTAGTATCGACAAATTTGATGCTCTTAAGCATCATAATTTGGCATTATTTAAATAAAAAAGTGCCGAGACATTTAATTAAATAATCTGAAATATTTACCTGAATAAAATTTTATACTTTTTAGATTGTCGATTCAAAATTAAAGTTTTTGTGGGTGAATGCCAAATACCTTGGAAGCGTACATGATTCAGCTATTTGGAAAACATCGTTAAATCCTCACATTATCTCATCGAAATATTTCGGGTTTTTTCGAGTATTTTTCCCGGCTAAAATTGTACATTTTCCTCCAAAAAACTTAAAAACATTACCAATTGCTCGTGCGTGGTGCGAGCGGCACGACTTTGACGTGGAATATCCATTTATTAATTTAAAAATTTAATAATATTTAATAAATTTATTATTTATTTATTTAAAAAAACAATTTACAAAACAAACACAAAATGGAATACATAAATGTTTGAGAAAAGACAAAAAAAGAAGTTTGACCGCTCTTCACAATCTTTGTAGAGTTTTTAGTACAAAAGTTTAAGACTATCACCGCCAGAATACCAATTAAGACTTTCGTCTTAAAAAAAAAATTTATAAAATGGGTCTTAGCTAAGAGAGTCTTAGGGATTGGACGTCAGAACTGGACTATTAAGAAGTGTATTGCTTTCAACCAAAATGAGTTAGGTATTTTATTTGGTTAACGGCTGGTCAAAGTAACAGCAAAAATTTACCAAATTTTGGTGTAATTTTTGTTTGTGTATTTTCTTGTCAATTCGACTCTTGTGGCAGGTATTGAAACTAAAAATTAGGTAAAGATTTGTTTAATCACTATTTTTTTTTGGGTTAGCTAAACTATTTTTTGGTCTATCTAGTACGATTGTTGTTGTAATTTTTTTATTTTTGGTGAAAGCAATACAATTAAGGTTGATTCATCAGATTTGTACATTGAGCTCGTCAAGAAAATGACAACTTGACGGAGTTAAAAACCGAGTTAAAAATATGTTATCTCTCTTTTGTGTCCAGCGAGATAACTTATTTTTAACTCGATTTTTAACTCCGTCAAGTTGTCATTTTCTTGACGAGCTCAATAGGCAAATCTGGTGAATTAACCTTTAATATATATGGAGAGAACATAAAATTCAAAATATATGAAAGAGAGTAAGAAAAAGCGTTAGCCTACTTCTGTCATTTTTTCGCATTTTTGTTTTGTTTTCATTTCTATTTAGTGTTAAGAAATTATTAAATAGAAAATATTAAGTGAAACATTTAAAAATTTATGGAAAATGCCACATTTAATGAAATGTGTTTCCACTTGCTCTAATTTTATTAGAGTAACAGATATTATGGACCATCGCACTCCAGGTTCAAAAAGTTATTTTAGGTACGTTTTAGTGAAATTTGATTTGCTATTATGAAACCATACCAAGCATAAATGTTATCAATAATGATAAGCTTTCCAAAGCAGATTACCCAGAAACTTGCGAACGAGGAAAGTATAGCAAAAAATATTAAATACAACAAAATTTGGACGTAACGATCGAATTTGTTCTGATCATTTTGAGAAGAAATTCATGATTATGAGGGGAGCGTGTAAACGATTATGCCTAAATGCCTTTCCGACCATCTTTGCTTCTTCGTTGAATGTACCGCGAGACCTTTTAGTTAAGTTGGATGAAAATTGGTCGGTTGAATGCATTCAAGGTGTTGCGATTATGGACTCCATCTGACAAAATTATTTCTAATATTGAGGAATATGATGAATATAGAAGATTAGAAGTTAAACCGATGTCAGCTGAAAGGAGTTCTGAAGGTGGATCAACAACCATATAGAAAATATGGATGTGAGCTATTCAGAAAATAATAAGATGTGCTTAAAAAAAGTGAAGGTAGTGTTGTCAATATTTTTTTAAAAATTGCTACCTTATGCTAATAGAGCATTTTCTTTATAGTCTTTAAAAAAAGTAACACTTAAAAGATCACTTAAGACATCAACGTCCGAATAATCATTGTCACCCAAGAAAAATATTCGACGTAAAATCAACTAAGAACAAACCATTTTTCGTCGCAATTCCAAAATAGATAACAATTCCAAAATAGAAATCAAAACTTAACTTGCTACAAGAAGAGCATTTTGTTAACTTGGTATCAATATCGGAACCGGTTAAAGAAATTTTAAAAAGACAGCTTCTTAAGTCTAAGGTTATCATTACCCCAACGTTTCCCGATTGAAGTTAGAAAGTTTGCAATGACCAGAGGTGTAACCTAGTTTTTGATGAAATTGGCATTCGCAGCCAAATAGAATGGAACGGTAAACGAACAGTTGGTTGTGTAAGGATCAACAAGATATGGAAAATATCAATAGGATATTTTCCTATTGCTTCTCTAAATAGCGAGCAGAAAAGTAATTTACTGTCGCTGTGTTTTCATAATCCTTACTCCAAGGGGGTTAAAATAATTGGAATTACATTCGTTGGATGTCCAATAAATTTTTCCCTAGCAAATTCATTAGGATGTAATACAAGTTTAAGGAATTGTACAGATTTAGATTATTTAAATCTGATGTTTATGTACAGTGACGAGTCTTTTATGGAATCTTTGGTTATCTTGCCCAATTCATGTCACATGTTAAAACTAATTCGTAATATACTTGCTGAAAAGGTCCTCTATTAGATTACAACAGCGAAGAAATATCGAGCATCTACACTTAGGAAATAAATTGCGAAAGGCCCATTTTTTTCAAAAATCATAAAATGAATGTTCGACTTGCTATACAAGTGTTAAGTACTTCGGTTGCAGATAATCTCGAATTTTGCAGAAATCATCAAAATCTACCGCCATTCCAACGATGCCTAGCGATGAGAATTGAACATATTGTAATTCCGATGTTCTTACGGATGAAGAAACTGTCTTTCTTTCTGAAAATTCCGAATTATTTCAAAATCCAGATCTTTCGGAATTTGTTGAGAACGTTGTAGAATATGTGGCTGCCTTCATAGTTTTCAGGTTAAACAAAACACTTCATTACTCTGAGTGCACTAATTATTTCGAAGGCAATAGTTCAGTTAGATCACTGTTATAGCTCAAAAAAATAGGGGAGGTTTAGCAATTCTTAGTAATGATCTTGTACTAATTTGTAGCGCAACCGAAAAAAAATTCCTCAATACATAAATCAAAATGGCAATATTCAATTATCTGTGGTGAAATAATCTGTGTATAATAGAATTATTATTAATGTTCAAAATTGTTAAGTCGAAGTCTGTTTAATGAGTTTCCATATCACGATGACTATAATTTATTACTTTCTTTTACTCTAGTAAAAAAATTGAGGTGTGGCTAACACACGACTTTCTTTTATGAACAGAGAATTTTGAGGAATTTTATTTTTTTCTTAATTTTTTTTTTTAAATTTTTAATTTTTTTTTTTAATTTTTAATTTTTTTTTTTTTATTTGTTTTAAATTTTTCGAAACATTTTGTATCAAGTAGTTTTTTGTAAACCTTATACTTTTTAAGATATTTGCAAAATAAATTTTCTGGACCAAGGGAGTGGCAACTTCCGGTTAGCCGATTTCGAGTAAAATTCACTGGGACCTCCCAATTTATCAAAAAAGCTTAAATCTGAAGTTTCAGTTCGATTGGTTAAACCATCTGGGCTGTAGAAAGGACACAGACAGACTGACAGACAGACACCATTTCGAAACCCACTTTGTCGGACTCAGGGGACCTCAAAACAAATAAATCTCTAAAAATCTCAAGGTCCAAAATTTTCATGATTACTATACTTTATTACTTTCCTTTACTCTAGTAAAATAAAGTATAGTAATCATGAAAATTTTGGACCTTGAGATTTTTAGAGGTATATTTGTTTTGAGGTCCCCTGAGTCCGAAAAAGTGGGTTTCGAAATGGTGTCTGTCTGTCTGTCTGTCAGTCTGTCAGTCTGTCTGTGTCCTTTCTACAGCCCAGATGGTTTAACCAATCGAACTGAAACTTCAGATTTAAGCTTTTTTGATAAATTGGGAGGTCCCAGTGAATTTTACTCCAAATCGGCTAACCGGAAGTGGCCACTCCCTTGGTCCAGAAAATTTATTACTTTCTTTTACTCTAGTAAAATAAAGTATAGTAATCATGAAAATTTTGGAGCTTGAGATTTTTAGAGATTTATTTGTTCTGAGGTCCCCTGAGTCCGAAAAAGTGGGTTTCGAAATGGTGTCTGTCTGTCAGTCTGTCAGTCTGTCAGTCTGTCAGTCTGTCAGTCTGTCAGTCTGTCTGTGTCCTCTCTACAGCCCAGATGGTTTAACCAATCGTACTGAAACTTCAGATTTAAACATTTTTGATAAATTGGGAGGTCCCAGTGAATTTCACTCCAAATCGGCTAACCGGAAGCGGCCCCTCCCTTGGCCCAGAAAATTTATTTTGCAAATATCTTAAAAAGTATAGGGTTTACAAAAAACTACTTTAAATAAAAGGTTTCCAAAAATTAAAAACAAATAAAAATAAAAAATTAAAAATTTAAAAAAAAAAAAATAAAAATAAAATTGAGTTGTGGGCAACACACTTTCTCCTACGAACAGGGAATTTTGAGGCACTTATTACGTAAACTTCTTTGAAATTTATTATTATGCATTACTTTCTCTAATGTAAGTAAAATAAAGTAATCATGAAAATTTTGGACCTTGAGATTTTTATGGATGTGACGTTTTCCACGCTTTTTTTGACAGTAATACGTATACAAATCATATTGGAAAAAAACAAATCATATTGGATTCTAACAAATTGTTCATGTATTGGTGCATATTGTACACTGCTAAGAATCGGTATAATATAATTTTACTAAATTTCGATTTAAAAAACCGAATAAAATTAATGCAATATAATTTTTGTTAAAATAAATTATTATTAATGCAATACGTAAAACTAATTTAATTTGAGATAACGATATTTAGTACTACTTTCTTTTACTCTAGTAAAATAAAGTACATATAGTAATCATGAAAATTTTGGACCTTGAGATTTTTAGAGATTTATTTGTTTTGAGGTCCCCTGAGTCCGAAAAAGTGGGTTTCGAAATGGTGTCTGTCTGTCTGTCTGTCTGTCTGTCAGTCTGTCAGTCTGTCAGTCTGTCCGTCTGTCAGTCTGTCAGTCTGTCTGTGTCCTCTTTACAGCCCAGATGGTTTAACCAATCGAACTGAAACTTCAGATTTAAGCTTTATTGATAAATGGGGAGGTCCCAGTGAATTTTACTCCAAATCGGCTAACCGGAAGTGCCACTCCCTGGTCCATAAAATTTATTTTGCAAATATTTTAAAAAGTATAAGGTTTACAAAAAACTAATTTACACAAAATGTTTTTAAAAATTAAAATCAAACAAAAATAAAAAATTAAAAATTAAAAAAAAAATTTAAAAATTTGTTAAATTTAAAAAAAATAAATTAAGAAAAAAATAAAATTTCTCAAAATTCTCTGTTCGTAAAAGAAAGTCGTGTGTTGGCCACACCTCAATTTTTTGCAAATATCTTAAAAAGTATAAGGTTTACAAAAAACTACTTAATACAAAATGTTTCCAAAAATTAAAAACAAATAAAAATAAAAAATAAAAAATTAAAAAAAAAATTTAAAAATTTAAAAATTAAAAATAAAATTTCTCAAAATTCTCTGTTCGTAAAAGAAAGTCGTGTGTTGGCCACACCTCAATTTTTTTATTAAAATGTATAATTAAAAAATTTGGATATTCGTTTTCTTTACATTAGAATTAAATTAAACCGTTTAGTTATATTTCAAGGAATTTGAACTGTATTTGAACCAAATTGAAAAATATTTATAAAATATTGATATTATGTCCAATGCCATATTATCTTAAATTTATCTATAAATGTTTTTTAGTCACAGTTGCAATACATTTCATAACAAATTTTTGCAACAGAAATACTTCATAACTTATTAGTCTTCACATAAGTACCTTAAAATGTATCCTTTTTTACGTACGACTATGGAAATATTTAAAAACAAATTGAAAATAAAGAGAGACGAAACCAAAAATTCATTTTACAGGGGGCCTATTCTCGAATTTCACATCCATTTTTCACATGTGGACATCTGTCAAAATTCATAAAACTTGAATTTTTTCGGTACTAAGGGAATATTTCCGAATGGGTATAAGCATGTGAAAAAATTCCCCATATAGGAAAATGTTCATGCCGCATGTGTTTTATATACGAATTACAATTTTCGAATGTTTTTGTGTGAACTTTGACAGATGTCCACATGTAGAAAATGGATGTGGAATTCGAGAATAGGCCCCCAGAACAACGAAAAATTTTCATGGCTTACTACAGCTGACAATATAAGAATTGTTAGATTTGCATACATTTAGGCGCATCTTAAAAGCTTACCATCTATTTTTTGTGTAAATAATGATTGATGTAATTATGCTTTTTCCAACTAAACCAAAAAATAAAACTTTGAAAAAATTAAGGAGGTTCATAAACAGGAAAAACATAACCTAGAACGTGTCCGAATTCTGTGATAATATTTTTTTGTAATAATTTTGACGTGAGTGAAATAATTTTGTCTTCCATATTTTGTACTAAGTTCGTTGAAAACTTTATTTAATTTTTATAGAAATTTATTTGAACTATTTTTTTAGAAATAAATTAACGTGAAACGGCTTAAGTTATTGTTATTGCGCGCTTTTGTTTATGAATATTATTACAGAAGTGTCAAATTTACAACACGTAGTGGTTGTGATAATTTGGCTGCATACAAAATAATGTCAAAATTATTAAAGCAGAAATATTTATCGTAAGTAGTAAGTAGTAAGTTTCAAGTAGGAAGGTTTTTCAAATTTTTATTTACTTTGTTTTTAATATTTTAAATTAATTATGATAATTAAATAGCCTATTAATAGCCACATTGGAAAAGAAAACAATCTGTTTATTAATCAATTTTTCTCGAAGGTTGGAAACTAAAATTTAATAAAATTTAATAATTTGTTAGAGTTTCATCTATCTTAGAGAACAATCTCCTGTGGATTAGTGGTGCACTGAGGAGCACATCCACTCAGAAACTGGAGACTCTGTTATTTTTGATCCTCTAGATATCTTGGGAAAACAGTTGGCAGCTTGTACTACCAAACGACTAAAATCAACCACAATGTGAAACAGTAACAATACAGGGCACTCATCTATATTGGGTAACAAAGGGATTCCCAAGACCACCAACTATAC
The DNA here is from genome assembly GCA_958295665.1 of Tipula vernalis. Classification (NCBI taxonomy): domain Eukaryota; kingdom Metazoa; phylum Arthropoda; class Insecta; order Diptera; family Tipulidae; genus Tipula; species Tipula vernalis. The sequence continues at coordinate 300,930,629 of OY282560.1, read as the reverse complement.
TGTCCCGTCACTATCTTTTGGCATAAAGTTCCGGACTAGGACCCCATCCAGAGAAGACTTGATGATGGATGCAGTTTTGGAACCAGGAGTTATAAACTTCTTCACTGATGGTTCAAAAGGGATGGGAAAGTCAGCGCAAAAATTGAAAATTCTGATTTGTCGGTCGTTTTCTCACTTTGTCTGTTCAAAATCAAAAACAGTTTTACTATCAGACTATTTTTCACAACTATATTAAGCAACCACCTGTACGTATATACATTTTTATTAGCCTCTTGTGTCAATTTAAACATAATAATAAATCTTGGAAAATCAAGAAAAATCTTTATCTCTAGAGACTCAGCGAATTATTACGTTTCTGGCCATGTTTTTCGAAAACGTTATCGTATGAATGTATTTAACCCATTACATCTTTTACTATAGGGTACAATTGAAACAACAAATCTTATAAACAAAACAATTATCATAAAAAATCTCAAAGCTAATTTGGACGCGTATCCACAAAAAAGTCCTCAAAAATGTATTTTGTATTCCGTCACAACTTCAATAAAAACAAAAACAAAAAAAAAACAAAAAATCTTTGTTCTTTTATAAACCGAACAGTTGTACAAAAGAAACATTGATAACACAAAAGAAAAACTTAACAATTCAACACAGAAAGATCAAATGCGCGTATCTTAAGAACAACAACAACACAAAAAAGTAAAACCAAAATAAAATAAAAAAAAAACGAAAACAAAAATGAAACGTGATCTGAATTTGTATCTTCCTCAACATCTTACGTCTATTAAACAACGTAAAACGCGCTCAGCTTTTTTGTGCATGAAGGAACAAAACTTTTATCATTACACACAGTAACATTTTTTTTTTTGTAAAAGGGGTACGCGTTTGTAATGAATATTTAGAAATTCAAATCTTTTAATGAGTGATAGTTAGATGTGGAGATAGACATTCTAAAATAATATCATAAAAGACACAAGATTGTTTTTGTTTTAAAATTCGATTGTGATTTTTTGTACTGATAACCCCGCGTCTCTCTATATCTATATACCTTCATTAAGATTTAACTGAAAAACTTATAATAATAAAGTGTTTCATATTTAAGTACAATCTCTTAATAGAGATCCGGTTTCTATATTCAATGGACTCATAACGCAAATACAATGTCTTAACAAAAAAAAAAAAAAAAAAAAGGCGACTAAAGCAATTTATATTGTATGTATTACTGTTATTTACTTTGCAACTCAATTACAATATTTTGATGGTACGAATGACTTTTAATTTCGTTTTGTACGCTTGTGTGTCCTATTATTATATACGGTTATAGTCACTAGAGAGCTGGAATGACAATTTTCTCAAAATACGAGTACAATTACACAATTTAAAGGGATGGCTTTGCTTTTGTGTGTGATAACATACAAACATAACATACAGCAACAAAAACAAAAACAAAAACAGACGAAAAACAACATAACAGGGGAAAAACTAATAAAAAGGAAAATGGAAATGTTTTTACTTTATTTTTTAGTTCGATTAGGAAATACGAATTTTACTTCTTGAACAATTTATTTTTTTTGTATTGTTGATATAATCAATTCCGTTTTGGTGTAAGAACAAAAAAAAAAAATAAGGAAAAGCTTTTTTTTGTTTTCTGAATCGATAAGGGTGTTTTGTAGTTGTGTTTTTTTTTTATTTAGGTGTTTGGGATAAACGTCTGGAAATCGTGTAGAAGTAATAAATGACAGAAGAAGGTGTGAGTGGAAATTGATTGTATATGGTAAAAATGAGTTTTCTAATCTGAAACACGTTAGTTCAAATTATTCAACATTTTTCTTTCGCTCGAAACTTATAACTGCAAATTCTGGAGAAGGGAATAAGCCACAAGAATACACATCAGGATATAATGTGGCAGCAAAGATTGGTCGCTCGGTATTACACCAACTATATCGTTTGTTTTGAACAGCGAAATTATTTGTATTTTTTACGTTCATTTCGAAAAGCAAAGAAATACTGTCATGCATTAAAGCTGGTTATACGCTATTCCATAAAGCGCCAAATATTCGGTAACGTTATGGCTTACGTTAATGTCCAATGCCTAATGGCAAAATGCCCAATCTATCAAATGAAGAATACTTGCTTGAGAATAGCAACGTCCCTCATTCCCTGCCCTGAGAAAAGTCACAGAACTCAAATAACTTTTTAAATACACATCGACAGGAAAAACTGTCGAGAACGAGAGGATTCAGCTTTAGGTCAAATTAATTTATTTTGTGGCGGGTCACTCCTAGAGTTTTGTTAGTTCCAGGATTGGATACCTGGAACATTGTTCTGGAAGTGAAGTCACGGTTTCATTTGGCTCTTTCCTTTATCACCTTCCTCGTGTTTTGTCGTAGCCTAGTCCGCGGAGGGAACAATATTTCAGTGGGTGACTGATGTTTTCAAAATATTGCAATCAAAAAAGAAAATAGAAAAACAAAAGTAAAAAAAGAAGCACGAGGGGATTGAGAGGGTAAGGGAGGCAAATGAAGCACACTGTGATGAAATGTGTGGAGTGCCAAAAGCGAGAAAACAGGAGTGTGTTGGGTGTCGAAAGTTTTAAGTGAAAAGGGAAAAAACCATCAATGATAAGTGGACGACCTTGATCTCGATGAAGGACCTGTGTGAACCACACCCTAACAAGGCTGTGCCGACAGTACTGGAAAGTGACATCGCGGATTGCGGTGGAAACGAGACAATTATATGAATTACGAAGACCATCTGCTTGATCGCTCAAACCTCTAATTTGCCCATAGCTGGGGTTGGTTCTCATTTCCGTCAGTACGTATAAACCTTTACGATTTCTATCTGGTAGAATATTGGACTGCAGGCTTCATGCTGGGAAGGGTTTGAATCGGTACAGCATGCGATGGGTTCGCCACGATTACTGAGAGCCAAACTTTCTAGACAGAATATTGCACTGATGTGGGTTTCTCCGATGAGTAGGAATGGGGCTTGATGCACCCACCGAAAAGCTATTGAACTCTTTTTAAATAAGCACTGGGGAATGTTTGATGGGTGGTTACACCTAGCTTCTTAACGAATGGTCGAAATTAATGCGGGTCGCTTGGTCCGGGCGGCTTATTACGTTGATTTGGGTGGCGATGTGTTGTGTTCTTATAAGGGTATCATTCTGGTGGCCTTGCTTCGAGAGGAACGGTGTGATGTTGTAAAGTAGATGGTTGGAAGAGCCTCTCACGTATAGTACAAATGCATGTACCGCAAATGTTTCGATCCTTGGATTTGGGTCCACGTGGTGCAAGTTTACTGCAATCATTGCTTGATAATTTGTAGCGAATTCTCCTGTGTGGACGACTGATTGGTTTCGCAAGTGTGGTCGTTTCATCTTGCAGCGGTACGGTAAGGCATGTTAATTGGTATCCGGCCTTTAAATGACTATTCTCAATGGTGTCAAACTTTTCCGTATTCAAATTCAAAACAAAAATAATAATTTGATGTTCGCAAAATAACAAATGTCAAATATCATCAAATAAAGGCTGACCCAAAATTTCTTAATGGAAAATATTTTAGTACTAAACCAAAACTTTAGTACTTTTCAGTTGTAAATTTCAATGTTTGTTTTGAGATGTTACAAAATTTGGTTGATACAGATTTTTCGTGTAAGAGTGATTAGGCAATTTCGCCTTTGCGAGTTTTGCTATTGTCTGAGGAAATAATATTATTTTGATCCATTACAAATCATTATTAGTGGTGGCTAAATTCAAAACAAATCAATTTGAGGAAAATTTGGTATGTCGCGTTACAACAAATTCTGCAAGGTTGAGTGCGGGGTTAGGGTTGATAGTGAGCCTTCAAAGGGGGCATGCGACACCATTGAAATGAATTGAGCGTTATAGTATTTATATAGCTTGAGTACAACGAATAAGGACCGGAGTTAACAAAGGAATAAGGAAATCAACAAACGGCTGAATGGAAGGATTCTCATAGCATGGTGTATATCCGGGAGTCAACATGCAAAATATTGTATTGTAAGTGACGTTGGATTAGAATTTATATATACCAGAAAAATCGTCATAATGGAGGATGAGTTCGTTTTACGGTTGAAAGATTTAAAATAAATTCCCGAAATCGCCATGTTGTACGACGAAAAAAAAATTAAATTTATTGTAGAAAGTTGCTGAAGACTATTTACGTAAGCTCGCAGTGGAAAAAAAGCTTAAGCATCCTCGACAATCATGCTCAATAGGACAATAATGGTTTGAGATAGTCGAATTTATACAAAATAGCTCTAGTTTGGACAAGTTTACCCCGACAATCATTGATTCGTGTCACCAAGTGTATAGTTCAAAAACTAACTAGTATAGTTCAGAGATAACATCAAAACTGAAGGACAATTAATATGAAGATATCTATCCAACTTACAACAAGACGGGTTCTGGGGAGGCGCAGAATGTTTATCCGCATGCACCTCTCAAGATTTCCTCTTTCTTCTGCTTTGGCACCTTGAATGCAAGTGGAATGAACAACACACAGAAACGTGAGGCAATGGACCAAATTTTAAATCAAAATCAAATTGATATTTGCTCTGTTCAGGAAGCAAACATGGGCATGTTCAACAGGAAATTACACCTGGTACCTCGCCAATGAGCCGAAAATCAGAAAAAGGGGAGTTGCTATTGTAATCAGCAAAAGTACACAGATGCAACTCACAAAAATCAAAAATTACTTTGTAGCCATCATTACTCTTGCTAGGAAAATTCCAACCCTCGGAGGGATCCACTTTATATCAGTGTATGTACCGTCACAAACAACACAGTACAATCGTCGGCTAGCTGCGAAAATAATTTCAACATTACACTCGATAATTAACCGCACCCCTCAATTGCGCGATCTAGTTCTGCTCGGGGATTTCAATGCCCATATTGGATCCAAAGAATGGAATCCCTTTAGAGCTGCTAGCCCAATTGGCACAGTTATATATTCATTCCACCAGCGGTCGGCCAAGAACTGCGATCACCTGGACAAATGGTCGATTCTACTTCCAAATGGACCACATTCTAACCAGGATCGACAACCAGCAAATCTATTTCAAATCCTTAAAAGATGACGTGCTCCATAAAGAAATAAGTAATCACCGTTTATTATGGATTGAAGCTTGGCTTCAATCACACCACAATGCAAACCAAAATGAACGCCAGCAACGTATAACTACTAGAAGATGAGAAAATCCGAAATGAGTATCAAACACTGTTAACGAGCACCTACGAAAAAGCTTACTTTGAAGATAAAACAAACAAACTTGACGAACAGCAGGCTAAATGCCAATAATCTGTCTCAAGTCACAATGCTCAAGAATGCTAGAGCTTTTTCCAGAACCTCTCACGCCACAATCCATCTGATCGCCTGTGCCAAATGTACTCATTTTTAAACAATTTAAGAGAGGAAACAGCACATCGAAAGGGCACTATATTCCAGTTTCCTCCCGGCTAAACGAATTAGTCAAATGTGAGGGTATCTGACTAAAGGTATTCCAAGAGAACGATTATTCACACTGGGGCCTCGACCCACCACTGATGACATCAAGTTCACCATTAACCAAATTCGGTCAGGGACCACTCCTGGCATAGACGGGAACCCAATCGAGCTACTAAAAAGCGCGCCAGAATTGGTGATTCAAGCAATACACAAAATAATGGGAAAAGTCTAGATAAGTAATGATCCTCCTCCAGAGTCGATGGATACCCTTCAGAAAACGTGTTCGATTACCGAAGGATCATACTTTGCAATGTCGGGCACAAATCTTCGTTATATTTTTTAATAAATTTATTTTTATTTCACTGTTGTATGTTCGTTAATTCGAGGGTTCGTTATTCGAGAGTTCGTTAAACGAGGTTTACCTGTATTTATTCTTTACACACCAATCCCTCGCTTAACGAATTAATTCGTTAACGAAAAATGTTCGGAAATCGAAATTTCGTAAAATTAAGTTCATATATAAATGTAATGCTTACGAGTTAAAAATAAACACAAACAGATAATAGAAGAAAAAGAATGAAAATCTAAAAACAGTTATAATTAGTGTTATGTATTTTACATAATGAAGAAAAAAGTGAGCCGTCGAAGCTCGAAGGAGATAGACGTGTTCGTCATCCTCTTCAAGAACTTAATTTGAATTAATTGTTATTTAATACTGTAAAGGTATTATATTGTATTGACTTAAATAAATTGAGTGGTAAAACACGATGCTATAGAGATGTAAACTTGTCCCAGTAGAAGGTCGCTGCAATGAATTAGAAAATAGATATTGAACAATATACGATAAGCTCAAATAGTATCCTAAAAGTTGCAAATTCCTCCCACAAGTTAGATTGAGAATACATCGTAATGTGGAAGTGGGGAAGAGTTCTTGCCGAACCGAAAATGTTGTGGTATAAAGATGAAAACCTGTCTAGAAATAAAAATAAAAAATAGAAAAACTGAGTAAAATGATTTAGATTATTTCAGGGAATAAAAGACCGAGATGAGAATCTACATCCTCTTAGACTTGTATAAGATCCAATTTTTCAGGTTTTTCCAAAAATCTATATTTCAATAGGTAAACCCAATAAGAAATTTTAGCGGAGGGGCATGCTTAAAGTAGAAAGTCAATGTCAGATGTTAAAAGAAAATATAGGAAAATTTTAATATTTTGATTTTCTTAGACATGCTTATAAGATTAAATTGTTAAACAGTAACGATTACCAAGTTAACACTTTGAGTAGTATTAAGATAGATATGCATTAAGGTACAAATATTTGTTTTTCAACATAATAAAATTTACAAAATGGCGCCACAATGCAGCATGCTTTTAAAAAAGGTCTTCGGGGTTTGCAGCATATCTTAAGTAAATTTGATCCTGCAACAAAAAATAAAAATTACATGTAAATAGCTAAAGAAATGCGTCATAAACTTCAACAATCAGACAACTTCAATTCGACCAACTTGATATTTGATGAGCACAGTTTTAAAATTCCGTCACATTGTTCAAAGAAAGTTGACTTAAATTATAAATTAGCTAGTTACCTTGAAGTGGACCTTCATAAATTGTTTAAATTAAGGCCACGTGAAAATAATGTGGGACTGTTACTTGAATGTGTTTGTAATAATGTATATTACATGAAAAATTCGTGAGTAATGTGAAACGATCATATTACAGATTATGATGCAACTTAACGCAGTAGCTCAACACTATTAAACTATCAAGTGACTTCGCAATAATTTCGAAGAATCTACGAACATTTTTAACAACTTTTATTAATCTGTAATATCACATGAGTAAAATCAACAAGTACCTAATCTCGTAAATTTCGCATAATTTTTAACAATTAATTCGAAAGTACAAAACGCGCAATATGGATTAATTCAAAATTATTTCAAGGTTAACGAAAAGTCGCAAATTATCGAGAAAAATGTCATCTCACATAAACATCCTTCATTCAAACTTATGTTAACTATATCTGTAAATAACTAATTCAGAACTAATTCAGAATAATCCCGATATTCACAAAAAGTTTTAAATATTCCAGTAAAACTCGGAAACGAAAAATTCTAGAATAATCTCGAAAATATGATAATTACGATCTTGGCTATTCTTTCGCAGATTAGCGCTGTAATTCATTAAATAAATTGTTTGTGTTTTTAAAGTGAATCCTCCATTTTCCAGAACTCATTATATATAAATTGTCTATTTCAATTTTGGGCACTACGAGTTTTTTTCACATTTTCCAGAATTTATTAAATAAAAGGGATATTTTTGAAACTGTGGCAGACCTGCGAAAGTTTTCCAAATCTAGAAATATAGACAAATTCAAAAATTTTAAGGAACTCGTAAGATAATCTAACAGAGATAATAATATCTAGAACTCGAATAGTGTCTCTAATATAATAAATAGTAACCTTGAAAAATCCTAGAAAATATCAAAAGTTTTGAGCACTGATTATATAACAACATGCAACTCTTGCAAATGTCGAATATAAGTGAGAAACTCGAATAATTTCGAAAAGCTCGCGATAAATTCTAAAAAAATTGGAATATTCCTGAAAATCTTGAATAAACTGTTCCTTAATCTTGGGAAATCTCAAATCAAGAAACCTCATTCTCGTAGAAATAACTGGAAAACCTCGAATAATCTCGAAATTAGTGCAGGATCTTGATAGTTTCGAATAAATTAGATGCCAAGCACATTTAATGTTATTCGAACCCAAACATTCCAAAATCTCGAATTTCGAGAATCTCACCTTATTGTTAACATTTCTTATTTCTATAGTTCCTCATTTACTGGATTTTGTACTACCGGTAAACTGTAAATAAAATCTAAATTTACCGCCAACACCGGTTTATTTTTGGAAAAAATATGTATATTTAATGGGAGGAAAATGCAAATTTCATTCTTGGTCTTATTTCGGCGGGATTATTCCGATTTCGACAGGGTTTCCAGATTGCACGTTTTGATAAACTTTTCATTTATAATTTTTGCTTGGAGCTGATAGTTACATAATATCTCAGACTTACTGATGTTTCAAAACAAATAAATTGTTCGATATAGAGATCATTCATTATGTTTGTTATTGTTAATGGCAGGTATTCGATTCAGTATTTGTTCATTTTTAATCGGAAATCCTAGAGAATAATCGAAGTATATGACTTTTGAGTATATTTGGGAATATTTGAGAGCCCAAATGTTATTCGAGTTACATGTTTTTTGTTGAGCTTACAGCGTTAACTTGCTTGTGGTTTTTGTCATTCACAAATAATATTCGATGATACGTAAATTAATTTTGAAGTTTATTCAAAATTCATTTTAGTGCATTTAGATCCGATATTCGTAAATTTCCGAAATTTTCAAGAAACTTTAAATTCTTTCATTTTTTCGAGATGTTCAGAAACTATAAAAAAATTATTTATAATATGTTATGCATTTTGTTCGTAGCTTTCAGATGATTTAAGATTTAAAAAATTCAGCAAATGTTAAGAAGGCTTCATTTATCTTAGAAAAAAGTACGTTCTACGTCAGTATTTGTTTGTTGCGTAAAAATGTTTTCTCTTGTCATTTTGAGTAATTTAAAGTTACCGCTAAAAAATCTTCTGTTTTTAACGGTAAATATTAAATGGAATGGTATAGAAACTAGCTTATAATACAATTCAAAGTTAACCTCTGAAATTCACAGAAAATCGCTAAAATCCCGATGTACCTAGGTCGGTAACATAATGGTAAAATACCAACAACGTCAAAATTCAACAAACTCGAATAATCCCTGCTAAAAAACATGTGGTTATAAAATTAAACCATTTGATGTTGAAAGGCCGAATGTCGAAAGACCGAATGTCGAAAGGTCGAATGTTAAATAGGCCAATGGGTCGAAAGGCCGAAAGTGCCCAAAGGCCGAATGATTCCGAATGTTCAGAAATCTACAGGTCTTAATTTTTAATCTAGAACAAAAAACGAAGAGGATTTTGAAAAAAGATGTCAAAATCTAGTGAAGTAGGAACGATATTTTGACTAATTAAAGAGATTAGATTGAGACTTGTGACCTATAGATTTCCGTCCGTGGAGTTCATTAAAAAAAAAGTTTAATTTCATTAGCCACTGCGCCGCCATTTTGTTTTTAAATAATTAAAACAAAATCGTATACTTTAAGATATATATAAACAGGGTTGGCTACCTTATCTAGAAAAAAATAATACAGAAACTGAAAATCCCGAATCCAGAAAATATAATTCAGAAAAACAAAAATCCACAAAACTAAAATCCAGAAATACAATTATGTAAGTGTGGCCCAAGTTAAAATTAAAATTTATAAAATGTCTGGAATATTTAAGTTTTTGCATAAAGTTCTAAATATTTATGGTAATGGAAATTGCTTCGTCAATCTTTTAGATAGAAATCAAAGGAATTGTATCGTCGCTTCTACTGATAGTTCTACCACAAATGTTACAAGTTATTTTGTGGTTGGTTAAATTCATTGGGTAAGTATGGTATCGACAAATGTATTGGAGCGAATTGCGGATTTAATGCTTTGTTAATGCTTCGTACACCTTGCAAATACAGAAGCTAATAGATAATTAAAAATATTGCTTTGCGGGATCACTACATTTGCCTGAAAAAAAAACATCCAGAAATTTTAAAATCCAGAATAATTGAAAAGTAAAAATCCAGAAAAAAACCCGAAAAAAAAAATCTAGAAGTTACCATAAAGGCAATCCAGAAAAAATCCAGAAAAAATGTTGTTTAAAATAAATGAAAAAAAATTCAATTTTATAGGCATTTTTAGACTTTTACCGTCACTTGAAGCATTTGTGGTACGTCTGTCAGTAGAAGCGATTTTAGCGATACAACTCCTTTGATCTGTGTCCACAAGATTGACGAAACATTAACGAAGCATTAAATCTGTAATTCGCTAAAGTGCATTCGTCGATACCATATACTAAACCAATGAATTAAGCCAACCACAAAATAACTTGAAACATTTGTGGTAGAACTATCAGTAGAAGCGATATGAGCGATACAATTCCTTTGATCTGTGTCTGAAAGGTTGACGAAGTAATTTACATTATCAAATTTTATAACCCTTTTATAAAAATTTCAAATTTTATAACCTAAATTTAATTTTAATTAGTCCGCACTTTGATAATTGTGTTTCGGGATTTTAGTTTTCTGAATTTTTGTTTCTTGAATTTTTTTGTTTCTGGATTTATTTTTTCTCGATTTTTTTTCGGGATTTTCAGTTTCTGTATTATTTTTTTTCTAGATAAGATAGCCAACCCAATTTCGCTCCTACAAGATGTTACGGCCTTAATTCCCTTCACTTTGATTCGGTCTTTCGACCCAATCGGCCTTTTGGCACAGTCGGTCTTTTGGCACATTCGGCCCTTCGACATTCGGTCTTTCGACCCATTCGGCATTTCGACATTCGGCCTTTCGACATTCAGCCTTTTTGCCCAATTAAACTTTATTTAAAAAAAAAACTGAATCCATCCAAATCCAGAAATCGGCAGTTAGATTTTGTAAGCATTATACGATTTTCGAGTTTTGTGAACTTTTCTGAAATTGCGACAAAACGTGATTATGTTCATTTCGAGTTTCATAATGCTTCTTAAATCGTGTTTCCTCGCAATTGTTACTTTGAGAAGAGTTAGTGCTTTGGAACTGAAATTTGAAATACTAGCGACAAAAACTAAAATGAAATGTGAAGTGCATTGAAGTGCAGTAGGGTGACACATTGTTTGCGGATTCTAATTGAATATGCTATTCCGAAAAGGGCACATCCTGTATATTTGGACAAAGCCGTTTTTTCACGAAAATTTGATGGAAATATATCCCCACACCTATTTTGTTTGAAATAGGCACATCTCTTGTATTAATACTGCTATCAGAGTCGGTGTGGTGTATATTACAATAATTTCGAAAAGGTCACAATTCTAGAAGATTTACCCTTTCCGAAGTAAATGCATTTTATTTAATTTTTTAGAGATGATGAGCTCTTTTCGAAATTGCGTATTCGATTCTTTCATGACATTTGTTTTTCACCAAATTGGATAAATAATTCAGTATAAATTGCATATTCGGTAAAAATCGGTTAATATCGGTTCCAAAATAAAATTCAAATTTTCGAATTTATGAATCCGTGCAACTGTCGCACTTTTAACGCATAGTGTTTGACATCTGGCGTACGGTTTTAAAATAGAGACAAAGGTGATGATTATCTATATTTAAATTCTTTAGAAATGTTGATGGTGAGACTCGCCCAAAAATTAGATTCATATCCTTTTTGATATCGGCTGATAAGACTTTCGAATAAAGATAAAGAATCCCTTATAAATTACAGAATACGTTAATTTTGTTGCTTGTGAAATTCAACTAAATGACAGATAGACTGAAAATGGAAATGCCGCCTAATAACAGTTTCTATTTTCGAAATTTAATAATGATAATTCTAAAATTCATTACAGCGCCATGTATATGTCAATTCAGGTAACTTTTCGTAATCATTCGTTATATCTATATATGTAGCGTTAGCACTTCCGTTACTATTTTACTTTTTTTACACTTTCTGTATATTTCTTATGCAAAGAGCGATGATTTTTTATCGCTCGACAATACTCCGTAGAATATTCGCCTTTAAAATGCCGCAAGAGGAGCCATGATTTCTGCCTCCTAAAGTTAACTGGCCAACTTTTATTTTAATTTAAATTTCTAAAAGCAAAAAACCAGTATTTTCACTAAGAAAATTATGTTTTTATTTAGTTGGACATTTGCATATGAAAAAGCTGAAAGCAATCAACGCGAATGAGTAACCAGTTCACAGCAATGATTGGAAAAATATGCTGAAAAATTGTTGAATGAAGAGTATTGAATTAAAAGCAGATTAATATCGAAGATTAAATAAAAATATTGCCAAAAAAGTTGTGTTATGTTGTACTCAACTAATCAAGTTCATGATGTGCAGTGTATTTATTTATTTTTTATAATAGAAAATCGAAAAAAAAACAAATCGTGGCCCACTTTCGAAATTTTTACCTCACACACATCTCTTAAAATACATTTCTTGCATAAGTGTGAAACACGTTTAGTACAACACAACAGTATTTCCTAACCCTAAGGGTATATTGATACAAAAAAAAGTAAACTCGTATAATGTTTGTAATCAAAAATTCCAATTTATTTTCGAATCCAATTGCATTTTGTAAATCTATACCAATCGAAAGAATAAATAGGAGGGACCCATTTCTAATAAAAAAGATTCGAAATGATCAACGTATTATATTACACGGATAGTAAAGGATAACGTTTTTATTAAAGAAAGTTTTTCAATAAATTTTTGTTACCATTTTGTTACCAAAGATTTGATTATCCTAATTTCAAATTGTTTTACTTACCTAAAGCTTATTTATTGCCATTGCTTACGTAAGAGTATGATTTGATAATTTCTCGAAAAGACTTAAAACTGTATGAAAAAAACTGAAAACTAAGAGGGGCTTATTGTTCTCAAATATCAAATATAGATTACTCCCATTTGTAGATTGTATGACGTGTTGGATGTGATATCTAGGAAATATCTCATTAAAATGTAGACAAAGGGTCTACAATCTATATTTTTGTAGTGTGAGTGTTGAAAATTTGGAAAATTTTAAAAAAGGGAAGAGTTCTGGTATTTCCGAAACCCAGGAATTTTACTTTTTGTGGGTTGAGCATTTTTGTTTTTTTTTTGGTTCATAGGCATAAAAATTTAAAAAGTGGAATTTTTAAACAAATTTGAAACCGTTAAACTTTCGATTTATTTTATTTAGAGATTTAGGAAAAAGTTTGTCAACTTAGCAAAATTATAAATTTTAAAAATATGTAAAAATCTCAAATTTGGAAATTTTGAAATATAAAAATATGAAGTATTCTTCTAAATGTAGATTTGGGAATCCTGAAACTAGCTCCTGAATTTTAGAAACTCTAAAAATTTTTTAAAATTCAAAGGTTTACAAATATTGAAGTTTATAAAATTTTTCGAAATTCTAGAAATTTTTAGTGAGAAAACGTTTGGAACGATTCAGTTCATCTTTGATGAGAAGAGAAAAGAAATTTCAGAATTTACAAAAAATTTAGGAATTTGGCAGTACTGAATTTACCAATAAAGAAACATACAAATTAATTAAGTAATTTGGGAATAAATTTATTACAGAACTTAAAAAGTTCAGAAAATCTACAAATTTGGAAATTTAGGTCTCTCATCAAATTAAAAAAAAAAAAAAAATAGGAAAATTTATTAAAAAATTTAACAATTTAGCAGTGTTATAAACTATTTTCGATCATGAAAACGAATAGTGGGCGAACAATAGGAAAATAATTAAGAATTGATCTAATGATTAGAATATGTATAAATAAATTTTTCGGAGTTTGGAAACTGATAATTTTGGCCAAAATTCCGATCATTTTATCAAAATTAGGCGTAGAAAGACAATTTTTATTTTTTTTTCTGCGAAAACGAAAAAAGCTTAATCTTTTATTCTTTTGTTTCACTCCTCTCTTTCTTTAAATAACGAACAGAATAACACACCGTGTTCCATTAACCACATACAGAATATTATTTTATTCTTCTTTATTCGATGCCAAATGAATAATTTATCATCACAACATATTTGGTTTTCCACTCAATATTAACAACGATGAGTCGTAAAAAATGATTATTCGCTCAATAAAGAGCGCATAATTAATTTTGAAGAGCGAGCTTTAGAACATCGCAATTTACTAAATTTAATGTGTAATACAGACACAAACTGAGTGTGTCGCTGAAGCACCTGGCAAAACGCATTATTTTGGTCGTTCCATTGCAAATTTTGGAAAATCCCACGCCATCATTTTCATTTTGTTGTTTGTATTTATGGTATGCTTTAGGTTCAGTAACATCAACGTCTTAGTTTTTTAACTTTTATTGTACCTTTACGGACGCTCACTGGATCCTTCATGCCTGGGAATATTCTGCTTACTTTGTTGTCGTAATAATATTCCAAAATTCGGCTTTTTACATCGTCTGATAATGGATAACCCTTAATAGGATCAGGGTAACTAGGAATCCAATTCGTTTCCAAGAAAATTGATGCCAGAGGAACTTGCGATGCTTGGATTTGAAATTTGCATTGCATTACTCAAAATTGAAGATACCTTCCGAATTTTTTCCATATGTTTTCGCTTCGCAATTTTCTTTTATTTCAAGGAATTAATCCACAGGTTGCTATAACTTCGTTACCCTGCAGTATAGCTACATTTTCTTCAATGTGGATGACGTCAGCTGATTCCGTATCTGTTTCTTCTGGTGTGGTGTCACTGCAAAGTTATATCTGAATCTTCTTTGGTGGCATCTTCGGACATCCACCTGCGATCACAAATGTAATTTTCTTTGTTCAGTTGTTGCAGGTTTTTGACCTCCATAGCCTCAGATATAAAATGTTCATTTACTTTCGGAATCTGGAGAGTTTTTCTTCGATGCGGATCAAGAATATAAGGGCTACAGCATTTTTATAGAATTTATGCTCTTTTATTATTTCAAAACAAATATTTCGTTTGCACTTTTCAACCATTTTATAAAATAAAATGTTCCTATTTTTGCGTCTTTAATATCGAATTGCTAAGCAGAAAACATTCAAGTTTAGTTAGTATTTGCACTAATTCTATTGTAACGGAAAAGTGCCGTTAGATAGAATAGTTTTTTGTAGATAAATATCGCGTTTGATTTTTATAATTTGTTACTCAGTTGTAATTTGGGCACGAATTAAAGAAGAAGTGCGTAAACGTGTTTTGCACACGTGGTGCACTGAAAAAGGCGTTTCGTTTAGAAATTTAGCAAAATGCGAAAATATATACTGTTAAACTTAGATGCAAGTTGACAGCCGAAAGTAAAAATTCGATAATGCAGATTGTGTTAGTCCAGCCGAAAGTAAAAAAATGGTAATGCAGATTGTCTAATCCCAGCCGTAAGTTTCCAGCCGAAAGTAAGAAGTTGATAATGTAGATTATGATATTAACATTCCAGCCGAAAATAAAAAATTTTGTAGTTATCAGCCGAAAGTAAATAGGATATATGGATTTAAATAACAAATTTTATAAATAGTTTTACGTGTAAAACTTTTCTTAACCTATTCGTAGAAAAAATCGGAAAATCAGAAGAATCCACAAAATTGGAATAAAATCAGCCTCAAGAGTGTATATCTGAAGTTGAATCGTTTTTTTGTGATTTGTCAATAGCTATTGAATGAAAAAATTCTGTTCAAGTTTCCCGTGGGAAATCTCGGAAAATTCGATTTTCCAAAAATACATTAGAAAATTTGTATAAAATCAGCCTCTAGAGTGTTATGTCTGGAGATAGATTGCATTGATGTTATTTGTCAATAGCTAGCGCAGGAAAAAAATTCAGTTCAAGTTTCCCGTGGGAAATCTCGAAAAATTCGATTTTCCAAAAATTATTAGAAAATTTGTGTAAAATCAGGCTGATTTTATACAAATTTTCTAATAATTTTTGGAAAATCGAATTTTCCGAGATTTCTCACGGGAAACTTGAACTGAATTTTTTTCCTGCGAGAGCTATAGATAAATCACATCAATGCAATCCATCCCCAGACATAAACACTCTAGAGGCTGATTTATTTTCGGCTGGAATGTCAATAACATAATCTGCATTATCGACTTTTCACTTTTGGCTAACTTTAACAGGGTCAAAAATATAAGTAAAGATGTAGTGAGATAAATAATTAATAAGTATTGGGAACATGGTACGGTAAAGGAATTACGAAAAAGCGGTAACGAATTATCAAATTCGGTATCATGTAGTAAGTAAAACCAAATTTTTTTTTTCTTTTGTAATCACCGGGTGAATCCAAAATTATTGATGCTGCCGCTTTTTCTCCTTATCATCCTCTCCGCCTAAAACTCCGTGGGTTTCAACATTTATTGGCAGTACAGCTAACTTCATCGAGTGAACAGCTAACTTCATCAAGCGACACGCATTAAACCTTATTTGCCTGGATGAACGGCCGTTACCTTGCCGAATTTCCATTGCAATGGTGGAAGATTTGGATCTTTAATAATTACAATCATACCGATTTTGATATTTGGTGTCATCCCCTGCCAATCATTTCGCTTTTGTAACTCGCACAAGTATCCGGCAGCCCATCTTGACCAGAAAGTTTTGTAAATTTTGTTAACCTGCTCCCATTTTTGATTATAGATTCGTCCGTCATCAAAATGTGATGCCTTCGGTATCGATGTTAGGGGGCGTCCGACCAAAAACTGTTGTGGTGTAAGCACATTAACTACATCGTTCGCAAGGAGTGGAATAACAGGCCTTGAATTTAATACACTTTCGATTTGCTTCATAACCGTTATCATCTGTTCAAATGTGAACTTAAAGTTGTGCGTAATCCGCTTCAGGTGAAACTTTGCAGCCTTTACAGCCGCCTCATAAATACCGCCAAAATGTGGAGAGCCTGGCGGCGCGAACTTACATTCGATTTTACTCTGTGTGCACCAGGATTGTATTTCATCGTCAAAATTAGTACTCATCAATAAGTTAGCCAATTCGCGTAATTTGTTGTTGGCGCCAATGAAATTGCGTCCGTTATCGGTAATTATTTTTTTCGGCAAACCCTGCGTGGCCACGAATCGTCAGATGCACAGCCCTCGTGATGCAGCAAACAAACACCGCGACCACTGTGACATGGAACGGATATGACACCGTAACTTTGTACCTAGGCAAATCAGCCATAAACTGCTGCAACATTTTTGGTTTTGCACGGCTGCAGATGACGCAGTTGTTTATTACAGTTTTAACGATTCTTCGCCCAGCAATCGGCCAATATCGTTGACGAGTCGCAGCCAATAGGCCCTGAGGCCCACATGTTAGTGTGTGTTGTGAATAAAATTTACGATGGCTTTTGTTACAAAATGATTTACTGGCAAGACTATAGGATGTTTACAGGTATATGGTAAATTTGAGAACTTAAGGCGCCCACCAACGCGTAACAAGCCTTTTTCGTCCGTAAAGGCATCTAATGAACGTAGACAGTTATTCTTTAATTGATAACCCGCTTTGGATACATATTTTACGTCGTTACCAAAGGCGCTTATCTGCACAGCTCGAATTAAAGCATCATGTCCCGCAGCCACTTCTGCCAGAGACAACTTACCACGACGTGTCTTGTCTCTCCATTTTTGCAAATTGTGCAAATATCGCATGACAAAACCGAAAGTATATTGCAATGTCATGAACGAATTTCGGTGATGTAAACCCGAAAGCTGACTGCGTTCTTAAATTCTTTATCTGTCGGTAGAAAAAGACGATTCCACCCTTTGGGATCCTGCAATAAATAATCCGGGCCATTCCACCATAAATCAGCGGAGATTAATAGCGAGGGTTTCATTCCTCGCGAGTTGATATCGGCCGGATTGCCTTTAAAATGCCGCCAGCTTCCCCTCAATGATAAATTATGAAAAGTTTTGATTCGATTTGCAACAAACACGTCTAGGTCACCAATTGGTGTATTGATCCAGTGTAGCACAGTTGTTGAATCACTCTAGAAATATAACCCTTCCACTGGATAATTAACAATTCGCCAGTCTTTTGCAGCCATCTTTGAAATCAGCTCTGCCGCGCACAACTCGAGTTTCGGTATAGTTTTCCCCGTTGGTGCTATTCTCGATTTGGAGCAGACTAGTCTACAAAGTATTTTATTGTTGCATCTGAATGCAGCCACCATAAGCTTTCTCACTTGCATCGGCAAAGTAATGTAACTGCATCTCCGTAGGATTAGCACATCCACCAAAAAGATGTCGACGAACGCTCAAATTCTTTAATTCGGAGAGCTCATTTTTGTAGGTTAACCACTCAATATGAAACTCTAATTGTAATTTCGCTTTCCATCCCACTTTAAGTGACCACAATTGCTGCATTAACATTTTTGCTAAGACCACGACAGGGGCTATTAACCCTAAAGGGTCAAATATTTTGGCCACGTCTGAAATTATACTACGCTTCGTAAATTTGTTTGAAAAATTACTACAACTTGTTTCACGATCAGCTTCGACTATACTCTGCAACCATTTTCTATTATTTGTGCCCCATTTTTTTAAGACTCATACCCGCATTATCAAGAATTAGTGTAATTTGCAATTGAGTTTGTTTACGGAATTAGAAGCCGTTAATATATTATCGACATAACAATCCTTCTCGATACGTTCAGCAGCTTGCGGAAATTCATCTTGGCATTATAGCACCAACTCTTGCAGGCATCTGGTAGCTATGTACGATGCCGGACTTAAACCGTAAGTAATCGTATTTAACTAGTAGGTCTGAACTGGATCACCTGAACTAAATCTCCAATATACATATATACTGAAAGCGGCGGTCTTCCTGATGAATTTAAAACTACTGATACATTTTAACTATATCCGTGCTAAACGCCCACGCGTACGATCGAAATCTTAACAAAACGGACGCCAGATGGCTTTGAATTACAGGTCCAACCATTAGTATCAAGACAACCAATTGTACTACATTCGAAATAAAACCACGGCGAAAGATACATGGACGGCATTAAAAACATTTCTTGAGAAGGACTCAATGACAAATAAAATGAGCATAATTCGACGTATTTGTGGTTTAAAAATGAGTGAAGGTGGAATCGTCGAAGAGCATGTTGGTGTTATCGTAAGCAGTTTACCGCACAGTTACGATAATTTAATTGTTGCACTAGAGGCACGACCAGAGGCAGACGTCACATTGTCGTTGGTTCAATCGAAATTAATTACTGAGTATAAACGTCGAAAAGAGGTGGACGGCAACGAAAATACAGATTCGGCATTAAAAAACTACGGCGAAATTTAAAGACAATATTAAGTGTTTCTTTTGCAAACGATCTGGCCATGTAAAGAGCGAATGCGGTAAATATAAATCGTGGAAAAAGAAACACACAATAAAGGAAAGCGCATCGATCAGTGAGAAAAT
Source organism: Tipula vernalis (assembly GCA_958295665.1). Classification (NCBI taxonomy): domain Eukaryota; kingdom Metazoa; phylum Arthropoda; class Insecta; order Diptera; family Tipulidae; genus Tipula; species Tipula vernalis. The sequence continues at coordinate 300,911,111 of OY282560.1, read as the reverse complement.
AAATAAAGTTGAAGAAAATGACAATTTTTTATTTGTGTTTTGGGTGCTACGAAACCTATTTCGAGCAACAAAGGTTTTTTCGTTTCACTAGATCAAACGGAATGCAAGAGTTTAAACGTCGCAAACGGTGAAAGCGTAGATGTCAAGGGAAAAGGCGTATGTCGCATCGAAATGGTCAATGAAAATGGTGTGTCGACCGTGGCAACGGTAACAGATGTTTTGTACGTGCCGAGTATTCAAGGAAATTTGTTGTCGGTGAAAAAGTTGCTGGAAAAGGGCTATGCAGTGAATTTCATTCCGAATTCTGAAACGTGTGAAATTAAATTCGGAGACAAACAAGTGGCAGTAGCAGACGCTCAATCGAATTTGTTTAAATTGCGTCAGCCGAACAAAGTGTATGCGGTACGCGAACATAAAGAAAATTGCATTCATCACTGGCATCGCATTTTTGGCCATCGCGATCCAGATGCAATCAAGCAAATGTATTCGAAAGGATTATTTGACGGCATTCAAATTGTCGATTGCGGCATCAAGGTTAAATGCGAAGTGTGTCTCAAGGGAAAAACAACACGTTTGCCGTTTCCAAAGCAATAATTTACAAAATCTTCAGCTCCACTTAATCTTATACATAATGACGTATGCGGACCAATGCAAACAGTTTCTCCGAGCGATAAGCGGTACTACTCGTATTCATAGATGATTATTCGAGCTATACGGTGATTTATTTGCTAAAAAATAAATCAGAAGTCGACGAGAAAATAAAGGAGTACGTAGCATTAGTAAAAGATTTTTTGAAACATGAAGGAATTCAGATTCAGTATACAACACCATACACGCCGCAGCAGAATGGTGTTGCTGAGAGAAAAAATCGTACGCTCATCGAGATGGCGCTTTATATGCTTTTGGACGCCAAATTTACCGAAAACATTTTGGGCAGAAGCAGTAGATACGGCAAATTATGTTCAAAGCCGTTTGCCACGCAGAGCGATCGAAAAGACACCATATGACGCGTGGAATCAGCGGAAACCAGGTATTAAACATTTTTCAATTTTTGGTGCTAAATGTTTTGTTAATGTGCCATCAGAGAAACGACGAAAATTGGATGATACCAGCGCACTGGGGATTTTTGTTGGTTATGACGAAAATTCAAAGGGATTCAGATGCTTAGATCCATTCAAAAATAAGTTGGTGATCAGTCGCGACGTGCGTTTTACGGAAAAATCTGCGAGTGAAATCAGCATTGATTTATCATCAAGTGATGCGAATGTCGAATCAAGTATAATCGGTATCGATATGAATAAGTCAACTGAAATTGATCCAAATGTGCGTGACAACGTGATGAGCGATACTGTGACGACAGAAAATAATGCGGGTGTGCGCAACAACATTGGTGATGCAGTGTTGAATGTCGAATTCGAATCTTTCGCTGAAGGCTTACATCGTATTTTCAATGACGAAAACAACGGAATAAAAATCATCAAGGACGCAAAAAACATTTATCATTTGTGTCAATCAAAATACATTCAAAGAGTTGCTGCGGATTTCGGTCTCAGTGATGCGAAAGTTTCAAACGTTCCGATGAATGTGAACTACGATAAATCCGATGCGGATGATAGTTTTTTGCTGACAAACACAGATTATCAGAAACTCGTCGGGTGTTTACTTTACATATCCGTGGATACACGACCGGATATTTCGGCGAGTGTATCAATATTAGCACAACGAGTGCAACAACCACGTCAACAAGATTGGAACGAATTGAAGCGGGTGTTGAAATATCTAAAGGGCACTGCGAATATAAAATTGGCATTAGGCAGTGATGACAATTCGGACAAATTTTTCTACGGATATGCTGACGCCAATTGGGCCGAAAGTAAAAAGGACCAAAAATCAAACACTGGTTATATTTTTATTGTTAATGGTGGCATCGTAAGTTGGGCATGTCGAAAGCAGAATTGCGTCGCATTGTCATCTACAGAAGCAGAGTTCATCGCATTGTCCGAAGCGTGTCAAGAGGCATTTTGGTTGTGGCGGTTGCTGAACGATTTGTAACAGCCGGTTCAAACAGCGACAACAATCTACGAAGACAACCAAAGCTGTTTGAAGCTAATAGAAGAGGAAAGATTGTCAAATCGAACAAAACATGTGGATACGCGATATTATTTTGTTAAAGATTACGTGCAACGAAGATTCATATCATGCGTATATTGTCGTTCAGTAGATATGTTCGCTGATTTACTAACAAAACCATTGCCGAGCAAAGCGGCATATCAAGCTAAGCGAGCAATGCGGATTAAATTAAATTATACAAATAATTAAATTGAGGAGGAGTGTTGAAATGAGTTATATGGACATTTTGAATTATTTGGTGACAGTCCAAAATGGTCTCTCGCAAGACAAAAGTTTCTTTCATTTTATTTCCGATTACGGTGGTTTGCTTTGTTCAGCATTAAGTACTCTGTTTGGCTAAGTGGATGCACATAAGGACTCGTATATTCCAACATTTCTTATCACTATGTAATGTGAAACACGTTTGACGGTGTATTCCTCTATCGCTCTTATAAGACAGATAAATCGATTTGTTAGGATAGATAGCAATATGGTAACAAATGAACTGGCATATACGAATTGTCCCTTCATATTATTGAAATGAAGCTAATTTTTAATTGATTCTGGTCACATGCAGCCTGGTGGGGTACATCCAAAGAAATTGCTCATTTTCGCTTTGGCCCAATTTTATATAAGTTAGTATAAGCCCTCGTTAAAACAATATTCGTTAAGCTTTATTACTCTACCCTCTATAGACTATTAATTTCTAGAATACAACAATTTCTGATTTTTTGCTTCAAAATTATGTTGGTGTTTTAAACAATACTCGCAATTATAAGCTTTTAACACTAAAAGCTTTTATGAATTGTAAATACGATTTCATAATCTGTTACCTTTTGTGGGTAGTTTCAATTAGTATCTTATTTATTCTATGGAAGCTTTACGTTTTGATTAGAGATACAACAAAACTTTTCTTCAAATATAGAGCTTTTAGATGGCCTCGTTATGTTTATTATATTAATTTCAAAATGTTTGCATTTATATTTCGTGGAAGCTTTAATGTTGAAATTAATTCGGAAAAATCCCTTTCAGCTCTTCACTTATAAATAGATTCAATTTCATGAGATAGATAGTGAATTACGTAATAATTTCATAAATTATCACATCAACATTGTTAACTAAGATGAAATTATTATATGTTTGCAAAACAAATGATGATCCACTTAATTAAGGCGCCCGCAGACTTCAATTTTATCCTTCATTAGTCTACACGCACGCAGAATCTTTTAATTAAATTTATATCCAAATCGTGTTGAAACAAAACAAAAAACTACCATTTAGTTTGTATCAGCCAATGGCGCTATTTTAATGATACTTAAAATTTCAATAACCTTAACATTGGTATCTATACCTTAAAACTACATACTCAACCAACTACCAACGAAACTATTGCATGTTACACATTATTTTTGTACAATGTAGACAATTTATGTCTCGTGTACCAACCAAAAGCAGCAAAAATCTTAATTTTTTCCCACTTACATATTTTTCAACAAGATATTTCAATTAATTAAAACACATTCGCATGCAATATGAATTATACGAATACAACAACAAAAAATAAAATAAAATATTTTCTTAAAAATAAAAATAATTTAAGTAATAAAAATATCTTAAAATAAACAAGATAATGATGTGGATTTGATTGAGTCATTGATTCTTGAACGTGAATATTTATTTCTTGATTTGATTAACAATTCTTTTGATCGTGTTTTGGTCCGATCGTGTTTATATCTGACACAAAAAAGAAAAAAATGTTTTTTAAGAAAACAATTTTCAATAATTATTGAATTACATATTTATACTTTCAATAAATTGTACGTGTTTTGAACGCGCGCATTATATACCACAGCTACGGGTATATAATTACATATTTAGCTTTGAGTTACATGTACTTCGTGTGATTCAAACCAAAGATAGCAATTTAATCGGTTGTTTAACAACTTTTTCATTCATATACATAAGACAAGAGCTTTGCTTAAGTATTGGCTTAAATTTTGTGAACAATAATCTATAAGTATTGATTAACTAAAAACCTCAATCATATCTTAAAAAAAATATTACTTAATATACAAAATCCCAAACAAAAAAAAGAAATTTTCTTAGAAACCAAATCTTTGGTATTTTCATTTTTCTCGGAAAATTATGTTTTTCATAAGAAAATAAAACCAATTTACAAATAAGTACCAAAAACAAGACAAAAAACAATTGGCAAATTATGGAACTTTCTAAAAGTATTTCGCTTCCATGCTTTTTGTGATTTGTGTGTTGTCTTGCGTCGCCCCACGTCGACAAAATTGAAATTGATTTCAATTTGCGTCTAATCCAAATTTGAAATAGTGTATAGAACAAGTTGCTAACAGTTTTAAAACATCAAATAAACTGCTTTTGTAATATAAAGTACAAAAATGTCGATTACTAATCCGTATCGAATATTATTTTTTGAGTTACTTCGGTCTAAACAGACCAAGTACTGAAATCCTGTCAAAAATATCCAAAAATTTGGTTGGTTCAAAACAACTTTCCTCGACGATTTGAAAGTACATGAGTCCGAAATAGGAGAAAAAATAAAAAATCGCCCATCTGACTGGATGTCCGTCCGTCTGTAGGTACCCATATGGTATCTGGAGAACGGCTTGTCCGATTTAGACTTTTTTTTGCCAATAGGTTTCTATGGTCTAGGCGGAGATTTGAATAGCTTTAGGAGCCTAAACGTCAAAAGGGTGATATACGAATACTTAAACCAAAAACACATCTATGCTAGTTACTTCGGTCTAAAAACATCAAAGTATTGAAATCCTGTCAAAAATGACGAAAATTTTGGTTGGTCCAAAACCATTTTTCTCGACATTTTGAAAGCCAGAGTCTGAAAAAACAAAACAAAAAACAGAAACATGTCTGTTCATCTGTCTGTCTAGATGTCTGGATGTCTGTACCTATGGTATCTCGAGAACGGATTGTACGATTTGGAATTTTTTTCGCCAATCTGTTTCTATGGTTAAGGCGGAGATTTGAAAGGCTGTTGAAAACTGTTCGACAAGAGGGTCAGCTACTTGCCACACGAATTGAAAAAAAAACACCTGGTTATTTAACCATGCTATCCCCATCACAAAATTCTGAAAAAGTTCTAGAGTACTCACAATTGATAGGCCTAATCAAAAATTATCGGGAGATTGGTGCCAACAATGCAGTACTTCGGAAAATACTCAGTTTAATTTGCGAAATTCAAGGTGAATACGACCCACGAGGCTTTGTGGCCATATTTAAGCATGCTTTCCTCATCATTGAATTCTGTAAAATTTCGGAGTACTCCCAATTCCTAGGCCTAATAAAAAATAATCGCTAGATTGGTGCCAACGCTTTGCGGCCATATTTGACCATGCTATCCTCATCACAAAATTCTGGAAAAGTTCCAGAGTACTCACAATTGATAGGTCTAATAAAAAATGTTCGGCATATTGGTGCCAACAATGCAGTAGTACTTGGGAAAACACTCAGTTAAATTGTGAAAATCTAGGTGAATACGACTCACGAGGCTTTGTGGCCATATTTGATCATGCTATCCTCATCACAAAATTCTGTAAAAGTTCCAGAGCACTAACAATTGATGGTCCTAATAAAAAATCATCGGAAGATTGCTGCCAATAATATAGTACTTGATAAAAACTCAGTTGAATTGCAAAAATCAAGTTGAATACGATTCACAAGGTTTTGCGGCCATTTTTCACCATGCTATCCCCATCACAAAATTCTGTAAAATTTCCAGAGTACTCACAATTAATAGGCCTAATAAAAAATAATGAGGGGATTGGTGCCAGCAATGCAGTACTTGAGACAATTCTCAGTTGGTTTGCGAAAATCAAATTAAATACGACTCATAAGGCTTTGCGGCCATATTTCACCATGCTATCCCCATCACAAAATTCTGAAAAAGTTCCAGAGTACTCACAATAGATAGGCCTAATAAAAACTCATCGGAAGATTGGTGCCAACAATGCAGTACTTCGAAAAATACTCAGTTGAATTTGCGAAATTCAAGGTGAATACGACCCACGAGGCTTTGTGGACATATTTAAGCATGCTTTCCTCATCAATAAATTCTGTAATACTGCCAGAGTACTCCCAATTCCTAGGCCTAATAAAAAATAATCGCTAGATTGGTGCCAACGCTTTGCGGCCATATTTGACCATGCTATCCCCATCACAAAATTCTGTAAAATTTCCAGAGTACTCACAATTGATAGGCCTAATAAAAAATCATCAGGATATTGGTGCCAATAATATAGTAATTGATAAAATACTAAGTTGGTTTGCAAAAATCAAACTAAATACGAATCATATGGGTTTCCGGCCATATTTCACCATGCTATCCCCATCACAAAATTCTGAAAAAGTTCCAGAGTACTCACAATTGATAGGCCTAATAAAAACTCATCGGAAAATTGGTGCCAACAATGCAGTACTTGGGAAAATACTCAGTTTAATTGCGAAATTCAAGGTGAATACGACTCACGAGGCTTTGTGGCCATATTTAACCATGCTTGCCCCATCACAAAATTCTAAAAAAGTTCTAGAGTACTCAAAATTCATTGGCCTAATAGAAAACCATGGCCAGATTGGTGCCAACGCTTTGCGGCCATATTTGACCATGCTATCCCCATCACAAAATTCTCTAAAAGTTCCAGGGAGCTTACAATTGATAGGCCTAATAAAAAATCATCGAGAGATTGGTGCCAACAATACAGAACTAAAGACAATTCTCAGTTGGTTTGCGAAAATCAAATTAAATACGACTCACAAGGGTTTACGGCCATATTTTACCATGCTATTCTCATCACAAAACTCTGTAAAAGTCCCACAGTACTCACAATTGATGGTCCTAATAAAAACTCATCGGAAAATTCGTGCCAACAATGCAGTACTTGGGAAAATACTCAGTTGAATTGCTAAATTCAAGGTGAATACGACCCACGAGGCCTTGTGGACATATTTAACCATGCTTTCCCCATCACAAAATCCTGAAAAAGTTTCAGAGTACTCACAATTGATAGGTCTAATAAAAAATCATCGGAAGATTGGTGCCAACAATGCAGTACTTGGAAAAATACTAAGTTGATATACAAAAATTAAATTAAATACGACTCAAAAGGTTTTGCGGCGATATTTGAACATGCTGTCCCCATCACAAAATTCTCAAAAGCTCTAGAATACCCACAATTCATAGGCCTAATAAAAAATTATCGGGAGATTGGTGCCAACCAAGTTGATTTGCGAAGAACTTGTCTTCTTGTCTTGAATACGATCCCAATTGGTTTCCTTATAAGTTTTTAATGGTTATTATTATTATTATTATTGTTGGAGGGCCATGCAGACGATCAGCCACCTGGCACTGCGACCTAAAAGATCTATTATGCTGGGCCCTGCTTAATCATCCGTCCAGTCAATATTCAGGTTCTTAATGAACCTGACAATACTGCCTCCCGGTACGTGATATATACTATCTGGGCTTATTGCTCTCTCTTCTAGATTTTTACTACAGCATGTAGTTCCGTTAGAAAGACGGTATCATTGGAGCTCAAGGAATTCGAGAGGGTTGTCCCACTCCCGTATATTCCTACTCATACCACGTATTCCGTTTGATTTTACTCTTACGAGTTGCTGGGAATTGCAAATCGCCTGTAGGTCACCCAGCTTTACTAAAGGAAGGCTAAATAAAACTGGAGGGTGCTTGGTATCCAGAGTCCGCATATTTTGGACTGATTAACCTATCAGCCATTCATCCATCGGCATATGTTGTTCCACCTTAGATTAGGGTTTTTTGACAAGGTTTTCAGCTTGAGCGCCGTACTTTAGCCTGTGCCAAATGGCCAAAAATGTGCCAAATGGCCTTGGTTACCAGTGGTTGCCACGAGGAGGCAGCACGTACACTTGCGAATTGTGAACAGGTTACCCTATACACAATTCAACCCATCACGCAGCTGCCTAGTGACAAGACCAGAACAGCTCACGTGATGCGCACCCTACTGGAAGGTTACGGAGCTGGTAGATTAATCTACTCAACTTTGGTCCTATCCTCCAATAGACGCCAAACCACCAAGTTTTTAATGATAGTTTGATTTTTTGCTGAGAGTAAATTGTATCACGATAAACCTTTATTTGGTTTTACACTTAAACATAAAGCAAATTTTTATTTTAGTGTTATCGCTGCGTTTTTTTTTTGGGATGAATTTTGAGCCAACTTCAGATACATCTCAAATTGGGCCCCTTTAATTTGCCTTACAATTATAAAAACAAAATTTGGGACAAACTTAGGACAAACTTCACGCATTTGTCGACGGGCGTGGTTTCTTCAAAAATTGTCCTATTTTTTTACATATGAGAATGTATTGGTTTATTATTATGAATTTTTTGCAAAATGTAAAGCATTTTAATATTTCGTAACTGCTGACTGTATATGCGACCCTTAAAAACCGAAAATTATATTTTTTCCAACTCAAAAGCAAACAAATATTTTAATTAGTAATCGAAAACATAGTGTATACAGGACTTTATTGAAAAACTCAACATCTCAATATAATTAGAAATTTTGTATCAAGGAGTTCCTCTTTATCGAGATAAGACCGATAGTGAGAGTTTCGAAAAAATTCCACGACGTTATCAAGAGCTATAGTGCTTAGAGATAATCCTTATGGGAGATTCGCGAGCACTTATTCCGTAGCGTTGGATTCGTTAAAGTTTTTCTAAAATTTGTGAAATTTTCGAAAATTTAACATGACGCTGTTTCGAGTTATGGTTTTTAGAAGTAATCCTTATGAGCGATTCGCGAGCTCTTGTTGCATAACGTTGACGGTTTTTGATAAAATCGTAATACTTCAACGAGAAAACTTCAACGAATCCAACGCTATGCGATAAGTGCTCGCGAATCTGCCGGAAGGATTACTTCTAAAGACCATAACTCGAAATAGCATCATGCAAAGTTTTCGAAAATCACACGAACCGGTGAGTGAGAAAACTTACACGAATGAAACGCTGTGCAACAAGTGCTCGCGAATCTACCATAAGGATTACTTCTAAGGACCATAACTCGAAATAGCGTCATGGAAAATTTTCGAAAATCTCACAAACCATAGAGAATGCTTCAACGAATCCAACCCTATATATGTAACAAGTGCTCGCGAATCATCAATAAGGATCTAAATACCACAACTCGGTAACACGCCTCATCAAGTTTCTCACAATCGGTAGAAAAACGGTAACGAATCCAAAGGTATGCGAGGCAAGAGCTTGCGAACTATAAAGACAATTTATAGACCATAACTTTTGTTTAAGGATTACTTGTAATGATCAATTATCGATAAAGCGGAATTCTCACGAATTGCTCTTGTTACGACATTACCTAACCATTGGTTGTTGTGTGTTTTTGTACATATTGTATAAATAACGAATAATAACAATAATAATTGTTTGACGTTGAAAAATTATAAATGGTTTTTATAAACGTTGTTTATTCAGGTAACATCAAAAATCTCAAATTTTAAATAAAATTCATAATAACGAAAGATTTCATTTAATTAACCAATACATTCTCAAGTGAAAAAAAGTTAGGAAAAATTTCGGACAAATTTCACATTCGTTTCCTAGCCCCCTCTATCCGGGCCTGCCGCTTAGATTCTATTATTTAGTTTTGCCACAACAATAGTAAATTTTTTTCAGAGGTACGTTCGGGAGAATGAAGCAGCAGATGAGTGGTGGATATTGAGTTCGTTCTGTTTTACTGAAATGTATATTTCAATTTTATCTTTGCCAAAATTTCGGTTGTAATCCTGACAGATAAATAATATTATAAAATGTATTTAGTTTAACTGTAAAATTATTTGAAGTCTTAATTTTCTTTATATTTATATTTAATTCTCTGATTTAATATAGCTCCTTTGTTTTACTAAGAAGTTAATTATTTCATTAATTTTTAATTTAACTTATTATTTCAGAAATTGATCATTAATTTATAAGCCGTACACCGCAGGTATATTTTAGGACACTTTCGTAATGTGTTTTGTAACCAGGTTTTTAGGGACTAATTAAGATTGAAGGAAGTTCTCTAGGAACCTGGTTTGGCTGCTATTTAATCCCTCCTGGAAGTTATTACTAATAAATTTATTAGCTTATTTAGGTTGCCTAGGATTTGAAAGCTGGTTTAATTTTTATTTAATTTTAATTTAGTAAATACAAAAGTTTATAAACTTAAAGAATTGTATTGTGCTAAGCATGAGCTAAACTACTAACTATTGACCGCTAAGGTGTCTGTAACCGGGTCGATCTCAATCACATTTTAACCATACTGTCCAATTCATCCAAGTTGATGTAAAAAATCTTAATACTTGGTCGTACAGTACACTTAAAATCAATGAATCAAAAAATTGTTTGGAAAATGTGAGTGGAAATTGTCTCATATTATATCACGTTGTATAGCAAAGTTGAACAATTTGTCAACTGAAACGCATTTACTTTCATTAATACACTGTTTGAGCGCAAAATATGCTAGCAACTGGGTAGGCAAACGCTTGAGGCGATCTATCAAAGTAACCATGATTATACCAAGCAGCAACCTTAATTATACCGAGCCATAGTCTAATGCTGTGCACCTCAGAAGATTTTTCAAACTAAACTTTTGTAAGACCTAGTAATTCATGCAATATTTAAATAGCTGTCACTAGGTTAAAAGTATTCAATTGTGCCTTACACTTATAGCCGACTAAACTTTTCAATGTCTCGTTTAAATAAATTACGTCTAATAAAAAATAAACGGAATCGTATAGGAAGAAGTTCAATGGCGTTAAATCGCATGATCTTAGTGGCCAACTCACGTCTGTTCTTCGAGAAATTATTCGATTATTAAATTTCTCTTTCAAAAGATCGATTGATTGCATTGGTGTGTAGCATGTTGGATCATCCTGTTGAAACCACATATTCTGCACATCAATATCTTCCAATTCACTCCACAAAAGTTGTTGGTTTGAGGCTTAATTGCTGTGCACGACGACGAATTGATGTCCTTGGCACTTCAGCAACACTTGTTCTAACGGCTGGCATATTTTTACTTGAACGATCACTACGATAATAAATTCTGCTTCTCTGATCTTGAACTGAACCAGTTTCTTCAAAATTATCAATGATAGGTTTTACGGTTTGTGGACCATTTTCTCTTCCGTATTTTGGACGAAATTTTCTTCCAACTTCTGAATAACTTTCACCATAACCGAAATGTTTGTACTTGTAATCTACCAAATAACATGTGGTACCTGTCTAGTACAAAAAATAAAATGGCGGAATATTTAAAAAGATACCTCGAATTTGAAAACCCTTTATATACATATATATATAATTTGTGAGGTTAAGTTACAGTAACATTTGTATGTTATTTGTACATAACACGAAACTAAAACAAAACTGAAATTTACAAGCATATATTTGCTATTTGTTGTGCCCCCGGGTTCCGTATATGACCAATGGGTCCTACGGAATAGTCAATTGTATCGCAAACAAACATTCCCACCTCATGGATTTTTTTCTATTAGGTGACGATGGATTTAAATGTTCATTACATAGATCCGGCAGCTAAGATCAGAGTTTTGAAGGAAGGAGAATTTTCAAACCGTCAAATAGTGGAAATAATTGATAGAGGGAAAACCGTTTTTGGATCCTTTATCAATAATATTAAAAATTATGGTAAAAATAGAGCAGGACGCATTGTAGAGGCTACAACGGTCACGGATAAACGGGCGCTTATTCGATCAACTTCAAATTCATGCTTATCTGGGTAAAAAATTAAGGCAAAAACCAGAGTCAAAGCAAGCTTATCAATTGTTCGACGTGTGTTTAACAATGCTACGCATCTTAAATCGAAAAAACTCCAAAATAAACCTCCTTTGAATGCATCATGCAAAGCAAACCGATTGGAATCTGCCATAAACCACATGTCATGGAAGCCAGAATGGAACCGGTTTGCATTTTCGGGCTGATGGAAATGAAACTGATGCTCGTCAGAACCATTGAAATTAATTTTTTTTTTCGTCGTAATTTATTTTTTAATGAATTTTTATTGTTCCTTATTATTTGTGAAAGAAAATTAATAAAATGTAGCTAGTTAAAAAGTGAATTGTGTTTTGAGAAAATTTTATCAATTTCCAATTTTTATAGTGCCAATAATTATACTGCCCCATTGACCAATTGTTGTATTCTTGTGCCAATAATAGTATATTTTTAGGGAGCCAATGATTCCGTTAATGTGCCTATAGTTGTATGATTAGGGTGACAATTATAGTGGTAGCGTGGCAATTACTGTAGTTTTAAGAAGCATTTTTTTTTAAATTGATGTTTTCATAAACTACTTAATAGATTTTACATAATTGTAATGCTGATATCAATAGATCAATGTTCCAAGGATAGCATCAAAACTCCAACTTTATAATTTTTTTAAACCTCTAAATCTGAAAGCTATTGGAAATTAAGTTTTCCTTATGGGTGCCAATAACTGTGGTCGTTACGCTTCTGGTCAAATTAAAATTAAAGCTTACTACAATTCATTTGGTCATTAAGTCAATATACATTACATAGATGGCAGTGATGGTTGTAAAAATTTGATCCTAAAAATCGTACCAAAAGTTACCACCTTCGGAAGTTTCAAGTTTAAAAATTGTAGGAAAAGCAAAACAAATTAACAAAATATAGGAATGTGTGATAATTTTGTGATTAACTAATTTTTTTTCGTATTTTTCTGTAAACATTTTAGACATCTTACGTACACTAGTAAAACTAGCAAGTATTATTTTAATTCGTCAGAGCCAACTTTGATGTATTTTTCAAAATGAAAGTTCGAAAAATATCTTTTAGAAATTATTTAATTTTAATATTTGTGCAATTAATATTTACTTAATACCAATATAGCCTTCTTGTATACAACTTTTATATAAACGTTTCATAATATTTTTGCTTTTTTCATTGAAAAATCTGCAGCTAAAAAACCCCAGTTTTACTATGGATTCCTATGGAAATCAGTGAAAAGTTATACCACCAAAAAAGCTTCTAAAAAATACGTCATGCTGATTAGGATTCTATACTCTAGAAGGCTCTGGTTAGCCACGCACCCATAATAAATCCATTTCAAATGGTATTAAGAGAACAAGCTATTACTTATTATATTACACATTTCCAATTTTATAGTTCACTTAAACTTCCCTTTCGATATTCTGTAAAACTTACTACAAGGCAACATAAGGAGAAGATAATAATATTTTTTAAAATCCTCTCGATAAAAAAAGAAAGAAATTGTTCACTCAGTTGTCATTTCGTATTTATAATATTTATAAATTCCATAATCCTTGGCAATAGAAAATTCTCGCATTAGACATCAACATTTGTTGCATTACGCGAATCCTTAAAATAAAAATAAAAAAAATTTAAGATGAGACATACATAATCTCTTGCATAATTTAATTTATTTTTTCTTCTATAAAATTTATACCAAATTTTATTCCCGTGTTCTAAAAAAAACCAATAACAATGATATACAAATACAACAACGAAAAAAATAAAATCCTAATTCGAGATTTCGGCTGCTGCGTGGGAGTTTCCTTTTTTTTTTATGCGGAATTTATCGAGATTCATATTAAACGTGAAAATTCATACCATAAAAAATACGCCACATATACAAAAAAAATTATATAAAATAAAAATGAAAACGGCAGACACGCGACTGTAATCTTTGTAATATTATTAAAGCACAACATTTTGTTCGTTCCATTCGTTATACTATATTCCTTGAAATATGCCAGCATATATAAGTATGTACAGAGTTATACATGTTTCAAATGAAAATTATACATTTTTTATTTTAAAATTGAAATTTTTATAAATTAAACCGTGCATAATCGTTTATTAATGTTTTTGCAGAAGTCTGATTTTTATTTTATATTTGTGAATTAAGTCGAGGAGACGACAAAAAATAAAATAAAATACGGCAACGTTTCCTGTTTGAAAAGAAAATGTTGGTGGCACGCGGTATAGGAGAGATTATGTATAAATTTTACTGTACTGTGAGTGTATGTCTGTGTATGGATGAAGGAAAATGTAAATTAATTAGTGAATATTAAAATAAATATATTTTTAATTTGTTAAAAGGATACGTGTACGTACGTATATGAATATTTAAAAATAAATTAAATGTAAATATATTTTTAATGGTGCGAAAATATTCATTTTTTTCTGTTTGCTACATTTTTATGATTCTGCTTTAATAATTATTGTCGTCTTCATTGTAAAAAGTATTCGTAATCATTAAAATTTTCGACTTTGGGATATATCCGTTTTGGGGTCCCATGAGTCGATCTGTCGGTCTGTCTGTGTCCTCCTTGCAGTAAAATTAAAAAAAAATAATAATTATTCTCTAAGAAATGTCCATAACAAGTTTTTCAAAATTCCCTGTTCGTAAAAGAAAGTTGTGTGGTGGTCATACCTCAATTTTTATTTATATTACTCGCGTTGCCATTAACGACTTGCGCAGCACCATGTTTTTAAGGAAAGGTTAAATTATTTTTAACCTAAGCTTCTAGGTATCTTCCAAGCCTCATTATTTGGGATCCGCGCGAAACGCGACATGTCAAAATGCGATAAATCAAAACGCGATATGACGAAACGAGATAAAGTATAAAACGCGATATGGTACAAAACGTGATATTTCAAAACTCGATATGGTACAAAACGCGATATTTTAAAATTATTACTCTTCCTTCATTTCACTTATAACATTTTCCTTCACCTTTATGACGAAATTGAACATGTACGATTTAACTAGGATATGCGTTTTGAAATATCGCGTTTCGAAATATCGAGTTTTGAAATATCGCGTTTTGTATCATATCGCGTTTTGTACCGTATCGCGTTTTAAAATATCGCGTTTTGAAATATCGCATTTTGTACCATATCGCGTTTTGTACCGTATCGTGTTTTGAAATATCGCGTTTTTAAATATCACATTTAGTGTTGGTTTTAGTGTTGGTTAATTTTATGAGAAATAATAGTAGTTCCTGCTTATGGATCATTTTTCAAATAATCTAATCATTTATTTTGTTTGTTTACCAAAATTCGAATTTATGGCATAATCGCCTCAGACCTTGCGCAAATCAGATTCTCAAGATTCTGTTAAGGTCGACTCGGCTAAGGCCAGTCAAAAGCACTTCAGATAGAAACCGAAAGGAGTTTTAGTCAAAAAATTGTTCATTCAAATTTGATGGTTAAAAGGAACTTCATCCAATGAAAAAAAAGTTGTTTGACTGGAAAACAGTTAGATAGAAAAAGTTCGACACTTGGATTTATTCGAATAATCGCCTCAGAGTCCAGACCTTGCGGAATTCAGGTTCTCAAGATGCTGTTAAGTTCGAATCGGCTAAGGGAATACCAGTCAAAAGCATTTCAGATAAAAACCGAAAGGAGTTTTATAGGGTGTTTTTTATAGAGTTACAGAAGTTTAAATCATAATAAAACAAAGAAATATATTTTTAATATCAATGAGACGGGCTTTATTGGATAGAACATTTTATGACATTAATGGTTAAATATGAATTCGGGCTGGCGCGTACAAGGCGCAATCTGGAACACCAATTTTCACAAACTTTTCGCAGCATTTGCGGCCGTATTTCGCCAATAACTCTTCGAATGTTGATTTCCAGGCGTTCAACTGTCTCAGGTTTATCGACGTAGACAAGTGACTTTACATAACCCCAAAGAAAATAATCCAATGGGGTTAAATCACACGATCTTGGTGGCCAATTAATTGGACCATTTCGCAAAATTATTCTTTCATCAAAAGTTTCTTTGAGTAAATCAATTGTAGCACGCGCTGTGTGGCATGTGGCTCCATCCTGTTGGAACCATATGTCAGCAAGATTAATGCCAGCTAATCGAGGTACGAAAAAATTTCTAATCATATCCCTATACCGCTCATTCACAGTAACATTCTGATCATCATCGTTATTGAAGACATATGAACCAATGACCCCGCCAGCCCATAAAGCGCACCAAACAGTAATTTTCTGTGGATATAATGGTGTTTCGACAAAAGCTTGTGGATTATCCTCACTCCAAATCCGACAATTCTGCTTATTTACGTACCCATTCAACCAAAAATGGGCTTCATCGGAGAACAAAATTTTGAATGGAAATTCAACATCAATATCAATTGGTGCTTCAGCCCATTCGGCGAATTGGCGGCGCATACGATGGTCGTTTAGCTTTAATTGCTGCTCAAGTTGAATCTTGAAAGCCTTTGAGCCAAGATCCTTTTGTAAAATCTTCCATAAAGTGGAAAGACACAACCCCAGTTGCTGAGAACGGCGACGAATTGATTGAATTGGATCTTCTTCAATGATTTCCTGTACAGCGGCTATAGCTTCTTCAGTGCGTACTGTTCGGCGTCTCACAGAATGCACATTATCATTAAGAGTAAACGTGATCCGAAAACGATCTAATGTTATTCGAATTAGCCGCTCTGAAGGACGATTATGTACGCCATAAAATGGACATAGTGCACGATAAGTTTGACGAACAGCACCATTATTTTGATAAAAAATTTCAACAATTTACAAGCGTTGCTCTAATGTAAGTCTATCCATAATGAAATGTCAAACCAAACAAAACAAAAAGCAACTATCATCTGTTAAATGGGTTGTCAAATAAAGCAGTGTTGCCAACTCAAAGTTGTGAACCTATAAAAAAACACCCGTTAGTTAAAAAATTGTCCATATAAATTTGATGGTTAAAAGGAACTTGGACCTATTCGCATTACCTCCTCAGAGTCCAGACCTTACGCAATTCAGGTTCTCAAGATGCTGTTAAGGTCGAATCAGCTAAGGGAATACCAGTTAAAAGCATTTCAGATAGAAACCGAAAGGAGTTTTAGTCAAAAAATTGTCCTTATAAATTTGATGGTTAAAAGGAACATCACGCAATAAAAAAAAGTTGTTTGGCCGGAAAACAGTTAGATAGAAAAGGTTCGACATAAAATTTTTTTTTTGGACTTAAAATCTTTTTTATAGGTCACCAATTTTTGAACTGGAATACCACTGGTTTGCTTTTTTTACTGAAGGCTTGATAACACAACACCTCTATATTTTTGCTCAAGGCTGATGTGGGTCGCAAAGCAACGTGTCCCGGTAGAATTTTATGAAATTGCGAAAATTTCAAAATTATTATGTCACTTAAAGGGAATAATGCTCAGGTAATTTTGATTGATATGTTTAAATGATTTTTAATATGTTTCGAAAATTGTAAGAGAATTCAATCCAGTTTCGAACTGATGAGCTTATGATTATGAAAAAATCAATCTTCTCATCAGGCCGCGGCGACTGGACTGATTATACCACAATTTACATTCTATATATATAGAATGTGCTGTGCTTTAAGTACTAGCGAATCGTACTAATACAGATGAATTCTCTTACAATTTTTTTTCTTCTTCACGATATTCACACTGCTTTGTGTGTAAGCTAATTTTTACTTTTTATTAATTTTTTTGTTGAATGTTAATTAATTTATGTAATTTCTAATATGCTACCAGTGGTTAGACCATTTTAATTATGTTTATATCGGAAAGGGTTATAAAGCCCATAGAGATTTTGTCTCTCTGATCTAATAAAAATAAAATTGGCTGGAAATAGAGATTTTCATTCTAATTAAACCTCCGTTTTCCAGAGTATTTTAAAATTAAAGTTTCCTAGGATTACATCCAGTAATCCCACATACTCTGCATTCCATTTACATCTCTCTACTTGAATTGTTTTTTTCGGCTTTTTTATAGACAAATATATATATATTCATTGTTCATGGCAATCCCAAAATCTTCGATTTGATAAATCAGAAAAATAAAGAGGCCAATCCCTCATAACTTATCTACTGAAAAAAAGTAGAAATATTATTCCCTCCTTCCCGTAATTTTAGCCCAAGGGCCAAGAGTTATACCAATGTATTACTCTTCAAAAATGAGAACCCTCCATGAGTTCTTTATGTTGGTAGTTTGGTTTCGTACTGGTTTCGTAATCTCTCTAATTCGTTTTCAAATTTGACTTTCATATAGAATATTATTAGCATTTGCCACAAAATGTAAGAAAAGAATAAAACGATAAAATATAACTGGCATAAAAAAATTATGTTTTAATTTCAAAACGTACTACATTACACTACTCATATCCCAACGATGACCAGTTTATCGGTATAATCTAGAACTGAGGTTCACCAGTACTGACAGATTCAAAAGCTAGTTCTTCCTTGGTTTATGATCTACAGAAAAGCAAACTTGATATCCAGGAAGGGGAGCTTTAGGTAATATTAAAGCATATTTTTAAAAATCGGAAATAAGCCAATTTGAAAATTTGTTCATCGACAGCTTTTGTCAGCATCTGCCCCTACCACAATGATATTTGACAGATGTCCATACTCAAAAGGCTACACAGTATCGCCAACAAATATATAGCTTACGTAGAAAAAGGCTGATCCTTCAAAGACATTCAATTCAAATTCTTTCAGTTACATTTAAAGAAAATAAAAAAATAAAAATGTGAAGGCCGAAGTAGGGTCTAAATTTTTGGAAACAATAAACGCTTTGAATTTGGAGAAGGGAAGACGGCAACTTCGAAATAGTAATGTCACTGTAAGCCTGCGTAAGCAATACCTAACAGATAAATAAAGGAAACAGGAAATCAGCAGAAAAGGGTGAGTATAGCTACCAAAAACCGGATGAGCCATTTAGTTAGAGATGGCTAAGAAAAATCTGAGGCTGAAATATAAGAATTCAAAAACATACTAGATCAACCGAAGATGCACCATCAGAGGCGAGAAAGGAAATTTTCAACAATGGGCGAAGGTAAGGTAAAATCAGCTTCTAGACGGCACATATATTTGTCGATGAAAGCCGCTTTAACGGAAATAAGCAAGATAGTTACTCAATTCAACATAAAAGCCAGGATTCATGACGTTGCTGTACAAACACAAAGTCACAACAATTTAGAAAAAATTTGAAGTGTTGGCGAGCCGCAGAACTGTACATAAACAACCACGAGGACCTACCTTTTAGTAAAACAGTTGCGGATGTTCCACAACTCCGGTAAAACGCCGGTACAAAACTAAAACCTGGTGCGTGATAAAAAACGGAAAGAGGGTCATCTCGACATCTCCCTCGATCGACGAGATGTTATAAGAATGGATGAGTAGAACAAGATGATTCACTTCACTCAACAGTGATCCGGGAACCGAGAGAGTGACTTAGAAGGCTCAATCTAATCGATACTCACTTAACTATGGAGAATATTCAAATCAACCTTATTGACTAATACCACAACAAGCCTACTGAAATATAGAAGGAGAAGAAGCTTCATCGGGCACTTCTTCCTCGTGCTATCGACAAATCAAGTTTAAATTACACGTTTCACCTAAATATGCACAAACTTACTGCACAGTGTCAAAAACAACGAATTAGGATGACATACCTGTCTAAAAATCGGTATTGAGCTAAATTATACTTTGTCAAATGAACGGACAGGATATATAATAGGATGGTCAACTGGATTAAGCATAAGGGGTGAGCAGCTAAATTTCTGCCAAGCTATAGGAGGAATTACGTAAAATAGTTAACACAAAAGAATATATTAAGAAGAGGTACTGCTACATCTTATTTGATTGCTGGTAATAGACGGGCTACTAGCAAACCTAGGCAAACTTCCATATTTATAAAGTTATAAGATATGCTGATCGCATATTCATAATATTCATTATTGGTGAAGCCATTCAAAGGCCTTTAATCTTAGACGCAAATACAAAAAAGAAGGCGTAACAGTTAACCTAAATAAGACTAGCGGAACCAGTAGCAGGGAAAGCCAACTATTTGGAGTCACTTTAGATTAAAACTTGGAATCGCATCT
Organism: Tipula vernalis; assembly: GCA_958295665.1. Classification (NCBI taxonomy): domain Eukaryota; kingdom Metazoa; phylum Arthropoda; class Insecta; order Diptera; family Tipulidae; genus Tipula; species Tipula vernalis. The sequence continues at coordinate 300,891,036 of OY282560.1, read as the reverse complement.
AACTAACACAAAATAGGTACATGGTTGGATCAAAAATGGAAGAGGGTATAGGAACAGGTTTAATCCTCCAATTCTCGAAAGCTATACAATTGAAATTTAAAAAAAAAAAACAGAAGCATCCATAGGAGAACAAATATGCTTTGTACTTCAGAACAAATATGCTTTGTACGGGCCATTTAGCCCCGACAGAACTGGCTAAAAGGAACAAATTTAGTTTTTGTCTACATGTCACGATATAAGGTCCGTTCTGCGGTTTAAAACACGACGAAAGTAAAATGCTGTAAAATTTCAATATTACGAATTTGATAACTGGAGCCTGACGAAATTCACACATGTTTAAACTCTGATTCTGGTAAATTGTGATTCTGGTAAATTCTGATTTTGGCAAATTCCGATCGTTTCCGATTCGGATCCAAGTTTGTAAGTAAAACTAAAGTTGCAAATGACTTCTCGTGATTCGAAGAATTCGTTTTACTTAGGAATGAAAAATTATATCCAGTAAGTGGCCTTTTCTAGCATTGATGCTAACTTCGTTTGTGAGAACTTTATATGATGCGCTCAAATATTGGCTAAGTAATTGCTTTCGGATCGGCAAGAGGCTGTGGACGATTAATGTACACTTTGCTTTTCAGAAAGCCCCACAAAAAAATATTCTGGTGGTGTCAAACCGAGCAATTTGGGTCGCATATGAAATCACCGAACTGTCGATACGACATACATATATACTATATGTTTCTACGAAATATTTGAGGCAAATTTTGAGAGGCAAATTTTGATGGACTGTATAGCATGTGGCGCCACCCTGTCAATCACCTTTCACAGTAACACATTTCCTGAAAACATTGCCCTTTTTCACTTCAAACATGTACGGTTTAATAAGCACGTGAAATTATCCCAATTTTTGATGCCAGAACGAATAAAAATGTTCATCAGGCAACACTATCCCATCCCATCTTAGTTTTTTTCTGTACATATTAGAAATTTAAGTAAAAAATAACAAGATGATCACACATTTTTCACAGTGGTTTAAGAACTTGGTTGGCCGTTTGAAAATGTATCATCATTTGATTTCTAATTTGTACAGAAAAAACTGGAATGAGATGGGATAGTGTTACCTGGCGAAAATTTATTTTTTTTTTGGATGAAAAACTGGGATAACTTTACTTGCTTCAATCCAATGATTCGTCCCGAAATTCCACATCAGACAGTAGCTTTTTTATCAAACTGGACTTTGCCTTGATTTCCAACCAAGGACTGTTTTGCTTATTGACCCTGCCGTTGTAAGAAAACTGCGCTTCAATGCCCATAATTTAAACTTTGTTGCGAATGAAAGTACCAACTTGCTTGTTAAGTGAAATTTGGGTGCATAAATTTTCAAAGTGGTGCGACGCTATTTTGTTAATGTTCTCGCATTTTCATGCACACTATCAATACTCCAGCGACCAGTACACTGTCTGCCATTTTGCATCTGTATCAAAAGAATTTTCAAGAAATGCTGCAGATAGACATTCAGTGTTCTCCCATCTATAGTACTTTTAGACAACGATAGTTTGTTCGAAATGTTCTATAATGCTCTATCAGTGCAAACAACCAAAGATTTATTTTCATGAAAGCATTTAAGCATTTACATCGCTCCATAACACAAAACATCAAATCGATCTGAGAAATGTTAAGAAATACGACAAATTGGCCACCTTTTGATCGTTCACTTAATTATGGCCCACCCTATATATAAATTGCTAAATCGAATTCAAATTTTACAGATTCGGAAGTCTACCATCTTTCATTTCCGCCCAAAAGATCTTTCCTAATTTAAGACAGACAAAATATACCCAATTTAGACAATATGAGCACATAAAAATGAAGAAAATATAAAATACATTTTTTTTTTTTTGTAATTTTAATTTCATTCTTAACGACCTAAATAAACATAAAAATTATGTTTATTTACAAAAAAACAAAAATATCGGCAAAACTCATAAAAAAGTATGTTGTATAGACATACACACATCATAAACATGCTTAACTAACCACTCAATAATAAAAAAGTTTATTTATGTAAACAGCAATATATTTTTACACATTTGAAGTGTGTTTAGGGCCATAAACAAAAATAAAACCAATTCTCGACCGCACCAATTGAGAATGATCCCTTCTTGTTGCATTGCTAATCTTAATTTTGAATTTTAGTACGAAAATATTTTATCGATTTTTAAATTCGCATATATATAGCATTAAATTACGTTATGAGAGAGTAGCTCACAGATTATCATCGTTTAATGACCCAAAAATATATTTTCACAGCCTGATAAATTCTATTATAATTCGCATTGTTATGATCTAAGGGCGGCAGTAAAGAAAAAGCTTTCTTAACCACTTAAGCTTTATTGTTTTAATAATAAAATTAAAAAAACAAAAAAAAAAACATTTTTTTAATTATTTATAAATTTTACTTATTTTTATCTTCCGCGGCGCACCAAAAACATAATAAATATTAAGTAATTAAAAAAAATCTTGAATTTAATTAAAAAACAACAATACAAAATCAAGGCGATGAGATAACATCATCTTGTTTTACGATTCGCCAAAAAAACGAAAAAAAAAAAATACTTCCAGACCATTGTGCATAATTTACCCTTGACATGAGATCATTTTAATTTTTAATGTATGAACATTAAAGTACTTACGACCGCGGTCCCCTTATATAACTTCATATTATTTATTTTCACACTTTGTAAGGTACATACCTGAAAAGATAAAAAAAAAATAATAATAATTTAGTCAATTATTCTAAACGCGCAACCTCAATCATAATAAACATTAATTGTGTTAAACAATTTAAAAAATGCCTTATACCTAACTAAAATATTTCATTAGTTGTAATTATACATAACAACAAAAATCGTGATTAACAATTGTAATTATTATACTCTTGATTGTTGACATAGTTGAACATCGAGACGAGTCTTGCAAACAAAAAAAAAAAACGAGAAATGAACGACCGGGGGTCGATCGATAAATTCGGTTCCACTCTCTTAAGCCGAATACACGAGCATCAATTAAGAGTCGAAATTATTTGGCTTTCAATTAAGCGTGATTTGAATGCGATGAATATAATTTGAAGCTATAAATATAAATTGTTTATGTAAATCATTTTTTTTTGTAGTAGTATTTCATTTATCAGATACCAACGTACCAAACAATTTTTTTTTAAGCTTTATTAAATTCTATAGAAATTTATCCTACCCTCGTATAATAAAATTGGAATATCTCCAAGTAATATAATTCCTGGAAATTCATTTAAAATATATAATTTTGAACATAAAAATCAATTTCTATTAAAATAAGTTCAGACCAAAATGAAATTACTTTATCTAACAACCTGAAAAGGTAAATCAAATACTAATTTTATGTATTTACATAAGGTTTTAGGAAATTTCTACCTACACACTTGATTGGAGGAGGGAAAATGGGCAGTTGGGAAGTTTTCATAAGTATTATAACCATATTCTTAGAATTGACAATTAAAATAACATGAAGATTGATTTAATAAAATCAAATATCATTTAAAAATATCTGAGAAACTTTGGTAACCCAATTAGTACAAATATATCAAAGGAACAAAAGTGTTGGCTGGAATAATGTTACCTTGTGCTTGACCGATGTGTTCCTTCAAGGTTCCTATTCCATATATAGTCATTAATGACTTGCTATAGTATAATTTCTGTGGCCCAATCTATCGATCAACTAATAATTTAAATCGTTTTCCATTTGTGTTGTTTCGTTCAATATCTCATCGTTTTTGCAACGTTTATGTATAATTGGTGCCTAATGCGCTGTGACGGTCTGATGGGCCTAAGCAAAAACATCTTTTATATTTAGTAGCTGACTACAAAATTTTGTTTCACTTTTCTAGGAAAATATTCGTATTGGAGTTTCCCGTTCACCGGTTTTTTTTTTTTTTTTTTTTATTACCGTTTATTTTGGAAAAATTATATAACCCTATAAGATCGGACGGTACATATAGGTATCAGTAGAATTTAAACGTCCTTACAACAGTTGTTAGTTAATTCTAACGGTACTTGTTGACGTTTGTTTGCATTTTTAAGATCAGTTTGATGTCAAAAACAATCGGAGAAGGTAGAGTTAAAGTAGAGCAAAAAAAAAATGTCCGGCCGTCTCAGAAGTAAAAAGTAAAAAGGAAAAAGTAAAAAGTAAAAAGTAAAAAGTAAAAAGTATCAAGTATCAAGTATCAAGTATCAAGTATCAAGTATCAAGTATCAAGTATCAAGTATCAAGTATCAAGTATCAAGTATCAAGTATCAAGTATCAAGTATCAAGTATCAAGTATCAAGTATCAAGTATCAAGTATCAAGTATCAAGTATCAAGTATCAAGTATCAAGTATCAAGTATCAAGTATCAAGTATCAAGTATCAAGTATCAAGTATCAAGTATCAAGTATCAAGTATCAAGTATCAAGTATCAAGTATCAAGTATCAAGTATCAAGTATCAAGTATCAAGTATCAAGTATCAAGTATCAAGTATCAAGTATCAAGTATCAAGTATCAAGTATCAAGTATCAAGTATCAAGTATCAAGTATCAAGTATCAAGTAAAAAGTAAAAAGTAAAAAGTAAAAAGTAAAAAGTAAAAAGTAAGAAGTAAAAAGTAAAAAGTAAAAAGTAAAAAGTAAAAAGTAAAAAGTAAAAAGTAAAAAGTAAAAAGTAAAAAGTAAAAAGTAAAAAGTAAAAAGTAAAAAGTAAAAAGTAAAAAGTAAAAAGTAAAAAGTAAAAAGTAAAAAGTAAAAAGTAAAAAGTAAAAAGTAAAAAGTAAAAAGTAAAAAGTAAAAAGTAAAAAGTAAAAAGTAAAAAGTAAAAAGTAAAAAGTAAAAAGTAAAAAGTAAAAAGTAAAAAGTAAAAAGTAAAAAGTAAAAAGTAAAAAGTAAAAAGTAAAAAGTAAAAAGTAAAAAGTAAAAAGTAAAAAGTAAAAAGTAAAAAGTAAAAAGTAAAAAGTAAAAAGTAAAAAGTAAAAAGTAAAAAGTAAAAAGTAAAAAGTAAAAAGTAAAAAGTAAAAAGTAAAAAGTAAACAGTAAAAAGTAAAAAAGTAAAAAGTAAAAAAGTAATAAGTTAAAAGTTAAAAGTTAAAAGTAAAATGTAAAATGTAAAAAGTAAAAAGTAAAAAGTTAAAAGTTAAAAGTAAAATGTAAAATGTAAAAAGTAAAAAGTAAAAAGTAAAAAGTAAAAAGTAAAAAGTAAAAAGTAAAAAGTATAAAGTATAAAGTATAAAGTATAAAGTATAAAGTATAAAGTATAAAGTATAAAGTATAAAGTATAAAGTATAAAGTATAAAGTATAAAGTATAAAGTATAAAGTATAAAGTATAAAGTATAAAGTATAAAGTATAAAGTATAAAGTATAAAGTATAAAGTATAAAGTATAAAGTATAAAGTATAAAGTATAAAGTATAAAGTATAAAGTATAAAGTATAAAGTATAAAGTATAAAGTATAAAGTATAAAGTATAAAGTATAAAGTATAAAGTATAAAGTATAAAGTATAAAGTATAAAGTATAAAGTATAAAGTATAAAGTATAAAGTATAAAGTATAAAGTATAAAGTATAAAGTATAAAGTATAAAGTATAAAGTATAAAGTATAAAGTATAAAGTATAAAGTATAAAGTATAAAGTATAAAGTATAAAGTATAAAGTATAAAGTATAAAGTATAAAGTATAAAGTATAAAGTATAAAGTATAAAGTATAAAGTATAAAGTATAAAGTATAAAGTATAAAGTATAAAGTATAAAGTATAAAGTATAAAGTATAAAGTATAAAGTATAAAGTATAAAGTATAAAGTATAAAGTATAAAGTATAAAGTATAAAGTATAAAGTATAAAGTATAAAGTATAAAGTATAACGTATAAAGTATAAAGTATAAAGTATAACGTATAAAGTATAAAGTATAAAGTATAAAGTATAAAGTATAAAGTATAAAGTATAAAGTATAAAGTATAAAGTATAAAGTATAAAGTATAAAGTATAAAGTATAAAGTATAAAGTATAAAGTATAAAGTATAAAGTATAAAGTATAAAGTATAAAGTATAAAGTATAAAGTATAAAGTATAAAGTATAAAGTATAAAGTATAAAGTATAAAGTATAAAGTATAAAGTATAAAGTATAAAGTATAAAGTATAAAGTATAAAGTATAAAGTATAAAGTATAAAATATAAAGTATAAAGTATAAAGTATAAAGTATAAAGTATAAAGTATAAAGTATAAAGTATAAAGTATAAAGTATAAAGTATAAAGTATAAAGTATAAAGTATAAAGTATAAAGTATAAAGTATAAAGTATAAAGTATAAAGTATAAAGTATAAAGTATAAAGTTTGAGGTTTAGTGCACTCAAAATAACCACAGAAATCGATAGAGGGATGAATTCTAAGTAAAAAATGTTCTACGAAGTTTTTTCGATAAATCAATATTTTTCGAGATATTCGCGATTGAAAATGTTGGTTTTTTTGGCAAAAATGGATGTTTTATAGCGGTTTGTCGCGAATAACTTGAAAACCTTACGTTTTTAAAAAAATCATGAGGAACAGAAATAAAGCTTATAAAATGACAAATCGATTGTTTCTATTTTGTATTTCTGTAAATGCAATACGAACCAAGCTGTGGGTCATTGAAGATGGCTGTGCTCGAGCCTTCCAACGTTAACTAACGGAAAAAACTGAATTTGAACCTTTCAACGTTAAATAAAGGAAAAACGAGGAATTTTAGTTTAAAAAACTTGTGTGACTTATTTTAAGGTACTTGAAAAGACCTTTAAAATAAGCTTTAATAAACCTAGTTAGCAACGGAGTTATGATAAAAATAAAATGGTTGTCTCATTTTTTTCGGAGAAAAAATCAGCAATGAAACCATGGATTAACTTCAAGAATTGAAATTAAACGAAATCCATTTACTATGTACTTTATTTAGGTACTAACAATATGTTCTAAAAGTTCAAGTTCAAGTTTAAATGATATTTGAAATTTTTGAGTTAAAATTAATCTTAATCTCCTCTATCTCTCTAGGGTTAAAATTAATTGAGATATCACCGTTTAAAGTTCGCATTTGAGTGCGAGGACCACCTTCTTCGAGCCCTTTAAACTCATAAATTTCAAAAATGAAGGGTTCAAGGAAGTTCAACTTTACATCCCTTGAAATTCCCTGCAAAACGGTTTTTGGAGCGAATAAATATCTTGAAAATTAAGGAAGTTATCTTTAAACACCAATCGCGTTTTTCGGTGATATTTTCGGATTGCTCTCAAACATTTTTTAGATTAAAATTCAACATTTTCAATCGCGAATAACTCGAAAAACATTAATTTATCGAAAAAACGTTCATGGAACATTTTTTGCTTGAAATTCATCCCTCTATCGATTTCTGTAGTTATTTTGAGTGTACTATTTTCCGCCCTGACAAGGAGCCACCCCCAAGGTTAAAAACACACATCGACACTACATAAGTTTTGTTCCTTGAGCCATTCTCTACATACTGTTCAAATTTCATGTCAATCGGACTTGTCCGTAAGAATTCTGAGGTAATAACCTATTGTTACGGTGACACCTGGGCTAGAGTAGAATAAGTTAATGATAGCACAAAGTCTTCTACTACTTAGCCGTGACTACTAGTGACATCTAGGTTAGAACGGAAATCTCCCTTGCAGCAGCTTTCTACATTGTACGAGATATTATTTTTGGAAAGAACATGAAATTCCGAGCAAATGGCGCAGTGGTTAAAGCTGCGGCGTTTGGATCGGGAGATACCGGATTCGAATCCCGACAGGGGCGGGATGCAAAAGCGATTTTTCATCATCTGATTACGATCGGTGATGACGATGAACACCACTATGACCCCCCTGTTGAGAGTGCAGAATCCATGGGCCGACCCACCTTTCATGTCAGCACTATAGGTTGGCATGAAGCAATGCAATGTGCAGGTGGTTTATACAAAGCGGGTCTATAGTCGTACGTCCTAGATTTGGCTACTACTGCGTAAAGTAGGACGGTAAATATAACTGCGAAAGAGTTGGGAGTCACTTGAGCCCCTGAAAAAGATTGCATAGATTATAAAAAAAAAAAAAAAACATTAAATTTCTAGAAGTTTGGTTGAAGAATATAAAACAAGGCGAATGAGATCAAATTGGATTAATAGTATATGGTAAGCGATAGTGTGAAAATTAAAAAGAAATTAAAAAGTTATTTAAAAAATGTTTTAGTGCGATAAATAAATTACAAGTGATCAGTAAAATTATGCGAAAAATATAAAAGTGATTTTGTGAACTATAAATTCGTTGGTGATAAATTGAATTGATTTTGTTTTATTCACAATCCAGTGATTCGAACCTTGATTGGCAAGGCAAAAACGGTAACACTATTTTTACCGTCAAATACTGGAGTAATATTTTTTCCGCTTTTGAAAAATTGGGCAAATCATGTTGCAACGACATTCCCGCAATGGTCGTTTTACACAAAGGTCCAAGATTAGTTCAAGTCGCCGTCGGCGCTTTTTAAAGTTATAACTGAAATTATAACGATGGGAGACTCCCTTAAATATATTGTTCTTAAAAAAGTGCTATGGTATTCACAAGGCTAGCCTACAAGGCTAGTTTATTATGGGCTATAAGTAGTTTTCAATGGTTTAAAAACGGTTTTAGTCCACATCCGGCTTTATAGCTCCACAAGGCCGACCAAACGGCGCAGTGGTTAAAGCTGCGGCGGTTGGATCGGGCGGTACCTTGCGCAATAGAAAAGGGATTTTTCATCATCTGATTACGATCGGTAATGTAGATGAACACATCTATTACACCTCTGTTCCTTTTATATCAGCACTATAGACTGGCATGAAGCAATGCAATGTGCAGGTGCTTTAAACGGAAACGGATCTATAGCCGTACGTCCTCGATTTGGCTAATGCGTAAGGTAGGACGTAAAAAAGCGAATAAACAAATAGCAAACAAGCTCCACAAGATGATTAGCAATAGCAATACAACGTTTATTTTTATGAATTGTTTTGTTCTTGGTGGTTGAACAAATTTATCCTTCTATGTGTAATAAAAAATTATTTTCAATCGAAATCAATCAGAGGAATATCATATTAGTTATTTATTTTTTTTTGCTACGTTTTCCTCTAGTTTTAGTATCATCCATCAGATGTCAGCCACTTTGGTCACGAACCAATCAATTAGAGTTTAATGAAATAGAGTTTTCAATTCCAGAATAATCGAAACTAAAATGTAGATTGGATGCCCTAATGGCAATTCACAGATGAAGTTTATTACGTTTACTATTTATGGTTCGAAAATTGTAGAAGAGAATATCTTTAAATTTTCATAAAGAATAAATTCCATATAACTTCTTTATAGGGTACATTAAGATATCTTCTTCAATCAAAATTAAAAGAAACGAATTTGATAGATTTATCAAAGTGACAAATAATACGTATAGGATGTAGTTCGGAATTTACATTTTTATTTTAACGTGTACACAATAATGATTATGTCATATGAAACGTAAAAATAATGATTTTTTGTAAACTATCCAATTTGTATTTATTTGTTTATTCAAAAACAAATAAATTATTTCAGTTATTTTTCAATTTTATTCTACAAAGTAAATTCCTACCATTACGATGTGTTATATTTTTTCAATAATATTAATCAATCACCTTTGTTTCTTTTGTAAAAAACTAACAAATAAATAAATAAGAAATGTTTGTCACAAAAAATTACGTTAACATTTTTCTTGTGTCATTCGAATGTAGCTGCTACATATTACGTCTCATTTTTCATAAATACTCTCGTACGACGTGTAGTATCTTCAAATAGTATTCCGTGATGCTTCGGTAGTAAAAATAAAAGAAGTTAAAAAGAATTATGAGAAATTTATTAGTTCATAAAAGATTTTTTTTTTTACGTACGCTATTGCATGTTGTTTTTATTTAATAATGTATTTTGGGTTATAAATCGCTATATAACAATATAATAAAATATACAAAAAAAATGTCATAATTTCAAAATGGACGATTTTATATTTTTGGAAACATTTCAAGGCACTGGATTAATTTATTTTTGTATTATATTTGAATTGTTTTGTTTTCAAAGTCGTATACATTCTCGAACAGCATGTCTGTACTTGTTTTTCTCTAGAGTTCTAGAATATAATGTATCTACTTTATCTAAATTGTAAAGTTAATTGCTTTTATGATATAAGACACTTGTTATTTTTTTTTTTTCTTCTTCAAATTTAATTGCATTTGTTTTAATGGAAAATCTAAATGGAGATGCAATATTTGAGATAAAGTTATGCTTGGCAAATTAATTAAAAGTTAATTTGATTGCTGTCGAGCAATTGTGTGGAATTTCCACTCCATCATTACGTATAAACGGTCTGGTGAATGTTAAAATGTATTCTTTTTCAAGAATAAAATCGGCAAGAAATAATTGTATTCGTGTTCTTAATTCCTTTTAAGGAAAACGCTTGAAATATAATAAGTATAGGTTCTCCATTTGTTGTTTATATAAAAGAACCTTATAACAGAAGCTTATATAAAAGAAATATGGCTCTTGGGGCTCTCATAATGGAGACTTCCTATTCGATGGGGCACTTTTTAACCCAACTCACTATCTCTCAAAAGCCATAAATGTAACCCTAATTTGTTTTGACTAGTAGATCAGAATTTGTGATCTGAGATCCCTGGCCTGAAGGGCCTTCGCAGATGTTCTCTAAGATGAAGAGATTTGAACCTGCAACTTGGTGTTTAAAATTAATTGTAAATTATTTTTACGTGATCATAAAGATATTAAAAATTGGTTTACTACTAGTTTCGTCGAGTTCTAATTGATAAAAAAATAATAAAAAATAAAAATGATTTTAAGGTAATGTTCTAGAATATAGAAAATTGGGAGGTGACTTGGTTATTTCCTTCCTCGGAAAATAAAATTACCATAAAATAGCTGTAAATATATTCGTTCCCAAATATTTCCTACTTTTCCTAAATATGTATCTAGATAAGTCTAGGGCAGTAAATGGTCTCTTTTCCAAAATATTTTTATAGAATTTTCTTACGTCTTTTCCAGAATTGTCCCGACTCCTTTCCAGAATATATTAATAGAAAGAACAGAAAATTCTCTTTTTAAAAATATTTTTAAAGAATATATGTCTCGCCTCGTTTCCAGAATATAATACTAGAAAGAGCAGTAATTTTCCCCTTTTACAAAATATTTTTGTAGAATTTTCTTTTGTTTTTTCCAGAATATGACCCGGTTTTTTTCCAGAATATATTACTAGAGAGAACAGTAAGGCAGAATCCTTTTTCAAAATATTTTTCAAGAATTTCTCTCAATTTTCCATTTTTCCAGAATATGACCCAGCTTTCTTCCAGAATAAATTACTGGAAAAAGCAGTAAACGCCCTTTGACAAAATATTTTGAAAGAATTTCTCAAAATTTTTCCAGAATAAAACTCGGCTCTTTTCCAGAATATAATACTAGAAAGCACAGTAAATTGAATGTGAAATTGATTCTTAATGGCGGTCGTATTAAACGAAGAAATCAATTCGTTTGCCTCATAAACATGCACTTTCATTATTTATAAATAATAACGTTTCCGAATTCTGTGTTAATATTTTTTTTGTAATAATTTGGATGTGAGTGAAATAATTGTCTCTTCCATATTTTGTAATAAGTTCTATATGTACTATTTTTTTTAGAACTGAATTGACGTATTACGGCTTAATTATGGTTATTGCGCGCTTTTGATTATGAATATTATTACAGAAGTGTCAAATTTACAACACGTAATGGCTGTGATAATTTGGCTGCATACAAAATTTTATACATAATACATAAATTATTAAAGTAGGCATTTGATCAATATTTACACGCAAATGTCAAACTATAGTTTATTTTTATAAAATCAGATGGTTCTTATCCAACGTATGAGGAACAAAATATGGACAAAATGTAAAATGCGTCTGTATTTTTATTGTACAACCAAAAATAAAAATTTCCTTTTTTTAAATAAGGTGGTTCCCCTGTATTTTATAAAATATACATAACAAATGCGTCATTCTACAATCAGTTACAAAAATGTCGTTACTAGAAGTAGAACGTCGCAAATTAATTTGTAAACTTTGTCAGGGAAACCCGGACAAAACAAAGAACGGGATTTTCCACTACTTCAAGGATCGTGGATTCAAAAATCGTTTATCTATGAAACAATTAAACTGTTTGAGAGCTAAGAACCTGTGAAAAGAAACAGGCTCTGGTAAAAAATATCAACTACAAGATAGCAAAGTTCAAATGAAATTGAAAGGTGAAACGGTGGGTCGAACTGCAAAATTGTACGGGCAGCCGAGTAAAAAATATTAAGTTGACCCAAAAACTGTCTAAAAATATTTACAAAGTATGAATATACAACTGAATTCGAAAAAGTCGGCACCAGCAACTACAGCCAAACAATTAGCTACAATCAAGTCTAGATTAAGAGTGATTTCCCAAACATATTTCGCCGCTTCTTCAGCTTAAAAATGTGTGATGGATGATGAAACTTATTTCACTGTTGAAGGTAATGAATCGCAGCCAAAATACTACTAAGAGTCTCCCGAACACGAAGTTCTAGAAAAGGAGAAGTTTATTCATCAGACCAAGTTTTTCAGGTAAAGTTATGTTGTGGTTGGCATTCAGCGAACAGATCAGCGACCCAGTTTTTTTCAAAAGTGGTCTGGCGGGTTAATGCTCAAACATACACAAAGAAATGTTACCTGTGCTTCAAAATGTATAGGCACATATCATAATAATGATAAATCGATTTTTTTGGCCTGATTTGGCATCCTCACATTACGGCAATGTAATGTTGTCTGATTTACGTCAGCGCAGAATCGAATTTATCACCAAAGACTGCAATTCACCAAATGTTCCACGACTAAGGCCAGTTGAAACTTTTTGGGCAAATTTTAAAAGAAAGGTAAACAGCAACGGATATCGTGCCAAAAATGTTGATTCTTTGTTTAGAAAGGTAAAAAAAATTAAAGAAGATCAATACATCAGGGACGCAGGCGGCAATGAAAAAAGTGCAAAAAAGGATCAGGAAAGCCAATCGATAAGGGGCGGAAATTTTTCTGAAAATTTTATCTAAGAATTAAAGTTTTTAATAAATTATGAAACCAAATTATTTTATTAGTAAATAATTTTTTTTTACTTTTTATTATTTGTCCATATTTTATTCCTCATACGTTATCTAAGAAATAATACGCATACCAAGATTTCCAAATTTATTTTAGTAAATATACAAACCAAAATAAGTAGTTTTTAACCCAAGACTCATACCATAATAAGGTATTTGCATAGTAAGGTTTTCTGAACCAAGACTCAATCCAAAATTTTGTTTAAGTACTCTTAATTCCACTTTTTAAAAAAATTGCGTATTTAAATGGTATGCTTTACTAAATGTGTTCCCATACCTCAAATCAATTTTTTGATTAAATTGTTGGCTTTAGTTGGTTAATTCATACCAGAAGTTTCTACTTCGAAGAGTGCCCGTATTAATGTTAAATCTTTAAGATCCTCTACCTCATTTGGTGCTTGATATTTAGGGCGTTCTAATATATTTAGGCGCCCTGGTCTGGAATATTATTACCTACTGTTGTGAAAGGAAGCTACATCAAATGGATGCCATGGTTTTTCATTAACGCCCATGTTCACCATAACACTTTAAAAGCAAGATGATCCATAGCCTTTATTCTAGTCTGCAAAATATTACAAACATCTGGCACGTTACATTTTCGGTAATTCAATTTTCCATTTGTTCACTTTACAACATTTTCTGCAAAATAAAAAATCTTTCTACTCCAATTAGCTTATCTTAATACTATATATAGTCAACTTATTGCAGAGCGAAATGTCAAGTATTGATGCAATGATTAAGAAAAATATTTTGCTTCTTTAAACTTAGATATAGCGATCTCAGATTCCAAAACCGGCTCTGTGGGACAAAAAAGGATTAAAATGCGTTTCGGTCACGGGTTCAAGCTACAATGCATTGATCGGTCCATTATGATTTAAAACTTTAAATAAACTATGAAAGACTTTTAAGGTGGCGAGGCACAGAAAATTTCAATTATTTGTTGGACCGTAGAAACGATTTTTGATTTTTAATTTGAAAAATTGGAAATTTGATTTAAAAAAATCAAAAAATCATTAAAAAAGATCGAATTATCCAAATTTCGTGTCATAAATTTAAAGTTCTCTCGATTTTCGACAAAAATTTATTCTAAAATTTGGTTCGAAATGCTTAAGTAATTCAAAATTTAAAAATCTTAAAGCGATGTTAATCCAAGAATTATAAAAGCTAAATTTAAAATAAATGTTTAGGAATTTAGGAATAAGAGAATTTAAATTGGCTACTGAAAGTGATTTTAAAAGTTTATTTAATTTAGTTTGAAATTTCAAATGCCAAAAATTGGTTTCCAAAATTTTAATACAGTGAAGTTTCAAATTTTGAATAGTAAATTGATACACTTATAGTTGAAAAAATTAAAACAAAAAAATTTCTTTCGCCAAATTTCGCTCTGAATTTTTACGGAAAGTACCATAAAATGGCTTTCTTATTGCGAGAATTCGAAAAATAAATTGCCATCGGACATTACCTGATAAAATTGTCACTGCATTCTTGAAACAACAGACAACATTTGGTAAGATTGGTAAGATTTGAAAATCAAAAAAATTGATTTATCCGACTCCTTCGACAACACTTTAATACCAAATCGTCCTTTGCTTTGAGCACGGATAGTCGGTTATGACAATATAAATCTTAAGCCACCAAATTACAGGCTCCATAAGTAGTACCAGTAACTTCCATATTGTATATCTCTGATATTGTTGGAAATCCTTAAGAATTTAAATTATGTATGTACTGAGTATGCAGTAGCCATACAAAGTTCAAAATTTATTTTCTAAAGATTTCTGTCGTTTGTTAAGTTGACAACATTATTCCCCGACGTGGAAATTGGAAGATAATTTTTTACATATTGAAAATACAAAGCATACAAAATGAGAATTAATGCGAATTATTTTTTAAAGTTGGTTTTCCGACAAACTAACATCAAATTAGAAATGCAAATGAGGCATAGAAAAGTTAGGAGTTTTAGAAATTGTGCTCTTAGTAAAATGTTTAATAAATGTTTCAATTGTGAAGACTAGGTTTCATTTTTGGTTAGCGACCTTGTTGTCTTCTGCTCTACTTATATTGTGTAAGTGTGTCCAATCGAAATATTTACTTCCGGAATCTTTACATCTAAATTTAATTGTCTAACTGTAGCCCCTTGTAATCTATAGCAGTAATATGTTTTATTGTAAAATGAAAGTTTAACAATTATCTGATATGAAATCATTAGCTGAAATCAATTTTTCCTTCATTATGGAAATATTTCACGTAACAGTTTTAGGGTAAAAGGGAATTTCTTGACCGTTAGAACATTTTTCAATATTAGCGGGACGTATAAAATGGTTAACATTATTGAATTAAATTGATATGGTTGAAATTGTAAAACATTATTTCTGATAGGCGAAATTTTAAACAATTTCACAATTTCCCATATCATTGAAATGGTTTCATTTATACGCATGATTGAATTTATTTCGATCGTGTTAGCAAAAAAGTCGGTATTGTCATCTGAGTCAGTGTTGGAATAGGAACTACTATTGGAATCACTTTCACTGTCATCTACATATATTGCTTGTTTGTTTTCTCGTAAAAAATGGACTTGATCACTGAGGGTGAATCATTTCTTTTCGGTTCTGACTCCATTTAAATAAAAATGCCTTGAGGTTCTGACCGATATTTAGATGTAGAAGAAAATTAGCTAAATAAACGAGTTTAGAAAGAATTTTAAATAAAAGCTTTCGACATCAAACGACAATGATTTTTATGTTTGCTGGGTTGATTTATTTGTATTATAGGTTTTGTGTAACTCCAAGTTTAGCACTTTTCTATTTATCAAAATTCAACATTTTACAAATCAAATTGAGGCAAATAAATTCAACCTTTCACAAATCAAGTTTTGATTAGAAAAGGGTGAATTTGATTGACCAACAGATAAAATTTCGTTTGAAAAAGATTAAATTTGATTTGAACACCCGCTGGTGTTTTCAGTTGACATTTCTAGGATTATTTGAGATTTTTAAAGATTTTCGAATTTATTCGAATTTTGTAAGGCAATGTTCTGCGGTTAGCTTTGAGTTGTAAGAACATACAGAGTAACACAAATAAATTTAAATGGTGATATTTAAAAGATCTCGTGAGATTATGCCAAAATTTCGATATTTCTCCGATTTCCTGTAGGTTACCCGAAATAATTCAAGAATGTCAAGGTTATTTACGTTGGATAGTGAAATCCATTTTTGATTAAGAATATTTACATTTAGTACAAATATTCTGAATTTTCTACAAAAAATACCTTTTGTAACTTCAAATTTCTGAATAAAATGATTTGAGTTGAAAAGCTTCGATAAGTGAAAGCTCTTAAAACTAAAAGTTCTTGACATTTCTTCCAAATACATGATTTATGCTCATAAAACATTTTAACGAAAGACAGAATTTATGGAAAGGCACAAAAATTACCGAGAAAGTATAAATAAATTGTCAAGCTTAAAGCTCATTGAAAATAAATATGTACTCTAAATTATTCCCAAAATACCATCTTCTTTGTATTATCATAATTGAAAGTGGAAAGGTTTGTTTTGAAAATCTCTTAAAACTAAAAGCTCTCAATAGTTTACATTGAGCACAACACAAATATTCTAAATCCCACTCAAAATATCAAATTTAGAAGTAAATTGGTTTGTTTAAAATGCTTCGATAAATGAAAGCTTTGGAAACTAAAGCTCTTGACAATTTTTTTAAATAAATAATTTATGCTCATCACACATTTGATTAAAAACCCGACTTTATTAAAAAGTTAAAAAATGTTAAGCTCAAACCCGAAAAGGTAGTAATTAATTGTTAAGCTTAAAGCTTATTGAAAACAAATATTCTAAATGAATTCCAAAATTCCACCTTCCTTTAAAATATCAAGCTTCGATACCTGAAAGCTCCTAAAACTAAAGGTTCGACATTTTTTGCAAATACATAATACATAATTTATGCGTCCATAAAACATTTTAACAAAAACCTCAAATTATGAAAAGGCTCAAAAATGTTAAGTTCAAACCAAAAAACTATGAATTAGTCGTCAAGCTTAAAGCTCATTGGAAACAAACATTCTAAATATCTCCCAAAATTCCATTATAAAGGGTAACTAAGTTTTGCGATAAATTGTTTCAAAAATTTCGATCAGTGAAAGCTCTTAAAACCGACCGAAAGCTCTTGAAAGTTTTTGTAATTGCATAAAACATTGTAACAAAAACCAGAAATTATTAAAACACTCAGAAATGTCAAGTTTAAGCCCAAATACATGGTATAAATTAATAATCAAGCCTAAAGCTCATTGTTAATAAATATTCTAAATCAATCCCAAAATTTCGTCCCCTATTTTAGTACCAAATTTCGGAGTTAAATGATTTGATTCCAAAATCTTCGATAAATGGTTTGGTTTGACTAAAAGCTTTTGATAATTTATATTGAGATCAAATATACTAAATTGTCCCTAAATACCGTTAACCTTTGTAAAACCGAATTTCTGAGTAAAATCGTTTGGTTTAAAAAGCTTTTCTAATTGAAAGCTTAAAACTAATAGTTCTTGATATTTTTTGCAAAACATCATTTTTACTAATAAAACATTTTAAGAAAAACTTGAAATTATGATAAGGCTCATATATGTTAAGTTCACACCCAAAAGGTATAACTTAATTATCAAGCTTAAAGCTCAATGAACACAAATATTCTAAATTTATCCTAAATACCACCTTCCTTTATAATATCAAATTTTTGAGTTGAAAGGTTTGGTTTGAAAACATTTTAAAACTAAATACTTTTGATGATTGATGATTAACTTTGAGAACAAATATTCTAAATTTTAGCCAAAATTCCGTTACCTTTAGGTAAAATTATATTTCTGAGTAAAACGGTTTGGTTAAAAAAGCTTTGAAAATTGAAAGTTTATAAAATTAAAAGTTCATGATTTTTTTGCAAATACATAAAACATTTTAACAAAGGTTAAGTTAAAAGTTAAATTAAAAATCCAAACTTGTTTAAATTAATTATCAAACTTAAAACTAACAATTTTTGCAAATAACTTTGCAAATAACGATATTTGAGAACTTTCAAGAATATTCAAGACAATTTGAAAATTCGACATTTTTGAGATTACTTCGAAATTTTTGATATTTTTCAGATTCTATTCGAAATTGGTGATGCTTTATCGATACACTTAGAAATCGTCTGAGCATTGAGTTGCAAGATGCTTCGTGTCATCTTCTCTCAAAATCAGATTTTTTAAATTAATGCGAGATTAGACGATAGGAAGAAATAAATTTTTCAGTAAAAGCTTTACTTTTTCATAGGTAAGAGGAATCATTTTTAGGCGCCTAAAAAATGTTGGGGGGGGGGGGTAAAATTTGTAGTTACGCCACTGAATGTAGTGTCTGTAATAGTTGTTGTGTGGTTCCTCAAAACAATAAATTCCGCTTCCGTAAGAAATAAAGTTGATTTTTAACATATTTAGTGGCGTTTCACAGTGTCGGATCAGTTGTATTCTGTCTTCTTCTGCGCTGTGTACCGTTCCACTACTGGATGGTGAAAGATTACTAACCTTAATCTTTAGCCTTGATAAGGCATCTGCTACTTTATTAGTGTCCCCAGGTCTGTATATTAGCTCATAATTGTATTCTTCACTTTCCATCTTATTAACTTACTATTGTGGCTCCTATTGCTTAGAGCGAACGTCTGTGATTAGTGATATGTAACAATTTTGATTTTTTTTTGCTCCACAGAGATAATTTCGAAGGTTGTCTAGCGCCCACACAATCGCTAGCATCTCTTCCTCGTTGGTAGGGTAGTTTTCCTCTGTTTTCTTTAAAGAACGTGAAATGTACGTTATAGGCCGATCTTTGCCCTGGGAAAGCACTACACTAATGCTGTGATTTGATGCATCCGTTGTCAATATACATATAAAGTTTCTCAAAATTAGGAAATACTATTAGCTCCGCTGAAGATATAAGTCTTTAGCCCCCATTACACGGTCAGTAATAATGTCAGTAGCAGTAACGCCATTACCAGCGTCAGTATTCCATCAGTAATTTTTAACGATACACGGTCATTCCAAAACGTCATTAATTTTATCATTACTGCGAAATTCACAGTAAAAAAATTGTATTATATTCAGTAAAAAATAAAATAAAAGTATATTGATTGATATAACAAATAAAAAAAGTATTTTGATTTCAAAATAATAATGGATGCCAAAGAAAAAGCGTGTATTGCTATAATTTTAGCGTTATCTCTTAAGAAGGATGTTAGGCGCCTACGCTGGATGAACGATTGGCTCCAAAAACGGAATAAGTATTTTCATGTTGTTCTCTCGAAAGAGATAAATACGTCTGAAGAAGCAGACTTCAAAAATTATTTTCGTTTGAGTGACGGAACATTTAATAACTTGCTGCAATTGGTTGAACCATTTATACGAAGGCAGAACACAAACATGAGGGAAAACATACCAGCGAACGAAAGGTTCGCAGTAACGTTGAGATACTTGGGAATTTTGAAGAAATGAAATTTTTGGCAGTTATGTCACCTGCCACAATAAGCAATGTTATCATAGAGACTTGTGAAGTGCTCATATACGTCCTCAAAGACTACTTAAAAGTAAATTTACCCAATCATAGTTATTACGTTATTAAAAAAAAATTTTTTTTTTAGTTTCCCACAACCCCTGATGAATGGATTAAAATTGCCAACGATTTTGGTAAAATTCATCAATTTTCAATACCTTGGGGTCAATCGACGGCAAGCATATTGCTATTAAAAACCAGCCAATTCCGGTTCATTGTACTACAACTACAAAGGGTTTTACAGCATTGTTTTATTAGCTGTTGTAAATGCCAGGAAAGAGATCGTAATGGAGGACGCCGGAATAAATGGACGTATACCAGATGGAGGAGTTTTGTATTACTCCAAATTAGGGGAACTAATGCAGAAAGGTACCCTTAATATACCAAAAGCTTGTCCTTACCAAATACAAGAGAAGTTTATCCATATGCGTTCGTCGCGGACGAGGCATTTGCACTAAATGTGCATCTATTAAAGCCTTACTCACAAAAATCGATAAATGAAGCTCGATATGAATTCAATAAAAGACTGTCAAAAGCACGCATGGTTGTGGAAAACGTATTTGGTATCTTGGCATCCAGATTTTTTATTCTAATGTTGTGGAATCCAGAAATCAAATATATGTATAAAAGACCTGCAATTATATTAGTAATATCCGGGATAATCCGTCCATTTTTTTCTCTACAATCCAAATTGAAGAATTAAAGGGACTTCTAGATGGCCTTATGATGCCATCATTTAGAAGTTTTTCCATTTGCTTTTCCACTATTTTCTTCTTATTAATGGGGTAAGGGTAAGTTTTCGTGTATATGGGTCCGTCCATTGTTGTTTTGATTTCCGCCCGTACGCTGGTCTCGATGGTTTGTGTATCATCAATTGGGCCGAATAATGGTATAAAGTTATTGATGATTGATCGTAGATTGGCCTTACTTACTTCGTCCAAATGTTGGTCTTGTATTTCGATGTTATTTACTTGTTTTAATCTTTTGTTTTTAAAAGGGATGTCTATTTCTGGTGATATTGTGATCATATCCTTCTTTCGATGAGGAATTTTAATATTTTGTTGATTTGGCAAGCGTGTACTCTAGCATAGTATGCTTGAGAGGATTCTTTTGTAAAATGTGTCTTGAGTTCCTCTTCGGCTTCTCATTCTTCTTCTAATTCACCATTTTCTTCGACGTACACTTCGTATGATTTCCCCTCATCATCCTGCGGTTCGATATGGAATACTCTTTGTTGTTTTGGTGAGTTAATATTTATATCCGAATTTCGGTCTCGTTTGTAGTGGGGCCGATTCATGTTATTTACTTGTTTTGTTTGTATAGACTCTTCGACTCCCATAGGTACTGGTGGTTTTGGTTGTAGTGGCCTCATTGGTGGTCTATGATCCTGCTGATGTTGTACGTTACATCCCATATGACGCTGTTGACACTGAATGTTATACCCCATATTCGTTTGTTGGAGCGACCGCCTTGGGAGTGGTTTTGTTGAAACGTGTTAAATTCGTATTGTATTAATTGGGTTAACCGGAACGGTGATCGAGTTGCCGAAACTTCGGTTGTGAATAGACATATTTCTGAAATTCAGATTCTGAATTTCCAAGCACGACGAATATGCGTCGGGAAGGGTCGTTAATGGTCGTTTTATGGTGAGCATTTTAGAAATATCACTAGTCAACCCTCTTATGAATACGTCCAGAGCACGATTATGATAAGTTTCGCTGAGTACAGTCATGGTCTCTTGAATGTAATTTTCGGTCTTCACTTTATTGATTATCAGTGATAACTGATGGTTTACGTTAGCATAGAATTCGTCCATGCTCTTATTCCCTTATGTGATATTATTTAGTTGGTGTTACAACGTTCTCTGATCCCGCTTATCGGTGTAGTGTAGAGATAAGCATGAATTATATTTTTGTTATAAGAAATCAAAGCTAAATCTTCAGATTTTCTGAAGGATTGCTCGATAGATGGGTATCTCTTTGACGATTTCCTGAAGTTCCTTTACGAAATCCGGTAATTTACTTATCTCGCAATAGGTCATTTTCAGTTTTTCAGCTCTTTCGATTGCTATTGGTTTGTTGTTCTTTATGACTTTCTAGTTTCAAAATCGAACTAAAATATAGTTTTTAACTTTACAGGCATCGGAAATGAATTACAGAAATGCCGACAAAACCACCCTTTATTTTATCATTTGACATTGAGTAACCCTTACTGTTATATAAAGTAACCGGTTAATCAAAATGCACTCCCCATATATATATTCACATGTTTCATTTTATATGTAACATGCATTAAACAATATTATATTTGTTGTATTTATTATTTGAAAAGTCAAACATAATTCAGAACCACTTATTTGTTTTATTTTTATATTTCTTTGGTTTCTTGGTTTTTTTTTTTTTGTATATATTTCTCTTCTTAAAGGTTTAAGATAAAAAAATATTTTCAATTGTTTTTCTTTCTTCTTCACATCTACATTTTTCTTTCTATTATTCTTCCGCAAAGTGTTATTCCGTTTTTAATTTTTTTTTTTGTTTCTTCTTTACATTTATTTACTTACTTATAAGTATTTGTAATAAGAATAATAATAAAAATACTGAAAAAGAAAATGTCTTGTTTTTTATAAGACAGAAGTTTAGTTTATACACAAGTTAGTATAACATAAGAAGAAATGAATAAAAGATAAAAGGCGACACAATAAAAACAGAGAACCAACGAACAAAAAGATTGCATTAAATCTTGTTGTGTATTTTGTCAAAACAAAAGTATTTTTAAATAAGATAATATTTTTACTTTTTAAACTCTAACGTCTTTCGATTTTTTTTTTTTTTTTTTTTTTGTTAAACTTAGAGAGACAATAGTAAATGTAATGGATTTCATTTTTTGGTGGAAGATGTACAGAACAACACGTAAATATACATGCATAAATATGTAAAGTATGTAAAGAACGAAATGTTACAGAAATACAAAAGCAGACAAAATTTATTTATTTTTTATATAATTCTCGCGCAGATACAAAACAGAAATTATAAATTAACATAAAAAATAGAGTTTGTTTTTTTTTTTTTATATTTTCCTGTAATTCAGATTTATTTTCCAGATTTCCAGATTTTTTTATTCGTTTTATATAAAAGAGATGAAATGAATTGTAAATTTTTTTTTTTTTGTTTTTTTTTTTTTACATCGATTGGAATTTTGAATCAGCATAAAAATTTATAGAGATATTTTTAAAAGTAAAAACAAAAAAAAATTATTTAATTATAGTTTTTTTTTGTTTTATTTAAATTTTTTTGTTATTTTTATGTTTTTTAATTTAATAGAGTGCAGTAGTACTAAAGTTTTTGTTTTCCTTGTTTAGTTGATCTCGGAAGATAGAGAAAAATACAGGGAATATTTACGTTTCAATAAACCTTATGCATTATAATTGCAGTCTTTTTTTCTGCAAGTACTTATAAAACTTAGTTTCGAAGCAATTTCGTTAATTGCTGGGGATCTTATTTTTTTGTATTTGAACATTGTAATTCGGTGATTATTATTAGAATGTAGGTCGTTTTCAATTTACGAACATTTTTGGTATAGTGCCAGTGTTTCACGTGAAGAAGATTAATAACTTGTCAACTGTTGTCAACGAGTCTCTATTGAAATGTATATTAGGGATACCGATGCGACATTTTAGGAAAAGTAATTAATTTTTATAGCGGTTTGAAAAAATATTTATGCGACATGTTATCGTTTTTAGAAAATTATTTAGATTTTTAGTTCGATAAATTAAGTGAAATAAATTTTGTTGTGGTTGTTCTTTTGTTCGTTTCATTACGAAATGAGAATATTGTTAGTTGACAATAAAGAACAACTGAATACTCTAAAAAAAAAATGTAATAAATAGTTTTTAAATTAAAACTGAGAGACCAACTATAAATGACAATTCTCTGCCTTTTGCAAATAAAATTGGACACACATTTTTAATTTGAATTTAACATTTTTTATTTGGCTCGGACAATTTTTCGCATAAATTAAGGCGATTTTTGTTTTGGACTATTCGAAGGCTTAGAACAAGTTAATCTTGAAAAAAAATATATTTTTGAATATTTACTTAGATACTCTTCTGTTATTTTTAAAAGTTAAGAGAAGTTGCCTTGTACTTTACCCCAAGAGTTATACAAAGTTTCCTTGAGTTCAAAGTGTTGGTAGTTTGGTTTCGTACTGAAAAATTACAAAACTAACCAAACTACAAAAATTCAATTTATACTTAACACAGAGAGTATCAAGTACGAACCTATTGATCTAGCGAATTAAATTCACTAAATCAAAAAACTCAAGGAAAACCCGCATTTGTGTCTGTAATGCCCGCACTTGTTTAAAAGTAAATAAGACTATAAACTCACAGTAATAAGTCTCCCGTTATTTAACTTTTTAAGGAGCTTGTGTTTATAGAATTCAGCCTTGAGTAGTGTCAATAAAATATTGGAATTAATTGTAATCGTGACTTCATTTTCTGATATATATTAGCAGTTGTATTCGCGCTTTCTGAATTTCATAAACGGGACCAAGCCACGGGCGAAAATATTTTCAATTATGTGGTAGAATTAAAACTACTTCGACGCGTTTCTTGATAATGCGCTACACGATCGATTAATTTGTTTAAACAAACCAAAAAAAAAACTATTGGCGGAAGTGAGTGATCTATCATTTGTTGACGCTTATAAAAAAGCATTAAGCCAAATAAATGTGTGATTATACTGTAGCGAAAGTCGGCCATTAGAAAGTGAAAATCAAAATTCATGCGATAAGCGCGAAATGTTTCATAAGGAAAATTCGTGTTCTGCAAGATATTGGCAATGTTTTAAATGCTATGAAAAAGGACACAGTAAAAAGTTTTTTAGAATACAAAATAAATCGGTACATACAATAGTTGAAGAGTCAAATGACATGTTGGAAACCTTAAATTGTATCAACTTTGTTGTAGAAATTAATTCGGTTCCACTGAAATTGCTAATAGATACAGGCGCTTGTGCAACGGTGATGGAGTTATCGGTCCTTAACCTTCGCATGAACAGTATCTACCGGGGTAGATATCACAATTTTCCTTTCTCAATAACTCAGTGAGTTTTCATCCAATCATTATCCGGCGTCAGCTATGTGAATAATTTTCTGAAATAAATTGAAAAATTATTCACTTAGCTGACGCCGGATAATGATTGGATGAAAGCTCACTGACTTATTGAGAAAGGAAAATTGTGATATCTACCCCGGTAGATACTGTTGATTCGAAGGTTAAAGAAAATTTTTCCAAAGCACTACTTGAAACTGAAGAATTCAAGTATTGCATTACCGTTGAAATGTTCCATTCTATTGGAACAGCCGAAGTCGATTTGCGGTTCAAAACCAAAAATTATCGTTTAGACCTTGTAGTTATTAGGTCAGGCAAGAAGTGTACCACCTTGATGGGAAGGAGTTGGTTAGACCAGCTTCTTTCGTTGGGCAGTGACTTTACGGATTGATTAAAACTTAAGTATCCTGTCTGGTTTCAAATAATGTTTTCCCAATGGTGAAATTCAAAGCGACAATCTTGTTGAAGGAAGGTGATCATATAAACTCATGTTTTGCAGACCTTATTCCATACCTTTTGCAATACGTTCTAAGGTGGAGGAAAAGATTGAAACAAGGGTCAGTAATAGAGTCCTGGTTCCGGTAAAATACAGTGATTGGGTAAGTCCAATTATTGTAGTTCCGAAGAAGGACAAGGGAATCAGGAGATATGTCGAGTTTAAGTGTGAAGATGGGTGAATTTCGAGCATTATCTCCTACCAAACATCGAAGACATTTTAATGAGTTTAGCAGGATGTAGCGTATTTACTACAATAGGTACAGCAGGTTGAGGTAGCAGAAAATTCAAAAAATTTGTTTACCATTTATACTCACTGGGGTTCATTTTCAGGCAGACAGTGGAATATATTGGTCATAATATCTGTGGTGAAGCAATACTACCAAGTAAAGTCGCTGCGAAGGAGTTCCTGGGGTTGGTGAATTATTACCGAAAATTCGTACCGATGATGGCCACCGACCTAGCGTCGTTATATAAGTTGGCAGAAAATGATACGGAACTCATTTGGACGAAAGATTGCGGTGTGGTATTTAACCGATTTAAAGATTTGTGAACCGATGATAACGTGTTGCGTCGTTATAATCCATCAAAGGAACTGATTTCAGCGTATTATACTAAAATGGGTTGGATAAACCAGTAATATTTGCGTCTGCAAGTCTGTCGAAAGCTGAAAAAATTACTCGCAGCTGGATAAGAAAGCCTTGGCTATTATTTTTGTGGTAAAAAAATTCCACAAATTTTTATGCGGTCGTTCGTTCATTTTTCTTACAGATCACCAACCCCTGAAAGCTACAGCAGCAGACGCGTTATCGAGGCTTCCAGAGTAAGTAGAAGGCAGTGGAGATATATTCGTACATCTAATAAAAGCCTTTTCAGGAGAGGAAGTCATTCCGATATGCTGTAGAGATGTCGTGAAAGAAAGACAATTGGACGATGTTTTGACAAAGGTTAATTCGAATGTGCAAAATGGTTAGGCAGATTCCACCCGTGATCCAAATGTAACCCCGTTTTTCGTCAGGCGGGCGGAACTTTCTATGGAAAGCGAATGTTTTGTTTGGGGGAGACGAATGGTAATACCTGTCTCAATACATATAACGGTTCATAAATTGCTACATTCAGAACATTCTGGATTCGTTAGAATGGAATTGCTAGCACGATCAACATAAGATAGAGAGAACAGTGCGAGGTATTAAGAATGCCAACGGCCTGGTATTATTCTTAAGCCGTTTGGGGTGAAACAGTATTTTTTACAATTAGGCGATCAAACCAAGATATTACACCAATATCAGATTCGACCAAGGTTTGAAAAACCCTCTGTCACCATAGAACAATACCATAACACGGCTCAGAGGCAGGAAATCCTCCCATTAGCGGATCCGCCCGTGAATCCGAATCAACATATTATTACGTATACGTATATCAGAAATTATTTCAATATTACACATAGAGGAAAAGTGCGCCCTAACCGGGAAATAAAAATTTTAAAAGACTGCAAAATTTTTTTTCAAATTATTACTCCTTGGACCAGGGTGGGAAATATAGTACGGTCAATAACCATTTCCCGTTAGAGCGTCGTCATAGACGTCTATTTTTATATATATTTTACGGACAATTTAGTATCTCGTGATAAAAAAACTTCTACTATGAATCAAGAATTTTACCAAGTTGAGGCTGAAAAGTCGGTCTTTAAGAATCTAGTGAGAAATCAATCGTCGATCAGGCCGGATTCAAAAGTTATTTAATCTTTGAGGTTTAAAGTTTGTTGAGTTTTTGTTACTATTATATAAAAGCTTTGTATTTTTAATTTTTATTTTATCGCAGTCACTTTTCTACATTTTTCGGGCTGTAATTGAATCAATTTTCAGGCGATCCAACTCGTAAACATGCTACATATAAATACCCATGCGAGGAGCACAATTCCTTCAAGTTGATGCGACAATAACGAAATGTTTGGCCTTATGCTTTGTTGATGGTTACACTATATGAAAATTTTACTGGGAATTGCAATCGTTTAAAATTGAAGGACGGTCGAAATTAAACATATTCGCGGTATAAATAATCGTGGTGTACTCGCCTCGATTATACTATTTTGTAGATGTTTGTTGCAGAGTCATGTGCCACTGCAAAATTTGGCGGGTTTAGATTAAGCAGCAAAATAACCGCTGAGTCAACATTCAGTTTAAGACAGTACAAAGATATTTCTGGCATATTTAACGAATTTAAAAATTCGGTAGGAAAATATACCCTTTGGTTTTCATTTGATACCATACTATTTCGTCGTGCTGGTCTTCTGTTGTCACTGCTAAGGCAGCCACGTTGCTGCTCTTGTTGATATACTTGGAGATGCATTTGATCGATTTTACACAACTGCGTCGGATCCGGTGAATGTTCATGGCAAAATAACCAATTTCCCATATTGTCGGCGTGGCTATCAGTCATTATTGCGTCTCTTAAATGGATACTTAAATGGTAACTGCGAAATATTTTAGCAATACGTTAAGTGTATTGCTTCGGCGTTGAATAATGATGTCACGCTGGCTATATTCATTGTCGATGATTACCCCTGCAACTTCGTTGACTTGAGGTGCATTAAACCTTGGTTCTTGCTCAGCGGCTGATCAGTTGATCAGTTGGTTATGGTTATGGAGTAAATGTTGTAACTCCCGGATGATTTATCATCGTAATCCTTGGATCACTAGTCCAGGAATTTCGGCGTTTAATTTGGTATTGGCAGAAGCGAGTATACTTGATAATAAATTCGTGTAAAAGTGTCCAGTCATAATATAAGTGAATAGCTCTGGTACCGGTATTTGTAATGCTGACAATCTGGCTTTGCCACTCAAACAACACTAGCCTGAATTTTCGAACTTAAATTCTTTCGCACATAATGAAACGCGATTGTGTTTGTTGCTAAATAATACTGACGCACTTTCAGAACATTTTAAAACATTTAGAAGCATTCGATTTTCGGTTTTCGAACATCCTAGGAACATTGTCCAATTAGAAAATTCTGGAATCTTTTCTGGAACCTTCTCTGAAACATTAGGAAATTTCCTAGAAAATTCTGGAACGTTCTGAAACATTCTAGAAAATTTTGAAAATTCCGGAAAATTCGGAATATTCTGAAACTTTGTAGAAAATTTTGGAACACCCGAAATTTTCTACGAAATTCTACAAAATTATGGCATATTCTAGAAAATTTCAGAATATTCTTGAAAATACTGGAACATACCGAAACATTCTAACAATTCGGGAACATTCCAGTGCACCTGGAACATTCTAGTAAATTTTGAAACATTTTTGAAAATTCTGAACAAATTAGAACTTTCAAAATCCTGGAGAATTCTGAAACATTTCGGAACATCTGAAATTTTTTCGAAAATGCTAAGAAATTCTAAAACATTCTGGAATATTCCGAAACTTCTAAAACATTTTGTCTTACTCACACATCTTCCGCCTCTTTCGCACTTTTGCATTTTTACAAATTATACTTGAGTAATTTAAAGAATTTCGTATTTTTTTCAAATTGAACCAATTTTAAGGATTTGTTCAATTTTTAACTGAAGTTTTTATATCTTACAAAATTTGGCTTCAAATATAGGATCAAATTTAAGGAATTTCGTCTAATGTTTTCTTAGTTTTTTTAAATTTTAATTTTTATTACTTTAACAGGATTTAATCAAATACTGAAACTCTATACATTGGTCGAAATTTAAATTCGTCAGGTTGAAATATTTCTACTTTGCGAAGTTGCTACTAGCAATGTTCTCCTCTAAATGAAGCAAAAATGTGACATAAACCAAATTTTTGTTTCTTAATTTCTGAAATTAATCCTGAGAAAATGTGGAAGAAAGTTTGAGTTTTTACGAGAGATTAAGTTTAATGAAATTTATACAAACACTGTTCCTATTTAAGCAAAATACTCTGATGTAGTTTGTAGATTATTGAATGTTATCAAAACAGCAGAAAGCGGTTAAAATATTTCCATAAATAAATAAATGCCATTTGCATTCAATTTTTTTTAGTAGAGCAGTGTAACGAAGCAAAGTTTACGGGCTTAATGGTTGGTTAAATAAATTTTTATAAGCTCGTTCAGTCGGGCAGTGTACAAAATCAAGTTGCAACTGGAGTGCATCGGGTTCTCCACCCTGACTGTCCATCATTCATAACATGTCATAATTTCCTTCATCTGATGATACAATATCGGCTGTTGTGAGGTTCGCACATTGATGTATCGGGTAAGACCAAAATATATGCGAAAAATGGAGAAAAATTGATGTAATGTAGTGCAGTAAAAAACGGGTCTCTTTCCATGCAGTAAGCCAAGCCGAGCAAGTGGATCAAAAACGGACCAGATAATAAAAAAAGAAACAAGGAATAAAGAGACAGAAGGGCGGACAGCAAAAAAAAACTAGACGAACAGCAAATCAGTGTAGCAACAAGAAAAAACACGGTAGTTTCTTCTTTATTAAAGTGAAAAGTGCCAAAAGTAAGAATGATTTAGTTTTCGGATTAAAATTGGAAACTCTAAAAGTTAAGAGATCCATCGTTGATGTTGCTCTTAAAAGAGACAAAAAAAGATACACTGCGTGTGGTAATAATTAACATAAAAAAAATTAGTGGATTACGACAAAATTATCGTACGTTGCCGCCACTGTGATTCTTGCGGTTTATAACATTTTTTTTATGTTTCTGTGCGCTCTCCGTGTTATTGATTAAGAAGGAAAGCACAAGCGACTTGAACGAAGTCAATATTGAGTTTTCCAACGGGGGTCCAGTAACGAGGGCATAGCCATCCGTGTCGCCGGTGCGAGGACTGCTAGAAGAAGAGGGTAATCAGCGATGAGTATCATCTAATCTTCCCACATTTTTTGCCAGTCACCAACCGAATTCCATGCGCGCGTGGAAGATTTTCTATTCAATCCGCGCCGAGTGGACTACTCGACTGAGCGAAGGAGGGCAACCGCCTTCCTCTTTGAGGTGGCGCCCAATTTTACTGAAATACTTATTGCATGTTGGGAAATCTACGAGCTAAGCGGATGGAATCTTGTTCGGTTTTCAGAGCCTCAGTTGCCCGGCATTTATATTTTTTTTATTGTTTTTTTTTTTTGCACAGCGCAATTTCACATCATCAGCTCAGCCAAGCCATGCCAAACGAAGACCATCAACCAACGAGATTCAGTCACAAAATCAAACAACTCTTTTGTTACGTTTTTTTTTTGTACTTTATTTTTATTTGTTTTTTATTCCAAGTTTCGGGTTACATTCAATGCAAGAACATATCTTACGACGATTAGTCGTAGAGAGATTGAATAAGATTGATGAGATAAGAAACAAAGATGAGTAGCACGGAATTACAGAATACCATAATATAGCAAGAACATTTAGAAGAGATAGAATTTGAGTATGAACTAAACATACGCGATATTCAAGGAAATTACTCCGCGCGAGAAAAAGCGGATATTTTACGAGGATTACGATTTTTGCCTAATACGAATCACCCAGCTTAGGCAACAGGTTAAATTTGCAATTTGGAAGAAACAGCATTACAGTCTCCAAATAACGATGTTGCGGCTGAAGCATTACGTTGAAAAGAAACACGATTGCTAATCTAATACAAGGCATCCAGAAAACGATCGAAAACCAGATGCGGCAGCATCTACTAATGAAGGATCGGTGCACACAAACGGTCCGGGGGAACCGGAAAAGCATATGGCAGGTCATCAGCAAGAGGTTGGCGGCGTTAAAAAAACAAGATGGGCGCCGATAAAATTAATGGACAGCTTACCGCTGAACAAAGATCAGAAAATCCAAAAATAAAACATAAATTCCCAGATATGGGCAATATAGCACAAACATTCCCCCACATTTCTCAAAAAAGACCAAAAATCGAAATTTAATTATTATCTAACTCTCTTGTATTCTCAAGGTAAGTAAGCATATTACAAATGACACAACTGAAAAGTACAGATTTATCAGGTGTGAGAGTTGAACGAAATAATTAGGAATATTCAATTCTCACACACTTGTCGCTTCAATTCTCACGCATTTGTCGTAATATAACCTCTAGTCTAGTATTGTAGGCGAAATAAATAAAAGAATCAAATCACCACAAATACAAATCGTTGTCTGACGTAAATATTCTTAATAAAACTTGTAGAGTTATAGTTGACTAAAAAAAGTGGTGACAGCACTCACTGAATATTTCCTTTCCCGTGAGGTTTTTTTATGGAACTAGCAACAAGGATAATACTGTTGGACGACGGAACTGATTCCGGATTGAGTCCTAAAAGAATTGAACGAATTTTAATTGAAAGCTACGTGTAATCAGCTCAAAATGAAATCAGAAAATCAAATTTCTAATCGTTTTTGTTTATTTGGACCACATTTCTGGATACGTATGCAATTGGGTAATATCACGAAGTTAAATCCCATTAGTCACCCAGTGTCTGGTTGAAGTTTGATTAATGTTAAGGTAATATTGTACACTTGAGTGAAGAATTTGCGATATTTAAAGATCGGTAACGGTAAAACTATACCTTAAGGCTAACTGGGGCAATATTTCTGATCATTGGTTATAAACGGGAAATTTGTCTTCAAGGTAAAACTGTAATTGGTTTTATTTAATTATTTATTTAGTGACTTTGTTTTCAATAAGCATGATTCAATAAAGAAATCAAAATCATTCCAATGCAATAATTTGTTATTTACTATTCACATGGTGAAACTCTTATTGGCCCACCCTTTTCTATTTAAGGAACCTTTTAAGACAATTTCACGAATTTGGGCAGATGCGTGATATTTTTCCTATTCCTAGATATTTAAGAGTCTGAGCATTTGAATATTTGTTTTCTTTTAATCGGTTAATACGTTTATTCAGTATTATTCTTCTTCAATATTGTGGCATTTCAATCTTCTAGCTTCCTGGTTTTCATAAAGCGCCCCTCCAGAGCAAACCTATTTTGAGTTACTATAGACTTATTTTGCAGGTAAACCAGTTTTTCCGAAATCTTTGGGAACAGGTAATTATGATTGAACATTTCTGAATCCGCTTACAATATTCTTCCAAATATTTACTGCTGCGATAAACAACAATAATGTAAAGGAATTCAGAAATGTTCAATCCTAAATACCTGTTCCCCTGGAATTTTGGAAAATCGATTATGTACAACAATTATGTAAGCAAATTGAGAAATGTTCAATCGTAACCATTCTCCACTTAATTTCGGAAAATGTGTGTTGTTTTCTTTTAAAGTGGGTCAATAATAAAGTTTCAACGCTAGTCACTCTTTGTTACACAAAACATAGTGTATCCGTTCCGTTTGCCAAACTATTTCTTAATAAACGGTCCCTTCAAGTAAAAATTATTTTTTCAGACAGTTTTAAAGGGCAATCATTTAGCTGTTACCATTATATGTATTTTTAAAAGTTTTTCCAAATAAAAAATAAAATATTTATTGAGTGTCCACTCCGCTTTTTACCTCTCCGTTCGTTGTGTTCCCTTTTACGAACTATCAACGGCTATACCAAGGTCTCTGTAACCGGACCGATTTTGGAATTACTAACGAACCATCCAGTCCTTCGGTTTTATTGTGCATAAACAGGTGAACTATGTGGACTGGTCTTCAAACGCGGGATATCTTGCTTGGTGTAAATCATTCAAGTTTAATGGACAACTTGAAGAGTTTGGTATGTTTCTGGGCATTTGATGCTAACCACGTACAACCTGTTTTTCACTATACTCAAACTCAAAATATTAAGCGTGGGAAATTGTTTAATATATTACTTTCAAAGTAAATTCATTTTCTTATTACAATATTATGACATATACAAAGCGAATTTAGTCGCGTTCTTCATGTTACAGATTTTGCCTATCGCTGTGCAAACTCTAAAGGCGTATATTTACCCATATTAAATATAAACAAAAAAAAAAAAGATTTTATTTCCTCCGGTATTTCAACCGTCAAAATTTCTATTTGCACACACCTAATTAAATTTTAAATACGAATCTGTCTAAACATTTCTCATAATTAAAAAATATGATTTCTAGCAAACAAACAAAAACAAACACAAACAGTAAAAAAAAAAACTAATTTGTCATTATGTTGAATGATAAATGAGTGAAATGAAAAATCCTGTACATCATCCATAATTTTTAATTTATTTTTTTTGTTTGTTTCTTTTTTTGTCTAATTTTCTTTTAATCCTATAATATTTTTGTTGTTATATTGTGACTATTTGCTTTTTAAAAACTTTATCATCTCGCAGAAAAGATCTAAAAAAACGATGACGTTTAAATTTTCCGTACAAATATCTACGAGAATTAATATTGTGTGCGGCGTCGTCTATTTGGCAAGATTTTCACCAAAAAACCAAAGTATACAGACAAAAAATTGTTAAGTTAATTTAAAACCAAAAAATAAAAATTTTAAATTTTTGTAATTACTTTGCCGTGGAGAAATGTAATAAATTTCTAAAATAATTAAACACTGTGGTCTGAGTCGTTTCTTTAATTTTTTTTTAGTTTTTTTTTTATGTCGTTTTATGTGACTTTGAAATATTTCTCTGTACTTACTTACAGAACTATTTACGTATGTTTCATTGGTAAACTACAATTTACTTAAAAGAAAACTGTTAAAGTTTCAGTTTTTGAAGTTAAATAAGATTTGATTGGATATTTGTTTTTTATGTTTTCTTATTTGTTTCGTTTTTTTTTTTTTTTCGTTGTGGTATGCTACATTTCAATTCAATGTCTGTCACTATTTTGTAAATAAGGTTATTTTTGGTATATAGCCACAGACGTAATATATTTGTATGTTGTTTTAAAAATTTAAGTATTTTAATTATAAGTGATGGGAAGATAATATTAAAAATAATAATATGACTAAGAGAGTGAGGCAGGCAGAGCTAATGATGTTTGGTTCTTATTTTTGTTGTTGTCTGGTATGTTTTATAAATCGTTTAAAGTAATGTTATCTTAATTGCTTTGTATTTTGAAGTCGTAGCCAAAATTTGAAATGGTACACAACACAGTTTTTCAAAACTATTACGCATTTGACCAGCATACTCGTATTCGACGTATCTGTATAGTGGTAAGTACGTTTATAGCAGTGGCGTAGTCTGGTTTTTGGAGGTAGGGAAGCACTTGACGTAAGGTAGTTCCCAGCTTGATCCCATTCGCTAAAAAACAATTGATTAATTATAACACAACAATTAGGATCGCAGACCAAAGTGCTATTCTTGTTTTCCCTGGGAATTGAGAATTGATTAATTATGACTGTTTTAGAATATTTTGGTATTAGTTTTTAAATAGCATACTTCGTTCATACTTACAGCATGCTTTGGAAAAATAATACCTAAACAGTCTAAAAGTGTCAGAATATTGCGACGGGGGCTATTTGATAATTGGATTCGATATTTTGTATTGGATTCTTATTTGAAATGAATCAGTTTCTCTCGTTTCTTATTCGAATACATCGAATCTTGAGTCGAATACTTTCGACTCGAATTCACAAATAGCCTCGCAGATTAAAACTGTTGTGTACAGTTTGATTGATATTTTTTATTTATAAAATTATACAGATAATAACCATTAAAAGATAAAATAAAAATTAAAATTTAAAAGAAACTGCAAATTCGTCTAAAATATCATCGTAACAATTGTGCCTCCACAAACAAGTTCCTGTATGCTCAAAAAACAAACAATATCTATGTCTGAAAAATATTTTGCGAAAATCGTTTTGCAACTTTGTACTTTCAATAAATTACACACAAATATACACAATATACTTGCAACTCGAAAAAACGAATACAATCAACTTTGTTTTTAACGAACACCTACCAGTTTAACGAAACTTTTAGTGTAACGAATTTAGTTTCGCGACGAATTTTCATTCGCTAAACTGGAAGTTTTGTTATAAGGAAATGCCCTCTGGACTAACCAAATGAGTAAAGAAAGAAGGAGTCTTCAAGTTCGCCGAAAAAGTTCGCGAATAAATCGATTGACTAGCGGAGAAACCATAGTAACGAATCAAAGCGTTGCTTTAATTGCCTGTTGGACACTCGCTCAGTATACCAATATACATCAAAAATAAGGTGTCAAATATGTACAAAGAAGCATCATAAATTGTTACACTTAAATCCAACAGAGTCTAGGTTAACCGCACCAGACATCGAACGTGATAACAAGGAAATCTGAAGACAAATTTTTTAATACAATCAATGCTACCAACGGCCTTGATTAAGGTAAAGGATTGGTGTGGAAATAGGGTTACATACAAAGTGTTGTTGGATACTGGATCTCAACTCTTGTTTGTCACGGAAGCCTGTATGAATTGTTTAAAAATGCCAAACCTGAATGACGTATTTCAGTGTTTGGTATCGGAGAAAGTCGGACAGACTCCACAAAGGGGATTACATCAATCCAGATGACCAGCCTAAACAAATACAACTCAGAATTTCGTTTCGAAGTAACTGCTGCACTTCCACCACCAACATCACACTAAAACGACTTAAGTCTATTGACTGGCATTAAATTACTAGATGCCGAAACAAACAAATCAAACACAATAGACATTTTATTGGGGTCAGGCGTAATTTTGCAAATTTTAGGCTATGGCAAAATTCCAAATAATAATAAGAGACCTTATTTGGATGGGTTTGGTTGGATGCCATGGTGATATTCGAACCACCGCTCTTCATTGTCTACAATATTAAAATATTCAGCTGATTTCAATATTTACAAAAAGTTGAGAGCCTTTTGGGGAATTGGAGGAGATTCCAGAGCCATCCAAATAGACAAATAAAGAACAGGAAAGTGAAGTCTATTTTGTTGCTAATACCGTCCACGGAAGATTCTTTGTGAGGTTGCCGTTTGAGGAACCCAAGCCGACCCTAGGAACATCGCTCAATTTAACAATTAGCAGGTTGCACGCCAGGGAGAGAAAATTTGTCAAAAGCGAAGAATATCAAAAGATATATAAATCGTTCATGCAGGAATATATTGAACTCGGACATTTGGTGAAAATTAGCACAGGAAGGACTCAAGATACTTGTGTATGTTTACCACATCACGTTGTTTTACAAGAAGATAGCACCAGCACAATGTTAATAATAGTATTCGATGCACCAGCCAAGACCGCTTCGCTCAATGATGAACTCCTAGTGGGACCAACAATACAATCAATTATCTTCAAAATAATTGTGCGGTTTCGGGAACATGCCTTTCTCATGAGCTCAGATATTGTCAAGATGTACAGGCAAATTTTATTGAATGATGAATATCAGGAAAACCAATGTACGCGCAGGACCTGGTCGCTTATGGTACCGCTTCTTCCCCGTTCTTAGCAACAAGGGTTATGAAGGAACTAGCCAGACTAAACCAAAATAAATACCCGGCTGCCGCAACTTTACTTAATGCTAACATGTATTTTGAAGAACTGATGACTGTGACCAAAGATTTGAGGAAGCAATAATTTTGAAAGATGATATAACTAAAACCCTGAAGGCTGCGGGAGTGCACTTAAGTGACTGAGTCGCTCGAGTGAGCGATGTTAAAAAACAGAAAAAATTTAATGAATTTCAAAACAGTGTGGTTAGTGGGTTAAACTTCTGGATCATACCAATATCGACCATCGAAAGTTACCTGGCTTCAACAGTGATTTTTAATGAAAACTTTTACAAATAAATACAACACATACACGACATCTCTTTCTAGGGCTACGGACCAATAGTCGGGTTAGTTGTTCTTTTACCTACTTTTTAACAGTGTACAGGGTAAATTCAAATATTGTACTAAAAGTTGGGTAAAATATGAAAAAACCGTTATTTTTAACTTTTTTAATGTTTCACTGACTTTTGTTAAAATTTTCGCGTTTCCATTATACATATGTATTAAATGTACGTACAGGTAATAAACGAATGAAAAGCAATAAAAATATTTGACCTTTTTCTTTGCACCTAATAGCCAGCGATTTCAACCCTCCAAATCATAATTTGGGCCCATCCAACCATTTTTACTTCTAGAGAATTCGTACGCCAATTGAGGTAAATTCGTACTAAAATAAAAATTTACTATGCTAAATGATTTACCCGGCTATTGGTCCGCATCCTGGGTTGTGAAAAACTAACTCATATACGTTTTCAGATATTTAAGTTTTTCTGATATATTTATGTTAAGGAACGATCGTATGGTTGTAGAATATAAATCAATCGAGAAAACCAAAAAATAGAAGCTAATGTAAATGAAGATAATTTTATGCAGTGTAATATTTCACAGAGAAATAATCAAACGTTATTTTAGTTCCACTTTGGAATTTTGTTTCAATTAGTTTTTTACATTTAGAGCGAGTAAATCGTTTGTTTTTTCTAGAAAACGATTTTGTTCGCTCTCTCTATATATTAGCACTTTGAGATATAATTATAGGGAATCAGTGCTTCCCTTGCTTCCAAAGGTGCTACGCCCCTGGTTTATAGGTACTTTAATTTGAAGTCTGCTTCACAACGAACGAACATGTCTGAAATACCACCAAGAAAAATGTTTACAACACAACGTGAGAAAATAAGTAGAGTTCAAACTTTTTGCTAAGTAGACATTTTCATATTAGAAGAACTAATTTATAAGTTTAGTTTTAATTTAAAGTTTGTTAAAGTAAGATGGAAAAATAAATGTTTAAATAATTTTTTTTATTTTTTCTTATTCTTGAAACCAATAACTGCCACAGCCATGCGGAAAGTGATAACGGTGCTATAATTAGTGAATAAAAGCATCCGCCAAGAAATTAAACAAAATTGTGTTTTTCTCCAATTACGACAATACATTAAATTACGCCGCAACACAGCAACGAGCTATATTTGGGAGCAGCAAACATGACAGCAGTAATACGATTAATAAAATATTTTGAATTCGTTTTTCATCACGCTTCGATAAACGGTTGAGTGTACAAATAAGTTTTGAGGGATTTACAAAAGATGGCGTGACTGGTTTTAAATCACATCGGACCATCTTGTCATTATTTCTCTCTAAAAATCAGTACATTTTTTTTTGTGCTCTAACCATGTCAACCTTTGTGCCAACTAAACACAATTTGCGGGAAGCGCTGCTTTTTTGTTTTAATTTGCTGATGGACATCGATTGTTGTGTGAAGCATATGGGGAACATGCTCCATCAATAAAAACACGTGAGTACTGGTTCCGGCTTTTTAAAAGTAGCAATTGTGACCCCTGTAACAAAGAACGCGAAGGAAAATCAGTAAAGCTTGTGGACGCTGAGTTGGAGGCATTATTGGGCCAAGATTCATGAGCTCGCTGAAACTTTGGGTCAAAACCGTCTCAAAGCCATGGGTATGATGCAAAAATAAGGTAATTGGTTTCCGTATTTTTTCACGTGCGAACAACTGCTCCAAAAACAAAGGGTTTTTTGCATCGAATCGTGACGGGGAACGATAAGTAGATCCACTACGACAATAACAACATTATGCCTACACAATAACAACATTACCAATCACGGATGAAGCTGACGAAGTTTTAGCTGCATATGGCCTTACGGTAGATTGGCGAGAAATCAGAGCTAATCTCACGTCATTAATAAGAGATTTACACACTATTTTTTAAGGTGACAACACTATTGTAAAGTACTATAGTCCGTTAATGGACATTCATTCAACGATGGTAAATAACGTTAGGCTCAGTCATACACCATTAGTTGTAAAAATTACAAAAGAAATATTATATCGAGAGATGAGCCTCTCAACGTTCTTAGCAGGAATAAGAGAATCACTGGGTTCCCTAATTAGAGCCAGAAATCCGAACACAATTTCAGGTGCTCTAAATTTATGCTTACAAGAACAAAATATGATGTACCTAAAGAAACCACACCAAACCAACAAGAACAACAAACTGCGGTTTGCTTCATTCATCGAGAATGATGAATAATATCCCAGGATCAAGAACCAATCACAGTACAATCAGCAGTATAATTCAAGCCCATGAATTCAAATAATGTTTATTTTAATCACAAACCTCTTAATCGACCCATAGGTCAACCAAATTCAAACTCACCACCATTCAACAAGAATCAAAGTTTCCACAACAACCAACAATCTAATATGAACTATCTTAATAAGAATCTTAGACCACCATTAATACCCCCACGGAACAACGAAATAGAACCAATAGACACCACGTCAAATTCAAATGAATATAGACAACCTACACGGTTTAGACCTAATAATCCAAATTCCTCCTTCCGTCTCACTGGACCCCCGAAATACCAAGCTCGAGCATTATTCAATATAGAGCAATACCAAAATTATAACCCGAATTGCCAATATTATGATCCTAATGATGTATATGGTAGCCATGTACAATACCTAGAGGAAACTGGACTAAATATGCACCCGAAAATTACACCCAATTGCTCGGATTATATCCAAAATTTTGAACCAAACCTCAGTCAAACATCAGATGTTCCTTTAGATTCCGATGAAACGGGCTTTCTGGCCGATGCCTCAGAGAACCCATCGGATACTTGAATCTAAATTTTAACCAAACTGTAAGCCTTTTACCCTATATTCACATCCAAATTAATCCAAAAACCAAATTAATGTTCTTAATTGACGCAGGAGCTAACCAGAGCTTCACAGACCCAAAATGTATTATCCCAAATAAAATTCAAAAAATTGACCGCATCAAGGTGAAAACACTATTCAAGGAACATTCCTTAACGGAACAAATATTAATTCCAGGATTTCATGATTCAAAACAAAAGAACCAATGAAACTCCTACTTTTCAAATTTCATAACTACTTCAACGGACTTATTGGTCTTGACGTAATTAAACAACTTGGAATTAAATTGGATTTTTCTAGCTCCACGCTGGAAACTGATAAAATTAAAATACTCTTACTCTATAAACCAAACTACCAATCCCCTGTTTATAATATACCACCTAGGAACAAAATGGTAATTAAAGTACATGTCCATGTTTTTTTTTTCCAAAAGGGTGGGTGTTTGTAGCTCAGAGCACTGCGACTATTGCGGCCTATTGTGCATCCCTAGAGATTCCTACGTGAAATATAGGTTAATGTCCTTGATAAACGCCGCTACCTGATGCATATCCAGTGGGTCGGCATTAGGCCACTGGATTATGTACGCATTGAGGAACTTGAATCATTTTAGGTGTTTCCATGTCTTCTTACCGCAGTCATACAATCTGCACTGGTCCGTAAGGGACCTTCCCATGTTATGTAGATGGCCGTTAAAAGGGCCGTGTCCTGTTAAAAACCAGATAAGGAATCTTTGGGATTGGCGGTCCATCCTCGGTGCCTCTCCCAGACGTATAATATTATAACTGAATAATTTCTTGGCCTGTCTCATCCCAATGGAGGACTCCCAAAGTAAGTTCCTATAGTTCTGCTCCCAGTCCCTTATACCATCTGCCAAGTGGATTTTGGAAAAAGCAATTCTAGGACTGTGACCCGGCAAATCTAGGCTTGCTCCCATTTTTGCACATCGGTCTGCTGCCTCATTTCCTTTAATGGTGGAGTGGCCAGGAGACCACAAAAGGGTGACTTTGTTTGCTTTACCCAGTTCTAATAAATTACAGTAGCAGCTCCAGATCAATTTCGAGTTGAACACTGAAGCTCCTAAGGCTAGCAGAGCTGCCTGGCTGTCCGAGATTATATAGATCTCGGTCTTCTTATATTTCTTTTTGA
This sequence comes from Tipula vernalis, assembly GCA_958295665.1. NCBI lineage: Eukaryota > Metazoa > Arthropoda > Insecta > Diptera > Tipulidae > Tipula > Tipula vernalis. Next base: position 300,849,908 of record OY282560.1, on the reverse strand, counting down.
GACATTGAAGCACACATACCTCAATAGCAAGGGTCTCTGCTCTCTGCCTGAAAAACTGTAGGGGTGCTACCCAGTGGTATGCATAGTTCTAGGTCGAGCCCGAATATCCCTGCACCGGTACCCCCGTCTGTTTTTGACCCAACCGGATACCATATAGAAGCATGGCGGGAGACGAGATAATATTCTCTACCCTATCCGGTACACCTGTCGATGTAGAAAGTGGACAAATCTACATGAAACCGATAAAAGTTAATGAACATATAATAACCCCAGAAGGATTGTATACCTCTCATAACTGGCATGCAATTGTAAAAATTATCAATTTCTTGAACGAGCAGCAAACTGCTTTTAAATACTCTGAAAATTATCAGATCGAGGTTAATCATTCGTCAATAAGTTCTGACTCTCTAACTTCTAGCCAAGACATTCGAAGCTTAATTCGAACTTCTCACCTTTTGATAAATAGTCCAAAATCAATTTTCTAGGTAATGACCAAACCTACCAGTACAAATATATTATGGGTTAAATTTCCACAAATTTTTTGATGGAATATTGGGTTTTGAAACAATGGCGAAGATATTAACCAGAGGAAAATTTTTATAATCAAATTGCCACCATAGATACCGCAGAGAAACGGCGACTGGCTGGTTCGAAAAATTGGACAACGACATAACTATTCAACCGGGTTTATACAAAGCTAATAATTTCAAGACGACTGTGAGAGTGTTTACAGATCGCCCGGATCGACCAGGAAAGCTTCCAAGATTAAAACTGAAAGTATATAATTTTGAAACACTAAAACCAATTCCCAGGTTGTGAAATTTAAATGAATGATAGAAAAGCTATCGAGACGTCACCTAAACGAAAGAGTAAAGAACATTTTAATCAAAACATTATTTAATATCTAATATTAAAATCCAATTAGACAAAGGTGAATTTCTAAAAACGGAAACTTGGCCATATAATCATGCAACACGGTGTTAAACCTAATGCAAACGAAATCTAAAACGTTATAGATTGGTCATTACCGAAAACCCCGAAAGAAATTAAACAATTTCTGGGACTATCGAATTATTATAGAAGGTTCTTCAAAGATCACTCGAAGATTACTTGTCCAAATTTCTGAAGAAAGATAGTATTCTCAATATGAAAGATACTGACTTTGTAAAAGCAAGGCTCATCAAAGAATATTAGCTATGGACCAAACCCTAGCTTATCCCGGTTTCACAAAACAATTTATTCTGACCACAGACGCATTAAATTTCGCTCTAGGTGCAGTTATCTCCCAAATTCAGAGTAATGCGGAGAGACCCATTGCGTTGACGTCGCTATTACGTAAACTATGCGATGAATAACAAAGAGTAATAAATTCTATTTGGTAACCGACCCCTCTAACTTTCATCAAATCCTCGGAGGAAAATTCCAAAATTCAACGATGTAGACTCGAACTGGAGAACTACGATTAAACGTAGTCGTAACCTACTATAAACAAGGAACTACATTTTAATGAGGGAACAGATAATGATTCACGTGATTCTGAAAGAATGTCAGAATATTACCCCGCTAACGATAATGACACCAAAACGGTCAATTCGGCGGACACATCTGACGACTATTTCATACATTTTTCAGACCACCTTATAAACTATTATAGGAATCAATTAGTTTTTAAAGTCTCAAATCTAAATTTAACAATTTGGGATGATTTATCTCCAAACTTTAAAAGAATTATAGTTTCAAACGAAACATTTGACAACATCAAGCAACAAACCGGAATCATGGCACCAGAAAGTTGGTATCAAACAATCCAGGAATTATTTCAGGAGTATTTCTCTCAAAACAGCCAATTCGTTTTCCCTGAGAAAAAAGTCGAAGATGTAACCACGAAACAGCTCATAGAGGAACAAAAGAGAAGTGGAAATTCAGATAAAACGTTCCTACTTTTTTCCCAAGATTTCCAATAAAATCAAAACACAAAAAATCATACAACATTAAGAGACCAAACACTGAAAAATCATTAGGACTAGTGTACATTGATATTTTTAATATTAGCAAAACCAATTTTATTGTCTGTAATAAACTCCTTCTCTAACCATTTATAAATGATTCCGATCGAAACAAAAACCTTCCAGACACAACAAGTGCATTTTCTAAGATCATGAGACACCGTTCCAATCATTGCAATTTAGAGAATAATTTAGAAAAATAAACTTTATACTAAATTGGAATTAGTACTTAACATCTACAGAATCGAACGGCCAAGTCGAAAAGACACATTCGACTATAATAGAAATTTTCAATACAAATCGTGAAATACAGGATCAAGCTAATACTATTTTTAAACAGGTAAACATTAGCCTCTGATAAAACAAAATAGCAGTGAGGAATCTAAATTATTAAACTTCCAAAACGATAAGACAGAACACATTAGGGTCAGCGTGAAAATGGCTCGTGAGAAATCCAGACGCTGAAGAACTACGCGTAATCAACAGTACGATGAATCAACTGATAGATACAAGCAATCAACAGTTGCGGATAAACGAACAAATCAACAAAAAAATCCAAACAACCATAGACACAGAAAACAGGCCGATAACCAACAGCACAATGGCGAACAAAGTTGTCTTAACCGAAATAGAGATGCTAGATCTACTAAGTAGCAAAATATAGTAAAATATCTACTCGTCAACCGGGATATTAAAATCACATTGTTCGATGAAGCAATGGAATTTATCAACCCGAAAATAGCAGAGAAACTCTACTGTACGTGCTTAAATGACACTATCAGAACCATCCTCAACACATCATCAAATGCAATCAAAAATTGTTCACAACTTCGAACCACAACAAAGTTATACAAAGAAATTCGGATATTCGAGAGTTTAAAGAAAACTGTATTAAACCGCCAGGTCTGAGGACCAAAAGCTGGTGTAACGTGACAGTCAAAACGGAAGCTATGATACAAGTTATCTCGAACGATAACCTTCAAATAAGCAACGCAAAAAGGAGAGATTATCTTCCCAATGACCGAGTATTATCAGGAAATTTCCTAATAACATTTTGGAATTGTATCATAAACTAAGAGATGAGAGGTAAAATATAGGAAATAAAAGGAGCGTTTTACAATATTCAGGCAACCCGTAATTTGGTAACATTAGCTTGGTAAAAATAGAGAAATCAAACATCTCAAGCATAGAAACACAAGAACCTAGAATACTCGTACCTGTTAACAAAAGCTAGCATCAAACCAAAGGACGTGGACGACTTTTCTTCAATCCCGGGAAGAGTTATATTCGTGTAATCTACTGATTCAACATAACAACACATTACCACACAAGGAAGGTATCAAGAATATTGCTGAACAGTAAATACCAAAAACGAACATGTCTGAAATAATTAAATAATTTCAACGTTTATTAATCAAAAATAAAATTCGTAATAACGAGACATTCTACAAATTCACCTATGTAGATATGCGTGATATAGATTTGGAAAACATGTGTTTTCATCAGAATAGCAAACATTTCAAACAACCACTTTATGGAACATCTCATTCCGTTAACACATTTAATACCTCCAGATTTCTTTTTTTGGGGTTTTTTAAGAAGCAAAGTGTAACCCAATAAGCAGCAACAATTTTAGAGCTAAAGGTAGAGTTAATTCGAACGATTGGGATTATAAAACAATTGAACAGCAGCTATGCAATCACATTATCCGAAATTTTAACGATATAATGAGGCTCTGTGATTCGGCAAGAGGTGAACATGTGAACGAAGTTGCATTCCAAATTTCTTGTTAAAATAAAAAAACAAAATTGGATTTCCTCAAAAATTTTATTCACGGTGAAACTCTAATTTCATCACCCTTAATTTCGTTTTAAACGTTCAAATAACTAAAAATCTAATATTAAATTACTAAAAGTATTATTAAAAGTCGTAGCCCAATTATCCGGTGAGACTTTCTCCGGCGTACTAAAGTCTTTTCCAAAATATTTCAGAAATTACACAAAATGCATCTACTTCTATCTAATCTCTTCGATCTAATATTCGAACGGACAGTTTTTAATGAAGTAAAAGTACACGTACCATGAGTTACTTACTAACTACAGTAATTATTTTTGTATCACAATAAATAAACTGACCTCTCTAAATCTATTCCATATACGTACAAGTTCATAATTTCACGCATGCAATAAATAAAAAAAAAATGTTTATCAATTTTACTTAACTTTTACCAGAAATTGATTTGTTTAAAACAAATTCTTGCTTTATTATATTTTTGAATCCCAATATTCCTTATGGACTATTTAGGAGTGTTCTAGCATAAAACACTACTAATAATTTATTTAAAAATATGAAGTAGCAAACTCGTTTAAGGTTAATCGATTTATTGGAAGATTTCGGTTAATGTATCCCATATTAACCGATTTTTACAAAGTATAGTATACAATTTATATTTGAAGCCTACTGCTTTACTATAGTTAACTATTGTATCCATCCAAATTTCGATTTCACCTGCTAGGGTTACTCTTCGGTATCGAGTATGTATAGTTCGATCAAAATGCTAATGAAAATTACATTTTGCCGGTTCGCACAGTTCCCCAGTGAAGGTATTCAATAAATTTATAAAAATCATGAGACGGTTTAATAAATGTTAAGCTCTATTGAATTATGTACATTTATTATAATATTGCATATTAAAAATTTTTTAAGATTAGGTCAAAATTTGCAAATATCACGTGAAAATTTATAATAGAAAAAAATCCCGGTGCCGCTGCACAAAATGTGACAATACATTTTTGGTACGAACTGGGCAATATTAAAAATCAAAATGACGTCTTTATTGAAAAAGCGCACAAATACCGTGATTTCATTTTTAAAATTGTTTGACGAAAATTAATGAATTTAAGATTATCGAAATATTAATCAATTGTTTAAGCGTTGGTGAATTATTTAAATTAAAATTATATGTGTATTAATTTGAGGGAGATTACAACATTTGTGTTCAAAACAGGTGATTTTTGTTTTTAAATAACAAAGAACGTCCCGCATTTCGAGAACTTGAAAAATCTATAGCGTTTTCTCGCATTTCCAAACAAAAATCAAAACGCACATATTTCCTACAAAACCGACCATCAGGCATCGCGATAGATTTCGTCGGTTTTATATTTATTTAAAATAAAGTTTAATTTTCTACCTTAAAAATGTCTTAATAGGGATTATTCCGGTTGAGTTGCGCCCTATATAATTCAATTACTGTTACTTCGGCATTTTGGATATTTTATATGTATCGAGGTTATGTGGTTCGAGATTTTTAAGCGTATCTGAAATTTATTTGGGGTTGAGTATTATTCAATATTATCCGGAGAACAAAACATGCTACTTTCTAGTTGTGGGATGAATCGTATTCTTCTGTAAATTTACTGTATTGTTGTTTTTTGACTGCGGATTTAAAAGGAGACATCGATAGATGTTTATCAAATTCATTCAATTTGTTAAATAACTCAACCCCTCTATAGAACATACTCTTTTGAGTTAATGATAATTTATAATTTGGAAGGCGGTAGTAGTTAGATCAACAGCAGCGCATTTCAAAATACCAGATTTTATTTTATAGATGGTGATTAAGTATTCAAATTCAATGAGCTTGCTGATAGGCAAAAGTTTCTCATTGTATAATTGTATTGTCGGTGTAAAGGCCTGTAGGTTTCTAATTGCCTTTAGAGGTTTGTTTTGTAACACTTGCAAGTCATTGATAAGATAGTTACTGTATAATATCTATAATATAGATTGTAGGATGTAGCGAGCTGTTATTTTCAACGCTCCAATATATGGGGAGATTTTTCAAAGAAAGCTGAGTATTTAGTTTGAGACCTACAACTAGAGTATTATCAGTTATATTTATGGACAAATTTGGTCCCCTAACTTCATCAAAAATCGTTAATGGTTTCCTTTGTAAGTAGAAACTGATGAAGCAAAATTTGGAAGAGTCAACATGCTGTTATATAGCCAACCAGAGATTTTCTGCAATTAAAATCTATTTGTAAGATAACTTTCGATTAGACTTACAACGTTAACATTAAAACCATATAAGACAATTTTTTGTACAAGAATATTGTGATCTACGCAGTCAAATGCCTTCATAAAACAGAACTTTTAGCTTTACAGAACCCATACTGATGTTTATGTATGATAAATGGGAAGACAGAGATTGGTCGATAATTTCCTACCAAGCAAGCACTTATCACCTCCTTTGAATATTGGTGTTATTCTAGCAATTTTGATTGAGGCTGGAAAATGTTTTTTTGTTAATCCATTTGTTAATAATTTTAGTTAATAATGGTGTAATTATATTACTTAATTTGTTTACGTGTGTAGCACTGATTTGATCATACCCAGACGATGTATTTAATTCTAACTTACCAATTATGCATCCGATTTCTTCTTCATTCGTATAGGATAACGATTATAAAATTGTTGGAATTATGAGGATTGGCTCTTGATATCAAAAATTGCTAGGATATTCCTTGGTAATTTCAGTACCCATTTTACTGAAAAACTCGACAAAGCTATAATTATTGGATCACAAGTTATAATACCATTAGCTTTTAACTCTATTGAGATTGATTTGAGCTTGATTAATAATTCTCCACGTAACTTTTGGTTGTGATAAGTTTTGTTCAAATTGCCGGCTGTAGTATAATTTTTTGTAATAGATAATACGTGATTGGAAAGCAGCCTTTGCTGCTTTTAAGGATCTCAAATAAAAAAAAAATTTATTCGGATATTTCTTATATAGTTTGTAGAATTTATCTCTGGAGTTAGCCAACTTCTTTAGCTCGTTGTTGAACGAAGGTTTACGATAGGAACTAGTTTTAATTTTGACAGTAGTACTTTCTGTAAATGTAGCAACGGAATGTCTCAAAGTATCATAAAATACCTCAAAATCATTTAAGTGTTACAAACGCATTTTAATCTTTTTGGAGTTAGGTCTGCCATTTTGTATTGTGACGGTTGTGACGGTCCTAACCCTATTTTTATTAAAATCCATTTGTGTCATTTAAAAACTGGGATGACAACTAGTTATAATAATGATTCTGGAATCTAATTTGTTGACTCAGTCTACAGTTTTACGTAAGGTCGTAGATCTAACTCCAAGATAACTAAAATGCGTATGTATCACTTAAATACTGGGATAACGATATAGGTTTGGATTCTCAAAATTTTTCGATTTTTTTTAGAGCACGAACTTTATAAAAAGGTATTTATGGTCACTTAGGTCGGTATCACCATAGAGAGTATGGAAACAATTTTCAAAACTAGACAACACGTGATCAATAATGGTGTTGCAATCACCTTGGATGCGGGTTTCAAAAGTGTTTGATAACTTATTAATCACACTCAAGCCATCCATCTGTAATATAGAGTTATAATTGGATACATTCGGATCAGATTCATTCAATAGATTTACGTTAAAGTCTCCAACCATAATTGAATTTTTGTATCTGTTGAATGGACAAAAAACAGAACTTCCTCCACCTCTCGATTCTTTCAGAATTCTAATATTATTCGACTCTCCTGACTTCTTACGTTATATTACCGAACTATGTTCGGAAATTTTGGAGGTTTTCAAGCATATTTGAGATTTATTTGGTGTATATTTCGTAACAAATATTGTTCGAGGATATTCGATGTTTTTGATACTACCCGAGTTAACTTGGATTTGAATTAACTATTATTATTATTATTATGAAGCGCCGTGTAGACATTCAACCACCTCGCCCTGCAACCTAAAAGATCTTTTGTGCTTGGACCATGCTTATTTATCCGTCCAGTAAATATTCAGGCCCTTACTGAACCTACCGGCTTGTATGAGATACATACTATCTGGGCTTGTTGCTCCCCCCTACTAGATGTTTACTACATCATGTAGGCATCTGCGAGGCAGACATGTAAAGACGGTAGCATTGGTACCTATGGACTTAGGTAGGGTTGTCCCGCTCCCTATATTCCTACCCCTGCCCCGTCTTCCGTTATCTGAATAAACTTGCACCTAGTCACATGATCTTACACAGATGAGATCCACGAAATTCAGAATTTTGTGGTTTTTCAAAGTCATTATTCGACGTAATTCGGGTAAGTAAATTCTAGATTTTTGAATTCACGAAAAACGAATTATTAATTATTTATATCCAAAATTTCTACCTCAAAAAATTTGAAATAGTTTAACCTAATTGAGGAGTGTCTGATCAAAAGTCGCTATTTGCCGTGCATCTTACTTTTTGATACTTTTGCTCACTATTTTGAAGTAAATAGCTTGTTTTGACCAAATAGAAAGATTTTAGTAAATTTTTTCATAGAGGAATTGGCAATTTTTGGTCCATTCTGGAAATAGTGACCATTGGTTCATTTCATTTAAAAAAATTTAACCTGATAGAAAAAAAAACTTCATTTTGGAAAATGTAAATAGCGACTTTTGATCAGACACTCCTCATATTGTTCTTTGAATAAGTATGTAGCCGACCTGGAATATTTTGAAATATCAAATTAGCTTTGTTTGTGCGATTAATATTTAAATTAGTTTGTTGCCCCAATCGAATATCGCAAGTTAAAATTAAATTATAATTCTGACCAATATTTAGAATGTAATCCAAACGTTACTAATATTTTAGATAAGGGACAGTTTGAAACAAGAGTTTATAGTTTTTATTTGCTTTTGTCGAATTACTTTAGTTTTACCAAGCCTGGTTAGTTGACTTGTGTTTGCGTGTAATAAGGCCACTTTCTCTTACATGTTAATAAAATATTTCATCAAAATTTAATATTTTTGAAGTGCTAATAAAGCGTTGGCTAAGATGAACACAATCCTGCTTTAAAATGTGGTATAATTATATAAAATGTCTTTCTAATCTAAATACAGTGATGAATTATTTATATTTCATAAAAATCTAGAAACAAATAAAAATTATTAAGTGAAGTTGAAATTAACCCATAATTTCATTTCAAATACAATTCTGAGAATCAAGGTATAATTTTTGATTTTTTTTTTTTTGTTTTTAGTAACCTTCGTACGATATACTAAAACTTTACTATATTAAGACAATTAATATTTGGTAAAAGAATTCCCCAAAAAATCTAATTCATTAAAGTCGAACTTGGACGAATTCGAAAATTTGATTTAAAATTAAATTTCCACAGTAGATAATGTTGGAAAATAAGTTCCGAAGGAATATTAAATATTTTTGAAATCGAAGATTAACATTATATTGAATTCTAGGAAGAAATAATTTCCACTCCTGCCGATGGTTCGTTTATTAAGGCCTACGGTTCGAAACTTCTCAAGCTTGATTGAGGGTAACGTCATAGTTTTTAAGTCATCCCATAATTGGTGCCGATATTTTAACTTATTTTAATTTGATAATCGATTAACGGTTAATGGTTTCCCTGCAGTGATTATCGCCTATTAGAAGGTTGCACATATTTTTCTAAGATTGATTCATTTCATTTCAGGAGTATCATCGTAAATATCAATTATAAGCTATGATATTACACATACTATATTCTCAAAATTATTCGGCATCCCATTTTTTCACATTTTTACAACGTACTTCAGCAATTATCCCTATTAAATTTTCCATAAGTCATTTAGAGATCAGTGGACTTTAAGCTTTCCATTCTTCTGGTAATTTTGCCTTCGAATTGGCAATCGATGTACATTTTCATGTGCTGATCTTCCTCTTCAGGATATCCCGTAAATTTTCAATTGCGTTTAGGTGGAAATTCTGGTCCGGCCATTCCAACAAATTTATTTAATTTTTCCAAGCGGAAATATCGCACTAAATTATATATTCGCATTGTGCTATGCAAACAACAATCCTTAGATACAGTGAGGTTCATTAAATCACTTCTAGACTAGGAAGCGATAGAAAACGAAAGACAACTAGTAGAGGAGAACGGTGGTATAAACGGGAAGCTATCAAAAACAGGAAAAATTAGCATCACCATTAGCTACTAAAATAAGTAGATTTCAGGTAACAATTTATGCGAAAACGGTTAGCCAAGGGCCTGACGTGTTTCGCCTAAAAGCCGAAAAACTAGGAAAGACCCATTATTATCTGATACCAATACGAAAAATTGACATTACTTATATCTTTTATGTACATGGATTAGTCTGTACCAACCTTCGATATTGTTTTGTGCCCTTGATAAATGTTCTTTAGAATGTCTGCCAATTAGCACAAAAGTAAGCTTTTGTTTTATTAACCAAATAACTATTTTTTGGTTAACCGAATAAAACACGCTTTTTAACTTATTAATAAAATATTCTGGTATTTCATCAAATACTCTGGCAGCGATTACAAAATGTTGGAAAAATTCTTTACATGTTAACGTGCTTTTAATGTTCATAGTATAGTCATACTATAAAGCTGTTGCTTGATTATTGTGGCAACCGGTTGGCTATCTTATCTAGAAAAAATAATACTGAAGAAGCAAACTTAATGCAATAAATTATACCTACATATTATGTGAAATGAAAAAATATATTATAGGTATTTGAAAGTTTTATTCAACATAAAACATGATAAATAAACTTCTGTCGCTTTTAAATAAAAATAATTACGAATTTACTTAGTTTAACCGCATATTAAAAGCAAGTCTCTTAAGAAAGCTTAGTTTTGACCGATTTTTTTTTTCTTAAAACTTTCTGTAACCGATTAGTTCTATGAATATATTCACTTTTGCTGGTACGCTCTTGGCCAGAATTTAAACGGATAATACGAGTTTTTACCGAAATATGCTATTTTACAAGAAGTTTTGTTAATTCACATACACCAAAGGTCTTCCACTGACTGGGAAAAACCGGTTGGTAACAAGCTTCAATTAGTTTTTGTTGATTTCTAGCATCCCTTTTGCGATCACTTATAGTCTTATGGTATTTTCTCTTTCCAAACTAAAATTCTCGTTATTGCCGCACTTGCCAAGAAACCTTCCTCAAAATGGAAAAACAAACCCCAAACTTTCAAAATTGGAAATAATCTATTCCATTTTCGCAAGCGATTGTTACAATATATCACAACATCCAGCACAATTTCACAGTCCATTTTGCAATGGATAAAAAACTGTTTTTGCATGATTTTTGGTGCAACTTCGAACGTCCCATCTATGAGCAAAAGTGGTGAGTTTGCTAGATTTTGAATTGTTCCTAAAATTATAATCTTTTGTTTATCGAAATCATGTTCCTTTAAAATAAAAATTTACCCTTATAGCTTTCCAATTTTCCGGTGTAATTATATTATTTAAAGGTGATGGTTTAGATACTCTAAGATTTTTACTCGCAGATTTTTTTCTCTTTGAGGTTCAGCATTCGGCAAGTACTATATGATCGACATTCTGCCAAAGTATTGACTGCGCTTTCTAAAGTAATTGGTTTGTGTGAAGGTTGGGATGCTTCATTCCTAATAAAATCATTTTCTTTAAAGCAGTGTAATTTTTATGCAAAAGGAGCAAGGCTTCGCAAGCAAGGCTTTACAACTAAAATTCTTTTTATTCTCACAAAGGTCGAGAATGTGTAAAATTTTCAAGAAAATTACTTAAATTAAAACCGAATTGATGTCATCGCTTTTAATGGATATCTCAAACATCGGAAGCGGTTGAGAACTCATACAGTTATGCAACTATAATCACCACTGGCCACCAGTCTAACATTATCTATACGATTGCTTTTTGTTTCGTTAGTAACCGAAGTTCAAAATTTATAAGTGATTTTAATGTAACACTATTGTACACCCTCTCGAGGGCCGTTTACCAAAAAAATTTAATGTAATTGCTTTTACCCCAGACAGTGCAGGTTTTCTCGATTTCACTATCAACCTACAAAATTCTATAAATCCTTGATCTTTATTATTACTTAGTAGATTACGTCGTGTTTTGTCGCAACCAACAACACAATTTACTGTATCCTTGTAAAAGTTCCTGGATGTCATATTTATTCAATAAACTATCGAGAAACTTTAAAAAACTCCGACATTTAAAAATCAAATCTCGCGCGAAGGATTTTTTGGGGATTTTGTTTAGTCGGTAATTTCGGTAATCGGGATTTCCTGGAGGGAGATTTTATATTCCGGATTTTCGAAATTGGTATTAACTACCAAACCCAACTGAAATTTATTAAAGAAATACGCAACATTAACATATTTAATGTTTAGGGATAAATCTGTGCCCTTGATAAACTTTCTTCTAGAGGGTCTGCTACTAACCGAAAAACGGGTGGTAAAAAGATTCAATAAGTTTTTGTTTTGTTAACCAAAGAACATCTTTTTGACTATCAAACTCGCTTCTCAACTCATTATATTATTCAGCCATTTCAACGGATTTGAGAAATGGCAAACTTTTCAACAAGCACACCTTTAAACTTAAATTTTCTTTATTACACATTACTGAGAGGCCTCCTTATTGGCAAACTATTTTTCCAAAATCAAAAAACTAAAAAATAAATGTTGGATTAATGGGTGTATTCAATTTTCGCAAGTGATTACAAAAAGTTGTAAACTTTATTGCATGCCAACCTGCTTTTACTGGTCATCATACATCATAGGCATAATTTCATTGCCTATTTTGCAATGTTTAATAAAATGTTGTTCCATAATTGTGCTAACTTCAAACGTCCATGAACCAGAGTGATGAATTTGTTAGATATTTACATTGTACTCATTCGGGATTATGCTCGTAACCAGAAAACTCAAAAAATTGAAAATCGAAAAAATCCCCACTTTTAAAAATCAAATCTCGCGTGAGAGATTTCAAGATTTTGTTTAGTCAGATATCATTAAGCTGGGATTTTATAGAGCAGGATTTTAATATTTCGAATTTTCTGAATCGGGATTAACTACCATACCCGAAGGAAACCTATTAAATCAGTTTCGAAATATTTTCGATATTTTTTTACCTTTATGAAACAATTAATTTAATATTTTAATAAAATTGGAAAAATTTGATAAAGTTTCAAATTTAAATTTTTAAGGTTTTATTGAAATTTTTGGTGAGTCATAATCTTCAGAATTTCAAAAACTCAGAAATTATGTGTGTGGTAATTAGGACTAGGTAAGCTTTTCGAATTATCCAAATTTTACACTTTCACTTTCTTTTTTTCTCTATTCACTAACGTTATCGTTAAAGGATTGTTCAAAATGTTTTACGAGTGTGAAGTTTCCAACAAAACACAAAAATTTAGATGTATTGGTTTAATGGATGTACAGTAAGCCAAACCATTTCTATTAAAAATAAATTAAATAATAATTAACAACTTAATTATAGAATATAAAGCATAAAACAATTATAAAAATATTAAATAAATATAAAAATTCTTTTGTGGGTGAATCTGAAAATTGTTGCAACTTTTTGTGAGTTAAGGATTTTAGTGGTTTGCTGTACTGAAGATTGCCCAAACACAGAGTTTTCCCGGGTTGTAACATATACCACTAGTTAGCTTAAGGAGTGTACTTAAATTTAAAATTAGTAAGATTTGAATATGACAATAAAAAGTTTTTTGTGGGCGAATATGAAAATAACTGAAATATTTTCGTAGAGTTATGGATTTTAGTAGTTTATTGTACCTACTGAAGATTGCCGAAATCACATAGTTTTCGCGGAATGTCACTTAGGCCATTAGCAAATACACCATTAGTTAGTTTAAAGAAGCGTTTTATAAATATAAAAAAAAAATACATTTTAGTTACACTACAAACTACTGAAAATATTGACAGCCCGGGAAAACTGTGATTTTCATCCACAAAAGATTTTTTATTGCCATAATCAAATCTTGCTAGCTAGTGGTATATGTCACAACCCGGAAAAAACTCTGTGATTTTGGTAATCTTCAGTACAGTAAACCTCTAAAATTCATTAATAAAAAATTAAAAAATTCAATAAGTTTCAGATTCACCCTCAGAAGACTTTTTATTGTCATAATCAAATCTTACTAATTTTAAATCAAAGTAGACTCCTAAAGCTAACTAATGCCTATGTCACATCCTGGGAAAAACTCGAAAGAATTTTTACTGTCATAATCAAATCTTACAAAAGTGAATGAATCGAAGTCTACTCACATTAACTTCACTAATAGATCAATAGAACCACTACCTGTGACTCTCAATAATATCTCTGTACCACATGCCAATCAAGCAAAATACCTTGGTATGAACCTTGATGCAAAGTTTGATGGAAAGTACACGTGAAAAAGAAAGCAGAAGAGCTTCAGTTAAAATATAGAAAAATGTACTGGTTAATTGGAAGAAACTCCCAGTTATCCATTCATAATAAACTTATGCTTTATAAACAAGTACTCAAGTCGGTCTGGACATATGGTATTCAACTATGGGGATGCACCAAAATCAGCCATCAACAGATAGTTCAACGATTTCAAAATAAAGTCCTCAGAGGAATTGTAAATGCCCCTTGGTACACTCGTAATAATGACCTTCATAGAGATCTCGGGATAGACACAGTTGCAAGTGAAACAAAGAAATGTGCTCAAAAACACCAGGAGAGGCTCCATCATCACCCTAACATCGAAGCTGCAAGACTACTTCATCAAGAGGGTATAATAAGAAGACTCAAAAGACTAAAACCTTTTGAGTTTCCTGAATAGTCCGCACAATGTAACATCAACCAAAACAACACTTTATGTAAAGAACACATATGAGTGCTTTATTATTATATTGTCAGAGTCAAACGCTGTTAGTCAAAAATGACTAGTTACTTTGTAAAAAAATTTTATTGTTATCATAAATAAAATTATTAAAAAAAAAAAAAAAAAAAAAAAAAAAAAAAAAATAATCAAATCTTACTGATTAGTTGATCTAAGCAATGTTGATATCACAAATTGTATAAAGCTTTTATTTATAAAACAAAGATTAATCCCTATTTTCTTATAGTGGTTTACAATTTATAATTATAATGAATTATAATAATTATCCAATAATTATTCCTTAAAGATTTTTATCTCGAGCAGCATTCCAATATAAACGAACGAACGTATGAACTTTAGGAAACACTATTTTACGGTAAAGTCTCTAAAATTATTGGCTCCGTAAATTATTTAAGATGAATTTTAATTTTAATTTTTAATTTGTAATTAATTACTTTTTATTTTTTAGATACAATTACAATTTTATTTTTAATACAATTTCTATTAGGTCGGCTGGCTTCTACCATCCCAAACAAGTTACAATTATCTCATGACCAAAAATCGCTTTTTTATCTTTTTATTTTATTTGTACAAATATCAATTTGTTTATTTAATATAAATTATATAACAATACAGTACAATAAAAGTTATATACAAAAATATGCAGTGGTAAATACTTCGTCAATACATTCTAACACATAACATCACTCAACACTAGATACATTTATATCATTATTATTTTGTAATTGATTGGAATATATAAACAATATAATCAGTAATATGACGCAGAGCCGTAGTACAATAATTGTGGGACCAAAAAAAATTATCGGTTTTTGGTTACCACATTACCCTACTTCCAGTAAAAAATTCGGCGAAAAATAGTAAAATTGATAGAGAAGTTTAATCATTAAAAATTACTCTACGAGTACATCGTTCATGCATATTATATTT
This sequence comes from Tipula vernalis, assembly GCA_958295665.1. NCBI lineage: Eukaryota > Metazoa > Arthropoda > Insecta > Diptera > Tipulidae > Tipula > Tipula vernalis. Next base: position 300,834,272 of record OY282560.1, on the reverse strand, counting down.
TGATTCCAACTCACAAGAAAGATATGCTGGCTTAAGTACGAAATATTTACGCGTCCTTTTCAACACTTTAAAGGATCCTTCGTAAGGTGGAAAGACCAACTCTGACCTTATCCGTACGTACAAAAACGAAATCAGACATGTCTAGATCTTTTGGAATAAAGATATTATCAGATTTTGGTTACCACAAATTCCTGTCTGCCATTTCTTTAAAATTGCTTTTACCGACTGTTTCACTAATACTAATAAAATTTTTTTGTTGAATCAACAAATTTTGTATCCATATACGTTTTGTTGATTTTGTTTTTTTGTTGAAAACTTCACATCTCTAATGTTTTTACAGTTTCCTTGGATCAGACTAGTGTCTGCAGATAATCTAAAGTTACGAACTATTGAATTTAACAGTTTTACGATTATTTAATAAACAGTTAACCGTGAAAAAGCTCTGCTAAATGAGGGGAATGAAAGACCAATTGATTGTATCATTTAGAAATTGTCCATTTTCACAAATTTCAAGATATTTGTATGTATGTTACAAGGTTTTTCAAATTTTACTTCCGCTGAATTTCAAGTGTTTTATGTGAAGTTTGGACATTTTTTATGAATTTTTAGATTTCAAGGATTAACGATATTTCCTATGAATTTAGCAGTTAAGAGGGCTATGTAAATATCCGAATTTTATGACCTTCAATAGTTTTGAAATCCGAATGTCCAAAATGTATCCTAACCCACGATAGTGTTTGTGATATAAATTTTTATGACAATTCATAAATCATCATTCATAGATCGATTAAATTCACGATAGTAACAAGGTAATGGTAATGATTTTTAATTTATATGAGAAGTTTAACTTTAGCATGGATGATTATGAACAAGAGCAGAATAGGTTACGCACGATCTTAGATGAGCTGAACAACGGAAGGAAGATCCTTAGATGTTCCGGAAAATAGGAACGAAATAGGTGTTGATATATTGTATGAACTCTACTCAGTAACGGATCATAATGATGATTCTGACACTAGCAATTGTGATATGATTGAAGACGTTTTATTTGGTAAAGATGACACTGCTTGGAAAAATCAGTTTCTAAAGCAACAAATACAAATCCCATAGATATCATTCGATATTCATCACACTTTACAGTATGACCAACATTTGTGAAAACTCAGAGCCAAAGCTTGAATTACTCTTTGATTTCACTCATCTGAGTTCCAATATCTACAGGAAACCACAGGCTACATTAAGATGTAAAATTGGCCATGCCTGTAAATTTGTAGTTGTTAACCTCAAAAATAACATTTGGTAAAATTAAAATGAGATAGACATAGAATGAGAAAAAAGGATATACATACATATGTATATAGAGTAGCTGTAGTGTTTTTCAATATGAATATTTATATTCTCGGAAAGATCGAGAAATAGAAATTAGAATTGTATTGATTGCCAGAGTGAACAGTTTGGTTTTTTATCTGTTTGATTTGTTCTTTAAAAATATAAAGAAAAACTAAAAAAAATATATAATTGTTTATTGTAGTTTATTTTTGTGCTTCGACCATTTTCCTTACAATTATCAGAAGTGGGATAAAAGGAATAAAATTAATAAAAGACGATAATTAAAATTTTAATTTTATAAGTGAGTGCTTGTACCGTAATTACCGTTAACCGCGTCTCAACAAAATCTATTTTTATTGCTAATATTTTGAGTAAGTAATTGTGTTATTGAAAAAAATGATGAAGATAGATATTTTGAGAATGACAGTGGAAGAATTGAAGGAGGCTTGTGTGAAATATGAAATTAGTGATGCGGGTACAAAAGATACCCTACAACTCAGACTGATTGAACATTGTGAAAAGCCCAAAACTACGTATAAGAATGCCGATTTATCAAAATTGCTACCTTCATATAGTGGAAACAATGATAATTTTAATAGCTTTCATGCAAAAATTAAAATTATACAAAACTGTTAGTGATTTTGAAATTAGAAGGAAGAGTATTGGACTGGTTTCATTCGAAACCAAAATATTTGGAAATGAATATGGAACAGTTATAAGTTGAAACGAAAAATTTATTTGATATACGACCAAGCAGAATTGAGATGCGAAAAAGATTTGAATCACGTGTTTGGAAATCAAGTGAAGATTTTCAAACTTACTTACATGAGAAAATAATTTTTTCAAATCAAATTAATGTGGACGAAGAAGAATTGATAGATTTTATTATTGATGGCATATCGGACGTAAATTTAAAGAATCATTCATCTGTGGATGAACTTTCGACAGTTTTTTCGAAATTGAATTTAAAACCAGCTGAATCGACAAAAAAAATGGAGGATCGATTGCCAGCAGTATTGAATGGCAGAAGTGCGAACAAGTCTAGTCCGGCGGTGTTACAATTGCTCCGAAGTGGGACATTTGTCCACACAGTGTACAAAAACAAAACGAAAATTTGGTACATGTTTTAGATGCGGTGTTACAGGTCATAAACTCGTAGATTGTCCTGATAAAAAAATCAAGAACAAATCGAAAGATGTAAATTTGTGTGAACAGACTACAGTTGAAAACAATTTTGTGGTTAAAGCGAAAATATTCTTCGAGGATTCAATTGGAGTTGACGAATGTCGCAGTCCTGCCACAGAGTTCTTTGGAGATGTATAACAATCATCATTCCTATTCTGGAATTAACAAGACACAAAACAAATTCTAAGGAAGTTAGTGAAAATTGTGAAAATAATATTTTGAACATCTCAATTAATTCGGATTTTGATTCTGTAAACCAATTGAATATTAATGATGATATTCCGTTTGAAATTAAATCAAAATTAATTGAGTTGTATAGTTAAAACTTTTTTTTTTTTTTTTTTTTTTTTTTTTTTTTGTACTCCTTAAACACTTGTTAAACTAACAATTAAAAATTAAAAATTACAACATTTAATTTAGATTATTTAAAAAAATTAATATATTTTCGGAAACACTGTGTTTCCATCCTCAGATTCTAAAAGTATTTGAAGTGAATACTTGACTACAGTGAAATACTTTTAGAATCTGAGGATGGAAACACAGTGTTTCCGAAAATATATTAATTTTTTTAAATAATCTAAATTAAATGTTGTAATTTTTAATTTTTAATTGTTAGTTTAACAAGTGTTTAAGGAGTACAAAAAAAAAAAAGTTTTATTTGTCACACTTGTTGTCGTCCATAAATCCAAAATCTGAGTTGTATAGGTCGAATTATGAAGATGCAGGAAATCCGAGTACACCTAAAGTCGATTATAATTTGAAAATAATTTTGGAAAAGCATGAATATTTTACGACGGTACCGAGAAGAATATCATATGCTGAGCGTGAATTTTTAGAAAAGACATTACAGGACCTAACACGAAACGGCATTGTACGACCAAATTGAAACCCCTTATTGCTCACCAGTTATTATTGTAAATAAGAAGAACCATAATGATTTCCGATTGTGTATTGATTATCGAAACTTGAACAAGTTAACTTTAAGAGATAACTATCCATTACCCGTGATTGAAGACATGTTAGATTACCTATGTACATAAAAAACAGTTCTTTTCCTCTATTGATCTTCGCAACGGATTTCACCATGTAAAAGTTGATCCGGAATCTACAGAGTATACAAGTTTTGACACCGCGTTGGCTTACTTAGAATGCCTTTTGGTCTTAAAAATGGACCTGCCGCATTTCAGAAGTTGGTGAACAAAATTTTTTTGAACTTGAAGTTTCACCCCGTTTTCTATTTTTCGAAGAGGGCAACTCCGATTGAAACAAGATACCATTCGTACGAGTTGGAGACTCTTGCAATTGTATATGATTTGCGTCGTTTCAGGCCATATTTGCATGGTCGCTCTTTTTTTGTAACTTTACCTCACATGAGTTTAATCTATTTATGAAAGATAATTCAACCCAGCACATATTAGTAGCTTCTTAGTAGTAAATCGAACGGTCGAGTTGAGCGTTTAAACCGGACTATAACGCCAATGAGTGCTAAATTGGTTGACAAGGAAAGTAAGATTTATTGGGATGACGTATTGAACAAGGTTGAATTCGCGTATAATAACACTTGCCAGAAGACTACTAAGTTGTGTTATTTGTCACATTGAAAATCCTCCGATTCAATACAGAAGCCGAAAATCATTTTTAAACTATTTAGCATGCAGCCTTATCCAGCCTCAAATTGATCGAAGAAATCAACTTACAAATTTGAGTGAAAAACTCAAATTCGGCTTCATAAAATTTGCAAAAACTCAATTAGCAGAGCCTCTACTAAAAAGATACATGGTAAGCTAACTCGATGCTAAATTTGCAAACCAAAATACGATCGAAAAACCAAAACCGTCTGCTCCAGATGTAATAAATTTATTTGTGGCAGTCATGGTGTTCCCGAAAAGATGGTGAAGCACACAATTCTGAAACATAGGTAGATAAGGTCCTTCTGCAAAGGTAATTATCTCAGAAAAATTGTCCTATACGCAAATTTATTAAATTATTTTTTTGCCCATATTTTCAGAATTCCAATAAGACTAATTTTTGGTAGTTTTAGGTACTATTTCGCGACTTTAGATTATAAGTAACTTAGTGTTCAATCCAAGATACTGATTTGCAAAAGTTTAAGAACAAATCTTTTGTATTTTATTTGTCTATTTTAATATAAAAATGAATCATCATTATTATCAATAAAATGAAAGTCAAATTTTTAAAATTTAAGAAATTAAATTTTAGATAGGGCCTTTTGATGAGGCAATGACAATCCTATATTGTTCACACAATGTTTCCACATACAGTTCTTATTTCTCTTTTAGGGCAAAAACAGGAAGGGAATAATGGATGTCAAGACTCTTGCTGACTTTTTCAACTTTCAACATTTCCAAAATAGTCATCGTTCCGGCAATAGAGTTATGATTATATGGGCTCCAGATCATTATAATATTATGAGTAATTAGATTGCAGATTCTTTAGCCAGCAGGCGTTATTATGGGTAATTACCTTAGATTGCAGATTATTTAGCCAAAGAAGGTTAACGACTCAGACACTTGTTTCAGAAGGTCCTGTGAGACTCACGAATCTCTCAAGTTATTTTTCTAAACGGATTTTAAAATCGTACTCGTTACTATCGTTTTAACAAACGCTTCAATAAGTCGGTTAGTGAGATTCTAACTTAAAATAGCGACAGAGTATTAAGTTTTATGAAAGTTGAACTTAATAAATTTTCGTCACAAATTTCTGAACTCTTTTATGAATGTTTATAAAATTGACATTACAACTATTCCAAGGTTTTAAGAATATTTGAGTTTCCCAATCTTATGTTTAGAATAAAATATTAAATTTATCTACGAAAAAATTAAAATTAAAAAAAATAAAATAAAATCGGTCCCCTATTATTGTGCTAAAAAAGTCTAATATCTAATTTCTCAAAACGTAATTATAGTTGGAACCAAAATCTTGAATTTACAGTGTCTAAAATTTTTAATTCATTTTAATAAATTCAAAGTCAGAAAGAATCTCACAAATGTTGTGACTGTATGTCTGTAATTTTTATGTTATTTTAGTAACACATTTAGTGGTTTGCTGTACTGAAGATTGCCCAAATCACGGAGTTTTTCCCGGATTGTAACATATACTCGTACCACTAGTTAGCTTAAGGAGTGTCATTAAATTTAAAATTAGTAAGATTTGAATATGACCATAAAAAGTTTTTTGTGGGTGAATATGAAAATAACTGAAATATTTTCGTAGATTTATGGATTTTAGTAGTTTATTGTACCTACTGAAGATTGCCGAAATCACATAATTTTCGCGGAATGTCACGTAGGCCATTAGCAAATACATTTTAGTTACACTACAAACTACTGAAAGGATTGACAGCCCGGGAAAAACTCTGTGATTTGGCAATCTTCAGTACAGCAAACCTCTAAAATCCATAAATAAAAAAAAAAAATAAAAAATTTCAACAATATCAGATTCACCTACAGAAGATATTTTATTGTCATAATCAAATCTTACTAATTTTAAATCAAAGTAGACTCCTAAAGCTAACTAATGCCTATGTCACATTCTGGGAAAAAACTCTGTAATTTGGACAATCTTCAATACAGCAAACTTCTAACATCTATAACTCCAAAAAAAAATTCACAATTTTCTGATTCACCAACAATAGTTATTTATGGTACTAGTGAGCAAAACGAGATATTATCCATGAGGGATAAGATTGTCCCACGAGGCGATAGCCGAGTTGGACATTATCCCGAGTGGATAATATCTCTTTGCTCACGAGTGGCATACAACGTTTTATTCACTTTTGTTGAAATAAATTTCGTAAATTAATAAGAAATAGTTCCATTTTGTGTGTTCACACTGGAGCATTGAATTTTGAAATACATTTTATCATAGTGACCGTTCTTTAAATTGTCATGGTCTACTTTAATTTAACTACTTTTTCGAATATAGTTTTTCAATAATTTGGCTACGATAATTTTGCCGTCTTACTTTGAGCATTTTACAACAACAATGCCGTGTATTTTCATTCCGGAATGAATAGTTTCAAACCAAGTTTTTGTTGGTATAGAATTATTCTAGGAATATTTTTGAATTTTTTTTTTGTTTTTTTATTTAATTTTTAATGTCAATTGATAAAAGTAAAAAGAAAATTATTTTTGGTTTTTATTTTGAGCATAATTTGCATTTTTATTTTTATACCAATAACTATTCCAGTGACCAAAGTAAGACGGCATTTAATGCAATAATTTTTCAATGAATACTCAATATTTTGTTATACAAAATATAACTCACGTTGTCCCTAGCAGCGTGGGTTATACAATAACAAAACCAGAACTTGGCAGGTATAAACGCCGAATTCTGTTACTTTCCGTTCAAAATCTTCCAATACAGAACCCGAAAAATATTTAAGCATTTAACCTTATCCAGCCTCAAATTGATCAAAGAAGTCAACTAAAAGATTTGAGTGAAAGCTTCAAATTCAGCTGCATGAAATTTACAAAAACTCAATTGGCAGAGTCTCCACCAAAAAAGTACAAAGCTTGCAAGCCAAATCGAAGAAAACTTTGCAAACCGAAATCGAAAAATCAAAACCTTATGCTGCAGATGTAATAAATTAATTTGTGATAGTCACAAAGCACACAATTCTGAAACAAAGAAAGACAATCACAGAATTATACGCAAACAGTAATCTTCTGATTTTGAAATTTGGCGACTGTAGACTAAAATGTTTGTAACTTAGTTTTCATTCTGAAAACGTTTGCAGAAATTTAAGAAATTAAATTTCAGACAAAAAACGAGGCTGAACGATTTTGTAGCAAGTTAGGTTTAGTTGCCCTTTATTATTCACAGACTGTTTTCAGCTCTTATTTCTTTATTATAGAAAACAATAATCGCTCTCAATGACTCTTGGTGACCGTTTCAACTTTGAACATTTCCAAAATAATCTTAGTTCCGGCAATATAGTTATGGTTATATGCGCTCCCGCTCATTGTGATATTATGCATAGTTAGATTGCAGATTATTAAGCCAGTAAACCTCCCGAAGAAAATATTAACGAAACAGATATCTGTTTTGAAAGTTTTGTGACACTCACGAATCTCTCAAGTATTAAAGGATAAAGAAATTGTGACTCGAACAAAACTAGCAAAACATTTTTCTAAACGGATATAAAGATCGTACTCGTCTCAGACCTCAGAAACATTGAATTGTCTTTAAAAGCGCTACTGACGAAGGCTTAAGTTTTATGAAATTTGGAATAACCTTCCGTTACAAATCTCTGAACTCTTTTATGAATTTTTATAAAATTAAGTGACATTACAACTAATCCATCTAATTTAAGTATCTGGGAAAGAATTAAAATTTAAAAAAAACAAAATCGGTCCCCTATTATGATGCTAAAAAAGTCTAATATCTAATTTCTCAAAACGTAATTATAGTTGGAACCAAAATCTTGAAATTACATTTTCTGAAATTTTAAATTAATTTTAATAGATTCAAAGTCAGAAAGAATCTCACAAATGTTGTGACTATATGTCTGTAGTTTTTAAGTTATTTTAGTAACACAGCTGATCGAACAATTTTCAAAAATACGTATAACACGTTACATAACAATTTAAATGACAGATGACACTTCCAATTCTTAAAAACATTCACAACCCAAAATAAATAAACAATTCATGAATCATATGCCAAAAACAATAATAATTTTTATTTTTAACACACGAAGACAAAACTATAAAATAAAATCTCAATGCGTGTTACTGAGCCAAATAATAATGTTGACATTTTAATGGATTTTCTTATTACCGTTATTAAAATATTTGTATAAAACTAACTTAAGATCAGAGCTAATCTTTGAAACTAAATATTCTTGATGCAGCATGATTTTCATTTTCACAAAAATATTCGTTACACCTTTACACACGTTTTATCACCTTTAATAAATAACAAAATTGTAAGGCCACACAACCGTATCGATAATTTCCCTATAGACATACATCGATTGTTAATTACAAATACAAATTATGGTAATTACATATAATTTATTCGAATTGTGTTTACGCACATTTTCCAAATCGAAAAAAAATCAATAAAACATGATTGAAGGTCAAAATCCTCACAAGAAAATGATTTCCCTTTTTTCCGCCGAAGAAAAACAAAAAATATACATTCATTTAATAAGGGTGACACATCAGCATGGAAATAGGACGAACAAAAAAAAAAAATTGTATTTAGTTACCTGGTGGACAAACACATTCCGGTGATTGTTGTATAGACGCCTGTCGCTGTGATCTTCGTGTCAACTGTAAATGTGATACATCACGACGTAATCTCTGTATTCCGGCCACTTGAAGTGATAATTTTCTAACCACATTTGAAAATTCATCATTTCCACTTAAATCAAGATTATCAAGATTAATTTGTTCACTACTATCAACACTATTGGTAACGGCGGCGCCACCATTAAATTTTATACTATCAACACCGGAGGCCGATCCATCGTGGCTACACTTTGTCTCGAGCAATGATATTCGATCGTCCAAGTGTCGCAAATATTTGAGACGATCTTCTACATATGATTGACGAAAATTCGAATAAATCGAGGCACCCAACGATGTGATGCACAACAAATAAAGCATATAGCATGTGACCGATGATTTTCCTGAGTTGTGATAAGATTTCGTTGTTGGCAAAATATTTATAGCATTTCCATTTTCACTATTCGTCAATAGTGATGTTTGCCCCATTTTTTCTTCCGTTTTTCTCTATATCTTCTTATTTGATTATTCTATCGTCGAATCTCAACAATATTTTTTTGGTGAATAAATGTGTGTGTGTGTGTGTGTGTGATAGATAAATTTTCTTTCGGTTTTTCTTCTATATGTTTTGGATTACTCTATCTTTTATTTTTCATGGGAGAAAAACATTATCATCCAATATTTTCACAATACACTAAAACACTTTGAATTTTCATTTTTTTTGATTTTCCTTTTATTTTTTTTTATATATATATACTTTGAAACCAAAAACAAACAAAACAAAACGATTTTCTTTTTTTTTTTTCAAATTTTCACCTTTTTCCAAAATAACAACAATAACAACATAAACAATTTTTCACTTATTTTTCCAATTTAGAGATAAACACACTTTAATTTAACACACGAAAACCCGCGATTTACCGGTCAAGAAGATATTTACCGTAATTATTTTTTCACTTAAATTTGACACACACACAATTATATAAATTACAAAATTATTTTGCACGATACAACAAGAATGGCACACACAAAAACAAATTTAATTTAGGGAAAATTGTAAATCATAATTTCTGGTGTAATCACTTAGACAAGAAAAACAAAAAGTATTTCACACACAAAACAGACAAAACGATATTTATCTGCTGTACATCAACCGTACACCGCGTTCGAATTCAAAAACTAGACTGAATTGAATTTATTTTTCGATTCGAGTGAAAAGGAAACAAAAAATTGTTTTAGAACGGTTTTGTTGTTGTTGTGTTGTACTTTTTTGTTACACACAAATACACAGAGAGAGTGATAAAAGAATGAATTTTTCTTTTTTCATTCATTACGAAACGAAGTTAACCGATCAAGAGAATCACATTCACGACTATGAGAATTCATTGATAATTTAAAATGAAAGAGAATTTAATTTGGTTTCCCCTTCAAATATTTGTATTTATTTTCATTTTGATATTTATGAATGGGAATTCAAAAACAGACAATGAATTGAAAAGAAATTCTTGTGCGACCACTATCATGACAGTATACTACAAATGTTACCCGCTAGTATCACGATACTATAGTGATAGGCTTAGTAAGAAATTTGATCGTGTTGCTATTTAACATAAAAAATTAGTTTTTATTTACTATTGTTTAGTGTTTATTGTTGTTGTTAGTAGAGTTTAATTTTTTTTATGGAATTTTAAATGAAATAATAGAAACATTCTGGCAAAGCATTGAAATGAATATTGATGTATGAGGTTAGTCGCTGGTTAATTGGACTGTATATTTGAGAATAATGTTGTTTAGAAATGTAGATTGAATCATATGTGATATGTGGGTGCTACTACTACTTAGATCGAAGAAATAGATAACATTGCTATTTAGGAGTGTATAAATATTTTTAATACATTTATCATAATTTGACATTATTGTGAGATTGATTTAAAGATAGCCCATTTTTATTGCGAGCTGAGTCATTGTAAATAATTTTGGGATTGTTTAATCTTCACATTCCAAATTATTAGTCCTGTAAGACACTCACACAGTTTTAAGCGTGGGCTATAATAATTAATTAATATTGAAATAATTGAACAACAAATTTTATAAATTTAAAATATTAAATACCAAATTTTTTTTTTGTTTTTTGAGAGTTTGATTTTTTTTTCAGCCCATGCAATTTAGATCGTATATCTGATGATTCAATCTTTTTTCAGACTTTATTACAATTTCACATGAAGTGGTACCAAAATGGAAGTATAAGGTATGTCAAATATGGTGTATATTGGTGTAATCAATCTTCTAAAGTATTACTAAAAATCATTGTTACCACATACAAGGTTAAAAGTTGTTTTTCAATTAAATTTCATTTTAAAATATTATAAATTACTAGATTCCTGTGGCACCTACGGTGCCGGAGCACACAGTTATTCCAGTACAACAAAGTTTACAAAGTTTACAAAGGTGTAAAATTTCAATATACACAATGTTATCCGTGAGTGTCTGGTCACCACATTTCCCTTGCTTTGGTCCGCCAACAATTTATAATTTCAATGAATCAAGCAACGTATAGTTGGCCGTGTGTGAAAAATGGTTCTTGAAGAAATACTCCAACCTTGTCAAAAGTTTGACCCTGATCTTTATTAATAGTTAATGCATACGCTAATTTAATCGGAAATTGGCGTCGACTGAAATTGAATGGGATACTGACATCCGACCATGTATCTAATGTTATTCTTGGTAAAAAATATGTTTCCCGTATTTGCGCCAGTAATAACTTTTAAACGAAACATGACAATGGCACCTACTTTTAAGTCCATCTCATGTAAAGGTAGGCCAGGTAGATTAATAATGTTTAAAAATTCAACTGGGAAGTTTATTAGCTCTTCCGTGTTTTTAATCATGTCAATGCTACGATAAACTTTAGCGTTGCCCTCTAGTTTACTTAAGACTTCTAAATTTACGATTTGCGACAGTTTATTTGTCGGACATAATATTGCACGTTTACTAAAATTTTCAACATCTGATATTTTATGTTGGTCATCAAAAATGTCCTTTATTAAATTATCTGAAATGCAATTGTTTAGCAAAGCTATTGATGTATCAGTTTTGGCGTTGGACATAATCGGAAGCTTCCCATCACCCATGTTTAATTTATTTATTTTCAATTGAAATATTTTGAAAAGACACCATAGCGAACTCATTTTTAAACATTTAGACACAATCTGACCTCTGAACGCATTCCGAACAACTCCCCCCATCCCCAAGAACTATAATATTTCCACCAAATTGGTGTTCATTTGCCATCAAATCCCGCAATGAATGATCAACCATCTTAAGAGCTTTTCCAGGAGAATGATAAACGGCAAAATTTATTGTTTACCATATTTGTTATATCTCATTTTCATATTTAACGTAAAACACACTAAGTTTTATACTGTCAAAATTTCTATATTGCTTGTATAATAGAAACACAAAAGTCCCCATTCATCCCATTATAAACGCCATTCCATAAAGCTGTGTTCTCAAATAAAGTTGTGTAATTCCTAAATAATAAAATAAATATTTGTAAATATAAAAGTGGCGACGAGGATTAAACAAAATGCCTACGGATCAAGAAATTTTACAAATTCTTAAAAGCCAACAAGAATTTATACAATCATTTTTGGCGGCTCAAACAAAACAAGTGGCTACAACAATTTCCCCGTTTTTCCCGTTTAATATGCAGAAACATCATTGGTCATCCGATTTACTACAAATAAATCAGCATTTCGAGGCATGCGGGGTATCGGATGATAACAGGAAACGAGAATTTTTCCTGTCCAATGTGGGAGAATATATTTTTGAACTCCTTCAAAAATTATTCGACGGCGATTCGGTGAGTAGGACGTATAAAGATCTAACCTCTAAATTATCAGACCATTTTACGTCAAAAGTACATATTTTGGCTGCGCATTATGAATTTCACAAAACGAAAATGAAATCAAACCATTGGGAGATGAAGTGTTGGGAAACTACCGTTAAAACATGTAAAATCATAAAAGGTGAAACATCAATGGATATAAATAAAATTGATTTACCTCGTGCTGATAATTGAAATAGTGATGTGAAATATAATTTAATTACAAGTGAAAATTTTTATAAATCCTGTCCCCAGTGCATAGACGAACATGAAAGATCAAAATGCAAATATTTTGATGCCACCTGCAATAACTGTAATAAAAAAGCACACATTTCCACCGTTTGCATGTCTAGCGGGCGTGGTCGAAGGTCATTCAGGTATCGTGAACCATACCGAAATTACAGTCAGAATCGACAACGTAAGCAATCACCCCAAGGTTTGCTTTCTAACTGACAGCGCCGCAGAAGTTCAAGCCCTCGAGACAGTTCACTATTACCACGTAGACGAATATTGACCTTTTAGTAAAATTTGGATTGGATTGAAAATAAATGAACATCCAATTTCGTTTCAAGTGGACACGGGAGCTACTTGTTCAATTATTGGACTTGCAACTTATGCACAAATGGGATTTCCATAATGTAATCCATCTTTAAAAATAGTAAGAGCGTACGGAGGAAACGTCATTCCAATTAAGGGTACTTTGAATGTCACAGTGTTGTATAATAAGTTGGAAAAACAATTAGCTTTATTTGTCGTCGATTCCAATGATTGTGTTAACCTTATGGGACTAGATCGGTTCAAAGAATTAAATTTTAATATCAACCACAACCAAACTAATATATTCACAATTAATGTACAACCTGATAATAATTTAAAGGCCCAGCTTTTGGACATTTGCAAAAGTCACCACGAGTTATTTAATCCTGAAACCATTGGACACTGTACGCCATTTCAAGCGGATATAAATTTTAAACCGGACGCAATACCAAAGTATTGCAATGCTCGAATTCTACCATTTGCTATCCGAAACAAAGTAAAAGATGAGTTATCAAGACTAGTAAAACCAAATATTTTAAAACCGGCCAAGACCACACAATGGACAACACCTGTTGTCCCGGTACCAAAACCAAATAGTGATATTCGCATATGTGCGGATTTCAAAATTTCGGTTAATCCACAAATTTAAGCCGACCGACCTCCCATTCCCAGAATCGAAGAGTTATTCTATAAGCTACAAGGTGGTGTTTACTTCACAAAAATTGATTTACAGGATGCATATTTACAAGTAGAGCTATCTGACAGATCAAAGAATTTTATGGTAATTAATACTTCGTTCGGATTGTACGAATACCAACGGTTACCATTCGGTATTTCAAGTGCACCAGGTATTTTTCAAAGAGTAATGGAACAACTAACTGTCGGCATCGAGTTTTGTGCAGTTTATCTTGACGATGTCATAATATCTGGCAGAACAAACGCTGAACACATAAACAACCTGAAATTATTAATGAGCCGTTTGGAAGAAAATGGATTTCGATGCCGATTAAATAAATGTGAGTTCGCCAAATCTGATATAGAATACCTAGGACATATCATCAGTAAAGACGATATTCGATTATCTTCGCGTGGGCTGGATGCTATAAAAAATTTACCGTTATAATAAATTCATCCCTAATTTTTCACAGCTAGCCACCCCTCTAAACCATCTCAGAGGCAAGAATGTCAATTTTCAGTGGACAGAACTACAACAGGAATCATTTAAAAAATTAAAAGTTGCAATAATGAATGAGGATCTACTGGCACATTTCCGGCCAGATTATTTGATCATCCTAGCCATGGATACATCCGCCCATGGTATTGGAGCTGTTATTTCCCATCGATATCCAGACGGTTCAGAGCACCCGATCGCTTTCACTTCGAAAACCCTAAACAAAACACAAAAGCGATATTCACAAAGTGAGATGGAGGCCCTCTCAATTATTTATAGAGTGACCAAATTTAACCAATACTTGCAAGGACGCAAATTTGAGTTGATGACGGATCACAAACCACTTATCTCCTTATTCCACCCAAACAAACAACTCCCGGTACACTCTCTTAATAGACTACAACGATGGGCTATTATTTTGATGGGATATGAGTACAAAATTATTTACAGACCAACACATCATGACGGAAATGCAAACGCACTCTCACGACTGCCTTGTGGTCCAGACACCTAGTTCGATGCTAGCGAACAGGCTTGTTATAGTGTGGACGACGAGTAGCAATCATTACTTGATGATTATCCAATAAATTCCGAGATTGTCGGAAAACAAACTAAATCTAATCGAATCCTCTCTAAAATAAATGAGTTACAAAATCATTGGCTAAATAGGTTATCTTTATGCGACGAAATGTCCTACTCAGCGTATTTTAGACGCAGAGATAGTTTAAACTGTTTTAACAATATTATCTTATTACAGACAGGGCATCATACTCGTGTTGTCATTCCAGATACCATGCACAACAAGGTTCTAGCACTACTCCACGAAGGACATTGGGGCACAACCAGAATGAAGCAGTTAGCACGTCGCTACTGCTGGTGGCCATCGCTCGATCGCGATATTGAGGAACTCTACTTCACTAATATTTGCAATTGAGGGATTGCCGATCAACATTGTTAGTGACAACGGACCGCAATTCACTTCAAGCGAATTTCAAATGTTCTGTAAACAAAATGCAATCGAACATGTTAGGTCCGCTCCGTTCCACCCGGAATCAAATGGCGAAGCCGAACGATTCATTCGCACCTTCAAAACCGCAATAAAAAAAATTGTTTTGACAACACTGACTGTGACACTGCCTTAATAAAATGTTTGTCAACTTACAGAGCAACCCCTTTACCAGGTAAGGATCAATCGCCAGCTGAGTTACTCCATGGACGCCAACCGAGAACATTGTTAACTACGATTTTACCTAGGATAGAGCGGGGGAATTTCGAAGGGTCAAATAAATTCAAAACAAATGATCCAGTTTACGCAAGAGAATATTCATCAAGAGGGCAGATGTGGCGAAAAGCGTTCATAAAGGCATATCTAGGAACCAAGTTGTATTTGGTAGAAACAAATCTTGGTATATGGAGAAAACACTAAAACCAGCTTCGCCCAAGAAGTTCAGTTTCGAGATCAATGTCCGACGAGCCAAGCACCGATAACACCCAAACTTCGGATAGTAACAAAACCATACAATTCAACTACTTTATGGTACCTACACCACAAAAGGAGAATGGGACGTTACCCATGGAGGATCCAACTATGGCTAGATTGGAAACAAATCCATCTCCGAGCACCATGGAGATCGAAGAACCATCGACGTCCATTGCAGTTCCATCCACTGAGACCGATACGCCAGTTTCAATCCTGAGAAGATCAACGCGACAAAAAAACAAAACTGTACGCTTGAATTTATAATGTCCTAATTTGAGAAGGAGGGGCTGTTATATCTCATTTTCATATTTATCATAAAACACACTAATTTGTATACTGTCAAAATTTCTATATTGCTTGTATAACAAAAACACAAAAGTCCCCATTCATCCCATTATAAACGCCATTCCGTAAAGTTGTGTTCTCAAATAAAGTTGTGTAATTCCTAAATAATAAATTAAATATTTGTAAATATAAAAATATCTAAGTGAAAATTGAATGCAGACGGACAGGTTACACCTCCTGGTAGCAGAATAGCCGCAATACCTGTCCATGCAACACTTAACACATTATGTTGTCTGCCACGAAGTATGTGTATACTAGCTTTATATAAAAACGTTTTTCCTGCACCACCTGGGCCGTCAATAAAGAAACAACAATTTAATATTGTTTTGGATGCATTAAGGTGCTATTCCATGGACTGATTGACTGACTCAGTCAATATAAAGCAAGAAAAGAGATTATATTTTGTGGTTGTACAAATGAAACAAAAAATTTTACTCAGTCAAAAAATATTTGAGTTTTAGCAGTGTGAACTGCCATAAAAAGTATCAAATCGAATACTTTTTATGGCAGTCGAACAAACTACATACATAAAATTATCGCATGGAAGAGAATTTTACTATAAAGTTTCTTTATGGAAAAGAATTTAACTATAAAAATAATTTATTAATGGAATAGAGTTTTAATATCTATTATGGTTGTTATTTATCACCATGCCATTTAGTCAATTTTTCAAAGTGTCAAATTGAATTTTAGAATCGAATGTTTCTTTTAATATTTACTCCAATAAAGATTGAAGAAAATAAATAACGTTTCAATTGACGATTGGGAAAGTTGAAAATGCGGTACCTATCGCCCGAAAAAAAAAACTTCGTATTTAATGGATACAGAAGCAAACATTTTTGTCAAGGAAAAACTCATTGGATTCAAGAGATAAACTGAGAAGAAATTTTCAATTAATGCCGGTCAAAATGCATGAAAGCAGAAAACAAAATATGATTTATGTATTCGAAATAGTAATTACTTTGCTTTTATTGATCAATAAACATGTTAAAAATTCCAAACTATATTTTTAATCTTGAATCTGTGTAAATACACAACATCCATCATTACTATCGACCAACCTAAATGGCCTTGATCGTTGCCGTCCACGAAACGATTTAATAAACGTTTTATCTGGAACAAATTCAGCTGTATTAAACATCAATCCTTCAGTCTCCAAATAGATGTCAAGACAACAAAGCGCACGCTCCATCTGCTTCTCCAACAATTTTGCCGTATTCTTTGTATCCCGAACAGTTGAGTTAATCCAAAATTCCATTTCGCGAATGGCAGAATTATTCGCCGCATTTTGTTTCCCATTCCAATGCAGTTGTAATTTCCATAAGGCAAGTGATTTTGGATAATCACATGGAATATTTATGTAGCACTCCAACTTCGCCGAACTTCGTGTTAACACAACACAATAAAATAAATCATTTTCATTCACATTACAATCATCATCATCGAACGATGACTCGCTGGGCGACAATCTCAATTGATTCAAATAGTCGAGACAAGTTATTGCGGTACATTGTACTAAATTACTAGAAATTCGAATCGAATACGATGATTTTATTGTGCTCGCAAAATCTATGTAGGACTAAGGACTCCATTCGATCGGTTTTTGTATTAATATCCTGGGCCACTTTATCCTTTTCCTTTAGCAGTTCATTGTACAATGCAGAAAGTTCCTTCCGTTGCTGCAACTCCCATTCTAAACGGGCCAATCTTTTGGCATGTTCATCATTTTTAGTTTTATCTGGCCGGGCCACCGTATCTGGTGCATTTTCGTAAAATTCAACTTCAGGTACCAACTGGATTTCTTCATCCTGACTTTAAATTGGTAACATCGTTGAATTTCTTTATTCAAATGATCGGCCTCGTACAGCAAATTTTGCAATTGCAGTCGATTGCTATCGACGCGTAACTTCTCCTTTTGCAGTGCCTCACGATTATCACGGAACCGAACTTTATCCAAGCGATTCAATTTTTTAAGCAGCACAAAAAGTAGGGAACCTTCTATGCGCTTATCAAAAATTTCTTGTTTTGACTGTTCATTGTTAGGGGTCCGCTTGGCTACAGCAACCGTATCAAATGTTTTTCGCAATTCTTCGCACGTTTGATGGAAAAGCTGAGAATCCTTTTCGACCGATCGTTGCCTCGCCTCATTTTCCTCAAAATTAATAACGTTCTAAATTAAAATTTAAATAAATAAAATGTATACCAAACTATAATTTCAGGTTATGTTTACCGCGTATACATCTTTGGCGACTTTAGTTGTAATTGTTTCAGTTATTTTCTTTCTTTTACTTCGATCGCTACCTTCATTAATGGAATCTTTGTGTGTTACTTTCATGATTTTTGATATTGTAATTGTAATGATTTTATTGTATTTGGAAATTATTGAAAAATTAGCGTAATGAACCGAATTTTTACGTTTTCACAAATCATTTTGACGTTCAATTCAATGCGAAAATAATTTATTATAGGTTTGATGAAAGGTCGAGTTACAATGAATTGTTTATTTCAGATAAGCACACTACGCTGTTAAATTTTAACCATAAAATGTTTAAAAAAAAAAAAAAAATTTGTCTTTGTCACTCTAATGTAATTTTGTTGCTATCAGCTTTTCAGTCAACTCAGTCAATCAGTCCATGGAATAGCACCTTTAAACTGATCCTCATTCAGCAATCGTAACTTTGGTTTTTGTTTCTAAATTTTACGCTGGCTTACGATTCAGGTAAGCCATGATATTTCAACTTTTTCAGTAGATATGTTATGAAGGATTGGCCTCTTTATTTTTCTGATTTACCAAATCGATTTCTGATTTGGTAAATCAGAAAAATTTGTGCAATGAAATTTGTATATAAAAAAGCCGAAAAACTCAAGTCATTGACGGAATTTTTTGAATCCACAAGTGAAGAATATGTAAAGTATACACCATTCCCAGCGATGGCAACTGCCTATTCAATGAAATAATTCATCAGCTTCAACTGCAAAATTCTCAGTCCCCCGAGAAATAAATTCTGATATGACGTATCAATTCTAACATCATAAATTCAAATTCTGACACAACATATCGAATTCTGGCTTTATATCATGATATATCGAATTTTGACATCTGATATTCAAATCCTGACGTAACGTATAGAATTTTGATATGAGGAAATGAATTCTGGCATAATTTATCGGATTCTGGCTTAATATCTCGAATACATGATACCATATGTCGATTTGTGGCATGATATATCAAATTCTGGCATAATATGTAGAATTCTAACATCATAAATACAAATTCTGATATTACATATCTAATTATGACATACAGTACGGAATTCTGACATGATAACTCGAATTCAAGCATCAACAATTCAAATGCTGACAGGACATATCGAATTTTGACATGAAGTATCAAATTCTGATAAGAGATATTGAATTTTGACATCAAAGATTCAAATTCTGATTATGATTTATTGAATCCTGATATGAAGTATCTATTTTTGGCATCAAAAATTCAAATGTTGACGTGACATATCGAATTTTGACTCAAAACATCGAGTTCTGATGTTATGATATGTATGTCGATTTCTAACATAATTTATTTTATTCTGGTATGGTGTATCGACATGATGTATCGATTTCCGGTACGACATATTGACATATGAAATTCAAATTCTGACAGGACATATCAAATTCAGACATGATATATCGAATTCTCACATCATAATTTCAAACTCTGATACTTCCTATCGAATTCTGGCATGATTTACCAAATTACAACATTAAAAACTCAAATTCGGATATGACATATCAAATTCAGACATAATATATCGAATTCTGACATCAAAAATACAAATTCTGATATTGCAAATGTAATTCTGACATCATTTATCGGATTCTGACATAATAATTCGAATTCTGGCATCAAAAATTCAAATTCTAACATGATTGGGATTCTGGCATAATATTTCGAATATGTGACGAATTCTGGCGAGATATATCGAATTCTGACATAAGATATAGAATTCTAACACCATAAATGCAAATTCTGGTTATGTATATCTAATTCATGTATATGGAATTCTGACTTGCGATATCAAATTTTGACACCAAAGATTCGAATTCTGACATGGCATATCGAATTCTGGTATGATTTATCAAATCGTGATATGAAATATCTCTTTCTGGAATAACAATTCAATTCTGACGTGACAACGAATTTCGTTACTTATCGCTTACATTTCCTAGAAAATTAGATTTTTTGAAAATGACCTTACTATGAATCAGCAAATTCTAAATTATATCATTATTTACGAAAATTATTTGAATAAAATGATCCTCCTTACTAAAAATTAGGATTTAAAAGTAAAATTTAAGAAGAACTCGTTTGTCCAAAGTATGTACAATTCAATTTGTAAATAAGTTATTGCATGCGTGGAAATTTAAATCAGCAATCGCTACAATGTAAACAAATTTGGCAGTATTATTCAAAAGCAATTTAAACTTTAGATAAAGAAATGCTTTATGTAAATTGACCAGAATTTATTCAATTTTTAACAGACTTGAACTCATATTACTCATATTTGCCATTTAAATTCACCCCAAAATTTGTTTGAAAATTAATGAAAGAGGAGATTCAAAATTTTTAAATTATTGATAGGCAATACACTACACACTTACACGCACATCCCTGTATTTGAATTAATTAAAAGGAACGTTGATAACCCTATTTGTGGTTTATGACTCACAATCTTGATAAACAATTATTTACACGTCAATGTGAAAAATAGAAAATTCAATTTTCTGACAATTTTATTTAATTTTCCGGTATACATGTCTATGACTAATATTTAAAATATGTAAAAGCGCTAGACATCTAAATACATAAAAAATATTTTTTTAGGTATATTTTACTACCTTACGAATATTGAATCATTCCGCATATAAATAATAATGAAGCTTTCAACGCATTAACTTTAAAAATCAAGAACCAAGCAATAAATCATAAAAAAATCGGAAAAAAAATTCAATTTTCCGATATTTCCTTGTTATTTCCAACACGATACCTAGACGTATTACATAAAAGTACAAAAATCAACGGAAAATCGATTTCCATTTTTTTTTTTTGTTGTTGGAAAATTGAGATAAATCAATTCCGCTTTCCACACGAACTCCAAAAGGAAAGCAAAAAATTATTAGTATTTCAAACGAATTTTGTTGTTAAATTATGATTTAATTGTAATTCCTTCTCAATAAAATTTTTTGTGTTTTATCTACTTATTGATTTTTTAAAAATGTGCTTTGAATTTGATATCGAAAATATGTAGCTATACGTACGTATAAGTTATCGATAATTTTCCGTACCGCGCTCTTTTTTTTTTTTTTTGATTTTGTAAGTTTGTATCGTTCGATAAGCACGAGCAGATACAGTACTACACTATTAGTATATAAAAAAAAAATAAATTGATTGATGATAATATTGCACAGCTCAAATAAAAAAAAGAACACTACAAGCAGCTTATTTAAATTATTTAACACTACACAACGTTCAAGTGTCAATGAACAAAATTAGAATAATTTTCTTTTTGGTTTTTCTAAAGTACCATATAATCATTTATTTCAAATATATTGGCAAAAACTACGTGTAATATAATACCAACGGCACCGCACCGCATCAATATTTTTCGTTTTATTTTTTTACCATGTCATCCTATCATCTAACCAAATCACGTTTTAAGAATTTTAATAAATTTTTCATATTCCAAACATTTAAAACAAGCAACACACACACACACACACAGATAAAAAAATGAAAACTCCAAACCGAAGCAAAGTTAAAGTATTACCAAACGCAAAAAGGTTAAGAAAGCAGTCGAGAATAACTTACATGAAAAGCAAGCAGTGCACGTGATTTGATTTTGCTTAATTTTCACATCAACTTTTCGTAATTTTTCGTTTTATTTTTTTAATGTTGGTGGTAGTGTTGATTATATTAACTTTATAGTTCAGGTTTGGGGTTTGTGGATATGAGTATGAGCGAGTTAGTATAAAACTAGTTTTTCTAATTTTATACGATATCCGTTTTGCTTTTTTTGTAATTTTTTAAATCAA
The DNA here is from genome assembly GCA_958295665.1 of Tipula vernalis. Lineage (NCBI taxonomy): Eukaryota > Metazoa > Arthropoda > Insecta > Diptera > Tipulidae > Tipula > Tipula vernalis. The sequence continues at coordinate 300,811,995 of OY282560.1, read as the reverse complement.
CAAGTATAAAATGTCCTTTTTACTATTTAATAGTTTTTTTTTTTTTGTGGATTGGTTAAACTTTTATAAAACATGCATAAATTAACCTTTGACTTGAATACTAATAAATTGTATCCAAAATTTACATATAGCTAGTTGAAATTATTTATGAGAACTATTGTTGTGTTTTACTTTTAAGCTAGCGGTGAACTTAAATTTGCAAATTATTGGAAAATTTCTAGTTTTTTATTTTTATTTTTAAAACAGATTAAACATAAAATAAATATACAAAACAACATTCATTTAAATTTCTCGAATTAATTGATTTTAAGTAAATTTATCAAATTGGATTTTTTTTTTTTTTTTGCAAAACCGTATTGTTACGTTTTCGCCTTATCATTCAAGGTTCGTATCACTGGATTGTGAATAGAACAAAATCAATTCAATTTTTCAACAACGAATTTATTTATTTCACACAAAAATTATTACAAGACAATTTATTAATTTTAATTCACAAAATCACTTTATATAAATTATTAACACATTTTTACTTTACACTTATAAATTTTATTTCGCACAAAAACACTTTTTAACTCACTTTTTAATTGCTTTTTAATCTCCACACTATCGCTTACCAAATACTAATAATCCAATTCGACTTCGTTCGCCTTTTTATATACACAAACCGAACTTCTAGAAAGCTCATGACTTTTCCAGTTAGAATAGCGTAGAAACATTTAGAACAATTTTATCATGGAAAATTCCATTTTAGTACAGTTAAACATTGAGCTATTCATTTAACTTATTCTATTACACACTAGGTGTCACCAGTATAATATTCTAACGATGGCACCTAGATTGTAATAGAACAAGTTAAATGAATACCTCAATGTTTAACTGTACTAAAATGGAATTTTCCATGATAAAATTGTTCTAAATGTGTCTACACTATTGTGACTGGAAAAGGCATGAACTTTCTAGAAGTTTGGTTTGTGTATATAAAAAGGCGAATGAGATCGAATTGAATTATTAGTATTTGGTAAGCGATAGTGTAAAGATTAAACAGGAATTAAATAGTGAATTAAAACGTGTTTTTGTGCGAAATAAAAGAGATTTTCGTGAAAAGGTGAGCTTGAAATTATTTGAGACTCTTCGGGATAATTGAGTATTTTATAGATATTTGAAGTTGTCGATATGTGCATTGCTTTAATTTGAGTTTTTTTTTCAGATTTATTGATCCTAAGTCAAATATCTTAATCTGAGGTTTTAGGGATTTTTCGAGATTTTCTTGATAATTTATGAGTTTTTAGATTTTCGAGGAATTTTCGGACAGAACACCAAAGATTTTTGATATTATTCATGGTTTTTAGAGTACTAATGGCAATTAGGAAATAGTCATTGATATTACAAAATTGATCCTAAACCGTGATAGTAAAAGTTCGCTTGTTAGGTGCAAAACACAAATGAAAGCATGATTCATTTGGTATTTCCACATATAAAAGCATGATTCATTTGGTATTTCGGTATACTGATTTATTTAGTATACTCGTCTAAATCGATTCGCCATCTTAAAACGCGAGAGAAAGGTTTTGGATTTCTATACAGTCAAATTAAAGGATGATGGTAAGGTTTATTACGATTTTTTTTCAGGTAGATAAGAATGGAAACGTTTGACAGATCACACAATAGCAAGTAACTTATTTTCTACTGTGGGGTAGTTTCTTTCAGCTAAGCTTAAGGAATTACGAAAGCTACATGCGGATCAGTCTTTTGTGCTTTTAGTTTTTAAGATAGTTTACTACTAATAGTAAAATCATTAGCATCTGTAGTTATGATAAAGGTTTGATTAAAGTTTGGGTAAATTAAAATAGGCGGAAAAATACGTTTTTTTGCATTAATTCACGAAACGAATTATCACAGAAAGTGCCCCAAGTAAAAGGAACGTCTTTTCGTAATAACTCCTTAAGAGGTTCGACAAGCATGGAGTACTCATTGATGAATCTTCGATAGTAGCCAGTGAGTCCCAAGAATGACTTGATTTCAGTTTGATTACGCGGAATAGGGAAATTCTGAATAGGTTCAATTTTTCGAAATTCTGAGTGGGCTCTATTTATTAGGATTCTGGAGTCCAATAGTTTTTCTCGTCAAACTCTTCATATAGACTTTATGGTCTCTCAAACTAGATTGTGATGACGATCTGCCTTCAGATTTAAGTGATCGCAAAGTGATTGCAAAGTGAAGGGTTCTCATTAAAAATAACATAAGTTGTTTTCTGCTATCAAATTTCAGAAATGGAGATGTAGGCGGTCAGCATTGAGGTCGATAAATTAAACCTCTGGCCAGTATCAGCTTACCTAGCTTATGATGAAGTGGATACTCCACCAATCATTCTAGGTGAGATAATCTTGGAGGCTCAGAAGTGCAAGATTGGAGTCATCCTTGGGAGTGATGCAAGTGATCACACGATCTGGGGAAGTACGAACACAAATGAACGAGGTGAGTTACTCCTTGATTACATTTTAAGTACTAACCTTCATATATGTAAAATAGGCAATAAGCCGACCTTTTTAACTAGTAATAGATAGGAGGTATTGGATATTACTCTTGTCTCAAGCTTTTTGACGATTAGTCTATTAAACTGGAGAGTGTCGGAGGACCACTCCTTTTCTGATCATTGTTATCTTCAATTTAAAATGGACTTGACTTCTCCAAAAAGTCCAATCTACAGAAACAGGAGGAAAACCAACTGGGGTACCTTTAGAACTATTCTGGGTAATTCACTACCAGTTCCGGTGCCAAAACCTCCAAAAACTGCGCAAGAGCTCGATGGCTTGATGAACGAGTTGTCCAGCGCTTTAAATGAAGCGATACTGGGCTCTAGTCCCCTTAGCAGGAGTAGGGGTAAATCTCGGCCACCCTGGTGGTGCAATGAGGTTCAACAAACACGGGTTCTAATGAATTGGTGGAAATAATTATTCGTGATATGGCTACGGACCATTTTTATGTCTATGCCTGGTCCTAGTGGACCGCCACCCAAACCTAACCAAACCTTTTGTTAGCGCTACTTTTTCACATGTTTTTGTCGATCATGGAAATTAATTTTTCATCAATTCATCTTTGGACAGATTCCGAGAAAACACTGTATCGAATAAAATCGATACTATCCCGATTTGTGACTTTCGTAGCGAATCGCATTTTGATACTTCAGGATTTATCCAGCCCGCATCAGGATTTACTACTCGATGATTTTTTGAGATGCGAAAATTGGTTTTAAGGTCCGAATTTTTGGTCCGAAGAATGGGAAGCAATTTCGAAATGTTCGAATTATTCGAAATTGTTACGAAAATTTGCAATAGTTCTCCGATTTCTTAACAAATTGAAAAACACGGTTCGCAATCTAAAGTCGAGTGACCGTAATCCACTGTCTTTGGACAATGTTACATTCATCAAAATTGAACTGTCTAAAATTGATCTGGTCCTGAAGAAGCTCATAAAGCATACTCAGCAAACTGAATTTTCAACAGAAATTGAAGATCTTCGAAAGGGCAAGGTATACCATCTGATCAAATTTTACTCGGACTGGTCCATTTAAACCGCGCGCGTAAACCGAATCGGTAATTTTTTTTTCTAAGTTGGTACAACCTTCTTTGACACTCGTGTGACGTTTGAGCAGAATACGTCCATTATTGGGAGTTTGGCAGCCATTTGTTTACGATGCAAAATGTTTGTCTGGCGATTTTTACTAAGGAAAAAAAATTGAACAACGATTTTGCTTGAAATTTTGTATTTTCAATGGAATGACAGCTACGGAATCGTTGAAAATGTTGCAGAAGGGTTTTGGGGAGTCTACTCTATCGAGTATTTGAGTGGCATAAAGCATTCAGTGAGGGTCGTGAGATCGTAGAAAACTTGCCTCATGCGAGTCGTCCATCCACCTCTGTTAACGAAGACAACATCGAAAAAGTGAAGAAAATTGTGCTCGAAAATCGTAATTCACCATGAATTCGTTCCAGAGGGTTATACGGTTAAACAGCATACTAAACGGCCGAATTTGTTGGCAAACAATTCATTGATTTTTCTCATACATCTATGTATAACTAATCAATTTTTCATTTCTAAAAATCAACCAATCAAATACCAAATTTGCTCCAAACCTGGACACATAGCTTCGCATTGTTTGAATCGAAATTCCAGTTTTGTACAATTCCGAACTAATTCGTCAAATTCAACCTGCAACAACAATAGGCCAATTTTTACACGAACTTTTTCACAAACTCCAAACTTTTCTAATAACAACGTTTCACCACATATTAATCATATCGTTTATCCATGTGCATATTGCAAAAAATTCGGTCATCACATCAGCGTTTGTCGAACTCGTCAAAGGTCAAATCAAACGAGGAACTAAAATATTGGGAAAAATCCGTCGACTTCTGAATTACATCAAGCGGAAGACTCAATAGAACTTCACCGAAAGTTCAAGATCCTTAAGTCTACATCCAGCTTCTATTATTGATCAAAATCATCATACAAACAATTTTGTAAACGATGACAAAACAAGCAAAATATTTCGTTTCACAATTAACTTCCATAATGACGATATAAAATTTGTAAAACTTAATCTTGAGATTTTACACGAACCGAAATTCTTTTTAGTTGATACAGGGGCAGATATTACCGTCGAAAAAATAAGTGTAAAATAGATTACTCAAGGAACGTGATACAATTACCTACAAATATAGATAACACTAAATTCATTGATATAAATCTTCATTCGAATAACCCCGAAATCGTAATACCAAGTCGAACTGAAAAGATCGTTAATACGAGATTTAAAAACGATGATTACTATGAGTTGTTATGCCCTGCTCAAATGGTCAAACCTGGCGTTTATCTAGCTAATGCATGCATTCGAACCATCAACTCATTCGCTACAGTGTTATTCATCAATAATCAAAGTTTGTCGAGAGTTCAACGATATATTTCATTTACCTGGGGACCAACGTTCCATTACAAATGCTGGACACCATCATATTCAAATAAAACCAGATGCCCAGCCCATTCATATTAAACCGTATCGGTCTTCCTCATTCAACGAAATCTGAAATTAATTCTCAAGTTACCAAAATGCTTAAAAGTGGTGTAATTGAAAACAGTAGCAGTCCATTTAACTCTCCTTTACTTGTCGTTCGCAAAAAACCAAGCTATGGGTGCAAATGCTGGCGCATTGTTGTTGGTTTTCGCTGTTTAAATGACGTAACCATAAATGATATTTTTCCCTTGCCAAACATAACTGAGATTCTGGAACAGTGAGCTGATGCCTTGTAGGCCCATTAAACGAATCAAATGATGGAAATCGTTATATACTCACTTTGCAGGACGATTTATCTAAATTTTCTTTGGCAATTCCAATCGAAAACCAAGTAATTGAAACAATTGCCAGAGCGTTGGTTAACCATTTTATGTGTAGATTTGGCGCACCATCATGCATTCTCACGGATCAAGGTACAAATTTTGTAAGCGAACTCTTCCACAATATTTGCAAGTTACTGAAAATCAAAAAACTACAATATACACAAAGACAAACAGTGCTTTGGAAAGGTATCATCGTACTCTTGTAGAATATCTACGAAACTATTCTGATAAAGACCCTAATAATTGGGATCATTGGTTTCCATTTGCCATGTTTACCTACAATTCGACACCGCACCTTTCAACTAATTTGATGCCATTTGAGATAGTATGCACATGGATGTAAGTGCCAGTTAATTACATGTCTAGAAATAAAATGGGAAACTTCGTTAGATTGGCCAATACAATTTTTAAACGTTTTTCGAAATTGATTATCTGCGTCCACGAAATTGGAGCCGTTGTCACTATAGATGTCGTGACAATATCCTCGATGTGCCACGAATCGTTTTAGAGCAGCAAGGAATGCTTCGCTGCTAAGGTCACTTGCCAGCTCAATGTGTACCGCCTTCGTGCTGAGGCAAATGAATAAGCAAATATAAGCCTTGTGTATTCTTTGGCCGCGCCCTCGAGTCAAATGAATGTTTAATGGCCCGGCGTAATCAACGCCAACCTCATGAAATGGATGAATCAATTCTAATCGAATATTCGGTAAATTGCCCATAATAAGTTGCTTCTTACACGTCGCCTTGTGTCGAGTACACGTGATACATTGATGAACTACTTTTCGTATCAAATTTCTAGCGCCATTTACCGAATAGTTTTTCCTTAAAATTGCTAGCAGCAAGGATGGACCAGCGCGTTTATGTTCCCGATGCATGTCATTTAGCAGTAATGTTCTAAGTAACGATTTTGCAGATAATATGATTGGGTGTCGCAAATAGATCGAGGGATTTTAACGGGCAGCCGGCTTCAAGGTGGTCGTAATATCGTTGCTGGGGTGGCCAAACGCTGGGATGACCGTGTAACCAATCAGGTCCGTTGTCTTTAAGTTCATGTGGGAAACATCTTTTTGAGGCGATATGTGCTGGATTGTCTGCCGATGGTACCTGTCGCCAATGTGTTCGATTGAATGACGATATACTTTATGATGCGATTGGCAATGGAAATAGGCCAGCGACGCGGACGTGAAGTAAGCCAATCCAACACAACAGTCGAATCCGTCCACATGAATATTGTTTGAACATTTGTATTAGTTTCCATTCTGACAAGATTCCTCAGATTTGTTAATAGAACTGTACCACACAGTTCCAAGCGTGGTAAACTTTGCCGCTTTATGGATGCCACTTTCGTTTTAGCGGTAATGAGATGAATGTAAGAATCTCCATCCTCGGTGGTTACCCTGTAATAGATTACTGCAGCGTATGCCATTTGACTAGCATCACAAAATCCATGCAATTCGGTCGATGAATTTTTGTTTGTGTGCACGAACCGAGAGATTTTGATTTCCTGTATATCTGGTAATGTGTAGATCGGATTGTCAGTCATTGATCTATCCCTTTCTCTGAAAGTGGTTCTCTGAAAGTGGATCATCCCAATTCATATTCAGTAGCCAAAGCTGTTGGATAAAGATTTTTATTTTTATATTTATCGGTGCAATCCAGCCCATTGGATCAACAAATTTTCCTGCCTCAGAACGTATTGTTCTTTTCGTGAATTGTAAATTCTTTGGCATCTCAACACGGAATTTGATCAAATCGTCTAACGGGCCATACTGCAGACCCAAAATCTTCACTGTTTTATCGGATACATCATGGGTTTGATACCCACACGGAAATTGAAACCATAAGTGGACAAAATTGTTGGGATGGAGTTCTTCCGGTATTTTATTTCATCTCAGCGCCTGTCATGAGGTCGTCTATGTAGATATCTCTGTCGATGGTTTTGATTGCTGCTGGATAAGAGCTAGATAGATAGATCGTACTGTAGGTCCCACTACTAAACAATCATTCAGTGACACGCTAGTAGTCGTTTTTGCAGACCCTTCAAACACCACTCGTATTTTAGAGCTTGAGCGATCTTTCTTGGTAACTCCATGGTGTGGTAAAAAGAAGCTTGCTTCTTGTAGTGATGGTTGAGGGATTTATTGTTATGACCGAGAGCCAAATATTCATTCATAAATTCTTTATAGAGGTTATAAAATTCGTCGTCTCGAAGAAATCGTCGTTCCATTCCCTTTAATCTCTGGATTGCCATGGTCGGCGACTTACCTAATTCGGTAGTGGATATTTTGCAAGGCAATCGAACTTGGAACCTCCCATTCGAGGGTCTTTGTAGGTTTTCCATGAAACTTGCCTCACACAATTCTTCATCTAGTGACAGAAGTGAGACATCATTTGTAATTGACTCTAACTCCCAAAATCGTTTTAACGTGGGGTCAATATTGTTTTCATGAATATTGGTAGCGAACCCGAATATGGAATCATATTTGTTTGGATTTTGTTGAACATGGGTACCTAGCTATTGACAAGTACTTCTTTGCTCTCTGATGAAGCCGCTTCTTCCTCTGCTAAATGGAGAAGGGTGTGGTGTTTCCCTTTGCATAATGGACAGCGTCGTCTGGACAAGCAATTAAAAATGACATGCTTATCACTCAAACAGTTGAAGCATCGTTTGGTGCTCTGAATCAGTTCACGTCGTTTTTGAACATTCATTCTATTGAATTCTGGACAAGAATAAATAAAATATCCATCTGACACATCCTTTGTAGCTATATGAGCCTTGATGGATTGCGGTTTATTTGTAGAATTTACACTACGTTTATTTGAGCACCGCACTGATTCTAATGCATCACTACGGCGAAGTAGAAATTCACAATTTTATTCTAATGCATCACTCAGGCGAAGTGTTAATTCTTCTGTTCGCATCGTTTAAAACATCTTATCATTTACTTTAATATTAGTAAAAACTAATCACTTATAATTTTTAGTTCGCACTAAAACAAGTTTTAAATCACTTTCTAATTCCTTTTTAATCCTTATACTTTCGCTTACCAAAAACTAATGAATCCAATTCGACTTCGTTCGCCTTTTTATATTCACAAACCAAAAAATAGTCTAGAAACATTTACAACAATTTTATCATGGAAAATTCCATTTTAGTACAGTAAAACATTGAGCTATTAATTTAACTTATTCTATTACATCCTAGGTGTCACTGTCACACTACTTCTCATTGGAACGCAATTATTCATTTCTGAATACTACCTTGATCAATAAGTTCCCGGAATAACCACCGTGTGGCGCTCCCATCGTTCCGATTTGAGTTCTGTGTTTTTTTTTTGTTAAGTTGGTACATCTATTGTTGATATTCCCTCTAAATCTTAGCGTCATAGCTTGACATTTGCAAAAGTTACGTAGTCAAGAGTACATCTACTCTGTGTGTGTTGGCGGTTTTTCCATTATTTCTTCTCGGCTGCTGAAACGCGTTCCCCGTAATGTTTTTTTAACTCGATTGAACAGAAAGAAGTCACAGGGAGCCAAATCAGGTGAATTCGGTGGCTGTTGGATGGTATTTGTTGCATTTTTCGTCAAAAAATTACGAATAATGATGGCACTGTGCGACGGTGCGTTATCATGGTGCAAAATCCACGAGTTTTCTGCCCACAATTCTAGTTTCTTTCGGCGAATTGCTTCACGCAAACGTCTCATAACGCCCAAATAATACTCTTTGTTTACGGTCTGGCCTTCTGGCAAAAATTCATGATGCACTACACCGTTGTAATCCATGAAAACCGTGAGCATTGCCTTCTTTTTTGACTGAAAACGACGTGGTTTTTTTTGGTGAACGCCATTCACTTGCCTGATGTCTGGATTGCGTGTCGTACTCATAAACCCACGTCTCGTCTCCAGTAATGAACCTTTCGATGAAAGTGGGATCGGATTCAGCCTCGCAAATTATGTCTAAAATTGTAAATAATTTCTAAAATTCGAGTTCTTAACTACGTAACTTTTGCAAATGTCAAGCTATGACGCTAAGATTTAGAGGGAATATCAACAACAGATGTACCAACTTAATAAAAAAACAGAACTCAAATCGGAACGATGGGAACGCCACACGGTGGTTATTCCGAGAACTTGTTGATCAAGGTAGTACGCGGCATTGTTGTTGTAAAATTTTCAAAGTAACTACATTTTTAATTATTGTCTTGGCTTTTCTTACAATTTTTGAACTTGAAATTTCCCCAGGTGGTAATTTTACCATCACTGCTTACTACCATCACTGCGTTACTACTATCACTGCCATCTATGTAATGTTTATTAACTTCAAGATCACTTTGATAAGTAGTGAGCTTTTATTTCAATTTGGCCACAATGATCTTGTTAGAAAAAGTTTATAAATTTTGGTTTAAATCAATTAATTAGTACAAGAAAATGAAAATGATTTTTTTAAACGATGTTCGTATATGTTGAAATTCAAACATATATGAAAATATCTCAGAGATCTTAATTAAGAATTTGTAGCGTTTTCATTTAAAAAATTGTCTTAGGAAAAAATGTGATTTGCCATATGTTTTGTATGTTTCACTGTGGAAAGTTTGGTTGTTTCCTAGTTTCTATTTCCTTAAAAAAGCTTCGTTTTTTAGGCTAGGGCTTTCTATAAAAAGTTATACCACTAAAAAAGCTTCTAAAAAATTATGACGTATGATTATGACTTTATACACTAGAAGCCTCGAGCATAACACATAATAATATGGTTTAATTAGAACAACAACGTACATCATTAACCAACGTTCCTTTAGAAGAAATTTTGATTTTCTCAAACTCAAATAGACTAATTTGTAAATATTGTATTTTCTTTTCCACCGGTAATATTATCTATATATCTCCAACAAAATGTATAATTACCTCCTTGGTGTTGAACCCTTTTATTGTAAATTTCTGACTGATATAAATGGCACAAAAAAAATTACCTTTTCTCCATTCTATTCCATCCAATTTTGTATATTTGTCTTGTTTACTGTTGTCATAACTTGTAATCTAAATAAAAGTAAAGCAACCGGAAAAAAAATCATTTCGGTTCTTCTTTTCAAAAAGGGTTAAATATAGCTAGGTATATATGTAGTCTACGAGAAAATAAAAATAATCATCGTTGTAATAATATTGTTCGAGATACATCTGATGATTTGTATTTTTTACGAGTAGAGATCCTCCTCTCTCAGCTGCGTCCTTTATATAAATTGAGTTTGAAATTACAAAATTTGTGTATATTACGCGCGGTTACATCCTACCATAAGCACGTATATTTTTTTTTGTATAGTTTTGTAACACAAATATTATTTTTGATTTGTAATTTTTTGCGAAGTTTTATAAAATACGGTCAAATTGTATTTTTTTTTTGTGGTCGACTACATTTTAACACAAACTCGGAAAAAACATTCTGCGTTTTTTATTTATCAAGTCAATACACTTAAAGGGGGAAAACTAAAAAAACCCAAGGGAGACATTTTTCATAAACAATTGTTATTACTCACAAACAATATAAAGATAAGGAACATGTCGTGCTAGATAAATTATAATCCATAAACAAGGGATGAAAGATGGGAACAAAACTGAAAGATCAACTGCAGTCTATTAAATATTTTTTTAAGAGTTTTTGTTGGCAAAATTGGATATCAAAATTATGTTCTTTTATATTATATAAATTGACTCGTTTTCCAATTTCCGTATATTTTTGTTGCAAAATCTTAGGAAATAATATTGAAAATTTTCTGCGCTTTTTGTGCTTCACCATCATATCCTAATTTCATTCAATTGGCTCTGTTACCGACATCTAAGTAGTTGTATAAAAACAGTAAATGAAACTACGGTCATAAACGATTGTGCATATAAGAGAAGAAAGGATTATTACGATGTTAACAGATTGCACGAGTCGGTGACTATTCACAAAAAAGTAACAAAAATAGAATACAACTTTGAATTATCCTAAAAACACATATTACGTATATTTAAACCATATCATCTCAGTTTTTAATTGTAACATTAAATTCGTAGTTTACATAGTCGCAGACATTCATTTATATTTCGAAAAGTTTTTTCTGTTCATTTTACTTCCATTGTTTGTGAAAATTATAACTGCGAAGCTTTTAACAACCATTTTACTTAATTTGCATATAAATTGTACAAACAGTAATTACTTCATTTAAATATAGAATGGAGAAATTTGTGTAAGGGTTCAATTAAAGGAACAAAAATATATGTAGTTGTTAGTTTTACTATTATAGAGAGGGAAGATTCGGGGATAATTTAAATAGTTTATAAATAACAATATTTGCACAGGTTAGGTTAGGTTAGGGTGGCTGTCAAAAGGAATGGCATAGACACACATTTGATCCTTAGCCATACCACATAAAATTTCCACACTCATTGAACCATCCGGACCTTACAACGAGGAATTACATACAGATGACATCCAACTCATTAAGGGAGCTCGTAGAAACTTCCATATGCTTTGTGCTAGATGAGGACAGGTGTAGAGTAAGTGGAGTTCAGTTTCTTCCTCCTCTTCATTCTCGCACCTTCTAAGCGTATGCTCACCTATGAGACAGTGTCCTGTAACAACCCCTACGAGTCTACGACCATACTAATATGAGATGCTGAAATGTTAACAGCTGTCCAGTACTTGCCCGATCTAATTTTAGCCAGATCTGTCTAGAGCAAGCGGAATTTCAACAATTCAACAATTACCTTAAATGGTAAAATCAGGCAATTTGTACCCTCTCGAACCGAGTTGTCCATAAAAATGTGAAAATCTGTTATCACGATTAATTAAGCTTGAAAAACGCTGCAATTGTCGAGGAGATGAAATGAGAGGTTCGCATTTAATTTCTCACAGAAAGCAACACCACCAACCCTATCATTCCTTACCCTCTCTTCACTCAGCCAGTCCTCTCTGGAGAGAGTAACTCTCTGGAGAGAGTAATTTAGTCACGTAGTCAGTGGTATCAGGGACGTCTCTGTTACACCAGAATGGATGAGTGTCCTCTATTATTACAGTTTTACATAGAAATGGATTTAAATCTAATTGGTTTTTAGAGCTATGCTCGCTGCCATTGGAATGCAAAGAATATCATGCAAACCGTCTTCCCTTAGCAAAAGGAAATCACCGACGTTCATGTTCGACTTAGCACTGTGCCATTTATACGTTTGCTGGAGAGTACTCAAATATTTACAGTGAAATCTTCGCCAGATCCGCGCTTCAACTTGTTTCCATTGTTTAAATCCATTATTAGAAAATCGTTCGTAGTAGTCACATCAAAATCGTCCAAACTATGATCATTCGGGTACAATGGCCTTGAGTTTAATATGCCGGCGATCTGATGTAGTAACGGCGACAGCTATTGAACGTCACGTTGGAACCCTGTATTACTTTGTACAAATGGTATTTCATAGATTTAACCGCTGACTCGACCAATCCGTTAAAATTAGATGCTGCTAGCGGATGAATATGTGAAACTCCCAATGGATTCGATGAGATGCTAAATGTTCAAGTACTTCCTTTTGGTGTTGCCCAGGATAGATTAGGTCATATACTTCCTTAAGTCGTCGTGATGCTCCGATAAAATTTAACCCATTATCTGTTAGTATACCGGGTGATTACCGGGTGTTAACCTGATACACTCAAATATCTCGGAAAATAAGCACTCTAGTGGGGGAAATATATTAGTGTTAAAATTAGTACCCTCCTCTCCTCCTTGTAAATGGGGCGGGGTCAAATTTGAACCCCTACTTTTTATTGCAGATTCGGATTCTACGGCTAAAAATACGAAGGATTAGACTGAAACATTTTTTTAGATTCATGATAGATGGCGCTGTAATTGATATTCGATTTCTCCTACTGAGAACCTACGCAAACGATTCAGCAATACATCACAGTTTCATTGTAAATACTCGAAGTTAGTCTTAAACAATTTGTATTTCTAAAATTTTCAATTACTGAAAATGGCTTCTCATTATCGTAACCATATCGTCATAGTGACGAATATCGTCAATTACAGCGCCATCTTTCATGAATCGAAAAAAATGTTTCAGTGAAATCCTACGTATTTTTAGACGTAGAATCCGAATCTGCAATAAAAATAGGGGTTCATATTTTAGTTTTAAAGTTACCCCCGCACCACCTAGAAGGAGGTGGGTGAGGATTAGTTTTAAAATACTAATTTTAAAACTAATGTAGTTGTAGAGTGCTTATTTTCAGAGATATTTGAGTGTATCAGGTTAGAAAAATCACCCGATATATGATGGGCACTCTCGTAATTCGACAAAACGCTTCAACGCTATAACACATACCATAACCCTTTATTAATTTAGCCCCACGCCCCTTCTTAGATGAGAAATTGTTGCACAGTTATGGTTTTATGTTTCACACACGTTATGCACTTCTGTCTAGTCAGTTAAGTCAACAATGACGGTCCAGGGCGTAAATGGAACTGATGAAATTGTGTAATCAACAAACGACCGACTAGTGAATGCTTTGGAATTATTATTGCGTTTAAGCGATAAAGGCCAAGAAAATTTACCATTTTGTAGCCAACCTCGGCCACCCAACCATTGGTTGGTTTTAATTATATGACGTGGATAACGCCCTCTCGTTGTATAATCGGCAAGCTTGTCGCGAGATTCGACGTGTCCGCAACTACGGAATGGAATGATTTCAAAATCGCCGAAGCTCGGTTGGCGACGTACATTTTCCACATCTGTGGCATCTCTGAGAGCCAGCCCAGGACAATGATATACTATAGTCCGTCGAAGCAAATAAATGATAGTCTTCGATATTTAGCGATTCAACTACTTGCTGATTCAGTTGGCTAAGGAGCCATGCCGCACGCAACTCAAGCCTTGGAGTTCTATTGGTATTCATTCATGACTCTGCTACTGCAACAGTAACTTCGTGACCCCACTCAATCTTAATAGCCCAAAATCTTTGAAATAATATTTTGGCAATTATAATGACAGGTGCCAAAAACCCAAATGGATCATAGATGGACTTATGAAATAAAACTTTGTTTAGTCAAAGTATCATTAACGTTGAGAGAAACGTCTATTCGTCGAGCGTAATGTTTCGTTAATCACCATCCGTTAATCGCATAGTCGACGTAGAAATCCCGCAAAATAATTTGTGCAACTTTCCAGTTTTTATCTTGTATTAATCGACCTAGATGCTGTAATGGTGCTTTGGTATGAAGTGGAGCGCACCAAGTGCCTTACGTCACCGTTTTCAACTGATACGTTCGAAGTGGTTTGGAGATGCCATATCGCCAAGTGATTTTGTGAAATATGCGATCCGAGGGTTAAACCCATATATAGCGGTACATTTTTTCGATATCTGCCACTAACGATATCGCATGTTTTCGGACCTAAGCAACGTTGATCATAATGTAGGTTGTAGAGTTGGTCCCACTAAAAATAAATTGTTGAGAGATCTTTCGGAACCAGTTGGCTTCACAGACCCATCAAAAACTACTGTAATTTCCTGTGTGCCATTATCGTTTTTGCATATGTCGCAGATCACTATACTCTTGTACGAATTTTTAAAATTCCGTCTTTAATCGTTCAATCACCACAAACGTCCGCTCGATAGACAAGAATCATTTGAACGCCACTCTATAGCAACCTAATCATAACAATGCATCCGATTTAAACGGTAATGATACCATGTATCGACCATCGGCAGCTATTGTAACCGTTTCATTAAAGTGTTTAACGGCTAATTTCTCTTCGTCTGTGTATTCTTCTGGGTAATAAATGGACTCCGATTCCCCAAAATTTTCCAACATATTATCCAAATTACAATTCAACTGAAAACTATTGGGCATTTTCCGGTCACCATTGATGTTATATCCGCAAGACTCTATTTTAAGAGTTGGTTTTAATCGTTGTTCGTAAACATGATGGATTTCGGCGGTATTGTACTAACCAGAATCCAATAAAATACTTGCAACTTGCAAGTACTCCTTCTCCAAATGTAGAACTAATTGGCCATGAGTTATCTCTTGTACTTCATCTGTGGGTTTAGTAGCCGATTCCACTGATTCACATGTGATTGAATTTATTTGCATACTAGATATAGCGGGTTGTTCGATGCGATTACCGCGCAACAGTGTATGATGTCGAAGAAAGCATATTCTGCATGTTGATCTAGAAGACATCTGTCTCTGATATGTGACCGGGACAAACAATTGTATCATGCTCCTTTTGTTTGTAGTAACAAAAATGTATCATCACGACTGATGTCTTCAAATTCCTTACACCTATACAAAGGATCATCACCATTGCACTTTAAACAATTTTTTCTGTGTTGGACAGCGTTGTAACATTTTAGAATTTGTTGACTATGAGAGTCATTAGGAACTTTAGGTTGATTGGTTCCAGCTTGGCAGATTTCCATTGCATCACACTGTTTATTTAGAAATTTGAACAACTCTTCAATAGTTGGAAAGTTATTATCGGCTGATGACAACGCCCATCTGTGTTGTATGTTCTTATTCAATCTAGGTAGCAATACCTGAACCTCGTTTATCAGCCTGATTTCCCAGCGCCTGTAATTTTCATAACACTTCATCACATTTATTACACAATTGTCGTCACGATCCATCCTTCGCTGAAATTTCTGACTGCTGCAAGAATGTTTGAACCATCTCAGCCACAATATAACGTTTCTTGTCAGATCAATCTACAAGTTTCCCTGAAGCGAACGGATAGTTTGCATCCGTTAACTGCCTGTGCTTCATTAGGTCAGCGTCCTATTTTATCAACAACTCTCTGTGGGAT
Organism: Tipula vernalis; assembly: GCA_958295665.1. Taxonomy (NCBI): domain Eukaryota; kingdom Metazoa; phylum Arthropoda; class Insecta; order Diptera; family Tipulidae; genus Tipula; species Tipula vernalis. The sequence continues at coordinate 300,795,778 of OY282560.1, read as the reverse complement.
GGAATTTATATGAAATGTATGATTCCCATCCAAGTTTAGTGTCTTAATTGACCTCTTCTTTGGAATATCTTGACATTTCTGCAGTGATTTATTTCAGTTATGAAATGTTGGCCTTGTAAATACTTGATAATTATTTTTTCGGGTTGTAGCAATTCTTCCTGATTTAATCAAGTTTTCTTTTCTATTTTGGCTTCTATAGGTTTGTATCGATCAGCTACCATCAATCGTTGCTCTCTCGGCTCTTTGAGTTTGCTTAATTATCGCCTCGCATAAGCTAATATTCTCTTTAGTTTCTCGAAAGAGTTATAACGTGTTAAATAAAATGATCAGCAACACCTAACAATATGTCCAAGCCGTTGGATTCTCGCTCCTCTTCGGTATCGTAGGATGATCTTTTAAGCATAACCATAGTCTGGTCCATTCCACTTTATACAGTCTGGATTTAGGAACTTACATACTAATATCCCTCGTGAGGCTAAATGACGTCAATACTCACGTGGGAAATGTTTTAGGATAATAGATATCCGATTGGCCACAAACTAATTCGTAACATTTTATAGCACTATTTTACTATCACAAACCTAGAATGCTTTTGATCAGCTACGTCAATAGTACTTCTCCCAATAGCTCTAATCTATTTTGACTTAATTGTTGAATCGGTGCTACTCTAGTGTAAGCCTGCAATTACTCCAATGGAAATATTAGTTTTAGCGTATACAACTCAACTACATATACGCCAATTCACTGGCGTCGGAAAAAACTCGTGTAACTCAACTATATCAGGGAACTTCAGCCATCTGGGAACAATCAACTTTTTAGCTTCCTTTACCCCATGGCGCAGCGTATTCGATCTGCTATATACATCATTTGGTAGCTGATCAACTCATTTACGATCTTAAAGCGACAAACTCTGAAAGAGTATTTTTAGACGCATGGTTAGAAAAACATGTATTGAAAAACAAAAAGTATCTAACTCTGGTTCCGATTGCAGGCCTAGCGGCTTAATTGTCTCATCTTCGGATTTAACTCATTATGTAACATGGAGCTTTTAGTCGTTCAATTTCTTAATGTGAATCCGTATGATTCTAGAATATTAGCGATATGCTGACTTAATTGGTTCTCATCGTTGGCTCTAGTCATTAGATCATCAACATACGATAAGTACATTTCCCTTTGGATGGCTTCGGAATACTTCACTTGATTGGTCTTAGCTGTTTATAATACATACTGTTTAATTGGTTATTTGGATTGATTCTCTATAGTATCCGCAGTACTTTAGGTCTTCCCGGTTGACCCTAATTTGCCGATACATTTTGTAGTAGTACTCGTCCCTTTTATCCCACCGTGAGACAGAAAATAATCATTAGAATGAAATTTGCATAGTTATCTTGAATGTTGGGTTTGGTCAGAACTTTTTTTCAAAAAATACTTCGACGCCCAGCAAGACATCGATTTGGCCATTTGGGTTGAACTTCGTAGTAAAGTTGTAGTACCGATGCCGCCTGACACCTTGGCACGACCCCTAATTGTTCAACCCTCTTTGTTCGTCTCAACTTAGACTGGTCTAAACCACTCACCATAGCACGCCCGCCGACTGAACTTTATGTGTTCTAAAAAGTATACATTCGGGCGAATTAATATAAAATATTTTTCTGTTGTATAATAATATGCTAATGAAATATATTTATTTAATGCCTAAGAAAATTGATATTTCGAGATTTTCAACGATCGGGAAACATGTCGTCGGCAGCTCTATGTGTGTGCTTTGATCATGCCAACCCGTTTAAAAAGTTATTTGGATTTACCTAGTTAATCTTAGATTAACATGTCTAAGAAAATCGAAATCTAGAGATTTTCACCGATCGGCAAACATGTAACTATGTTAGTTCGGTAGGCCTATATATGATTTTGATTATGCGGTACAGGTTTAAAAGTTTATTGAGGTTTACCTAGTTAATCTTAAATTATTCGAAAATGTGATAACATGTTAAGACTTAACAGCATGTCTAAGAAAATCGATAACTCGATATTGTCACCGATCGGCAAGCATCTCACTATGATATTTTTGTAGGCCTATGCGTGTGCTTTAATTATGCCAACCCGTTTAAAAAGTTAGTGGGGTTTTAAAATATATAGTTTTTCTTCGACCTCAAGAAACAATTAATTCATCAATAGAATGGACCAAAGATTTCCATTCGGGTTAAGCTACACTTTATTGCCGCACGTACTCTCTTAAGCGCCAATAAATCGGCCATTTTATAATTCACTTAATTTTCGCTTCCCAACATTCACTACGCGAAACACGTGATTTATAGAGAGCAATATCCACGTAAGTATCCAGTATCCACCCAATAGCGTGGTATACACCCAATAACGATGATTTTAATATGTATCTAGAGATAAGACTTTATTAAATCAACATTCAACCTTGATGGACTTACATAAAATCTTGTCTGCATAATTAAAAATGAAAAAATTATTTTTTTCCCTCTTTTTAGTTCTGCTAACCGTGATCTCTCCAGCATAATTAAAATAATTGAAATTTTTATGTTTACGGTAAAGCAATTTCACATCTTCTTATCGTAATTAATTCATTACAAAACTAAATTGGATTTAATTTATTCATCATTGTGTGTTGTATATTATCATCACTTGTAACTACATTTTTCAATTAAACTAAAAAAATGTCCATACATAATATTACAAAACATTAAGAGTAAAATTAAAATTTATTCAAAGTGTGATCAATTAATATCTTTCCTGTGTACTTTGTTATTATCTACGTCTCTTTTTTTTTGTGTACTTGCTGTCTGTACTACATAATGGATTGCAATTAATTAAACAACAAACGTTTTTAATTCCCTTTCATTGTAATTTAAATTTCTGTGTCTCTTCAGGTATGTTATATTAAGTATTTACATGTATAAATTCTCTAGTAAGGTGAAAACTATGGATGGAGTGAAATTGAAAATGAAATGACTGTTTTTTTTAAAACAAAGGTTCTTGATTAACCTTGTTTGATGTGCGATAGAAATTGGTTGTGTAAAATTTTCACTTTGTCAGTTCGAAATTGTCTGTTCATCGCAAACGTAACAAAATACTGTTGCTATACTTATATGTACTTACTTTATTGTGAGCATAATTGTATAATTTAATTTAATTTAATTTTTTATTTTTTGAAAATGTTTCAAGTGAATTTTGTGATGGTGAGTTGTTTTGTTGTGATGTGTATATTTGATTCGGAATTGTATTTTTGTAACATCTCATCTCACATTATTATCTGATTATATAGCTTGTATGTTGTATTTACATAATAATATTATTATTATTATTATTATTATGATGATGATGGATGGATAGATATAGTAATAACAAATATTTTGAATTTCCCTTGCATAATAATTGTAAAACTAATAAATAATTTTGTGTATTGTGAATATGATTAGAACACTGAAATGAATATGTTTGTACATTATGATGTACATAAAATAAATTCGTAGTGTGCTCGATTTGGATCACCCTTATTCTAAAACGAATTTTATTGTTTAGTTTAACTTTCTTTAATTTTTTTTTTTTGTTCGGCGGTTTGTGTGGATTTGATTAAAGAATAATTTTTTGAATAATGACACTAATTGGCGACAAATACATGAAAACGTGTTATGTAAATTTCTAACTAACACGTTTACGTCAAGTAGAATAAAAGTATGTAGCAAAAAAGTAGCATGTTATTTAGTTTTTGATAAAGTATTAAAATATTGTACTTCAGAATCTATGTAATAATGGGGTCCAAAATTTTTTCAACCAGCTAGGAAATTACAAATAAACGAAAAGTGTAAGTTGACTGGAAAGGTGTAGTTATATATCAAAAAGTGTGACTAATTAGTAGATTACAATAATTGATAACGCATTGTTTAAAGATGCTACCAGGAGTTGCCCTATGTTTTCAGAATCTGGGCGAATAAAGCCTGTTGGGTAGAGAGAAATTCCCAATCAACTTGGCGAATTGTTTTATTTTTATAATAAAGGATCTTCTCAACAGTGGTTGTACATATTTTAATTTATTTAATATTTTTAAATTAGGTGTTGTCGCTTCCACGGATGATGAAAAAAATGATCGAACCAAACTTATAATTTTTGTTTAATTCTGGAAAAAGAAGCATAATTCATATCCGCATCAACGGCGGTCAATTATTCAGCAGCAGTCAAATTGTTCCATTACAATTTATGAATTCCAGTGTAATGATGACATCCAGGATTGTAACCTAAAATCAAAAAAAGAATACACAAAGAATCGTTTGATTATAAATATAATTACCATTTATACTTATCTGAATTCATTGTACATCAGACGCTTCTTTATTCCTATAATTTGGTAGCTGAAATTGTAAAGATAATATTTAGTTTAAATTTAGTTTTATATAGATTCATTTAGCTTACCACCACCGCTTTTATTTGTTTACTTATTGTTTTGACAGTTCCAATTTGGGTACAAGCCGTGAATTATTATATTAGGTATGATGGTACACGTTCAAAACTTGTACTAAAATTGTATATTGGTCAAATAAGTTTATAATATCTGTCACCAGATGCACTTTATATAGTTTTTAGGAAATTTTCCGAAAAATCATTGCATTGTATAAATTGTCACTCTATAAAACGTTTTTATTCTGTAAGCATCAGAAAAACATTACCTAACCTAAAAATAAAATTATTTATGTGAAATAAAATTAAAGTGAATAAATTATTTTGCTTAAATAATTACCTATTATACTTACCGTGTATAATTTTGGAGAATATACTTACCGTGTATATTCTTACAACCAAACCAAGTGTAATTAGTCGCCAAACGATAATTACCACCTGTATTTTTGATTACAATCAAAGGTACAACAAAGGTAATTGCTTTGTACCTAAAAGTAATTACACATAAAATTGGTCCTTCGAGCCGGATCTTTCGAGATTCAACCAGTGTTCGCCGAAGAAATACAAACACGCTCAACCAAAGCAACAATTTGAGATAAAATCCCGCAATTATAAGCTTAGTAATTCCGATTATCTAACGGGATACGGGTTACATACCGTATTTGTTCCAGAACATTTTAATCAAGGTCACACGTGGTCAAGCAGACATTTTGATATTCTGGGAGTTTGCGAGTGAATTTTTTTTGTTTGAGTGTTGTGCTATAATAGTGAAATTGTGAAACCAAATGGAAGCGTTATTAAAAAGGAAGTCTGTCATCAAGGGACAATTTACTAAGTACGCTACTTTCATCAACCTAAAAGGGAAAGATGCTACAGTAGAAGATCTGAATGTTCGCTTATCAAAAACTCTAGAAATTTATAAGCAGTTCGTGGCCGTAGAAGATCAAATATTTACGATTGATAACAGTGTGGCATCTGAAATGGATTTAATTGATGAAATGTATTTCCCGCTTGTATCCAAAATCCAAAGTTTAATTAGGAAACAAACTTTATTGCCAATAGCGCAAGCAGATGGCGAGGATGCAGCTAATGTTACAGCCAACACAAGCCAATATTTCCGATCGGATTTTAAGTTACCCCGTTTAAATCTTCCTGTGTTTGATGGAAACGTGAAGCAATGGCAGTCATTTTATGACATATTCGTGTCAACGGTGCACGATAATATCAGTTTATCTCCAGCACAAAAATTTAAATATTTGCTTGGTCAGTTAAGAGGTGCCGCATATACTTCCCTCTGCCATTTTCGGGTAGATGATGCCAATTATTATGAAGGATTGAAACGGCTTGTACAAAAGTACGATAAGAAGAAGCCAATAGTCGAGACATACATTCGTGATTTTCTAGCAACACCGAAGTTCAATAAGGCAACAGCTAACAACATAATGAAGTTACATGATACCATAGACGAAACAGTGCGCGGATTAAAATCGCTTGGTCCAGATGCAACAAATCGGGACCCATGGATACTTCTACTAGCTACCGACAAACTAGATGAGGAAACAAGACGTATATGGAAGTATGAAAGCGCAAACGTAGATTTTCCAACAATTCAAATGCTACTCGAATTTTTAAATAAACGAATGGATGCATTAGTCGATACAGTTGCAGATCATGTCCAGATGAAGAGCAATTACAATAATCAAAGGTACCCCACAACCAAATCGTACCACACTGCAGTTCAATTACCTAGCTGTCCATTATGCAACAGTCAACATAAACTATTTGATTGCGTGAAATTCCGAGAATTCTCTGTAACGGAACGTCGAGATTTTATATCCAAAGCCAACCGATGCTTTAACTGCCTCAGCCAAGGGCATGTTGTAACAAATTGCCGAACCACCAAACATTGCCAGAAGTGCCCAAGACGACATAACACGTTGCTTCATTTTGTACCGGAAACACCTATTCCAGTGGCTAACCATATATGTTCATCCCCAGTCGAAAGTGCAGTAACTACAGAAAAGGTTTCAACCGCAGTAAATTTGCATCTAATCGAGAACCCAAAAGATGTATCAACTTTTCTGTCACCATCGTCAACTAATCCAACAGTACCTATTCTACCAACAGCTTGTGTTGAGGTAGAAGACAAATATGGCAATTGGGTTAAGGGACGAGCATTGTTGGACTCAGGCTCAACACATTCCTTCATTACCGATAGTTTTCTCAATTTATTGAAGATTCCACGCCATAAATCGGACATGAAAATCCGCACGCTTAATAGTACTGAAGCTGGATGTTCAAAGGGAGTGTGTGTGTTAAAACTTAGATCAAATATCGACCATGATTATCAGATACCGATAGAAGCATTAATTATACCATCCATTACGTCGTATTTACCAGTTCAACCTACAAATCTTCGACTTGAGGAAGTCGATAAGTATAGACCGTTAGCTGACCCAACTTTCAATACCCCAAGCAAAATTGACCTGTTATTGGGATGTGAACCATTTTTCCATTCACTTGAGGTCGGGTCAAAGCACAGTGAGCAAAGGAGCACCTTTGCTATAAAGTCCAAATTTGGCTGGATAATCGCAGGCAATATACCAGCAAATTCCAAAGGTACCAAACCTGTCGTCAATGCAATACAGCCAATAAACTCCGTTGAGATGAGTGATACATCTCGTGTTGAAGCACTAATCGAACGATTCTGGAGAATCGAAGAGATTGTAGCTGTAAACCCGCTAACGTCCGAAGAAAAGGAGTGCATTGAATTATTCAACAATACAACAAACATTGATGATAATAAAATAACCGTTTGTTTACCATTCAAGCATATACCACCAACCATCGGAGAAAGTTATTCACAAGCAGTCAAAAGATTCTACGCATTAGAACGTCGTCTACAGGCGGACAGTCGATTAAAAGCAGCTTACCATGAATTTTTGGAAAACTATTTGAAGTTAAATCATATGGAACTAGTACCGAAAGATGAATTGGATAAAGCACATAATTTAATATTTTATTTACCTCATCACCCTGTGCTGAAAGAGTCAAGCAGCACAACAAAGGTGCGCGTAGTATTTGACGCCTCCGCCAAATCAAGCAGCAGCCACTCTCTTAATGACAACCTGATAGTTGGACCGACTATACAAGATAATTTAATAAACATACTCATCCGATTCCGTAAGCACGAGTATGTATTTTCGGCCGACATTGAGAAAATGTTCCGGCAAATTTCAATTTCGAAGAAGGATAGTGATTATCATCGCATTGTGTGGAGAGCTGATCCCAAGTCAGAGTTAATTCAGTATCGGTTAAAAACCGTAACCTACGGTACCGCTTCAGCACCATTTTTAGCAACTGCTGCACTGCATTATTTAGCCGATCAGTTTGGTGACACATTTCCAAAGGCTAGTGCAATCCTGAAGTCGGACTTCTATATGGACGATTTGATGTCTGGATCAGACAATTTAGTTTCCGCACTTATCTTACAAAAGGATTTAATCAGCTTATTGAAACTAGGCGGTTTCAACATTCGTAAGTGGTCCGCTAATCATCCTCAATTGCTCGAAAACATACCCATTGAGAGTCGCGAATTGTCATCCTGGGAAATCACAGATAGTCAGATGATATCTGTGCTTGGAATAAAGTACAATCCAATACACGATTACTTCTTCTTCAAAATCAATTTATCGTCAGCAAACCAATTTACCAAAAGATCATTTCTATCAGAGATCGCCAGAGTTTATGACCCGTTGGGTTTACTGTCACCAGTCACAGTGGGATTAAAAATACTGTTTCAATCTCTTTGGCTGCATGGCATTACTTGGGATGATGAGTTACCACCACATATATTAGACAAATACCTGCTAATACGTAACCAATTGAATCTACTAACCGAAGTAAGATTTTCGAGATGGTTGTGTATCACCGAGCAACAATTGGAGCTTCACGGATTTGCCGATGCATCCTTGGATGCATATGCCGCAGTCATATATTTGCGTTCAATTCAGAATGGCCAACCTAAGGTCAACCTACTTATTGCAAAAACTCGAGTTACTCCAATTAAAGTCATAAGTATTCCAAAACTCGAGCTAAACGCTGCAACATTATTAGTTCAATTATTAAAGATTGTACTAACATCTCTCAATTTGCCGAGAGAACCTAACATTTTTCTATATTCAGATTCTACAATCACGCTGCAGTGGCTATCCAAACCGCCAAAATTGCTGAAAACGTTCGAGGCCAACCGCGTCTCCGAAATAATGATGACAACCAAGCTTAGCCAGTGGTATTTTATTCCAACCGAAGACAATCCAGCAGATTATGCTACTCGTGCTATGAAGCCGCAAGAATTTGTAAATAACTCAACGTGGATTAATGGTCCAAAATTCTTGCACGAAGTCCAGATCCAACCTATAAAGTTACCGATAACCGAGACGTTAACTAATTTTGCAAAAGTCCAACCAAGTTTTGGCATTATCAGTAACCTAACCGCCAAATACTCTAATTGTCGTACAATGTCTCATGTTTTAGCCTATATTCTACGGTATAAAGAGAGGTTAACCAGAAAATCAACCCGAGTACAGCAGAAAAATTTAACATTAGAAGAGATTTCTAATGCCGAATCTATGATATATCGTTTCGTTCAGCAAGAAACATATAATGCAGATATACACTTATTGTCGAGGGGACAACCACTACAAAATAATTCTAAAATTTTAACATTTCATCCGTTTATAGATGACAAAGGTGTTCTCCGAGTGGGAGGACGTTTGAAATACGCCAACGTAGACCTAGATACGAAACATCCGATATTGCTGCCAAGTAACCACGTAATCACTCAGAGAATAGTCATCGAAACGCATTACAAAAATTTGCACTCTGGGCAAAAGATGACCAACACAATCTTGAGGCAAAGATTCGCTATACCATGAGCCAAAAACCTAATACGACGCATTATCCATTCGTGCTTCATATGTCGACGCTACAGGGCTCAACAGCAGCAGCAGCTGATGGGGCAGCTTCCCTCTTGCAGAGTCAATCCATCTGTAAGACCATTCATCGAAGTTGGCATCGACTTAGCAGGTCCATTCTCACTAAAAACATTTCGAGGTCGTGGAGCGAAATCGTTTAAGTCCTACATCGTGATATTTGTGTGTATGGCTACCAAAGCCACATCAATCGAGATCGCCACCGACCTGAGTACCGACACCTTTCTGGCAGCGTTGAAACGATTCTGTGCAGTGAGAGGCCTACCTAAACATATTCATTGCGATAATGGTACAAATCTAGTGGGAGCTAAGCGACAAATTCAAACGTTTTACAACCAATATCTTAATGAAATGCAGGAAAATCAACTTCAAGCTTGGTGTTCCGATAATAAAATAAATTGGCATTTTATTCCTCCGGCTACCCCTACATTTGGAGGTTTATGGGAATCGACCGTCAAATCGTGCAAACATCATTTACGTCGCGTGATTGGTGAAACACAATTAACGTACGAGGAATTCTTAACATACATTAAACAAATTGAATCATTGTTGAATTCGAGGCCACTAGTAGAGGTGCAAGATGACGATTGGAATCCCTTAACACCGGCACATTTTTTGATATTTCAACCGCTTACCATGATACCAGAACCAGATCTTCAAATGTTAAAAATATCTCATTTGAGTCGATGGCAGCTCATACAACAGCTGCTCCAAGGATTTTGGAAGCAATGGTCACAAGAATATGTGACTTCTCTCAACAAATGTTACAAATGGCATACCGAAAACCGACAGTTCAAAATTGGAGATATGATTTTACTGCGTGACCAGAACCTACCACCTACCAAATGGCCGTATGCGCGAATATGTGACATACATCCCGGTGATGACAACATAGTGAGAGTCGTATCTGTAAAACTTCCAAACGGTAACATACTAAAACGACCAATCTACAAATTATGTTTAATTCCAAGAATTGACTCCGATGAGTCAAAGGCGGCGGAATGTTTAATTCTGGAAAAAGAAGCATAATTCATATCCGCATCAACGGCGGTCAATTATTCAGCAGCAGTCAAATTGTTCCATTACAATTTATGAATTCCAGTGTAATGATGACATCCAGGATTGTAACCTAAAATCAAAAAAAGAATACACAAAGAATCGTTTGATTATAAATATAATTACCATTTATACTTATCTGAATTCATTGTACATCAGACGCTTCTTTATTCCTATAATTTGGTAGCTGAAATTGTAAAGATAATATTTAGTTTAAATTTAGTTTTATATAGATTCATTTAGCTTACCACCACCGCTTTTATTTGTTTACTTATTGTTTTGACAGTTCCAATTTGGGTACAAGCCGTGAATTATTATATTAGGTATGATGGTACACGTTCAAAACTTGTACTAAAATTGTATATTGGTCAAATAAGTTTATAATATCTGTCACCAGATGCACTTTATATAGTTTTTAGGAAATTTTCCGAAAAATCATTGCATTGTATAAATTGTCACTCTATAAAACGTTTTTATTCTGTAAGCATCAGAAAAACATTACCTAACCTAAAAATAAAATTATTTATGTGAAATAAAATTAAAGTGAATAAATTATTTTGCTTAAATAATTACCTATTATACTTACCGTGTATAATTTTGGAGAATATACTTACCGTGTATATTCTTACAACCAAACCAAGTGTAATTAGTCGCCAAACGATAATTACCACCTGTATTTTTGATTACAATCAAAGGTACAACAAAGGTAATTGCTTTGTACCTAAAAGTAATTACACAATTTTAGTTTGTTAAAAGCATGCTACAACTCTAAAGGTACAACATTTATTTATATTTCAAATTACAGTGCGGAATTCAAATTATTAATCTATACGATTGGGAAGTTTTTCCTAAGTTTCCTAAAAATAACAAACCATTTGAATGCATGTGTAAAAACTTCGCAATGAAAAACTACTTATAAACGAAAAATTCATAATACGAATATATTAAAAAAAATTTCTTTTAACCAAACAAAAATTGAACAAAAATTTTATCTCCCATATAATTTTATTTAAAACTAATAAAATTGATTATTGAATTGATTTGGTAAAATTAATTATTTTAAAAGTAAAACTGTTTCCAGATTTTTCTTTGGAAACCAATTTTGAGTTACTGTGGGCGAACTTTAAAGGAAAGCCATACAGATTTTTCGAAATCTAAAGGAACAGGTAGGTAGGATTAAACATTTCTAATTTCGCTTCTACTATGGTTGTATATCGATTTTCCAAAAGTTTCTTCTTGTTCCTGAAAAGCGCGCACTCCGAAGGAAACCAATTAAGAGTTGCTGTGGGCCTACCCTAAAGGAGATCCATACAGATTTTCCGAAATCTAGGGGAAGAGGTAGTTAGGATTCAACATTTCTAAATTTGCCTCCACTATGGTTGTATATAGATTTTCCAAAATGTTCCTCATGTTCCTGAAAAGGGCACATTCCAACGCAAACCAATTAACCAATTATTATATTACTCTAAAGGAAAACCATACAGGCTGACCGAAATATAGGGGAACAGGTAGTTAGGATTGAACATTTCTAAATTCGCTTCTACTATGATTGTATAAAGATTTTCTAAAATTTTCCTCCTGTTCCTCCTGAGTTGCTGTGGACCAACTCTAAAGGCAAACCATACAGATTTTTCTAAATCTAGGCGAACAGGTAGTTAGGATTGAACATTTCTAAATTCGCTTCTACTATGGTTGTATATCGATTTTTCAAAATTTTCTTCCTGAAAACCTGTTACGTTCGATTTATTTACTGGCGTGTTTCCTTGTCATGTGCGTTGACGTCAACGAGTTTGAGTTGCGTTGGTCGAGCGGGTGTCGTTACCGCATAAGCTCATTGATGTTGTGTTCCTGAGCAGAGCTGTCAAATTTTTTTGTGTGGTTCTAACTTTTTACTGATGCAGCATTTTAAGTTTTAACGGGACTTCACCACAAAAGAATCCTCCCCAGGCTGAGCATTAGCTGGCAATCGCTGCAGGTGGAGACCGTGAAATATCTGCTTGCCGGCATGAGAGTAAAATCAAGTGTTTCGTAACAGTGGCGCCCAAACGTAAACGGTAAAATCTTCTAATGTAACTTTAAAATTTATTTACAGTTTTTCTAATTGGTTTGTTTTAGGTGTTTGCTGACTTTTATATTAAGGTCAACTACCTTTTTGAATTTAACAGTCAAGTGAGATCACATTTCAAGTTTAATTTTGATTTTTTTTTCTTGTTTTTTTTAAGTTGTTTGATTTTTCATGTTTCGCTGCTATATCGGCTGATTGGTCTTTGAGTTTAGTGGTAGTAAAACGGAAGCATGAATGATCATCCTAACTTCTGTTTTTTTTTTCTTAGAAGAAAAGAAAAATATTTTCTTTTGTTATCCTGTCCAAAGTACCACATTATTTTCCACCACTTCGGTGTTTGAGTGCAATGTCAGAAGTATTTTGTAAGAATCTAGTATTTATTAGCTGAAGGTGCATTTTTATATCGAGGATCATCTTTCAGAGTTATCTATGCAGTTACTTCAAACTAAAATACTAGTAAGAATTTTTTTTGCATTCATTAACAATTTCCTTTATATATTTTATTTTAGTCCACACACACGCACATGCTCATGTTCTGATTATACATACAATTACATACATATCGTCGTGTCCAAATAATAGTATTACATCTACAAATCGCTATTTTTTTGAAGAGGCTTTAAAGTTGTTAATGCTAATTTCGGCTTAATTTTTTTTTAGATAAAGTTCTTTCCAGAAAGTGTGGCAAAAATTTTGTTTAAAAAAAATTAAGCCAAATTTAACATTAAAAACTTGAGACGCCCCTCCAACAAATTAATGGTTTGCAGATGTAATACTCTTATTTGGAGACGACGATATACGTTCTAGAAACATTTGCGATATTCTTGGTTATTTATTTCAATAGTGGTGTGTTCAATTACCATCAAATTATTTTTTTTTTCGTAACACTTATCTAGGTGTATCATTTCATTAATTTTTTTTATATAATTAGTGCTTTGAGTTTTTTTGTTATAACTATATTTACGGTGTATTTTCCTATTTATTGATTTTTTTTTTGTTTTTTTTTTTTGGTAAATCACTTGTGTTTCTATCATACAATATTATTTATTCTAATCAGTTTAATTTTTTTTTGTTATCTTAACTTTTGTTTCGGTAAATACACTATTTAGGCAATTAGTAATCTTAGTGTTATTCCATTTAATCTTATTTATTGACACTTTATAACTTAATATTTATTATTCCCATTTTATACACATTTGCTATATTATTACAAATTATACATTTTGTGGTGAACCGTTCTCGTATCACCGTACGCTAATTTTGAATTTTCCTAGTTGAATTTAATTTGATTTTCTTGAGTACAAATTGTCTTCACGACGATATTTAGCTATCAAGATGAATTTGTCACATTTGAAGGCAGATGATCTCAAAGTTGAATATGAGGTACGTCAGTTACCGTTTGCACTGTCGCAAATAGATACTTTACGAGCAAAACTATTGTCGGAACGTCAATTCCCAATTTTAGTGCCGGTTGGAGACTGCGCAAGCTTATCGAAATCCATCACTTGAAATTAAGATATGCTCCTGCAAACTTAACCGTATTGCTTCCTACCTAGACTGCCCTTATACTATTCAAAGTCCTGAATTACCGAGAATTAGTTCACAATTAATACATATACATGGAAGGCTAAAGCGAATGCAAAATCACTCTAACGAAAAGGAGGGAGTCATCGCATTAATTCAAGATTGTGATCAGCTACAGCTCAGAGTTCGAAGCTTGGAGGTTAACGGAATTTTTAGGTCTCCTCCACCTTTAGCCCATGAGTTGGCTGAACCTATACAACCAAAGTCATCTCCAATAACTTTACGTCCTACGCTCAGTGATGATGTTCGTCTTTTAGACGCCATGGAACAGACATGTTTTTTAGATCATGGTAACGATCAATCGACGCCTCAAAATCAACCTTGCAAGCATCCTCCCATTGTAAAAGAGTCAAGATCGCAGGTTACTCCACCCAACTATTCAATGAATTTTACTCAGCCAAATTCTAATCCACAGTCTGTGCCACCTGTTAAGAATCCCATTGATTATCGTACCGTAGGTAATTCTAGGTTTCAATCGGAAAACGCCATAATCCTTGTAACATAAACGCTCTAGTTAACTCTGTAGAATCACTAATAGACACCATGCGAACAACTGGATTTGCACAAAATGCTTCGCGACCTGATCGGGCTATAGACAACGTCGGCAGACCAATCCTTTCGGTAACACGTTTAATCGCTCCAAAATTTACTCCTCCTGGAACCTTAAGTTTGGCGGATCAAGTACAGATACTCCAGTAGAAAGATTTGTTCCGCGGATTGATCAGATGGCTAACAGAGCCGGAATCAATTTAAATGGTTGTGTACAAGAATTAACTTGCTTTTTAACTGGAGACGCACTAGAATGGTTCTGGATTCAGTTAGAAAGGGATCCTTTGGTCACATTGGACATCCTCAAACGTGAGATGGTGGATCGATTCTGTGCGAGTCGTTCTGATCGAGACATTCGTAGAGCGCTTGATGCTCGAAAACAGAACTATCTGAAGGAGAGTTATGGCAAATTTCAAGACGCTATTTTTAAAATTGCATTACAGGCGCAAAATCTTATTTCAGATCAGGAAATCCTTGAAATTTTGTTCAATAATATGAGACCGGGGTTACAACTAGCTTTAGCTAATAAAGCTAGTTGTAACCCCGGTCTCATATTATTGCCGCTACAACTACAATTAGCCAATTATCTCAGGAATGTCGGTCGCTCGAAAATTTATGGAAACGACTGAGATGTAATCCAGAGGTAAATATTCTCAATCCCAGACCACAGGTGCATGAAGTTTCTTCACTATTCATTCATTTTCCAAATTTATTTTGTTCTGAAACAGATTAAATATTTAGGGCATCTGGTCGGAGAAGGGTGTATCAGGGTTGATCCTGAGAAAGTCAGTGCAGTTTCCGAGTTTCCAATCCCTACCACCATTCGTCAGCTTCGCCGCTTTCTCGGCATCAGTGGCTGGTACAGACGATTTATATCAGGTTATTCCTCTATCGCCGCTCCCTTGACGGATCTATTAAAAGCCAAATCAAAACTCGTGTGGAATGCCGAAGCTGATTCTGCTTTCAATAAATTAAAAGAGGCTCTCATTACTGCTCCGATCCTAGTTCACGCCGATTACGCTATACCGTTTTTCATACAAGTCGATGCGTCCACAACTGGGGTCGGAGGAGTACTGTACCAAATTCATAACGGAGCGGAACACCCAATAGCCTTTTATTCACATAAGCTAAACTCGGCGCAACGCAATTACAGCATCACTGAGTTGGAGTGTTACGCGGCTGTGCTGTGCATAAAACGGTTTAGGGCTTATGTGCAAGGGTTCGAATTTTCTATCATTACAGACCACGCGAGTCTTCAATGGCTCATGAACCAGTGCGATCTGTCAGGGCGATTAGCGCGATGGAGTTTAAAACTCCAGAGTTTTAAGTTCCATATCATCCACAGGAAGGGTAGTCTTAACGTTGTGTCCGATGCCTTTTCTCGCATCTATTGCGACGCTCTCGAACTTGGACCTTCAAATGCCAGTCCTGATTACACGTTGTGTGTAGATCTGACATCTCCGGCTTTTTGTGAGCCTTAATATCCCGCGCGTATTCATGAGGTATCAAATCATCCTGTTTGTTCACCTGGGGTCAAAGTCAAGAATGGTAAACTACTGATTAAACCTTCCTATGGATACCGATACGACAACTCAGATTTATCACCTTGGAAACTTTTTATTCCTTCGGGTCTGACCGCTCAGTTGGTCCAATTGGCTCATTCTCCACCATCATCTAGTCACATGGGCATCGCTAGAACTCTAAATAGGTTACAACGACACTTTTATTGGCCTGGCATGGCCAAAGACGTTCGTACATTTGTCCGAAATTGTGAATATTTCCTTGAGACCACTCATGGAACAAGCAGTCAAAACTAAGAGGCCATTTCAATATCTATATTTGGATTTTCTGGGACCGTTCCCATGCTCCAAAAACCTTAACACTCATGTTTTAGTTGTCTTAGATCATTATTCAAAATTCGTATTTCTCAAAGCCTTTAAAGAAGCCTCTCCGCTCTCATGTGCAATTTTGTGGAGAAGGAAATTTTTGAAGTATTCTCCGTATCAGAAACCGTGTTCACAGACAACGGACAGCAATTTCTTTCGTTATCCTTCCGTCACTTACTAAGTAAGTATGGCGTTTTTCATCGTCGAACGCCGTATCATTCGCCTCAGAACAATGCCGCTGAAAGGGTCAAACGGACTGTTTTGTCTGCCGTTCGCGCCTATATCGGGAGTGATCACACCGAATGGGATTGTCATCTATCTAAAGTGGCAGGCACGATGCGAAATGTTATTCATTCAGCGACCTCATTCTCTCCTCACTTTCTGGTCTTTGGCCAGCACTACATTGGTCATGGCTCCGAGTATGAACTCCGGAGATTATTGGGATGCGACGATGATGGTGAAGCTAGCACTATCTCTCGTTCTTTTCATCAGGACACGGTGCGTGAATGAGTAATAAAGCAACTCAGGGAGGCTCAGTTGAGAGGAGAGGGACATTATAACCAGAGGAGCAGTCCACGTGAATTTGCTCAAGGACAGGATGTTTCCGTGCGTACTTACGTCAAAAGCAACGCCGCACGAAAATTTTCCGCAAAATTAGTGCCTAAATTTGTCCCCCCAAAAATTGTCGAACGCATTGGACAAGTGGCTTATCGATTAGAGGATTTATCAGGTAATCCATTAGGTATTTACCACGCGCATGATATCAAACTCTAAAAAGATTTAGCGGAAATACTTAATTTACCACTTTATAAAGATTTGGCCCGGCTGATGAGACATCTCAGTGGTGTATCAGTTTGAATTGCGTTGGTCGAGCGGGTGTCGTTACCGCATAAGCTCATTGATGTTGTGTTCCTCATGGAAAAGGAGAGCTGTCAAATTGTTTTGTGTGGTTCTAACTTTTTACTGATGCAGCATTTTAAGATTTAACGGGACTCCACCACAAAAGAATCCTTCCCAGGCTGAGCATTAGCTGGCAATCGCTGCAGGTGGAGACCGTGAAATATCTGCTTGCGGACATGAGAGTAAAATCAAGTGTATCGTAACAAACCATACAGATTTTCTGAAATATAGTGGAACAGGTAGTTAGGATTGAACATTTCTAAATTTGCTTCTACTAGGGTTTGTATATCGATTTTCCAAAATTTTCCTCCTGTTCCTCCTGAGTTGCTGTGGACCTACTCTAAAGGAAAACCATACAGATTTTCCGAAATCTAGGGCAACAGGTACTTAGGATTAAACATTTCCAAATTTGCCTCCACTACGGTTGTATATCGATGTTCCAAAACTTTTCTCCTTTTCCTGAAAAGCGCGCCTTCTAACGGAAACCAATTATGAGTTGCTGCGGACCTACTTTAAAGGAAATCCATACAGATTTGCCGAAATCTAGGGGAACAGGTAGTTAGGATTGAACATTTCTAAATTTGCATCCACTATGGTTGTGTATCGATTTTCCGCAATTTTCCTCCTGTTCCTGAAAAGCGCGCATTCTAACGGAAACCAATTATGAGTTGCTGTTGACCTACCATTTTAAAGGAAACCCATACAGATTTTCCGAAATTTAGGGGAACAGGTAGTTAGGATTGAAATTCCACTATGTTTGAAATTAAAATGTTATAATCGGAAAAATTATTAAAGTCAAATTTTTTGGAGGGCATGCCACAGACATTGATGTGCAATACGTATTTTTACTATTAACTTTGTTATTATTGTTAATTTTTAATATTATTTCACCTCTTGCTTTACATTTTATTGTAAATAAGTTACTGCTGAAAATAGAATATGTTAGCAAGAGGTTTTTATGCCTTCATTATTTTTTTGTTCCGATTACTTTGTTTCCAAGTGTGCTTTTCCTTTTAATACTAAATTATTAATAAAATGCTATAAATAAATAAATAATAAACGTATTAACTGATAAAACTAAAACAACCTTTGCCTTCTGCTCAAATTTGTGAAGATTTTGCTAAAATGGACCTAACTTTTTTTTAGGAAAAATTTAGCAAATACTTCACGTAAACTAATTTATCCGAATAATCTGTTACATAATTTTTAACAAATTTTGTGTAGAGCCAATTTGACAGCTAATAGTAAATTTTAAAACAGTGGTGAAAAATTAAATAATTTACAGTGAAAAGTGAATGAACTATTGAGGAAATTAGTAAGTACACTAACCGGGACAGAAAACGGGCCACCATACAAAAAAATGTTTTTTTGTTTGATGCGAATATGTTTTGAACCGCACTAGCTAGAAACATGTAACAAAAACCAAATTCAAGGTCATTCAAAACAATCTTACAAAATATTACCAACGCATACTTTATCTAATCATGTGGGCTGTGTCTTTTTTACTTATCCCACAACATGATTTTTAACTAAATTTTCAAACGTGAATAGCTCTTGAACCGCACTAGCTGGAAACATAAAACAAAAACCATATTCTAAGCCAGTCAAAACAATCTTAGAAATGTAGTATGCCATGGAAATTTTAAATGCAAAATCGAAATTTTGTGAAATTGTTTTTGCGATATTTAATCATTTTATTATGTAGTTTACATTTTGCTGTGTCAGTGTTAAATTTTTATTATGTCGCTAAAGTCAAAAAGTGCAGCGGCAATCATTTTTGGAAGATGGGAGAAGTTACAACGTGTTTCGTCGCGATTTTTGAGACATGGTTGTATACCAGGCGACCAGGTACTCGCAGACAAAGAGTAACAAACATTCGAGATGACTATTTTGAAGTTTCCTCAGCTCTTAGAAATCGCCATGCAACCGCTGTTGAGATCTGGAACGTACGTAATATAAACGTAAGGAAAACAACAATACGGCAAAGGTTGGAGGAGCAGATCTTCATGCACGAAGGCCAGCCACGGCTCCATAACTTCTGCCACAACACAGGTTTGCTCGGCGACAATTTTCCAGGGAACATGAAAATAGGGCTAAACCTGATTGGACCCAAGTGATTGATGAATCGAGATTTTGTTTGCAGTCTCCTGATGGGCGAGAATGAGTATGTCGACGACCGGGCAAGCATTGCGCTCTAAGCATTTTTAGCGAAAGGGTTCGAAGCTGGCTAAAGCTCTCCGAGTGCCATGGGGGTTTCCACACATATTCCCATGCTTCAATAACCTCATGAGAAAAGGAATTAAATAAAAACAAACTAAACGAAAAACGAAACATTGTGTGCCACGCCCTCAGGAGGTAAAGCAAATAATAACTAAGGTGCAGTCGGTGGAGATGACAGCCCTGTCCCGCTCGATTCCCGATCAGTCTGTTGCGAAGGCTTCCTTATCATCGGCCCGCCTACCGGAATTGCCTTTCCGGTCGCGGCGGTTAAGGGACAGGAACCGTCATCTCTAAGGACGATTAATACATGTATCGTGCTGCTCCTTTCGACAGCCTGCCGAAGTGAGCAACACAACCGGAAAGAGGTGGAAAGCCGACCCACAACAAGTACCTGTAGCGGCCCTGTTCATAACAAACATTTTTGCTCAATTTTGATAGCGAAATAACGAATATTATGTGAAGATGTAATTGTCAAACTTTGGTTTGATTGAAATCATCCTACGATCCACAATCCCACCAATAGAAACCTACCCAAACACAAACAAAAACATTGAAAATTCAGGGTAATAAAATTCTAAAAAATAAAAATAAAAATTGTAATAATTAGTAAGATTAAATTAGTTGCTGCAGCCAGTACAAATAAAAAGCAACAAAATTTATAAAATCATGTAATTGATTTTTTTATTGTTTTTAAATAAAATTATAAATATTAAAATAAAAATAAATGAAGTGTTGTATTTAGCATAAAAGTGAATATATGTATATAACGATCATAAACCAGACACTTCAAGTGGTGACCCTACTAAAAAATACGCTAAAAACTATTAAGTGCATAGTTATTACATTAAAGTTTAAAAAATATATAAAATTCGTGGTACAATTGTGAAAGTTAATTATTCACATATTTAATATGAAATGATAAATACTTTATGTGATCAGTGTAAAATTATTTTGTGATGTATAACAAAATTCATGATAATTTATATATTGAAATTGAAATTACATGAGCCACAAAAATAAAAAGTGAAAACACTAAACCACACTTAAAATTAAAAGCAACATATCCATTAAACGCCGCTATATGCGGTTCCAAAAAGGTGAGCAGATTAAAGCGAGCAATTATTATCACCGCTTCATTCCACGTTTAGCCGAATTTCTACAACCAATTCACGCGCACTTGGCAACCTTGTAAAAAAGACCAAAAACAGCCAAAAACTACTTCTGGCCAGATGAATGTAAAGAAGCATTCATCATAGTCAAAAGCGCGCTTGCCAATGCAACATTATTGGCACATCCCATTGAAAATACACCTTTCAACATAACGTTTGACGCATGGAACATTGCCGTAGGAGCAGTGTTGCAACAATTCAATAAAGGTAGTTGGGAACCATTAGCGTTCTTTTCAAAGAAACTCACAACAACTGAAATCAAGTATTCCGCCTTCGACAGAGAACTGCTGGCTATATACTTAGCCATTAAGCATTTCAGATATTTCGTAGAAGGTCGAACATTCACAGTCTACACAGACCATAAACCCTTGATTAACGCTGTACACTCAAAAACAGAACGCAGTCCGCGGCAGATTCGCCATTTGGATTTTATATCCTAATTCACGACTGACATCAGACACATTTCAGGTAAGCAAAATGTGGTCGCAGACACTTTGTCACGTTCATGTGACCCACAAACTGCCTCTATAAACAAAATCCCTGATTTACAAAAGATATCAGAGTTACACCATACAGACGACGAACTTAGAGCTCTGATCAATAAATTTCGTCCAACAAGCACCAAGTACAAACTTGAACTTGTCAATTTCACTGGTCATGAATTATACTGCGAAATCTCCTCTGGTAATCATCGGGTATACATTCCTCAACCACTACGTCGTGTAGCTTTCGATTCACTGCACGGCATTTCACATCTAGGAATTCGCGCATCACGAAAACTTCTTTTTACGCGTTATTTTTGGCCCAATTTGAATCTTGACATAAAAAAAGGGTAACAAACTGTTTGTCATGCCAAAAATCAAAAATACATCAACATACAAAATCACAGCATGGCAAAATCAGTCTTCCTGCAACACGCTTCCAGCACACTCACATGGATATAGTCCGACCGCTTCCACCATCAGAAGGCAGCCAGTATTTGTTAACGATCGTCGACAGGTTCACCCGTTGGCCGGAGGCATACCCTATTCCAGATATGACTGCTGCAACCATTGCCAAGACATTCATCGAGCAGTATATATCAAGGTTTGGCGTTCTCCTTGAATTAACGACGGACCAGGGCAGCCAATTTGAGTCTTAACTCTTCACTGAACTGACAAAAATTCTAGGTTCCCACAGGATTCGGACTACGGCCTACCATCCGCAAGCAAACGGTATGGTAGAGCGCTTCCATAGAACTCTAAAAACTTCACTTAGAGCTCGGGGTAACACCAAAAATTGGAGCTCCGAGTTACCCATTATTTTGCTGGGCATAAGAGCATGTGTCAAAGAAGACCTCAAGTGCAGCCAAGCGGACCTAGTTTATGGTCAAAGCCTTAGACTACCTGGCGATATATTTTCAGGCCCAAATTCTCAACCCCCTCCATCGACTAATGACTTTTTACAACAGCTTCGCACACAGATGCAAAATTTAATTTCAGTCGATTCTCGAAAATCGACAGATTCCAAACTTTTCATCCCGAAAAATTTAGATAATTGGGAGTTCGTATTTGTTCGTGCGGACAGAACACGAGCAAGCCTTACTTCACCTTACGAAGGGCCTTACAGAGTTCTTCGTAAGCTACGAAAATTCTTCATAATTGATAATAACGGAAAACAGCAGTCTGTGTCAATCGATCGCATTAAACCAGTGTTTGGGATTCTAGCACAGTTCGATCAACATAAACCATGTAAAAGGAAATCAGTCAGATTTAATGTTTAATGAATATTCGTCCAAAATATAATAGAACTTTAAAGCTTAATCGCGTGGGAGACTTTGAAGAAAATCAAAAAATGAAATTTATAATAATAATGCTTTATTCAATGTATAAGCCGTGGCTTTTGTACGTCACACATATTTACAACAGTACAGAATACCTTAAAATTAGTAATAATAATATTTCAATATCAATATAACAACACTAAGTACAAGAACTTTAATTTTAAGTTACTAATTAAAACATAACGTTTTGAAAGTTATTAATAGAGCTTATATTTTTTTAATTCTGTAGGCAAACTGTTCCAAGTGATATTATGATGTGATTATTGTAAACATTAGTTCTACTAACAGGCAAATTAATGTTCCTAGCTCTCAATGACATAGCAAAATATAATTTATCATGCAAGTATAATGGTAACAGTAAAACTCAAACAAGTCGCATCCAACGATTGAATCCTTAAATCCAGAATTTTTCTAAGGTCATGAACATATCTCACACAATTATTAAACTTAATCTCAAGTAACCGCTTTGAGGAACTATCACAATTAGAAAATATCACAGCACAATACATTCAGCTACTAATAGGTATAATTAAACTTTTAACAAGATAGGTAGGTAAATGTCCATAATAGGGATCGTTGTACCGATTGTGGATCGTTTAACGATATTTTGTTAAAAATCCGAATTAGGTGCTGCAAGGGAAGTATTTTGTACCTCAAGGAGATCGTGTTAATCAATTTCTTTAATTAAAATAAACCATAGAATGGCAACTAAAAATAGTGAGGGAGCTAAAGCGAATTTTAAAGTTGCCTTAAAAAGTGCCTTAGAAGCTGTAAAGAATGGCATGACTGTTCATACGGCCAGTAAAACTTTCGATGTTCCCAAAACAACATTATACAACCACTTCAAAAAGTATCTAAGCGCTGACGTAAAACAAGGGGCACCAAGTGTTTTTTTCTAAAGAACAGGAGCGACCAATATTGGATTTCCCATATCGAAAGATATTTTATTAGATTCTGTGCAATTACTTGCTAAAGATTTGCAAATTGCATACAAATTTAGAGGCGGTAGACCAGGTAAATAAGTCTCAATTAATACTACATTCCAGTCCGTCTTATAATATAATTTTTCCTGATAGGTCGCCACCGATACGAAGGTTTTATGAAAATAAACCCTTCAGTTTCTAAAAGGGTTTCGCAATATTTAATTAAAATTCGTGCACAAGTTACCGAACATAAAATAAAAGAATGGTTCACCGAAATTACAGTTTACCTGGAAGCTAACGGATATTTACCTATATTCAATCATCCGGAGCGTATCTTCAATTGTGACGAAACCGCATTTTTTTAAGTCCAAAAGAAAATTCTGTTTTAGTCAGAAAAGGACAGAAATCAGTTTACTCGGTAGTGGCCAACGACGATAAAGAAAATGTAAAAACACTTGCCATGGGCAATGCACTAGGGAAACTTGGTCCCCAAATCGTGGTTTTACCATATAAGAGAATTCCTGTTAGTGTAGCTAAAAGTATGCCAGCCAGTTGGGGAATTGGAAGAAGCGATTTGGGTTGGATGACAGGGGAATTGTTTTTTGAGTACATAGCCAATATATTTTTCCCTTGGCTAATAAACAATAATATACAATTTCCAGTTGTACTTTTTGTGGATGGCCACACATCACATACGACATTAAATCTGAGCCAGTTTTGCAGCGAGAACGGAATCATATTGATTGCTCTTCTATCCAACTCCACATCCATAATGCAACCAATGGATGTGGCTTACTCCCATCCTTTGAAACAAGAATGGAGAACAGCAGTTAAAAAGTGGCGCAAGGAAAAAATGCGTCGGGGAGATTTTGTTCCATTGCTATCAACAATTTTAAATATTCCTTGCTTCGAAAGAATTTGAGCAACGGATTTAAAACTTGTGGTTTGTGCCCTTTCGACTCCAACGTTTTATAATTCATTACCTAAATTTTTGCAGTAAACATGTAACATTACGGTTTTTGCTCGTAACTACGTTATAAATAGTGAAGATATACATTATAGTATTATTCCGTGTAAACTGATAAATTGTTTACTGGTGCAACGTTTAGGGGAAATGGGGAAATTGAATAGAATATTCGTAGGCTGCAGTTGGTGTACGACAAGTATCACCAGGTCCAATTGAAAATTGAGATCAATGATAAAACAGCATCAGCTGATCGTGTGACATTTGAAGAAGACTATGAATATGTTGAGGGTACTTTGCTGGATAAACTAAATTATATTAAAAAATTAGAAAATCAAGCAAAGGAACCAATTATTTTTGAGTCAACAGCTAATAGTACCCAGATAGATCAAAACATTCCGTCTATGACAGTAAAGTTGCCTGAGCTCAAATTACCTACCTTTAGTGGTTATGAAAGTGATTGGCTTGCGTTTAGGGATGTTTATAGAGATCTTATACATAACAAAAGAATCATCGATGCCACGGTTAAATTTTTATATTTAATATCACACATTCGTTCTGGTAAAGCATATCATTTGACTGAAAGTTTACCTGTTACTTCAGGTAACTATGAAGTAGCATGGAAAACTCTTTGCGATAGATACGATAATGCTATTCTTATTCAGAAATCTCATATGAAGCAAATATATGAAATCAAATCTCCCCAAGAAAATTCTTCTACTTCCCTTCAGAATTTTATAGATCACTTAGTTAAACATTACAATGCTTTGAAATCGTTGCATATTGAAATCAAAACATGGGACTTGATGTTGATACATCATTTAACAGAAAACTTGATACTTCTTCAAAAATTAATGTTATTAAAAATTCAGACTCAAAAAAACTATTAAACTTCGATGACTTCATAACTATTTTAAAAAATCGTGTCCGAATTTTAGAGGCAATTAAAATTACAACATCTTCTAAACAATCAAATCTTTAGAAAGGTCGACTATTCAAAAAACAAGCCTACTTCGTTAATTTTCAACTTTAACTAGTGGTCAGTGTGTCTACTGTGGTGAAAACCATTCAATTTTAAATTGTCCATCATTCTGTGACGCCAAAATTACTCCACAAATGCGTTATCAACTCATTCGTAATAAGCAAATGTGTACCAACTGCCTAATGGATAAACATAAGGTTGGTGAATGTGAGAAGCCACCATGGACCATTTGTCCCTAAAAGCATCATACTCTTCTACATTTCGGGACAACTTCGAAATTTTTAGGTAACAAGAATACGTCCAAAAATACCGGTTTGAATTTAATTGCAAGGTCAAATACTTCAACTGAAAATAAAATTGTCGGTTCAAATATTATTCACGCTACTGGCATTTCTTCGTGTATATCAAACCAAAAGCAATCGTCTTCAAGACAGGTGAACCAAATTTTAATCGGAACAGCCTTAATTAATGTGACATCTGAATCCAACAAGAACTTGTTATGTAGAGCCTTGTTAGATAGCGGATCACAATTAAACTTTATCAGTGAAAGTTTAGTGAATTTATTAAGCCTCCGAAAATTAACGACCAACAAAATTATATCTGGTATATGTGGCAATGAAACAATTATAATTAATAAAGTGCATTTAACCATATTATCCAGAGTTTTCAATTTTTTACCAAATCTAGAATTATTCATTATTCCAAGGATTACTAATTGTCTACCGTCAAGTCCAGTACCAGTCGATATAGGTTTGGTACCAGCGGAAATGGAATTGGCTGATCCCTACTTTCATGTGCCAAATAAAATTGACATTTTGCTAGGTGCAGAAATATACATATAATTCATTATTTAATAGTAAATCTGTTACGATTTTCAAAAATTTTCCACCATTCTACTCCAGTGTTTTTGGCTATGTTATTAGCGGTCGAGTATTAACCAACAACAGCGTTGAAGAACATTCCACTTCAGCATTGTGTACTATCGAAAGCTTACATAATGATATTAAACGTTTCTGGGAGATTGAAACAGTTGTTGGTTAAAACCAAATATTCTCTAGAAGAAAAATACTGTGAGGATCATTACGTAAAAAATCATCGTCGTCTTCCTTCTGGTCGATATTGCGTCTCACTGCCTATGTCAACGATAATATTAATCAGCTTGGGTTTTCTAATTTTTCCTCTCTTAAACAATTTTATGCCATTGAAAGAAAATTAGTTAGACCCCCGCGTTAGAATATTTATCTTTAGGCCATATGAGTTTAATTATTGATTCCAATATCAACAGTAGATTCGATCACAACACATACTATTTACCTCACCACTTTGTTATTAAAGAAAGTAGTACTACGACCCAACTTCGAGTTGTGTTTAATGGATCATTCAAATCCTCTTCGAAAATATCTCTGAATGATTGTTTAAATAAGGGTCCCACGGTTCAACAAGATTTGTTGTTTATCATTTTAAGGTTTCGAAAACATGTAGTTGCTTTTATCGCAGATATTGCCAAAATGTATAGGCAAATAGTATTGGATGAAGACCAACAAGATCTGCAACGGATATGGTGGAAAGACAACCCTTCGGACAACATAAAATGTTTCAAGTTAAACACAGTAACTTATGGGACTAAAAGTGCACATTGAAACGATTGCATTCCCTTTGGATTCGAAAATATTGATGAACGATTTTTACGTGGATGACGTTTTGACAGGTACTGATACAATCGATAAAGCGTTAAACCTGAAATCAGACTTAATCAAAATGTTAGAAAAGGGTGGGTACCAACTTAGAAAATGTTCGTCGAATTTCCCTGTTATTTCTTCGCCTTCTGACTCTGCTTCGAACGTTTCATTAGTACTAGATCTATCTTGGAATACTTCGTCTGATGAGTTCGAGATGAATTTTTCTAAGTTCTGATTAGAAACGATTTGTACTAAAAGAAACATTTTATCAGAGATTTGCCGATTGTTCGATCCTTTAGGATTATGTGCGCATGTGATATTAATTGCTAAACTCATTATGAAAACGATTTGGACTTTTCACAACGTAGACTGGGATGATATACTTAATCTCAATGTTCGCGATCAATAGATGGATTTTAAGAGACAGCTGCTTCAATTAAATCGCATAACGGTTCCACGATGCATTTTAGTGCCTCAATATAAGCTGATACAGATCCACGGATTCTCAGATGTATCCGAAAAAGGGTTCGGTTGTATAATATATCTGAGGGTTACTGATGACAAGAACAAAACTTCCATACTCTTAAAAGGCAAACTATACCTCGGTTAGAGCTTTGTGCCGCATTGCTGCTCACACAAACTTTACATAAATTGATTGAAAGTTTAGATAAGGAATTCGACCAAATTTATCTTTGGTCGGATTCTGAGATATCTTTGCTTCGAATTAAGCCCGAGCCATCTAAATATGCTTCGTTTGTGGCAAATAGGATTACTCAAATTCAGGAACTTTCATCTCTTCAAAGTTGGTGCTATGTACCAACATCATTAAATCCTGCCGATTTCGTTTCTCGTGGCTTAATGCCTAATGAGTTTTTAAAGTAAGATTTGTGGTGGTCTGGTCCCCGTTTTCTTTTAGAACATGTTTCAAATTGGCCTAAAAATTGAAATTGTAAAATTAGTCCCGATTTGCTAAAAATAGATATTCGAAAAAACTCTTCGACCAGTGCCTGTATTTTTATATTGCATTGGGATTTGATTGACAGATACTCCTCGATCACAAAGCTTTGTCGTGTTATAGTTTATGTTTGTCGATTCATAATTAATCTCCAACAAAAAAAGGAATTAAGGAGTACTGGAGAGCTTACTTCAAATGAGTTAAAAAATTCCTTAATCAGCCTTGTAAAAGCCGTTCAGAATACCGAATTCAGCAATGACATTCAATATATTAAGAAACATGGAACTGTTTAAAACTCCAGCAAACTAAAATTATTACATCCGTTTGTTGATACGAATGAAATACTCTGTGTTGGAGGACGTCTTTGTAATTCAGAACTAAACTTGACAAATAAACACCCCATTATCTTACCAAGTAAACATATATTTTCCACATTAATAGTTCGATCGGAACATATTCGGCTTGTACACTGTAGGCCTCAAACTCTTCTACACAATGTGAGATCCCAATATTGGATAATAGGAGCTCGAAACTTATGTAGGCAAATTGTCAATAAATGTATTATTTGCTTCAAAAATAAGCCCAAACTGTCGCATCAAAAAATGGGAGATTTGCCAGCTGATCGTGTCACGAAATCAAGGCCTTTTTGCAATTGTTGGAATAGAAGTCTGTGGACCATTTTTTGCTAAATCAAACTTAAGATCAAAAACAAAAACTAAAATTTATGTATGTTTACTTACATGCTTCGCAGTTAAGGTTATTCATTTGGAAATCGTAATGGATTTATCGTCCGAAGCTTTCCTGGCTTGTTTACGCAGATTTGTCTCAAGGCGTGGTTATTGTTCGAAAATATATTCGGACAATGCTACTAATTTAATTGGTGCTCGTTCTGAATTAAAAGAATTGCGAAATTTATTTCAATCTCAAACCTTTCAGGATAATGCTAAAGTACTTTGTGCAAATCATCTTATAGAATGACTTACAATTCCCCCACGATCTCCTCATTTTGGTGGATTGTGGGAATCTGCCATAAAAAGTGCCAAGTGGCACATGAAAAGGGTAATAAGTTTACGGTCACTGACAATCGAAGATTATTATACAGTAACATGTCAAATTGAAGCTTGCCTTAATTCACGGCTATTGACCGCACTCTCTAGTGATCCATCTGATTTTACTGCGTTGTCCCCTGGTCATTTCTTGGTTGGCAGTCCTCTGTTAGCCCTTCCTGAACCATTGTTGTTTGATCTAAACATTACCAAACTATCCAGATATCAAACCTAACAGTTGATGCTTCAAAATTTCTGGAGGAGATGGCATGTTGAATACCTGAGTGAGCTCCAGAAACGTTATAAATGGCAAAAGCCTTCAGGTGATACGTATAAAATCAGGTTCATTAGTTGTTTTGCATGATGACAACAGAGCTCCTATTAATTGACCTTTGGGTAGGATTATAGACATACCGAGTTTTTCAAAATTTATTAATGGTGATAGAAATATTTAAATTCTTCGACTAGCGTCACCATTAACCTGCAGACTCAATTCCAACAAAGAAAAAAAAACTACCAGCAGTAGTATCCTCTGAACAGTGGATTAAATATACTCAATTGAAGACGGATAAAAAAGCAAAAGAACAAAATGAGAAAGAAGAAAGGAAAAGACAACGAGAAGAAAGAAAAACGAAACCTTAAAGATAATGAGTACCAGAACAAAGCAGAGCAAATTTTTATAAGAGAGACAAGAGTTGATGTTGAACTTATAATTCAACAGTACTTAATTGTGAAATATGAGGGTGAGTTCTTCCCCGGAATCATGGAAGATAAAAAAAATGACGATATACTTCGTAAAAGTAATGTGCATGTCGGGCAATAACTGGAGATGGCCTGACAAAGATGATGTTTGCTGGTACAACAAGACTGATGTTATCCAGCCCATACCGGAACCAGAACTGATTAACGCGAGAGGAGTTTATTCAGTTCCGTGACAGCAACTAAATTAAAAATTATTTAGGTTCAAGTAAAATTTATTGTATAAAATGTGAATTAAGGTAAGAGCACCCGTCACCGCTACCCCACCAACTACCGCCACTGCGCGTAAAATAGCAAAATAATAAGAAAACCGTTTGGAATTTGGATATCGTATATATTGCACGATAATATACCGAAGCATTTCGAACACAATCGACCATATGTTTTCAAAAGTCCATTACAAATTCTATCTAACATTTCATTTCAATAGCGTTGGTTGCGACCGAAAGAACATTTTTGACAGGTCTAACAATAATTATTAAGAACACGTTGAAAATTAATTTCTTAAGTTTAAATAGTTTTAGAGAAAATCATTGATGGTGAATGTGCTAAAAGTGATAAATAGTGTTTCGTGAATCATTTCCCTAAGTTTTATGTACAAATATTTAAAACTAAATATTAAAAATAGCAAATATTGTGTGGCGGTAATTGATAACACGAAGTTTACCATTTGAACCAACTACCGCCACCCCTGGCGGTGATGGAGTTTTATAATTTTAAGATTTTAAGTTAAAATTATACTTTTTTAAGAAATTATTTAAGTATATAGTAATTGTAAACGAATTAACTGTATTTAATTTTGGTCCAATTATCGCCACTTAATATTTGAACTCCTGTTCCCGTAAAAACACCGACGAAAATATAGTGGCGGAAATAGGAGTTTTGCTATGGCGGTGACAGGTACCAAGTAAAGTTATATTAAAATTAAAATATTTTAATAAAGAAACTACATATTTTAATTTTTTTTTCTAATTAATTTAGAAAAATAACCAAAAAAGTGTACTTTTGGTGTTTTATTTACCAATAAATGCCATTTAATTTCAAAACAGTAGTATTTATTCAGAAGACGATAATAGGTGCAATAATCGGTAGTTGGGTCGTTCTTTTTTCACTTACAATAGAATATGGCGGGGCAAGATAAAAAATTTCAGTACAGCATTGATGCCATGACACAGGCTATCGAGGAAGTAAAAAAGGGACAAAGTGTTAAGGCTGAAAGCTAGAAATATAATGTACCAAGAACTACACTACGTGATAAGCTTAGTTGTTTATATGAGCCAGGAGCAAAGCCAGGACCTCCTACTATATTAAGTACTGATGAAGAGACACTACTAGTCAAGTGGATCCAAAACTTAGCAAGGTTGGGGTTTTCTATTACAAAAACCCAGCTGCAGGATTCCGTTGCAGATCTCACAAAATCATTAAGTCGGCCAAACCCTTTTACTGGTGGGAGACCTGGAAGAAAATGGTTGGCCGGTTTCTTAAAGAGACACCCAGAATTAGCCCTACGTGTGTCGCAAAACTTGACTGCCGCTAGATCACAATTGACAGAACGGAATATTAGGAATTGGTTTGCTGAAATTAAAACTTACTTAGATGAAAACAATTACCTAGAAGTAACAAATAATCCATCACGCATATTTAATTGTGACGAAACAGCGTTTTTCCTTGCATCTAAGAAAAAATCGGTTTAGGTGAAAAGAGGAGCTAAACAGGTTTATTCGAGAATTGCGAATGATGAAAAAGAGTGCATTACAGTAAGAGCATGTGGTGACCTCAGACCACCAATGGTTTTATTTGCATATAAAAGAATTCCCAATGGAATTGTAATAAAAATGCCAAATTATTGGGGTATTGGTGTATCCGATAACGGCTGGATGGCCGCTCAAAAATTGTATGAATACATAACAAATGTTTTCCATCCATGGACTACAGAAAAGAAAATTCAGTTACCTGTAATATTATATGTTGACGGCCACTCATCGCATATTACGCTACCGCTCTCTGAGTTTTGTGAAAAAAATAAAATTATTTTGATTGCTTTATTTTCAAACGCAACGCATATTTTGCAACCCTGTGACGTTGGACTGTTTCATCCAATCAAAGCTGATAGGAATGCTGCGGTGCATAACTACAGGTGGAAAAACAATGGTGGAAAATTGATGAAAGTAAATTTTGATCCTCTGTTGTCAACATGCTTAGAAAATAGTGCAAGACCAGAAACCATATGATGTGCCTTCAGAACAACTGGGCTGTTTCCGTTCAATGTTCAGTCAGGTTGCGCGTGAAATTACTAGTGAAACCCTTAAGTCCATAGACAACAACACAAACGAACCTGCAAACAAAATTAAATCTCCAGACCGAACATTCTTAAATATTTTAGAAAGTAAAATATCATCCAATTTGCTTTCAGAATTCCGCAACTCATCAGGTATTTGGGACGGTGATCTTCAGCACAAAAGCCTATTTGAACTGTGGTACAAAACGATAAGGAATGAAAATCCCACATTTAATTGGCCTAATGAAGATGAAAATTATATTGATAAAAGTTTTTGGTTTAAAGAAAGTGACGTTGTTAATCTAAACGTGCTGGAAGATGGTTCCGTTTTAATTGTGGACGAACCCGAAGAAAAAGAGGCAGCCATGAACACTATTATAGCAGCACTTGTGAGTCCCTTGCATGAATGTTCGAATTTGAATGATCGAACTATCCAATACCATTCAAAAATGCTTCGTATTCGCCACAGCCCTCACAAAACAAAACCGTCAAAATGAAGAAAAAGATTACCCCGGTTGTGGCAAGCTCAAAAATGTGAAAAAGAGCTAAAAGATAGGGAAATGGCTGCAAGACGATTGAAAAGAGAACTGAAATTCAACGAAAACGAAGCACAAAAAGCAATGGTCAATGTTATATCAGAAAGAAAGAAAAAGAAAGACACATTTAATGTTGGAGACTATGTGGCAGTTCATTATGAAGGTGAATTGTTTCCTGGGCTTGTCGTCGGAAAAGTAGAAGTTCTTGTTCAGGTAAAGGTCAAAACCATGGATATGGTAGGATCAAACTGGAAATGGCCTGAAAATGAAGATGTATTAAATTATCCAATAATTGACGTTGTCAAAATTTCTCCGCCATCAATTATAGCCAATCGAGGGCTTTATGCAGTTCCAGAGATAGCTTTAATAAAATCTGGAAACCAATTACACTAAATTGATAATTAGCCTTATATATACGAGTCAATATTCCTAATTTAATTTTTATAAATGCTTATGCATATATGATGGGTGGCGGTTATAGGGAACAATCAAAAAAGTTATTATAATTACTTATTTCTCCAACGAATTGAATGTTTTCCTTTAGGATATCGTGACTAAACTATAATAAATTTAAAAAAACAAATAACATAAATTTTTGGTGCTAAATAATAAAAATACACAAGATTTTCTCAAACTAAGCTACTACGGTGACGGTAGATGGTACTCTTACCTTACCTAGGTTTCAGTTTAGATTTTTATTTTTTTTTGTGATATATATTAAGTTACGCTTATATTTCAGAGTTTTTGTATTACCAAATACCAATGAAGTTAATTTGTATGTGATATTACCTGTATTAGTATTTTTTATTATTTATTTTTTAAACCTTGAATTGTTATTTCTTAAAATAAAAAGTTTTTCATCCCAAAAATATAAATTTTTATGTTTCCAAGTGCGAACTTCTTTGAGATCCACATTATGGACGGCAAACGATCCGCTTTAGGGAACTGAATTTTTAAGCCGATCCACTTTAGGTACCTTAGTATTATTTCACATTTTTGTTATAAAAAGAACCATACAAGTGAAAATTGGTCTATTTTATAAAATAATTTATAAAAAAATTACTGAAACTCGACAAAAATTTAAAAAAAAATTATATTTAAGCACCACATTTAATATAGAAACCGTCAAACCCTTAAGTTTTTATTAGTGATCCGCAATTGGGACATTTACCTGCGTAATTCAACTGGGCAAAACTTTTTTATTAGTCTGAGCGAATATAAAGTATAATTAACACAAATGAGATTATAACATTGTCCAAAAATAGCACAAAATATAATAAAATATATAAAAATATAATAAAAGAAAATACGAAAACTATCTGTCAAATTTGGCTCACAAAATTATCAAATTACTAGAAAATCCAAATATTTTCAAAATTTTGAGACTTATTATATGATCAAAACTATTACAATTACGTTAATAAGCAGGAAAAGCAAAAAAATTGTATGCCTTCAAAATGACATACAAATATACTTTATGTATTTTAAAAAAATGAGGTGACCAAAAAAATTTTATACACCATAGTTTTCGTCTTCTCCAAAATACAGTACCTTATTTCAGATCGGCCCGATCTGCACACCGCCGACGCAGGATCCCTCTCTTACTCACACTGCGCCCCGCTGGATAGCTAAGACAGACTTGCTGCAATGCTTTTCAAGGTTTGTTAACTTGAACCGCTAATCAACATGCTTTAATAAATGGCACAATTATCAACAAATTAGCGCTGTTATTTCACTGACACCCGCACAAAGGAAAACTATTTGCACTATTTTCCATAAAATTTATAGACTCACGGAAAAAAAAACTCAAAAATAGGAGTAAATAAAAAAAATGAAACACCACCATACACTTGTGTATAACAATTTAAGCACCAATCTATTATAAGATTTTTCCCTATTTACTACAATTAGTTTATTTCAATAATTTAAAATTTTTTTTTTTTTTTAACAGGATTTACTTCAGAAACAAAAAAAAAAAATGGCCGCACGGCACCAATTAATATTCATTTTTTTTTTTTTTTATTGTAGTTTATTATAACATATTTTTTGAAATTGTCTCAATGAACCACAAAAAAAAATTAGACATAAGCCATTTGGTCTTCTCACAAAGAAAAAACTTTATCGAAGAAAAAATATTTACCACCGGCCGGCAATTAAAATTAATTTCAAAACAAAAAAGAAAATTCACCAAAAACAATTATCAAACAATATGGCGCAATACTTAACTAAAGTCCAAACTTGATTGAAATTTATTCAATAAAAAAAAACTCGACCCCTCATATTTCTCCTCTTTCATAAAATCTTCTTTTGCATTTGTTTTTTTTTTTAAAAAATAACAAAAGATGTTTCGATTTGCTATTGCCGTCGCGTCATCATACACACAACACACATGAAAAAAAAAAATTTTAAACAAAAAACAAAAGAGAACATCA
This sequence comes from Tipula vernalis, assembly GCA_958295665.1. NCBI lineage: Eukaryota > Metazoa > Arthropoda > Insecta > Diptera > Tipulidae > Tipula > Tipula vernalis. The sequence goes on along the minus strand of OY282560.1, from coordinate 300,760,557 downwards.
TGCATATTGAACAAAACCTGCTAAAATTCTCTCTTAAAGAGAGAATTTTAGCAGGTTTATGATTATGATATTGAACTTTGATGCCGAGTTTACGACCATTTTCTGAAGAAAAATTTTCAACAGGCAACCAATCGACGTAGTCTATTTTGTAAACAAATTTCCCCTTCCGAACATAATTCTTTTGTTTTCCATTTAAAATATATTGAATCTGCTGAAAATTTTTCTTCAGAAAATGGTCGTAAACTCGCACTCAACCACAAAAAAACTCACGCAAACTCTTACTCATGTTTATACTAGGTACGTAATTAATAATTAATCATAAATTTTCCCCTCATACGACACATAATACTGTGTATACACAATCCGAACAAATCTGAGGTTGGCCATGACTTTCGAGTCACGCCGTTGTTTTTAATTTTCCTTTAGAATTTATTCTTATTAAAAATTATTTTTCGTTGAATTTGCAATTTAAAAATTAAATTACATGTGAGTGATGAATTGTAAATTTTGTGAGTGATTGTGAATCATAGCCGAAAGAATATCCAAGAAATGCTGGATCGCTTCGTGATATCCTACAATGTATTCTCGGTTTAGGCTTGTGAAAACATCTACAAATCGCATTTCAGCATCACGAATATCCGATAAAATCATAAACGTGTACTCTTTTTCGCAACAGAAAGCGAAACGTATTGTGACGGTGACACCTAGTGTGTAATAGAATAAGTAAAACTAATAGCTCAATGTTTACTGTACTAAATGGAATTTTCCATGATAAAAATTGTTACGTAATGTTTCTACACTATTCCAACTGGAGAAGTCGTGAACTTTCGAGAAGCTTGGTTTGTGTATATAAAAAGGCGAACAAGATCGAATTGGATTATTAGTATTTGGAACGCGATAGAGTAAACGTGTAAGATTATAAGTAATATTTGGAAAGCGATAGTATAAAGATTAAAAAGGAATTAAAAAGTGATTTAAAAAAGTGTTTTTGTGCGAAATAAAAAGTAAAAGTGATTAGTAAAATTTGAGAATAATTTATATAAAGTGATTTTGTGAATTTTGATTGATAAACTGTGTTGTAATAAATTTTGTGAAATAAATAAATTCGTTGGAGATAAATTAAATTGATTTTGTATTATTCACAATCCAGTGATACGAACCTTGATTGACAAGGCAAAAACGTAACAAATTGGTGACAGCGGTGGGATTGTGAATAAAAAGATAAAGAAAATGATTCTCAACGAATTAAAAGTGCCAGAATTAAAGAGGGAACTTGAGAAACGAGGTTTGGCTACTGATGGTGGTAAAGCAGCTTTACAAGCGCGACTACGTGACGCCATGGAGAAAGAAGGGCTGGACGCGGAACATCATGATTTTGGAGAGAAAGTAACGGATGCAGCAACCATAGAGCAGAAAGCAGAAGATAAACAACCGTTGGTCGAAAAGACACAAGAACATTCTGGAAGTTTCGATTTGTCGCAGTTAATAGCTGCTATGAACCAAATGACAGGACAGATGTGTCTAATGAAACAGCAAAACGAACGACAAATGGTGAAAATTGAGCAGTCAAACCAAGAAATTAAGAATGAAATGGAACAACAAAATCAGTCAAATCAAGAAATGAAACGACAAATGGTGAAAATTGAGCAGTCAAATGAGCGACAGTTGGAGACTATAAACCAGTCTAACCAAGAAATTAAAGACCAAATTGCAGATGGGCAAAAGAGAACGGACGAGAAAATTCTGGAATTGTCTACAAATGTACAAGGCGAAATAGAGAAACTGCAAACGAATTTTAAGACGGAGATTCAAAAGGTTGACGAAAAATTAGAAAGGAAGGTTCAACATGTTGAAGAGAAATTGCAAACGGAGATTCAACAAGTTGTGGAAAAATGTCAACGTCTCGAGAAAGATCTAACTGATGTCAAAGCAAGTGGAACAACGACGCAAGTGGTACAGACCGTTCAATCAGTTAAGTTAAAACCACCAAACTTCGACGGTACATCATCTTTCGGCATTTTCAAATTTCAATTTTAAACGGCAGCCAATCAAAACCGTTGGAATGATGAACATCTTGTCGCAGCGTTAATAGTGGCCCTTAAAGGTGAAGCAGCGGAGGCCTTACAAACAATTCCGGAAAAAGATCGCAACAGTTATCTCGAAATTATGAAGGCGCTGGATAGGAAGTACGGCAGTGACCACAAGCGTGAAATCTATCGAATGGAATTGAAAAGCCGCTACCAAAAGGGAGGAGAATCACTTCAGGAATTTTCATCGGCAATCGAGCGATTAGTACATCTAGCACATACCAGTACGTCGGCCGATTATATGGAAAGGCTTAAAATTGACGCATTCATTGACGGCATTCGAGATCCAGAAACACGCAGGGCGGTGATGTTGTCACCTAAAGCAACCTTTGCGGAAACCATCGCTTGTGCGTTAACAAATGAAACTGCACAAGCCATCACCAAACCGTCAATGAAAATACGCCGAGTAGAAATCGATACAAGCATAAACAACGAGCGGTCAACACCAAGATTCCGAGATGGAAGCGGCAAAATCAGATGTTGGGCATGTGATAAGGTCGGTCACATCTCTCGCGACTGCTGGGAATTAAGAAGAAAAAGGGGAAGATCACCATCTCCTATGCAGCGACGACCAAGCGGGGAGCAGGCGTTGGCTAGGCAAGAAGGCCAAATGACGACGGAGTCGTTAAACTACAAAGAGTCAGCTTAAAGGGGCAGAAGCTGACTCCCACAACCGATTGCCCCATAACCTCCATCCGCGTTTCGAAAGTAGCAAGAGGCGGTGACAGCTTAACAATCAAAGGCGACATTGATGGCACAGATTGCATCATCACTCTGGATACGGGAGCAAATCGCACGATTGTCCGTAAAGATCTGATCGATGGAGATGTACAACCAGCTAATGGATTGAAGTTACAAACAGCAACTGGAGATAGTTCAATAATAAAAGGCAAAAAGACCGTGAAAATAAAAATCGGTAGAACTCTTTTCCAACACGAAGTGCTGATTGCAGATATTGTGGATGAAGTTATAATGGGGATGGACTTCATGAGGGCAAATGGCTTCGTGGTGGATGTTGGACGAGGAGTTTTAAGTTACGATAACATCGAGTTGCCACTTCAATCTAGCAGTGCTGGAGCAACTATCAGGCGAATTATTATTGATCATCGGGAGAAGCTGCCACCGAATTCGGAGACGATCCTATGGGGAAAATTGGAGGGAGGTTCTGGGTCACCCAGGTTGTGGGTTGTGGAAGCTAATGAAGAGGAGAACGGAGCCAAGGAAATTATAATCGGGAAAGCCCTAGTTAAACCAAACAACGACTATAGAGTACCAATTAGGACTCTAAATCTCTCGGATAAGACGAAAACCATCAAGAAAGGGACAGTCATCGGAAAATGTAACGAGGTTTCAACTATAGTAAAGTGTGAACAGAGAAGTCCGGTTGAAAAAGCCGACATGCAAGGGCAGAAAGAAATGGTAGAACAACTTATGCAGAAATGGACCGAAGATCTTACCGAGTCACAGAAAAATTCTGCACATCAACTACTCAAACGGTACACGTCCATATTCTGCAGTACATCGGATAATAACGGAAGGACCTCAATGGTAAAGCACCGCATTGATACGGGAGAAGAGATGCCAATTCGTCAACCACCCAGGAGACTACCTTTGGCAAAACAACAAGAAGTCAATCGAATGGTAACAGATATGCAGGCAGCAGGAGTAATTGAACCATCTAATAGCCCATGGAGCTCACCGGTAGTATTGGTCGAGAAGAAGGACGGTAGCATGAGATTTTGCGTTGATTACCGAAAACTCAATGCTGTGACGAAAAAAGATAGCTACCCACTGCCAAGGATCGATGACACGTTAGACACATTATCGGGTGCTCAAATATTTTCGACATTAGATCTACAAAGCGGCTATTGGCAGGTGGAAGTCCATGAGGAAGATCGCGAGAAAACAGCGTTCAGTGTGGGTAACGGACTTTGGCAATTTAATGTTATGCCGTTCGGATTATGTAATGCCCCTGCGACTTTTGAACGATTAATGGAGCGCGTGTTAAAGGGATTACATTGGAAGACTTGCCTAATATATCTGGACGACATCATCGTTATGGGGAAGGATTTTGACGAGCATCTAAAGAACTTGGCGGAAGTTTTGGATCGGATACAGGCTGCCGGATTGAAGTTAAGTCCAAAGAAGTGTAAGCTGTTCAGAACTGAAGTCAAATATTTGGGTCATCTCGTAACGATTAATGGAATTCACACCGACGAAGAAAAGATCGCAGCGGTAAAGAACTGGCCAAGACCTAAAAATTTACACGAATTACGAAGCTTTCTCGGATTGTGCACCTATTATAGACGCTTCGTGCCAGGATTCGCCAACATCGCCAAGAGTTTACACGAGTTGACTAGGAAGAACAAGGCATTCGAATGGAAGAATGACCAGGAAGAAGCATTCATGGAACTAAGGAGACGGTTGTGTGCCGCGCCAATCCTCGCGTACCCTATACCCAACGTGAAATTTATTTTGGACACCGATGCAAGTAATGACGGTATAGGAGGTGTGTTATCACAGGAAATTAATGGTCAAGAAAGAGTTATTGCGTACTACTCCAAAACATTATCGAAACCGGAGCGTAATTACTGCGTGACACGGAAAGAATTGTTGGCTATAGTGGAGTGTGTCAAGCATTTCCATAAGTATCTTTATGGCCAAAAATTCCATTTACGGACAGATCACGGCGCTTTACGGTGGCTGTTACAATTCAAGAATCCAGAGGGACAAGTAGCACGCTGGATCGAACGTCTTCAAAGCTACGATTTCCAAATTGAACATCGGAAGGGAAGTGCACACAGAAATGCCGACGCATTGTCAAGACGGCCGTGTCCAGTAGAATGTAAACATTGTGGCCATGTTGAAGCAAAGGAAGGCATCATCGACGTTAGGCTTACGCAAGTGCTGCCTGATGAGGAGTGGACCGACGAAATGATCAGGAAAGAGCAATTGGATGATACGGATTTATCAGTTATAATGGAATGGAAGGAAAAGGAACACCGGCCAACTTGGAGCGAGATCGCGGACAAAACTCCCATTGTCAAGGCTTATTGGGCTCAATGGGATAGCCTCCGTCTTGAGAATGGCTGTTTAAAACGATTGTGGGAAAGCACGGATGGCAAAGTGAAGCAATTGTTGCTGGTGATACCAAAGTGCCGGATTGTAGAAATTCTGAATGAGTATCATGGAGGAGCAAGTGGGGGCCACCTTGGAATTAATAAAACTCTAGCAAAGATACGTCAACGATTCTACTGGGCAGGATGTAGGCAGTCTGTGATAGAATGGTGCCAAAAATGTGACCAATGTGCGGCGGTGAAGGGACCCGCACGCAAAAGTCGTGGAACCATGAAGCAATATAACGTTGGAGCACCATTCGAAAGAATTGCAATGGATGTAGCGGGCCCATTTCCCACCACTGAGAGCGGCAACAAATATGTGCTAGTAATCATGGATTATTTCAGCAAATGGCCGGAGGTGTACCCCATTCCCAATCAGGAGACGACAACAATAGCTGATGCCGTGGTAAACAATTGGATTAGCAGATTTGGAGTGCCGATGGAGATTCATACCGATCAAGGACGGAATTTTGAATCGGTGGTGTTTCAAGAAATATGCCAGATGCTCGGTATAAATAAAACGAGAACAACGCCTTTGCATCCACAGTCTGACGGTATGGTGGAAAGATTCAATGGTACATTGGAGGAATATCTAGCAAAGGTCGTTGAGAAAAACCAACGCAACTGGGATCGACATATACCGATGTTTCTGATGGCCTATCGATCAGCAATACATGACACAACCGGAATGACACCAGCTAAAACGTTATTTGGAGATAATCTACGGTTACCTGGAGATCTAAAGTTTGGGGCTGTACCGTCATCGGCTTTATGTGGACAAGATTACGTAGACCGAATGAAAGAGGAACTTAATGAGATTCATCAATTTGTACGGGAGAAAATACGGATGTCAAGTGACCGGATGAAGGCTCGATATGACATACGAGCAAATAACCAGGGCTTCCAGGAAGGGCAATTAGTATGGCTTCACAACCCGCAACGGAAAAAGGGATTATCACCGAAGCTGCAACCAGCATGGGAAGGGCCTTATACTGTCATCACAAGGATGAACGACGTGGTTTATCGGATACGGAAGGGACATCGAGGTAAACCAAAGGTGGTGCATTTGGAGAGGCTAGCCCTATACAGAGGAGGTGATTTCGGTCCTGTTCGGGACGAACAGGCTTAGGTGGGGGATAGTGTGACGGTGACACCTAGTGTGTAATAGAATAAGTAAAACTAATAGCTCAATGTTTACTGTACTAAATGGAATTTTCCATGATAAAAATTGTTACGTAATGTTTCTACACTATTCCAACTGGAGAAGTCGTGAACTTTCGAGAAGCTTGGTTTGTGTATATAAAAAGGCGAACAAGATCGAATTGGATTATTAGTATTTGGAACGCGATAGAGTAAACGTGTAAGATTATAAGTAATATTTGGAAAGCGATAGTATAAAGATTAAAAAGGAATTAAAAAGTGATTTAAAAAAGTGTTTTTGTGCGAAATAAAAAGTAAAAGTGATTAGTAAAATTTGAGAATAATTTATATAAAGTGATTTTGTGAATTTTGATTGATAAACTGTGTTGTAATAAATTTTGTGAAATAAATAAATTCGTTGGAGATAAATTAAATTGATTTTGTATTATTCACAATCCAGTGATACGAACCTTGATTGACAAGGCAAAAACGTAACAGTATGTTCCATCTAAAGCGCCAATCAAGTTTTTATGGGCACTATTACTGCTGAATTTTATTTTTGGTATCTCGAACCATCATTGATGAATTTCTCATTGACGGAACAATCATTTGAACAAATCGTGGACCGAGTAGTATTAAAAGCGTTCTGAAAGCGAGTGAGTATACGATGTATCGTTTCTTTATTAACATATTAAATAAGATTCGCATAATGCATGCCAGTGAAGTTTTTACTATATTTGACTAAAATGTTCTTAGTTGTTGTTTAGTAAAAACTTCACTGTCCTATATAGCAATGTGAAATTTTTACTAATTTAAAACTAATCAGAAATATGTAGCTACTCAAATAATGACATTTAGGGGAATTACGATTTTCAACATTTTTCAAATTTCTATGACTCTGTGTACATTTTTACACAAAAATTTGCTAAAATAATTCTATACTAATTTCAACAAAATATTTAGCCAATGGAACTTCATGGTGAGAAACATCACAAATCATAATGCTGTATTTTAAATGACAACAGGATCTTAGCCGATTGTGATAAAATTCGGCACGTACAATAGAAGTGTTATTCTAAAATATTTTTAAACATGCCTATGAAGTTTATACTATATTTTACTAAAATTGTTCTAGTATGATTTTAGTAAAATCTTCACTTGGGCACACAACGGGATGAATATTTTACTAAAATATTACTAAACTCATAAATAATGCTACTCAAATAATGACATTTAGGGGAATTAAGTTGGTCAGGTTCTATTCAAAGTTATTGTGTACTAGTAAGACCAAAATATAAAATTAGTTGTTTATTTAAAATTGTTTTACTTGCCCAATAACACATTTGCAAAAAATTAGGAAGTTCTATTGGACTTTGTCTACCCTTAGTATTAAAAACTAAAATTCTCAATTTACTACTAAGGCCGAAAATTAAAATTAAATGTTTAATTAAAAAAAAAATTTCTGGCCCAATATCACACGATAACAATCGGTTAAGTTAGTTTTTAATACTAAGGGTAGCAAAGCCCAATAGTACTTCCTAATTTCTGGCATAGATATAGCTGAACCTATTGCTTAACCGATAGTTATCGTGTGATTTTGGGCCAGTAAAATTTTTTTAATTAAACATTTAATTGTATATTTCGGCCCTTATAGTAAATTGAGGTTTTTAGTTTTTAATACTAAGGGTAGCAAAGTCCAATAGAACTTCCTAATTTTTGGCATAGATATAGCTGAACCTATTGCTTAACCGATAGTTGTCGTGTGATTTTGGGCCAGTAAAATTTTTTTAATTAAACATTTAATTTTATATTTCGGCCCTTATAGTAAATTGAGGTTTTTAGTTTTTAATACTAAGGGTAGCAAAGTCCAATAGAACTTCCTAATTTTTGGCATAGATATAGCTGAACCTATTGCTTAACCGATAGTTGTCGTGTGATTTTGGGCCAGTAAATTTTTTTAATTAAACATTTAATTTTATATTTCGGCCCTTTTAGTAAATTGAGGTTTTTAGTTTTTAATACTAAGGGTAGCAAAGTCCAATTGAACTTCCTAATTTTTGGCATAGATATAGCTGAACCTATTGCTTAACCGATAGTTATCGTGTGATTTTGGGCCAGTAAAATTTTTTTAATTAAACATTTAATTTTATATTTCGGCCCTTATAGTAAATTGAGGTTTATAGTTTTTAATACTAAGGGTAGCAAAGTCCAATTGAACTTCCTAATTTTTGGCATAGATATAGCTGAACCTATTGCTTAAGCGATAGTTATCGTGTGATTTTGGGCCAGTAAAATTTTTTTAATTAAACATTTAATTTTATATTTCGGCCCTTATAGTAAATTTAGGTTTTTAGTTTTTAATACTAAGGGTAGCAAAGTCCAATAGAACTTCCTAATTTTTGGCATAGATATAGCTGAACCTATTGCTTAACCGATAGTTGTCGTGTGATTTTGGGCCAGTAAAATTTTTTTAATTAAACATTTAATTTTATATTTCGGCCATTTTAGTAAATTGAGGTTTTTAGTTTTTAATACTAAGGGTAGCAAAGTCCAATAGAACTTCCTAATTTTTGGCATAGATATAGCTGAACCTATTGCTTAACCGATAGTTATCGTGTGATTTTGGGCCAGTAAAATTTTTTTACTTAAACATTTAATTTTATATTTCGGCCCTTATAGTAAATTGCGGTTTTTAGTTTTTAATACTAAGGGTAGCAAAGTCCAATAGAACGTCCTAATTTTTGGCATAGATATAGCTGAACCTATTGCTTAACCGATAGTTATCGTGTGATTTTGGGCCAGTAAAATTTTTTTAATTAAACATTTAATTTTATATTTCGGCCCTTATAGTAAATTGAGGTTTTTAGTTTTTAATACTAAGGGTAGCAAAGTACAATAGAACTTCCTAATTTTTGGCATAGATATAGCTGAACCTATTGCTTAACCGATAGTTGTCTTGTGATTTTGGGCCAGTAAAATTTTTTTAATTAAACATTTAATTTTATATTTCGGCCATTTTAGTAAATTGAGGTTTTTAGTTTTTAATACTAAGGGTAGCAAAGTCCAATAGAACTTCCTAATTTTTGGCATAGATATAGCTGAACCTATTGCTTAACCGATAGTTGTCGTGTGATTTTGGGCCAGTAAAATTTTTTTAATTAAACATTTAATTTTATATTTCGGCCATTTTAGTAAATTGAGGTTTTTAGTTTTTAATACTAAGGGTAGCAAAGTCCAATAGAACTTCCTAATTTTTGGCATAGATATAGCTGAACCTATTGCTTAACCGATAGTTATCGTGTGATTTTGGGCCAGTAAAATTTTTTTAATTAAACATTTAATTTTATATTTCGGCCCTTATAGTAAATTGAGGTTTTTAGTTTTTAAAACTAAGGGTAGCAAAGTCCAATTGAACTTGCTAATTTTTGGCATAGATATAGCTGAACCTATTGCTTAACCGATAGTTATCGTGTGATTTTGGGCCAGTAAAATTTTTTTAATTAAACATTTAATTTTATATTTCGGCCCTTATAGTAAATTGCGGTTTTTAGTTTTTAATACTAAGGGTAGCAAAGTCCAATTGAACTTCCTAATTTTTGGCATAGATATAGCTGAACCTATTGCTTAACCGATAGTTATCGTGTGATTTTGGGCCAGTAAAATTTTTTTAATTAAACATTTAATTTTATATTTCGGCCATTTTAGTAAATTGAGGTTTTTAGTTTTTAATACTAAGGGTAGCAAAGTCCAATAGAACTTCCTAATTTTTGGCATAGATATAGCTGAACCTATTGCTTAACCGATAGTTGTCGTGTGATTTTGGGCCAGTAAAATTTTTTTAATTAAACATTTAATTTTATATTTCGGCCATTTTAGTAAATTGAGGTTTTTAGTTTTTAATACTAAGGGTAGCAAAGTCCAATAGAACTTCCTAATTTTTGGCATAGATATAGCTGAACCTATTGCTTAACCGATAGTTATCGTGTGATTTTGGGCCAGTAAAATTTTTTTAATTAAACATTTAATTTTATATTTCGGCCCTTATAGTAAATTGAGGTTTATAGTTTTTAATACTAAGGGTAGCAAAGTTCAATAGAACTTCCTAATTTTTGGCATAGAAATAGCTGAACCTATTGCTTAACCGATAGTTATCGTGTGATTTTGGGCCAGTAAAATTTTTTTAATTAAACATTTAATTTTATATTTCGGCCCTTTTAGTAAATTGAGGTTTTTAGTTTTTAATACTAAGGGTAGCAAAGTCCAATAGAACTTCCTAATTTTTGGCATAGATATAGCTGAACCTATTGCTTAACCGATAGTTGTCGTGTGATTTTGGGCCAATAAAATTTTTTTAATTAAACATTTAATTTTATATTTCGGCCCTTTTAGTAAATTGAGGTTTTTAGTTTTTAATACTAAGGGTAGCAAAGTCCAATAGAACTTCCTAATTTTTGGCATAGAAATAGCTGAACCTATTGCTTAACCGATAGTTATCGTGTGATTTTGGTCCAGTAAAATTTTTTTAATTAAACATTTAATTTTATATTTCGGCCCTTTTAGTAAATTGAGGTTTTTAGTTTTTAATACTAAGGGTAGCAAAGTCCAATAGAACTTCCTAATTTTCTGCATAGATATAGCTGAACCTATTGCTTAACCGATAGTTATCGTGTGATTTTGGGCCAATACAATTTTTTTAATTAAACATTTAATTTTATATTTCGGCCCTTGTAGTAAATTGAGGTTTATAGTTTTTAATACTAAGGGTAGCAAAGTTCAATAGAACTTCCTAATTTTTGGCATAGAAATAGCTGAACCTATTGCTTAACCGATAGTTATCGTGTGATTTTGGGCCAGTAAAATTTTTTTAATTAAACATTTAATTTTATATTTCGGCCCTTTTAGTAAATTGAGGTTTTTAGTTTTTAATACTAAGGGTAGCAAAGTCCAATAGAACTTCCTAATTTTTGGCATAGATATAGCTGAACCTATTGCTTAACCGATAGTTGTCGTGTGATTTTGGGCCAATAAAATTTTTTTAATTAAACATTTAATTTTATATTTCGGCCCTTTTAGTAAATTGAGGTTTTTAGTTTTTAATACTAAGGGTAGCAAAGTCCAATTGAACTTCCTAGTTTTTGGCATAGATGAACCTATTGCTTAACCGATAGTTATCGTGTGATTTTGGGCCAGAAAAAGTTTATTAATTAAACATTTAATTTTATATTTCGGCCCTTATAGTAAATTGAGGTTTTTAATACTAAGGGTAGCAAAGTCCAATAGAACTTGCTAATTTTTGGCATAGATATAGCTGAACCTATTGCTTAACCGATAGTTATCGTGTGATTTTGGGCCAGTAAAATTTTTTTAATTAAACCTTTAATTTTATATTTCGGCCCTTTTAGTAAATTGAGGTTTTTAGTTTTTAATACAAAGGGTAGCAAAGTCCAATAGAACTTCCTAATTTTTGGCATAGATATAGCTGAACCTATTGCTTAACCGATAGTTATCGTGTGATTTTGGGCCAGTAAAATTTTTTTAATTAAACCTATAATTTTATATTTCGGCCCTTTTAGTAAATTGAGGTTTTTAGTTTTTAATACTAAGGGTAGCAAAGTTCAATAGAACTTCCTAATTTTTTGCATAGATATAGCTGAACCTATTGCTTAACCGGATTTTACAACCCCTGGGATACTTGAAGTGAAAATTACTAACTTTAATTGAATATCATATAACTTTAAGAAAACATAAAATTAAATTTTGCCAGTTAGGCATCAATCTCATTATGATTTACCGTTTGTCAATGGATTCAACGTTATTTGTGTAAATTTTTAGAAAATTCGCTTGGATTTTACAACCCCTGGGATACTTGAAGTGAAAATAAATATCTTTAGTGGAATATCATGTAACTTGAAGAAAACATAAAATTACAATACAATTACCAAAAAACATTACGATATCGATAGTAAATTCGCATAATTTACAATTATTTATCCAAGATGTTCAATGTAAATTGAATAACACACTAAATGTATTATTGCTTATTAAGGGTAGTAAACCCCGTGACAACTTTATGAAAATTTGCACATATATTGTGAAGAAGGTACACTAACCAAAAAACATTACGAGATCGATGGTAATTTTGCATAATTTACAGTTATTTTATTGAAGATTTTCGATGGAAATTTTGTCACTGGCAAAATTTAATTCTTCTTATAGTTATATGCTATTCAACTAAAATTAGTTATTTTCTCTTGAAGTATCCCAGGGTAAAATTCAAGAGGATTTTTTAAAAATTTTCACAAATAATGTTGAACTCATTGACTAACGGTAAATCATAATGAGATTAATGCATTTCGACCCTACGAGTAAATTAAGCTTTCTAGTTTTAATACTAAAGTTTCCAAAGTTTAATAGATTTTCCTGAGTTTTTGCAGAGATATAACTGAATTTAAACTTCTAATTTTATAATTGGCTTGTAGTTTAATAAATCAATATATATTTCAGTTTATACTAAATAGTCCTTCTATTTTATTTAAACTAATAAATTTAATATTTTATGACGAGATTATTTAGAAAAATGTAAAACAAAAGTTTTTAAAAATTATCAATATTAAAGTTTAAATTTGCAAAATTAAGTGTGATAATTCTATTTCTTGATGAAATATCCCTGAAGGTATGCCTTTGAGTAGCTTCTGCCAACATTTTTATTTAGTAAAAATTAATAAAATCTTCATTCGCGTCATAATGCTGCTTTAGAATTTGTAGTCGGATTGAAACAATGTTGTTTAAAGTACTGGAATGGATTAAGTGAGGAATGTGGTCTGCTGTATGCATGTGTGTCATGTATGTTAGTTAAATGTTAAAAGAGTGGCTTAAAGGTATTTGATTTGTCCCAGTGGAGGGTTGCTGCAATATCGCTTACTGCTGGTCGAGTCTAAAGCTGGTGTTTTTGTTAGTTTGACTTTGTTTGGATAGAAAGACATGATGGGTGATTGTTTTGCGAAATGTCAATTTATCTATAAACAAAGTTGGCCCCAATTTGTAATTTCTTACAAACTTCTTTACTCTTTTTAAGGATTTGAGAGTTTAATAATTTTTAGTTTTTTTTAAAGTAGTACGTAATGATTTGATTTGGATTTTCAGAATATCGGAGGAAATTAGAATTTGTGTTGTCTTGATCTTATCTAAATTCACAGGAACTCCAGGTGGGACTTCGTGCTTTACAAACTAATTAGAGTCCTATCATTTTGATTTAGGTTACTGGTGGGATTAATTGTAATTCATTACAGGACAGCATCCAACACAGATCAAACGTCTATAATTTTAGTGACAAGTCCGCGGAAATGCTTCATTTATAATAGCAGTTGTGCTAAACTGTAATTAAAGTTGGGATAGTGACCAGTATGGCGGAAATCATTTGAATACCTAAGTATCTGATAATAATTATATTTAGTATGTTAGATCGTCTCCGAACTACTGTTGATAAGTTCTGAGTGAAATTTATAATAATTATGATTTCACAGTAAGAAGTGTACAGAAATCTGACCCAGCAAAATAATAAACGTTATTTCAGAATACAGTTGTTAGTCTAAAATAAACTACAAAATTAGATTTAGATAGTTAGTTAATAATTAGATTTAGGCAGCTTTTAATCATACTGCAACAACAAATTTCCCGAGGCGGGTTCAGGAATCTAAAGCATCCAAGGGGAACAGACCTTAATATTAACATTTAGGTTGTGTGGCAATTACAGATTTATTCATAACAGGTTTATAGAAACATATAAAGGGTAATTGACATTTAATTAATATTTACTTTAGGATGCCAAGGATTGAAAGCAGTTTTTAGAAATAATTTAGTAAAGTAATTTTTAGAAAGAATGTAACTAATAAGAATTGACCGTCAAGGTGTTTATAACGGGGTGCTGGTTACGCAGTAGGGTGCATAACACATACTTGGTAGAAGAATTCAGCCTCGTATTTTAGCTCCGAAAACTATGAAACAACTCCCAAGCGCGCTATTCGAGGAATGGGAAAATATCTCACAGTGCGATATCCAACAGATTATCAAAAGTATGGGACGGAGGATAACAGCGGTTATTCAAGCTCGGAGGGACAATACACGCTACTAAACAGTTTTTATTTGCTAATTATGATTGTTGTTGTGTTTATGTTCGTGAAAATTTAAATAAAATTTTTAAAATTTGTCAATGTTTGGTTTTTGTTTCAAAATTCGATAAACCTCAACCAAGATTGTTTTCAATGACCTTGAATATGGTTTTAGTTTCATGCTTCCAGCTAGTTCGTTTCAAAAGATATTCGTAAAAAAAAAAAATTTTTTTTTGGGGCGGCCCGTTTTCTCTGCCGATCCGTGTATAATTTTTATAGTTAAGGATACAGAACTCAATTAATAGTAATTGCGTTTTCTATATTACATAGGTTGGAACAGCTTATTGTAAACAACTATGTACAAATTGTTTTTAATTTAATTTAGTTCAAATAATTTAATTTAAAATATAGTTTTGTGGTTTGGTACGTTGTCAATAATATTGATTGGTGTTGCGTTGTGTGGCTTTGCAACAGCATGTTTAGGATGACCAGATCAAAAACGACTAAACCTGGAGGAAGTCTAACAAAGCTTAAAGAAATCAGAATATTTCGGCTTGGAGAAATCATGACAGTTATTAAGCCTCGAAAGATGTTTGGTATTTGATTTAAAAAAAAAAATCATTTACAAAATTGGTTTGGTAGGGAAGATCTACTGATTACAAAATAGATGTGTGGTGAAATCTCTTCTAGAAAATATTCACACCTGATACCTTAGTGTATAATTTGGATATGCTGCAACTAATCCATTGTTCATCAAATATGTTGGTTAAGTTAGATACTAAATTTCAATTTAATTGCTGCATAATCGCGGAACTTCCGTTTTTAGCAAATAAAACGGAGGCGTAATTCAACAAATTTCAAGGGACCCTGCTAATGATACTTTGGTCTCCATAAATCAAAAAATTAAATTTGCCAAAATTAGTTGTTTACAACCCATCCCGCCCATTACTAATTTCCCAGCATCAAATGGAATATGTACTTCTGTCAATGCATTTTAGTGAAGTTTTATTTCCGGGTTATTAGCTCATTCTATTATTAATTCTATTATTAGATTAATCGATTAATCGTTTACATGATAAGTTATTTTAGATAAATTTCTGTAATATGGCCAGCTCGAAGAACTTCGCAATTTCTTAACAGATTACGATGAAAATAAAGATAAAATGATTTTAGGTGACTTTTTAGAATAAGGCAAATTAGGATGGAATTTGGCTATTTCTTCACGGATTTTAGTGTAATTTGACGTGTAAAATGAGATTCTAAAATAATTTTTTGATAAAGTTCTCGATTATGGTAAAGTAGGATATTAATTGATCATATCTCAATCGTTTAGGATGAAATTTGGCATGTGCAATCGAAACTAGATTTTAAAACGATTTTTAGGTAAATTTCTAAAAGAAGTTCATTGAAATATAGTGTATTAATATGGAACATAGCTACTTCTTAACCGATTTAAGCGAAATTTGAAATTTGGGATGTAAATGGGATCCTAAAATTATTTTTAGATACAGTTCTGAAATATGGCCGGGTAGGATATAACTTTGCTTTTATTAACGGATTATTATGAAATTCGACATGAACTCAGAAATGAGCTTCTACAACGATTTTTCTAATTCCGGGACCCTAGGCTACCATTAGATGTTTTACTAATGCTACGGGTGCGGTCACCCACTTTTTTTATTTTCCTTTTATTGTGATTAAATTTCCCGTCAGATGTGTAATAAATAAATCAACATGAGCGATGACAGACTAATAAAAATCACTAGGCAAGGTTTCGTTTTCCCCATCGAATAACAATCACACGTCTCCCTTAGCAACTAATTTTCCATCAGACAATTTTTTCTACAGAATGCAAGCAACAACAAAAAACGTTTGTTTTCCCTATATAGTCGAGTTCCTAAAAGATGGTAAACCCTCGGATACCGAAGCTTCTACATGGATTTTGATGAAGCCTTTTGTGATTGGTTTCAAATGCTATTTAGAACCAATTTTATCACTTGGAAGGGCTTGCTTATGTTTTGTTAATGATTTTTATACTGTTTCTTATTGCAAAAAAAACAACATTTGCAATTCGCCTAATATCTAATATTAAGCAATGAGGCAACCAGGGATTTGTGGGTGCTTATTAGAATTTATAGTTCAAATTTTTTAATTCAAGATGGCGGATCCAATATGGGCTCTGTAACCTTTACTTAAGAACTGTTTCAGACCAAGCAAAAAAAATCCAAACCAAATACAACACATTGTAGGTCAATTATAACTGAGATAAAAGCTGAGGCTTTAAAGTGAAAAATAGCTGATTTAATACAATTTTTTGAAAGCATTTGGTTCGTGATTAGCGGCTGCAAAATCTTCTGCCAATGCCAAATATGGCCGCTGTGAAATCCTTGAAGCATTTCAAAATTTTGCACCAAACTTTGTAAACCGGGGTTTTTTGAGACACTAATTATTAATTTATGCTCAATAAAATATTTAAAAAAAAGATTAATTTGTACATTTTTGACGTTTTCGATAAAAATATAACCAAAAGGGTGTTTGAGGTAGCGAATTTATGGTCAAAATGCTTTTTTGATTAATATTAACCTAAAAAACCTTACACTGTAAAGAGGTAATATTGGAACCGCCATTTTTAATTTAATTGTTTTGCGCTCAGATTCAGCGCCCCTAAAACTACTTTTCTATGTGGTTTTGTAAATTTTTTGAATAATTATAAAACAGTTCTTAGGTGAATGTAACAAATACCATATTTTGTCCGCCATATTGAATTATAAAATCATAAATAACAAAGGTAAATGAAAAGAGGTAAAATGTTATACGAACTGAACTAATATGCATTAATAAATTTAAAGAAACACCAAAATCCACAGCTCGAGAACTTAATCGGTTTAAATTATAAGGTGATGAAGAAAAATTTTCTTCATATCCATCATAACGTTTTCCGATGCATGGCAGCGGCGAAGCTAAATTGATTGGCCGTGGAGGGGTACCAGCTTCTTCTTCATCGCTGGTTTCTTCCCGTTGACGCGTTAAACTTGCTATCAAAGCAAAGGTTACTTCCATCTTAAAGTCCAGCAGGTCTTTAATCTGCTTTTTACGAATACCGCTAGCCTTGCATTCCGTACGGTACTCCGCCCAAGCGTTAATAACCGCTAAATCAATAAAATTATTTGCTGCCTTTACCGTCCATTTCTTTGTTTTAATGAAGCACAGGTAGTACTCCATCATTTGGTCAACCAAATCTACCCCACCCATTTTTTGATTATATTGTGATATTCCTTTTGGGCATGTAATATTCTGACAAAGTTTGGCTTTCTTCGCTCTTGGCATTTATCGCATTGGTCCCGTTATTACATACAAAGTCTTGGCTTTCACCACGTTGCATTTCTCGGTCATTTTTAAATTTAATACAATTTTTTAGCCGATTTAACATAATGGTTCCTAAAATGTAGACGAAAAATTGTTCATGCAAAATCGAAATAATTAAAATAAACTAGTAGGTTACCCGGCCTCGCCCGGGCAGATCACAGGGTGAATAGATCTCTGAGGGTGCTCAAGTAGGGGTGTCTCGGTTTGACATAGGGGCTTTCTAAGACGGCTACCTAGATTTAAGTGTTTTCAATCCGCTTAAATGAAACTTTCAATCACTACTATTCCTCGCTTATTCTCTGGTTTATTCTCTGGTTTATTAACATAAAAAATACATAACAAAACATAATAAATATATCTGTTCAATTTAAAGCGTTTTGATAAACAACATTTTTGGTTTGGTTTTCCGGAGCATAAATATATAAAGACGATGGCTTCCCTACACGTGAGCATGCGACATATAGTTGTCCATGCGAGAAGCATGGAAATTCTAAATTAATCCCGCAAACTTCCAACGACTGGCCTTGCGACTTGTTTATGGTCATCGCAAAGGCCAGGCGCACTGGGAATTATAGTCGCTTAAAATCGAACGGCAAGTCCGTTGGAATCATTGGAATACGTGGAATCAAAACATCTTCTCCTTTATATTTTCCTTTGATAATCGTTGCTTCGATGACATTATTCATTAATTTTTTCACAGCCAATCTCGTTCCATTACATAATCGAGGTTGATTAATGTTACGTAACATAATGATAACTGAACCAATTTTCAATTGTAAGTTGTGAAGTGGTAAGCCAGGCAGTTCCAGTGAATTCAGAAATTCTGTTGGATAGTTAACTACGTCATCCTGATTGATAATTGTATCGACAGATTTAAAGGAAAACAGCTGTCCTGGAATTAAATTTTGAATGGTCACGTTGAGGTCATCGACGTCTTTGTTTTTCGCCGCTAATATTGCTCTTTCGCTCAACCAATTATGGTTTTTAAATTGTTGCGCTACATCTGGAAAAACACGCTGAATCAGCTCCTCTTTCGAATCTGTCAATAGACAAAAATCGTTGGGGAATGTAATGAATCCGGTCGAGGTGTCAACTGCGAGTTTCCCATCACCAATATCTAACAACTGTTTCGAGAACACGTCCGCACTTTGATCTTGTTGTAAAAATACTCTCATATTAGTTGTCAATCGAAGTGTTTTCACATATCGCCACAAATTAGATGATTTTAAGCACGCGTTTAGTTCGTCAGCTGCAGTTGATCGTGGAATAACTGGAAGAATCTGACGAAAATCACCGGACAACAGAATCATGGCTCCACCGAAAATGTTCTGGTTATCACGAAGATCTTTCAAAGTTCTGTCCAGCGCCTCCAGTGACCTCTTGTGCGCCATCGTGCATTCATCCCAAACGATCAATTTACACGCCCGTAGAATCGTCGCCATTCCACTATTTTTGGCTATGTTGCAAGCTGGTGTCTCATTGATTTGCATATTTAGTGGTAATTTCAACGCAGAATGTGCGGTTCGTCCGCCTTCTAACAAAGTCGCAGCTATTCCAGATGAAGCTAACGCTAGGGCAACTTCATTCTGCGATCTAATCTTCGCCAAAAGCAATGATATCAAGAAAGTTTTTCCAGTTCCTCCAGGAGCATCCAGGAAGTAAATTCCACCAGTTCCATTGCTCACAACTTCTATCAAAGAGTTGTAAACAATTTTTTGTTGTTGATTCAATCGCGGAACATTCGTACGAACTGCTTCAGCTAGTGCTTCGGTATCGTATTGGCGTTCCCTTTGTAACTCATGGTTAAATGCATCATGCATCGGACGATTGGGCGATGTCATACCTAAAGACGATAACCCTTTATTTGCCATCAATAGACAAATGTCTTCTATCATAATTAATGTCTCATTGTAAATCTCTTCAGTTATTTGTAGTGTTGGATTTGAAGTTTGACAGCGTATACGATGTAAAATATCCTCAGACATGTCGGCCTTATATTTAAGCCATAAATCGTTTGGATTTGAGGGGAAACATATAGATATAATGATCGCAAATAATGTGCGAATTTGATGCGGTGATGAAGAGATGACGGAATCCTTAAGCGTGTTATCCCAATGTGAATCGTTCTCGAGCAACTGTAATAGTTGACACGCCTCACGGTAAGTCGCACACAAATGTCCATTAACGGTTTTTAGTTGTTGAAACGACGTTGGACCACGAACATTCACCAACAACAATCGAAGATAATAACATTCGTCGTTATTTGGATGCACAGCGTAGATCCGTCCCAGAGCATCTGAAGCAAAAACATTGGGATGTCCTTCAACTGGTACTCCTTTTTTCCGACGTTGAAACGATTTCGATGATGCGTTCCATGTATAGTAGCGTGGAATTTCAGCATACAGTAGCGTGGAATTTCAGCATACAGTAAAGTGCGAGCAAAATTGTCTGTTTCGCAAATTGAGAAGAAGCTCGTTAGTGTCGTTGATGGAGGCTGTAGTGCTCTGAATGCCGCGTTGTCTGGATTGAAATACACCCGTTGTCCATTTTCCAGATGTACTGCCAAATGGACTACTGTAGGGTGTCTTTCGTGGATTGGAAATGAAAAGATACGCCAAATCGCCTCGTTGCTACTGACATAGCGACCCATCTGATACTGAGATACTTCGTCATTTTTATCTGTTACGGCGAAAACGGCCATATCACTGCCTTTATTTACATATTTACATATGTACTTGATTGATTTGACGGAATTGCAGTATTCTACATTGATGTGAGCGTCAAAAGCTTTAGACAATATTGGTGAGTATGGGACAATCCAACGATTGTCTACATATAAATGTTGTCCTTTAGCCTTCACAACAACAAATCGTCCATTATCTTCAACTGATCGTCTACGATACAATGGGTATCCGTCATTACCTGTGATGGTATCAGCATGCAAGTCTCTCGGGTATCTTTTGGAACATTTACCGTCGATCATACAGGGAGAAGTGGTATTGAAAACACCGCAAGGCCCATGGATCATGTTTTTAGTTACTACTGCATGCAATTTTGGATCAACAGTTTCATCGGGGATTTCAGCTGAAATAATATAATCGATTTCATCTGGCCTGATTTTATCAACTAACCATATCAAAATGTGCGCATGAGGTAGACCACGCTTTTGCCATTCAACGGAATACATCCAGCAACGGACTTCGCCATACACACGTTGCTTTATAATAAAATCCATGAGAGATTTCAATTTTTGTTTAAAAACTCTGGCGATGATGTCATGCCTATCGACTGGTGTTTGACCTGGTAATAGTTCCTTCTTAATTTCAATCCATTGGGGATTACAGGTAAATGTAATGAATAGGTCTGGTCGGCCATACTGTCTAACATACGACATTGCATCTTGCGCGTACTCGTGCATATGGCGCGGGCTTCCAATGTAAGTTGCCGGCAAAATTGTCATTCTTCCGACGTTGTTTGCATCTCTGTCAGCATTGATAGCATCGCGGAGATGAATGTATTCTTCAGATCGGAGTTGCTGTTGGTTTAAGCGGATGTATGTCAATCGTTCAGTTTCAATTTTGACATACATGTCAACCGCGAACTGATGGAAAAGACGGCGATACATCAGAATGTGATTCATTTCACCTTCCCGTATCATGAGTCTGTATGAATAAAAATTCATAGCACTAACTTTTTTATTGGTTTCAACGACTGCAATCATAATGGAGGTACGATTAGATGTATTAAAATCAATGTCAATTGTTATATCCGGGTTGTTATATTCTTTCGGACATAACACAATTACCTGTTTCATGATTAACCATTTTAATGTTGAAGTGGTATCCATCTTCACCTTGCCAAAAAATTAATGGGTATTGAAGCGCGTCGTAAGTCCTGTGCGTTTCGGATACACGTTTTAATTTATTATCTCGACGATGAAGCACAATATCTCTAGATTGCAAATTTTCTCCGACAATAACAACAGCCACTTCATCAATTGTAGGCGAATTAAATCTCCTTGCGTGCTCACCCGCAGGCATTTTATCAGCCCGTATGACAATATTATGGCTGTCAGATGGCATTCGATCTAACGCCATTTTGAAAGTTTTAATTAATTCATTGTTCTGATGAAGAAACGTTTGCAATCGTTTCACAATATCTCGGTTTGTCGTTGTGAGCACAACGCAGATCAACTTCTGCATCTGAATTTCCCATGAAATAAATTTGTAAAAATTGATAGTCCGCACCTGGTACTGGCAACAGTGCTCCAAGTAAGTGATATATTTGTCCCTGGATCTGTTTTTTTTTTTTTTTTGAATATGTTAAATGTTGAATGAAAGATAAGGATTATGTTGTAACAATTACCTTGAAAGTGGGCATAAAATTCCCCTGCACAATATGCGTTGCACCAAAGGACGTCATTTGAAAACAATTATTGTATTTTTGAATATTGGTCAAAAAATGTGTAGATTCACTACTCGTTCCAGAGATTAATGATCGTAATGGATCTGGTGGTGGAACCAATTGTGGCAATTTCACTTTTCCATTGGCACAACACAACCCAGAAGATTCGCCGCTGTATTTTAATGCCTTACAGTACCGACAAATGACTGACATTTCTCCAATTTTTACTGATTTTTCATCACTGTAATCGATTTCCGGATTGTAACGGTACGCTGCTCGTTCCAGATTTACAGGAGCGATACGTCGGCGCGATCGCTCATGTTCATTTTGTCGCGCTCGCTGTTGTCTCAAACGTAATTCAGACATACCGATACGACTATTATCATTATCTGTCGCTCGCTGGTCGTTGGTGCGATTAGCTCGGATGAGGTAGCTCTGCGAACATTTGACTGACTTCGACGACCAATGTTAGCCGTTCTTCTCTTTGGCATGTTATTAAAAGATACACAAATTACAAAACAATAACAAAGTTTTTCAAGATACACAAATATGATGTCATCACGGACACACAATCACAACAAAGTAATCACAAAATTTCTTCTTTGAGGTTAAATGAAAATTTTTTATTTTTTGTTTTTTTTTCGCATATATAGAGAAGATAATAATATATAGTGTTTCCCATAGCCTGCTTAGTGAAAATTAATCATTTGGCACAATATTATTCTCTATTCTCTATATATATATTTTTTTTCGCTGAACTTGGGGGTTTTTGAAATTTTTTTTTTTCTAAACCATCCCTGAACTATAGCAAACAAAACAAACAAAAAATTTTGAAAATCGGTCCAGCCGTTTTTGAGTTTTAGCGAGACTAACACACAGCAACCCTTCATTTTTATATATATAGATATACCATATTTACCGGTTGCGCGATACCCCAACTCCAGTAACTTAAATAGAAGTGGTACTGTGGTAAAGTACCGATCAAAAAAGATGAAAGTGTTTTTTAGGAGTGTCTTAACCAGGTGCAAGACTACGGCAGGTCCTAAGCCCAAGCTCCGATCGCCAAAAATTGGTCCTGTCCCCTTGATATATTTCAAAGTTTACTACCAGTCCTGCAGACTTTGTAGCAACAAAATTGTTTAAGCCAACTGGCCGTTGCTTATATTTTACATACTGCTTTGCTGAGCATCGGCCGGTATAGGGAATCATTTGCTCTTCTATCGAATAATAATCGATTTTTCGAGTGAGCGCTCTCTTTAAACCGGTTTCTCGACATTTTTGTTGAAACAATTTCGAAGCGAAATCAATTCCTCCGGTACATTTCGACACGAGGGTAACCTATGAACCGCATAATTAAACAAATGGCATAAAACTTTTTTATCTCTTGGGCCGTAGTTTTAAGTTCAGCGCCGCGCATTTTAAGATGGTAAATATTTGTATTTGTCGCAGCTTCAATAAAATGTTGGTCGGGAAAGTACGCAGCAAAATACTTCAAAGGCGATTTTATACGATTGGTCGTCTCATTTTCACCAATTTCCAAATGATGTGGATATAATTGGGCGGGAAGCCAGGCATAAATTAATGAGGTAGGTTGATTGTCAGTTTGATTTGAGGACTTCTCGTTCATTTTCCGGTCCGTACTCCAGCCATCAGAATCATCATCCTCAGCGTTGTTCCCAATCTGAATTACATTTTCATCTAGAACGACATCATCTCCAGAATCAGAGCCAGAATATTCATGAATTTTTTCGAGATCTGTTTCACTATAAAACGATTAGATTTAGAACTCTATCCATGCCCTACTGCAAAGTAAATTCAGTGATGCAATTGATATTTTCGAATTGCTTCTGTTTTTTTATAGGAAAAAATTCGCCCAGTGCAACCACTGCCAACCAGGCTTAAAAACAAATTCGAATTTACAATTAATTATTTTCTGAATTTTTTTTAAACAACACAACTTTTAATTTTTAAAATTTTTGATATTCTCACAAGTTTTAAATTTTAAATTCCTTCTTTTATTCTACAATATGTTATAAATAATTTAAACATTTTTAATATTTTCAGGCCTTCCTGTTTTCTTTGGCATATGCGATTTTATACAAAACAAACAACACTGTTGCATCAACCCACAAAAATTTGAATAGGGCAATAACAACCTCATCTTTTACATCTGGAAGCGGCTTATCAGCAATCAGTAATTACAATAAATCACAAGAATTAAATTTTCAAAATAAATTTTACAAAATAATTACATTTACAAATGATAATGATAATCAAAATATGATTTATGTCACACCAATTTCTGTATCACCGCCAGCAAATAAAGTCACTGGTTCGAGAACGTGGGGCAACAGAAATATTATTGCTACTACTATATCTACACCTATACAAAATAATTTCAATCAGAATCAACATTTGGAGACGCGTAGACGTACAAGTATCAGTAGAGAAAATTATGAAAAAATTACAAAACTTTTGTTACAGAATAATAACGGCAGCAGCATTAATAATAATTATGCTAATGTAAACGGAAATAAAAATAATAATTATTATGATTATGATAAGAGAGCAGATAACAATTATGTTATTAAAAATGACACTAATTTATCGTTTTCGCATAATTATCCAATTATTGATTCTAATTATAAAAATGATGCTGATGATTATGATTATTACCATAAAAATGTGAATGATGTTATAGTACAACAGCAACAGCATAGAATTTATGATAATATAAAACTTGGCGGAATTTATGATTATCATTCGCCCCCGAATCCATTGCTACAAGTATTATTTTCACGCTACGGCCGACATTTACCACATTCATATTTTCCTAGCACACGAAATTATGGTTTTTATGCGTATGGCGCTGGGAATGATATAAATAATAATTTGCCAAATGGTCGATACAAAATTGAAATGGAGTTTGATAGCAATAAATAATGTTGCGTATATATACTCGTACCTACATTTATGTTTGTACATATATGCTTTTATAAATTTGTTATGTTTTTATGTACAAATAAAAAATGTTTTTTTGTTTTTGGAATTTATGTTGTGTTAATAAAAAATTATGATTCGAATAAAAATAAATCGATTTATTTGTGTTACAGCGTTTTTTTTTACCTTTAACTTTAGGGCACAAATTCAATGTTTTTGAAAACGAATTCTACTCTGAAGTGTTCAATTGTGAAGCCGGAATTTAGGGCCTTTCTTTATGTAGATGGTGACACAATGGTATTTAATGTATTACTATATAATACAATTATGTAACTATACATTTATGAAATATTTCAACCAAACAAATGTTGTGGCAGTTGTCTGCTAATATAGATGACATAATCCGATTATCTCAAGTATCAGTGAAACTATTAACAGGATTTCTTTAATAACAATGTACATGAGCGAAAACTGGCTCAGGAAGATATACACCGACATAGTCAAAAGACTGGCTTTGACTCTTGTTGATTGTCATTGCAAAAGCCAACATCATTGGGAACTGTGGACGCTTCATTCTAAATGGCAAAGTACTCCCGCTTGGCTCTAAATCAATTCTAGGAATGCAAATTTCTTCTCCCTTATTACTTCCTGTAATAATTTCTGCTTTTAGGCAGTTTCGATGAAGACTCCTGACTATCAATCGAGTTCCATTCAACAAAACCTTTTTTGGGTTAAGATTTCGAAGAAGCATGGTAAATGCACCAACTTTCTTCTCACATTCCTTCCCTTCAGGAATTTTAACCAATTTTGGAGCCAAATCGTCATAATCGTTTGTTAAATTATCATCACCTAAACGCAACACCAATTTATTAAATTGATATTGTCCTGCTGAGCGCATGTTGGTAATTAAACTGCGTTGTTTGACATAACGCCACAGTGCAGAATTTTTGACGCATAATTCAATTATGTCAGTTACAGTGTACCTCTTGGCACTCACATTTGATGTTTGACGAAAGTCACCTCCAAATATCAGTACTTTCTTCCAAATGGTCGAACATCGTTCATAACTTCTCTAAGTAACAGGTCTATTACCCGCAGCGAATGTGTGGAAAGCATAGATGCTTAATCGATTATCAGCAGATATGCATTTTTTAATTTGTTAGACTCAAATGATGGAATGTTCATGCTAAAAACCATCATAGTGTCTGATGTAATCGGCCAATAAGAACTCCTTATACTTTTCAAATAGATCAACTGGATGTTGTGGCGAATTGAAAACATACTGTAGTGCAAATGTCAAACGGATTTGTGGTGGCATACAAACACTGCAAGCTTCATCCAAGACCTCAAATATGTTGCAAAAGTAATCTTAGATAAAAACGTTCTTGGTCTTTGGGACTAACGGCATCACCCATATTTGGTAATGACTTTATCTCCTACTCTTTGTCGAAATTTCCAAATGCTACGTGATTTATCAAACACAAAATTTTCGGGAATTTCTGAGTACAAATATTTCCTTGTATGTATTTTCATCAGTCTTATCAGTATTATTTAATTCGAAACATGCTGTCAAATTTGTAAAACGATTCTCATCGTGCACTGCAAGGCGCTAAACTGTGTTTGAACGATTATGCATCGGATTTTCAAGAATTCGCCAAATTGTTTCTGGAGCGCAAACGTATCGTGCATCAAGATATTGATTAATTTCATCGTGAACAATAGAGCCATCACTTGAATTTGTCAGTCATAACCTTTATAAATGTATTTGAATACATATCTTATGGCCTTGATTCTAACTTGATATAACAGTTGAATTGTGAGGATTTTGTTGTATGGCACAACAAAACGATTATCGACAATCGGATCTCCCAATTGAACTTCTATATCGTGGCACCTTCGATAAATAGGATAACCATTTACTTCTGTGATAGTATGCTGAGAAAACTGCTTTGAGAATCTTTTGGTGCATTCATTGTTTTCCAGGCATGGTCCATTAGTATTTTGATCACAGCACGGACCATGAATGACTGTTTCATGCAATTCTGGCTCACTTAGAATGAAAAGCATGTGTGCATGTGGTGCTGAATACACGCGCTATTAGATCCGGTCTGTCGCTTGGTTGTTGGCATTGAAAAAGATTGTTACGAATTTCAGGCCAATTTGGATTGTAAGTCATTGTAAATTTTGCCACAATCGCCATTGCGTCGTGGTACTTTTCTTACATGTTTCGTGGCGAACCTTGAAACAACGATGGAAGAATAACTGAGGGACAAACAGTTTTTCCTCGTCTAATAGCTGCGTCGTTCAAATGATCCATTAATCCTCGGTACTGTTATACACGCAAACGTTCCTGTTGATGTCGAACGAATTAAGGTTATTCGCCTCGACTTGAAGGTACATATGAATCTACAGCCTATTGCTGAAACAATTTTCCGGCATAAAACATCGGATTGAAGCGACCAACTCTAACAGCTATTTAAGAACGTTTGTTGAGATTTATCTGCATTTTCGGTTGCCAACCTGTTTTATCGTTTAAATTGATCAACGGTTGTGTTACATCTGGTGGATATACTCGAAAATCTCGATCAAAGGGAGGTTCACCATCAGCAGAATGAAAGATCATTTCAACTTCGCCGACGCGGTTAGTAAAATGTAACCTCGTCTATCGGTGTTGCGATCATGTCGAAATACCATTTTAACAATTGGTGTCGAATGATTGTTAGTAGCAGCTCGTCTTTAGTTAGTAGTGCTCCTCTTGCTCTACTTCACCAAGCATGCGAAAAGCTTTTGCGTTTGCGAAATTCTGAATAACATTGACGTTAAACCGTTGATTTGATCGCCATTGCGGAGTCGACGATGTAGAATTGAGCATGTTGACGTTGTACACCATGTTTAGAATGCATGTGTCCAGTGCGATGATAAATTTGTTTGTGCACACGAAATAGATATGGACCACGTCCTACTAAGTTATCGATATGTGCGCCCATGGATGCAAATGCTACGACCGAATTATATGAGCTGATATTTTCATGAAAATTTCGATACTGAAGGTGTACTGGATTGTTTAAAAGCTCCTGGGGATATGGCGGAAAAATACGTCTTTGCTGTCCATCTAATTCCAACAAAACAGTACCTTTGTGAGAGACTGACAATAGATGCATTCTTGCTCCATAAAGCCACAACTGTGAATAGCCCCATCACTTTCATTGAATGTGTCATGAGTAGGAAACACTGAAAATCGTGGATGTCTTAATCGCTGCCTTTGTATGGAAGATTGTTTACGACGTGCTATAACCTGCTCATCAGATCGGCTTGTTGTTTAGTTCTTAATTGCTGCCTTTGCAGAGAAGCTTAAAAGAGATGTGCTGCAGCCTGCTCCTCAGAATCTGTAGCTCTTTTAATGGACCGTGGTTGTCGAATTTGATATTTGATATTTTTTCTAAAAAATATGACGCTGCTGTTGTTGTGCGTGGGTTTCAGCATTTGGTGTTGGAAGAGTTTGCCTTTGACATGGAGATTTGTAATTGGCACAATTCCACTGCACACAATTCCACTGGGCACAATTCAACTTGCACAATTTACCTTTTTGATAATCGCACGCGCGATTTATCACCCTGCATGCTTCTGATTATCAAAAAGTTAAACTGTGCAAGTTGAATTTTTTTAATTAAAAAAAAATTAAACTTAACAAGTTACCTAAAGAGAATTACGATTATTATGGAAAAAATTTGGTCGATCCAACTCTTTGACCGACACTTTTCAGAAAAAGCGTCCGTTTTGGTGGCGTATACCACCAAATCAACCATTTACATTTGACAAAACATTTCCATTATTTCAAGCAGACGCAGTCCTGAGACGTTTTCCGCAAAATCATTAATCTACCAAATTTCATACCCACAATTAACGTTAGATTATTTAGAAATGAAACATGTTGAATAGTGGCGTAACTAGGTACCCGTAGTACCCGCAGCCGTGGGGTGGCCCACGGTTGTTGGGGCCCAAGATATTTTCTTTAGTAGTTCAAATTAAAGATTATATAGGTCAGATTAACGTTATAAAGTGCAAATTTGCAAAACGGTAAATAAAAATACGGCAATAAAAATGTTATTTGACGGCACAAAATCTCGAAATCACGACTTTTAAAAATTAAATCTCGCGCAAGATTTTAGTTTTAAAAGTCTTGGTTGCGTTGAGATTTTATTGAGTTAGGATTTTACTTAGACGAGTATTTATTGGGTCGGGATATCGTTCAGTCGTGATTTTGTGGAGTGAGATTTGATTACTCCGGATTTTCCGATTCGGGATTAACTAACATACCCGTAGAATTCAATTAGATTAGATATTTCCTCGGAATTACGGAATTTTTTACTCTTGAGATTTTGTACCCTCGGGATTTTGTGTACCTTTAGGATTTTTGTATCCCCTCGGGATTTTGTACTCTCGAGATACAATGCCTCGAAATGTTGCCCCTTAGTATTTATTAGGGTTTAAATGATTTATTAGGTATCTCAAATTGGTGTATCCGTTTGTCTTTCATAACCTAATATTATCCATAATTTTTCCTAACATAGGCCTCTAGTTTAAGTTATACTGTAGTTTAACTAAATTAGCCGAAACGAATATTAAACTCAAATGTCGACCATCAGAATTTAAGACGTAGCTGATTTCATTTAAATCTGCAAACGTTAAATAGTTGGCCATCCAATCAGCCATACCACTGGAAATCATAAAAGATCCATCGGGGTGCCACGTAATATTTGGTAGAACAAATTCACCAAACAACAAACAAAACATATTACCATCTAAATTCACAAGTATATCATTTATAACAAAGGCAGGTTCCGAATTTAACTCAGAAATTGAAGATGGAGCAATGTAATGGGCACCGATCAAAAAAATATGTTTTGACTCAATGACAACATTTAACTTAATATTAACTAGGTTGGAGTTGTTTCAGACTTATACACTAAATTTGCCCTGTTGGAGATCCTTTCTGGTAAGGTCTTATTTCTTTATAGAATTTTTTTTTCGCAATTTTCTAAGATTTTCTTTAATACTAACATTTGTTGGATCACTTGCGCGTTTAGTGATAATGACTGGGTACCTTTTCCATCTATTTTCTAATATAATACCGACAGCCAACACTACTGCTAAAGCTTCCTGATGGAGTTGAGAATAATTTCGTTCGGCTGCGCTTAATGTTGAAGAACCCAAAAATACATGTTGTTCTTTATTATTAATTACATGCGCGAGAACTGCACCAACTCCATAAGGGCTTGAATCACAAATAATTACCGTATCATTATCCTGATCGTAAGGTATTAACATATCGCTCTATCTCTTTACTATTAATTGTTTTGCATTACTAAAAGCTGTTGAGCATTCTTTAGTCCATGGAGGACCAGTGCATTTACTAAGGCATTTACCTTTTCGGGGTTCGGGTGAATTGCTTTATTTGATATTTCATGACCCAAGTAGCCCACTCTGTTTTGAAAAATATGCACTTGCTACTATTAACTTTAACATTATGGTTATTTAGACGCTCCAGCACTAAATATAAATTTTCCCTACGTTCCTCGATATGTTACCAAAATATCATCTAAATAACAATTTACTTTTCGAATTCCTGTCGAAATGCTAAATGGTAAACGCTCGAATCGGAATAATCCTGTAGATGAGTGTTAATTGTTAAATACTTTTTTGAATATTCTGATACTGCTAATTGCTGATAAGCCCCTTCTACTTCTATTACACAAATCTATTACACATTACAATTTGCCGACGTCGCGGTCGCATTGTAAAAATGTATTTACTGTACGTTTGAAATCGCCGCAAATTCTTAATTGTCCACCGGATTTAGGTACAACAACTATTGGGATAGCCCACTCACTGTAACGAATCGAAGCAATTGTTTCAAAGGTTTCTCCCAATACAATACAAGCTAAGTCATACAATTAAAAATATAATTAATTAAGGTGCTCAGGACGAATTTGTTTCATTAATTGCCATCGTTTCAAGTAACTAAGATCCGTCCGATCTGAAGCTGGTTCTGGTAAGCTCGTAATAGGATAACCAATCAGAAGGTGTGCCGGAGTTAAAAGATCTATATCATCATCACCACAATAAAGGGGTCTCGAGTTCAAAATTCCTTTGATTTTCGTTACCAACGTGTTGAACTCACTTGTTGTTAGAATGTTTTTGCCTACCACTCGCCTGAGGTGCGTTTTAAGACTTTTCACCGCAGCTTCCAAAATTCCACTAAAATGTGGAGCGCTAGGTGGATTAAAGTGCCAGTTGACCTTTTCTCTTAGAAGACACTCAGAGATTATATTACGTTGTAACATTTTATACCAATCAATCAGCATTTTATGCCGCTGCTTTCGAAGCAAGGCACACAAATATACACACATAAATCTTAGTGGGCCGGTGTCTCCTTCCTCTCTTATGGTATGCTATAAATGGTCCCGCATAATCAACACCTATTCTCAACATAGGCCTCGTCAGTTGCACTCGGTGATCGGGTAAATCAGACATTAATTGCTTCTGTATTACTGGCTTGACCTTTCTACATTGGATGCAACGTTGACATATTGACCCAATTAGTATCCTCCCGCCTCCCGCTGATGATAGAAAACATTTGCTTTAAAATGCTGTTGAGTAATGTGGGCCCCGCATACCGATATTGAACGTGACACTCCAACCAGTTTTCTTACAAGCTCAGATTTCCTTGGTAAGATTATTGTGTGTTGAACGTTGTAGTCGATGATTCCATGTGTCAACCTTCCTGCATGTGTACATTCAAAATTGAATTTACATTTCGTAAACAAGATTGTCGCTTAACTTCTTGATTTAATCTTCCTATCTCTTCATGAAAATACTCCTAATTTGATGATTTCGAATCGATTGCGGTATGGTTACGTTTATCGCCAAGAATTTGATTCGAGCGACAATCTTGACTATTGTTTGAAATCGTGATACCCACTGAGATAGTTGCGTCAACCAATTACCGTCGTGTATATTATGTGAATCCCCGCATATACCTCGGAGTGGGGCTGATTGTTAGATACTTGTTTCGGCCATAACGTCTAATGTTCTGACAACTAAGAAGGCCCTTTCCACCATAACTGTGATCGATTTAAAACTTCTTTCGTTGTACCTCTGGAAACCAAATCTGCAGGATTGTCGCTCGATGGTACATGATTCCAACAACTTCGACTGATGAAATCCAAGATCAACGCCGTACGATTTTTTACGAAAATATCCTTTCCACTGGGGTATGCGGATAGCCAATCTAGCACGATCGTTGAATCTGACCAAGCTGTTATCGTTGTTATTTCGGTTGCGTTTAGATCTTCTTTCACAATCTTCAATAATTTGGTTATTGCTACGGCTGCACACAGTTCTAATTTTGGAATAGTATTTAGATTAGTGTCAGGTATATACTTCGGTAACTGCTTGCTATTGGATACCCATTTCCCCAGAGTCATTCTGTACCTTGCTAATGTTGATTGAACATCTCGTTTCAAATTAGTGACTTCACTAATCGAATTTCCACCAGTCATTAAGTCATCCACATACATATTTCGCTCGATTTCTCGTGCGGCTAATGGATATTTAACTCGACTGTCGTTCACTGGTTTCGTACCATATGTAACCGTGATCAGCTCAAAATGTTTTAATGGATCACTGCGATGTTTCTCCGCCAAACGATTCTTTGCCACCTGCGGTCTTCTTCTGCTACCAGAATTTGGCGGTACATCTTTTCAATGTCGGTGGTAAAAACATATTTATGCATTCTGAATCTGAGTAAGATTGAATATAACTTTGATTACACCGTTGGTCCATTTCTCAGAATTTCGTTTAACGATTTGCCTCTTGAATACTTCGCTGACGCATCAAATACCACTCTAATTTTCTTATTTCCTTTATGATACCATGATGAGGAATATAATACCCGTGTTCTATAGTTTCTTCAGATGCCAGAAGACGCATGCGATTTAATTCTAAGTACTGGTCCGTAAATTGTTGATATAACGCCTTAAATTCTGGATCCTTCACAAAACGTTTCTCTATAGCATAGAACCTTGAGATCGCATGATTGGATGAGTTTCCTAAGACACTTGGAGAGTCCCTAAAGGGTAGTCGCACTACAAATCTACTGTCTGAATTTTTCGTCGTCGTTCCCTTATACAACGATTCGCACGCTTCATCTTCTTGTGTCAAATGTGATCGCTCAGGTACTGCTTTGGTTTCCCAAATGGTCTTCATATATGATTCAATTTCCGCCAGAGGTCAGACCAGTTACATGATAGTTATTTACAACCACCCATCCGAATTTGATGTTTTAGGCCACTACCTCGTTTTGGTAATTTTCTATTTTTCTATCTTCGAGCACGTTGAAGAACTGATCAGCGCTTAACAACACATCAATCTCTCCCGGTATATTAAATTATGGATCTGCTAATCGGATATTTGTTAACAATTTAGGATCATTCACATTGAAATTGAATTGTGGGCGCTTTGCTGTGAGCTTCATTCAACAAATTTAATTTTACTGATCCTATATGCCGTCGTACGAACGATTCCGACACAAAGGAGACTTGTGGGCCGCTGTCTAATAGTACTCTGCAACTTCCCTCAATCTGTCTATCAATTGTTTGAAATTTTACGAATGCTGTTGGAAGAATTGTATGACCTTCAGAGCTGACGTGGTGCAAGACGCCGATGATTGATTGGTCCTACTCCTCATTAAGCATCTGAACACAAGATGATTTATGTTGAAGCAATTAAAACATCGCTGTTCAGATTGAATAAATTTCCTACTTGAATTGACATCTAATTGTTTAAATGTGTTACACTCGGCTAATTTATGATTGTCCTTGTTACAATAGGGGCAGTTAGTTGTCGCTGACACATGTGCGCGTACTGACACTTTCCGAAACTTTTGTTTAGATTGATCTTACAGAGCATTGATTCTTCCTTGTAGAAAATCAAAAAATTGTTTTATTGATGGGAAATCTACCTCCCTTGCCTCTTCAGCCCATTTATCGCGAGTATCATTATCCAATTTATTCACGGATCTCGCAATTCTGCTTGGCTTCCAAGTATCTTAAGCCCTCAAAATTTCATCGGATGTGTCTAATATTTTACGGATACTTATTACATTTGACGTGTGTACCGGTTCTTGATCAAGAAATGCTGTGACACATGAATTAATAATCGGTTTTTTACGATTATCTCGACTCTGCAATTTTTCCAGGGCTTCTAAGTAATTTGTATCCGTAATTTTCAAATGCTTAATCAAGTTGCTGGCTTCTCCTTTCAAATACCCGCTTAGAAATTGGAATTTTTGACTTGGCGTTAAATTAGGGTGGTCGTGTATATTTGAGCCAAAACAGTTCACAGAAAGTCTGTCACTCCATGTAGTTTCCGTCAAAATTTGGTACCACTGCCTTGGGTAATCGAAGCTCTTGGCATTGTGTAAGTTGTGTTGCATTTAAAGTTTCGTTCATGTTGACAACTGTCTGTACCTCCGAATGATTTCTAAGCCATGACCCTAATTTTGCTCCTGCGTTGTAATATATTGTTTCGCATTTCACTACATCCGATAATTCTTCCTCAGGATTTGTTCTGATAATTTTCATATCAAGTGTGTTGTTATGATGTTTCACGAAGATTCGTTAGTCGAACCCTAACAAAATCGATGGGTTCATCATTTTCGTTGTGCAAAATGGGCTTTTAATTTTTTGTCTGCCATTTTAATATAATGTATGACACTCGACCTCTATTGCACGATACGATCAATTATTTTAGTATGTATTCACACACTTAACTTATATCACAATCGCGGTACGTTAATTATTACTGTTTTATTATGATTACGTACACTTTGACACGAATCTTTTATGAACTTATTTGTAAGAGCTTCTATTTAAGCCGTGCATTGAATTATTTGCATCACTGTTAAGTATAATTTTTTGCTGTAAATTGCAATTTTCCTATAAAGTTTTTAACACTTTAATATATTAATTTATAGTTTCAAATGGCTGTTGTTATCTTCTATTAAATTTAAATGTGTCCGCAATTTCATTAGCTTTTAAACATCATAAAAATCATACTCATCGCAGAACCATTTAAAATTTTCAGACTAATTCAGCACTATATATGTGGGTGGGATTAGCTGTATTCGAATAATTTTTTTTGAAGTTTATTGCGTGAGAAAGCAAAACATCGACAAACAAACAAAAAATAGTTGTGTATTACTTTGCGGCGCGAAATGACGTTGGCAGTCAAGCTATGTGCTCATGTAACATTTTCATTCTAAAAATTGGCTTATCATGATTCGAATTAGAGTCTAGCTCAAAAATCTACATATTTTGATCATAAACACTAACGGGAGGCAAAACAAATATTTAAATAACAATAATACAATGCGATTTTTAATATTATGTACTATACAGAAATCCAAATAAGTTAAAAAAAATTAAAAAAAAAAAAAATCCTTAAAAATTCCAAAATTGATTTATCCCCTACCAAGCCCAAAATACGCCTACAGTTGAATTTACTTAAAAAAATTACCAATTCAAAATAATTCAATTTTCTATAATTAAATAAAACATCATTGAAATTTCCAAAAAAAATAAAAAAAATATTTAAAATTACTTTTGCTCATTTTGAATTCATTTAATTTTAATGAAACATTTAAAACAGCAAAATGATAATTTTCTACTTTTTTTCTGTTTTAACCTTTTATTATCTAATTTATTGAATCCATCCATAATTATACAGCGATGCTACATAGGTACATACTACACCACCTACTAAAGGAGCAGCAGCAAACGATTCGAATGAAACTGAAATTGAGTTAAACATAATTTCACTTTCGTTTCGTTTCATTTTTTTTTTCTAGTACATATCACAAACATTCTATTTGTATTTGGAATTTATTTTATTTTACAAATTTGTTGATTTATTTTGTATTTTTAATTAAAAATGAAATTAATCAAATAAGAAAATTCATTCCTTTTATATAAACTCTCTGTCTATGCTCTGTGTACATTGTACACTGTACAGTAGTAGTATTATAGAGCTAGCTTTTACATACAAACAATAAGTGTATACAGGGGATGAAAAGGGAAAGTGAAACTGGGAGACGGCAAAAAAAACAAAATATTTCCCTCTTTGTTTATTTATCTCAAAGTTTATTTAATTTATCTTAATTTTATTTAAAATTTATATTTGTTTTAATTTATATTTTTTTTTGTGTCTTTTCACTTTTTGTAAAATAAAAATTTTGTTACAGAAAAAAAAAAAAAAAACAAGAAAGATGAAAGTAAAAATAAATTGTTTGCTTTTCGCAATACATATTATGTGTATAAGAAGTACACGAAACCCAACATAAATACAAGAGAAAATTTTTGGAAATTCTCTATATGTAAAATAAAAATACAAATTTTTAGTTAAATATGACATTTATGTATTTTTATTTATTTTTTTGTTTTGGATAATAATTTAATTATGTTTATCCTATAAAATACGAAATGTAACGTTAAGATGAAATTACACCTGTTGTGAGGAGGTGCGGGAAGAACGTACATTTTTTAGGGAATTAGATATTATCATTTGTCAATTTAATTGATATAAAGGATGAGCGAAACAAACAAATATATGTGTACTTACATATGTGTATTCGAAGATTAGACGAAACATTAATTGAAATTTATATACGCATCTGTCTAATTTTTTAAAGGGGCTCAGAAAATTAAGCAAACAAAACTAATCTTATGATATCATATAAGCCTTTTGGGTGTTGGGTGCGTCTCAATAGGGTAGGGGTTGACCGTCTATAGCCATGTATCTCGTGGTCTATATTCCAACGCTGCAACTATGTAGAAACCACCAAATGTGTCTAGTATACCTCCACGTGGTAACACCCGGGCAACGATGTGAAGCATCGGCGAAATACTAGAGGCGAGTGCTGTACACTATAAATGAGCAATGAGCGGAACAAATAAGGGAACTAATACCCCAGGTGGAACACCAGTTGCTCAGGTAACTCTACCCTCTTCGGAGGTCGGTCTCATGGATTCTGGGGGAGACCAGCCATTGCTATACTACAATTATTTTAACCAATCCCAAGACATGTTGGTGAATAAACAAGCTCATTTGAGTGAAACAGAAAAGGATAATTCTCCGATAAGAGGCCCTCCATTGGGGCCAGCAGCCACATCACTCGTTCTACAAACGAAGAAAAGCTTCACAATGAATTGTGTAAAGCTAATAATGCATTAGTTGAAGTCAACAATATAAATAAGCAACTGAATATTACAATTGCATGGATGCAGGAGCGTATGAAGACGCTTGAAAACGAAGTTAAAGCTCTTAAGCCAAAGGAGGACATCGGTTCTACTCCTAACCAGAATACAACTCCACAAGAGTATCATACGGATGAAGAAGAACTAGCTCGAGAATCTGAGTGGATTAGAGTTAAAGGTGGGAGAAAAAAAAGGAGACGGAATAATACGCCCTCCCCACCTCAATTAAAGGATAATGTTCCAAATATTATCCAGAAACAACCAAAAAAATACCTCCACCACCACCAATAGTAATAGATGAAGTCAAAGACTACGATGTACTCTATGAAAAAATAAAAACAACAACTGCTACTGACAAGTTTAATGCAAAGGTGATGAATGGAAACACCATCAAAATAAACTTAGAAGATGCTGAAACATACAGAAAAATGACAAAAATGTTAAATGAAGAAAAACGTGCTTGGCACACGTTTGAAGATAAACAAACCAGACCAATTAGGGTCATGGCTAAAAACTTACACTCTACGTGTAAACCAGATAAAATAATTGATGACCTCAAAGCAAAAGGATTTAAGGCAACTGAACCATCGATTAAGCTAAAACGGAGAGGCAAAGTACCTCTCAACATGTTTATGTTGACCTTCGATACTGATGAAGATATCGAAAAAATTTATCAAATTAAGTACATCTTGGGGTGCAAAGTGGTTATTCAGCCTCTAAGAAGATCTAAGCTTATACCACAATGTAAACAATGTCAAGCCTATGGACATACACAAAAATATTGCAACAGGGAACCTAGGTGTGTCAAATGTTTAGGTAAACATCATACCAAAGATTGTGTAAAAGCCCAAAATGTTCAACCTAAATGCGTTCACTGTGGAGAAAACCATCCGGCTAACTACAGAGGATGCAGCGTTGCTATTGAACTGCAAAATATCAAAAATAAGAACGTGATTGCTAAAAATCCAAGTTCATTCAGGAAACAAGCGGTTAAGATGAACCGACCCCAAGTAAATCGTAGAGTGTCGGGAACTACTCAAGGACAATTTGGTAAAATGACTTATGCTCAAGTAATGATGAGCAACGGAAATCCAGGAAAAACTGCTCAAAATGACGATATAAGTCAAACACTTAAATTAATTTTAAGCAGACTAAATACATTTGATGAGCGATTACAGAAACTAGAGTACAGCACTAAGGGAGCCATCCCTAAACAGAAAAATGGCCAAAGATCTTAGAATCTTATGTTGGAATGCCAATGGACTGATGCAACATCAACAAGAACTGCAAGTGGTCCTGGACACAGAAAAAATCGATGTATGTCTCATCACGGAAACACACTTCACTAGACAATCAAACATTAAATTTAAAAATTATCAAATATATAAACACTATTCACCCTGGAAACACTGCTAAAGGAGGTAGTGCTGTTATAATTAGAAATAGTATTCATCACTATGAGGAGGTAAAATATGAAACGGAAGAAATACAAGCAACTGCTGTTATTGTCAAATCCAAAAGTAGTTCTATTTGTATTGCTAGTATTTACTGCCCACCGAAGCACTCAATGAAAGAAAAAGATTATCTCGAGTTCCTCAGTAAATTAGGAAAACGATTTGTACTTGGAGGAGACTTTAATGCAAAAAATGTCCACTGGGGATCCAGATTAACAACGACTAAGGGTAAAGAACTCCTAAAAGCTATCAGAAAATGCAGTTGTGAAGCCCTCTCAACTGGAAAACCAACCTACTGGCCAACTGATCCAAACAAAGTACCAGATCTGATTGATTTCTTTATAATAAAGAACATATCTGTAAATTATGTACAAGTAGATGAAAGCCACGACTTAAACTCTGATCATTCACCAATACTTCTAACGTTAAGTGAAAAAATCATTCAGAAAGAAAAAAACCCCATTCCTAGTAAATAATCACACTAATTGGGCATGCTTTAGACTATCGCTAGAACAAAAAATTAACTTAATGGTTCCGTTAAAGATTGAAGAACAATTAGACATAGAAGTTCACAAATTTGTAAAAGATATACAGCAATCAGCTTGGGAAAATACTCCTGAAATTAAAACGAAAATCAAGGGAAACAACTACCCTATAGAAATTAGGTAACTCCTCGCAGTAAAAAGAAGAGCGAGAAGAGTATGGCAACAAACAAGGACCCCCCAAGATAAAACTCATTTGAACAGTCTCACTCAACAATTAAGAAGAGAGATCAAAGAATTGAAAGATGAATCAATCAGCAACTATTTAAGAAAATTAACTAATGATAACAGTACTGATTATTCTCTTTGGAAAGCAACCAAAAGAATCAAAAGACCAATAATGCAGATTCCCCCAATAAAAATAGCAGGTGAGAAATGGGCTAGAAATAATGAAGACAAAGCTCGAGAATTTGCCGAACACCTCGATAAAATATTCCAGCCACATGAAGACCAACAGTTGGAAGCCGAGATAATAACTGAACAAGCTGTGCAAGAAAGTAAAGAAATCCTACCGACAACACCAAAAGAAGTCATGCGTGAGATAAAAGCTAATATGAATACGAAAAAAGCTCCTGGGTACGATCTTATTACTGCAGAAATCTTAAAATAACTGCCAAGGAAAGCTCTGATGAAACTCACCAATCTTATAAATGCAGCATTTAGAATCAAATGTGTACCAAGCTTATGAAAAATTGCAGAAGTAATTATGATCCCAAAACCTGGGAAACCACCGCACATAACATCGTCTTATAGGCCAATTTCGCTATTGCCAGTCATGTCCAAACTCTTTGAGAAGCTTCTGGTAAAAAGATTAAATCCGATAATCGAGAATAAAAACTTGATCCCAAATCATCAGTTCGGGGTTCGCAACCAACACTCAACAATTGATCAAGTACACAGAATAACCAGTATAATTGAGAAAGCATTAGAGGAGAAAAAAGTCTGTTCAACAGTATTTCTAGACGTTGCACAAGCGTTTGATAGAGTGTGTCATGAAGGACTTAACCACAAGTTAAGGAATCTTCTACCAATGCAATTTGCTAAGATACTAGAATCATACTTGAAAGATAGGTTCTTCAGGATTAAGTTAGATGATACATTTTCTGAATTGAAAGAAATCAATGCAGGAGTTCCACAGGGCAGTGTATTAGGGCCGGTTTTATACCTACTATACACTTATGATCTTCCTACATTTGAAAACAACACGGTGGCAACTTTTGCAGATGATACGGCGATCTTAGCTGTTGGAAAAAGCAACGAAGAATCAACACAGAAGTTACAATCAGCTATAACTCAAATATATAAATGGACAAAAAGATGGAGAATAAAACTAAATGAAGCTAAATCAGTTCACATCAACTTTACAAACAGACGAATCGAACATATTCCGATTACCATAACTCGGGAAATAATGCGCAATGCGAACACAGCTAAGTATCTCGGCATGACCCTGGATGCTAAACTACGATGGAAAGCACACGTCAAGAAGAAAAGTGAAGAATTAAGACTTAAATACAGAAAAATGTATTGGCTGATGGGAAGGAACTCTTCTTTATCAATATACAACAAGCTTCTACTTTATAAGCAAATATTGAAACCGATTTGGACTTATGGTATTCAGCTTTGGGGTTGTACCAAACAGAGCAACGTAAATATTATCCAAAGATTTCAGAATATGGTATTAAGGAACATCTAGATGCACCTTGGTATGTCAGGAACAATGACCTTCATAGGGACTGTTGGATACTATTTTAAAACCAGGTTGTGTAATATTTTCTATTTGATATTTATTATTATTATAATTATTATAATTATAGAATGATGTGCACACACGTTTCTTGTCATTCCACTTTAAAAAATAGTAGAATAAAAAGAAGATTCAATCCACCCTATTGGTGAACATCATAACTAATTAATGTTTTGATAGTGCGATATTTTTATTTCTATCTTGACACTCCCACTAAATGAGTAACTATCAAAAATCGCAACAAGTAAAAAAAAAAAACTAATTCACTTAATATTTTCTTATTCATTTGCTTTGATGAATAATGAACATCGTAGATTTTTAAATCGTTCCGGTAGTAATGGTTTGGTGAGTATGTCAGCAAGTTGCTCTTCAGTGCATTTGTACTGAATGTTAATTTCATCATTTTCTAGTTTTTCTCGAATGAAATGATATCGCACATCTATGTGCTTTGTCCTCTTATGAAATTCAGCATTATGGATGAGACGTATAGCACTTTGGTTGTCCACAAATATTACTGACGGTTCAGTCACAGGATTATCGATATCCTGTAGTAATTGGCGTAACCAAATAACTTCTTTTGTAGCTTCTGATGCTGCCATGTATTCGGATTCAGTTGTTGAAAGCGCTACCGTACGTTGTCGTTTACTTGACCATGTAATTGGTCCATTGTTGATGGTAAAGATGTAGCCTGTAGTTGATCGTCGAGTATCCAGATCGTTCGCAAAGTCTGAATCAGAATATCCAACTAAGTCTACGGATGTGCTTTGAGTACGTTTGTATAAAATCCCGTGATCCGATGTTCCAATGAGGTATTTAATTATTCTCTTTACAGCATTCCAATGTGAGTTCGTATGTTTATTCAAAAATCTGCTCACGACTCCCACTGCATATGAAATGTCTGGCCGACTTACTGTTGCTGCAAATATTAATGAGCCAACAGCCTCGTGATACGGAACTGCGATCTCCCCTTTTTCGCTGTCATCACTTGAACTCAAATGTGCATGTGAATCGGCTGGAACACTTATGGGTTTTGCTGTGTCATGATTGAATCTTTTGATGATGTTTTTAATATAGCTCGTTTGGTGAATAAATATCGTTCGTTCTAAACGGTTTCTTTCAATCTGCATGCCAACAAAGCAGTCCGGATGATCAAATTTAATTTCGAATGAATCCTTTAAATGATTCAGTACAACATGCAATGCTTCTCCTGTTTCTGCAATCACCAAGCCATCATCGACGTATAGTGCCAATAGCACTTTTTCGTTTTTGTTGAAGTATCCTCTGTATACACATTTGTCCGCATTGCTTTGGACAAATCCGAATTCATTCAAAAAGTTATGAAACTTTTTATTCCAACAGTAGGATGTCTGTTTTAATCCGTATAGTGATTTGGAAAGTTTGCACACTTTGTTTGCTTCAATTTCAAATCCTTTTGGTGGTTTGATGTAAATTTCCTTTTGAAGGTCACCATATAAAAATGCAGTTTTAATGTCAAATTGCATTATTTCAAAATCGTTTTGTGCTGCCATGGCGAGCAACAATCTTATCGAATCAAATCGAATGGTTGGCGCGAATGTCTCATTATAATCAACGCCCTCTTTCTGAGCAAATCCTTTTGCACATAATCGAGATTTATATCTAGATATTTCTCCATTTGGATGGTGTTTGAGTCTAAATACCCATCTAGATCCTATTGTACGCTTACCAGACGGTAATGTAACAATACTCCAAGTGTTGTTCTTTTCTAATGCCTCCAATTCCTCATTGATAGATTTGGACCACTGTTCTGCTTCTGGACTGGCCATAGCTTCTTCATATGTTTGAGGAATTTTAATCTCAACCATATTTAGGTCATATCGTGCAGGTGGCTTAATATTTCTGCGATCACGTAATGCATGTGAATTGTGATCACTTGGCTTAAAATGTTCAATTTGACTTTTAATCAATTCACCTTCCATGTTTACTTCGTTTTGCAGGTTAATTTCTTCAGCCTCATCGATGTCAGGAATAACTTCATTGTTTTCTGAGTCGATTTCAGATATTTTTATTTGAACAGTATTTTGTCTTGGGAAGACCACAGCTGCTGTTTCATTAAATATCACGTTTCTTGATATTTTAATCCTTCTCGTTTCTGTGTCGTAAAGACGATAGTTTTTGGTATTTCCATCATATTCAACAAACATTAATTTCTTACTTTTAGGTGCCAGTTTGTTTCGTAGTTCTTTCGGCACATGCATATATGCATCACAACCAAAAGTCTTGATGTGATCAAATTCAGCGTTTTTGCCGGTCCATTTCTCATATGGTGAGGAATTCGGTGACTGCGTATTTGGGGTTCTGTTTAGAATGTAAAGAGCAGTGTTAACGGCTTCTGCACATAAATAAGTTGGCAGATCCTTTGTGTATAACATGGAACGAGCACATTCAACAATGGTTCGCATGTCCCTTTCTGCTTTTCCATTTTGCTCTGGGGTATATGGAGCAGTTGTTTCTAGAATGATACCGGTTTTCTTTAGGTACTCATTGAAATCTCTGTTGCAATATTCTTTGCCATTATCGATGTGTAGAACTTTGGGATGTTCGCCAAACTTATTTTTCGCCAAGTTGACGAATTCCTTAAAACAGGTCAATGCATCTGATTTGTGTTTTATGTAAAATATAACACGATATCCAGAACAATCATCTTTGAATAAGATGAAGTAATTCGCACCTTGAATTGATGATGTCGACATAGGTCCACAAATGTCACTATGAATAAACTCTCCT
Organism: Tipula vernalis; assembly: GCA_958295665.1. Classification (NCBI taxonomy): domain Eukaryota; kingdom Metazoa; phylum Arthropoda; class Insecta; order Diptera; family Tipulidae; genus Tipula; species Tipula vernalis. The sequence goes on along the minus strand of OY282560.1, from coordinate 300,716,570 downwards.
GGTTTTGTCTCTCGATTTACCTTTGTCTTAAATGGTAACTTATGCTGTTTACCATATGTACATGCCTCACAAAAGAAATTTTTAATGTTGGAGACGTCAATGTTTTTGATTGATCCACTTGTCACTAATCCCAGTAGTGTTTTGTTACTTATGTGACCAAGTCTCTCATGCCACATCTTTAAATTATCTACAGCATTTGAATGGGCAGTATTAGCTTCCGAGTTGATCATTGTTCGAAAGTGTAGTTTGTAGAGATTATTAGGTTCCTTTATTGCAGTTGCAACTAGTTTTGAATCGTTAAAAATTTCTGCGGTGCTGCCTGACTTGATTATTTTCATACCTTTTGTGGTAATGACGCCTTCCGAAAATAAATTTTTCTTCAGTCCCGGAATAAATAGTACGTTGGTTATTGTGGAATCATGCCAAGTTCCGGATAACAGCTTTTGAACGTTGACAGTTCCTTTTCCTTTCACCATTAGCTCTTGGTTATTTCCAAGTTTGACGGTCGTGTCGTCTTTAATTTCCTCAAATGTGTGGAAGTATTCCAATTTATGAGTCATATGGGCGGATGCACCACTATCCATGATCCAGAATTCATTATCGTCAAATGTATTTAACATTGTATTATTGATATCGATCGTAAATGCTGAAACATTTGACTAGGTATTTTTCTCCTTACTTTCTGATGATTTTTCATTTCTTAATTTCTTTGGAGCTCGACAGACACTGGCAAAATGCCCCTTTTTCTGGCAATTTTAGCAGGTTACATTAGGCCGCATACCCTTATTGTATTTCGGATGGTGTGAATTTGTATTTGGCTTACTCGACCCTCGGGTGGAAACTGATAATGCAGTTTCTGTATCTTCGTATGATGTCAGGCTCGCCTCTTCATCTAATAATCTTGCTGTGAGATTCGGTATGGTTTGCTTTGTTTCATCCATTGATAACCATGCTTGCCTCAAACTTCTATATTTGGTTGGAAGACTTCCTAATATTTTTGTCATTATTGCAATGTCACTTAAGTTTTCACCTGTATCCTTTATTTGTTTTGCAAGATTTTCAACTTTCGCAATGTGTTGCGAGATCGAATCATTTAAATCCATTTTATATTGATGAAACCTTTCGTGTACCAGCATCTTATTTGTCTCACTTTTTTGCTCATATATTGAATTCAATTTGGTGAAAATTTCGTTCGATGATTCACAGTTTTCAATGAGCGTGATTTGGTGCAAATTCATTGCGGAAGTTAATGTGAACATTGCTATTGCATCTTGTTTTATCCAGTTTTGACGCTCATTTGCTTTGTCAATTTCGGGCATTACTTTAACGCCATTTGCAATATCATGCAATCCTTTTGCTTTGAGTGCACAAGTCATTTGAAATTTCCATTGCCTGTAGTTTCGTCCATCAAATTTCGTGATGCTCATAACATCAATTTTGTCATCAGCCATTATAACGTTCAATAATATTTTTAACTTCACAAAAAATTATTATATATGTCGCGAACTTTATGCGATCATAAAAGATGGCTGCCAATTTATTTTCGATGGAGAAATTATTAATTACGAATTTAATTACACTGTTTATCGCTTATGATTTGTTACTGGCGATACCTGGGCCCATAACCTGTTGGATACTATTTTAAAACCAGGTTGTGTAATATTTTCTATTTGATATTTATTATTATTATAATTATTATAATTATAGAATGATGTGCACACACGTTTCTTGTCATTCCACTTTAAAAAATAGTAGAATAAAAAGAAGATTCAATCCACCCTATTGGTGAACATCATAACTAATTAATGTTTTGATAGTGCGATATTTTTATTTCTATCTTGATAGGGACCTTAAAATGAACCTCATCTTAAATGAAATCCAGGAAAAAGCACGGAGACATGAAGAAAGGCTCCGCCAACATGTGAACATTGAGGCAACTCAGCTCCTAAGCATCACGATTTTAGTTCGCAGACTTAAAAGAACCAAACCTTTTGAGCTGGTGTGATTGTCAGTTTAAGCAGCATTATGCTGATCTAAAATCCACAACAAAGATGTGGTTTACTTCAATTTACCAAACACTATGGAACGCCAATGGGAAGAATCCATAGATTAATTTAAGTTAGTAAATTAAGTCAGAAACAAATTGCTCATGAGTCCAGGAGACTAGATTGTAATTACATAAAATAAATAAATAAAATTTATTTTAAATATAAAAAAAAAAAAAAAAATATAAGCCTTTTGTTCTTCCATATTTTATTTCGCTGTTCGAACGGACAAGCCGCCTCGAAGAATGGCCAATAGACCTAACGAACCTCCCCAGAATACAGATCTTTAATCCTCCTGCTGTCCAAGTAGCACCAAATAACTTTATAGTTAAATGATCCTTTCCCGACGTCGAGACAACGATACAAATTTCTAGAAATTCAGGTTTCTTGGTATTGAACTAAAAATTTTAAACTTTTCATCGTTACAAACAATGAAAACGTCGAATTCCTAAATATTATCGCTGAGATATTTTCATAAATGTTTGAATAAACGAACATCGGTTAAATAAATCATTTTGGTCAAATTGAAATAAAAGCTTACTACAAATCGTGTGGTAACTAAGGCAATACAAATTATACAAATGGCAACACAAACTTGGTTAAATCAAACCAAAAATTATCACCTGGGATAAATTGAAGTTCAAAAATTGTAGGAAAAGCAAAACAAATTCACAAAATATTGTTACGTTTTTCACTTGTCAATCAAGGATTGAATCACTGGATTGTGAATAAAAACCAAACATGTCAATTTATTACCAACGAATTTATTTATTTCACACAAAAATTATTACAACAAAATTTATTAACGATAATTCACAAAATCACTTTATTGCATAATTTTACTGATCACTTTTACTTTATATTTCGCACTAAAACATTTTTTAATTTTCACACTATCGCTTATACCAAATACTAATAATCCAATCCGACTTCGTTCGCCTTTTTATATACACAAACCAAACTTCTGGAAAGTTCATGACTTTTCCAGTTAGAATAGTGTAGAAATATTTAGAACAGTTTTATCATGGAAAATTCCATTTTAGTACAGTAAAACATTGAGCTATTAATTCAACTTATTTCTATTAGACCATAGGTGTTGTTGACGCACAACATGTAAAGAGCAACATTTTGAGACGCGCCCTGCAATTCAAAATAAAATTTTCATACTGTTAAGCTTAATTGTGTTGTATCTAACTTCGATTTTGTTGTATTTTTTTTTTTTTGTATTAATAGTAATATATTTTCCGTCCTTCGAGCCTCCGGATAGTTTTTATTTGTTTCCACGCGACTTGGAGTTTTGAAAAATTATTTCGCTCAATTCCAAAACGTTCAATCAAATATCGCGTGATGTGTTCGTTGAGGCATATTGTGTAGTGAAATCCAAGCTATTGTCCGTACAATATATAGCGCGTCGCGAATCAGTGGCTAACGTAATAGATACCAATACGTCAATTTTACAGTCATCTCGTTCACATGCCGTTCGTTTACCAAAACTGGAATTACCGCATTTTTCGCATAAATATACCGAGTGGAATGATTTTTATAAAACATTTACAACTCTAGGGCACAACATAATGAAAATCTTTCATCTGTCGAAAAATTTACCCATCTTCGGAATTGCTTAAAAGATCCCGCTATAAATACAATCAAATCTTTGGAAATAACGGACAATAGTTATACAGAAGCTTTGAAGATGTTGGAGAACAGATATAAAAACGAGAGGGCAATTTTTCATGCTCATATTCGCGGGATTTGTGAACTTAAGACGATTTCCAAAGGTGATGCTTCATTACGGTTCCTCATCGATTCCGTAAATTCAAATTTTCGTGCGTTAAAGGGCCTAGGCGATTACAAAGATACGGCCAATGCTTTTTTAGTGTTCTTGGTTTGTGGTGAACTTGATAAAAGCTCCAATATCAAAATGGGAAGAGGAAGCTGATAGCAAAAAACTTCCTAAGTGGTCTGATTTGGAAGCAGTTTTTAACAAGCGATGCTTATTTTTGGAAGGTAAAGAGTTCACCGTCGAGTCAATAACATCATCATCATCGAAGTCAGAATCTTAAAGAAATAATTCGTATCAACACAAAACCAGCTGGAGCACAACCGTGAGTAACGTGGAGAGTCAGAAACGATATTTTGTGTGTAACAGTGTCGAACATAATATTTATCATTGCCAAAAATTCAACATGATGTCTCCAGCGTCGCGATTTGACGAAGCAAAAAAGCTCGCGCTTTGTATCAACTGTCTACAAAAAAATCATCGAGTTCGGTTTTTCAAGGTGGGATCCTGTCGAAAATGCGGTTATCACCATCATACACTTTTACACCTTGGAAAAAATAGCCCATCGCCACCACTTTCTCTGAAGGCTGAGTTAGTTTCGTCCCAAAAGAAGGAAGATTCCTCCGCACTACATACATCGCTTCATTCGTCGTCTAATCCAAGTCCTGTAATTCTGGCTACTGCTGCATATTGATGGTGATATCGTTAAATGTCGCATATTACTCGATTCGGCGTCGCAACTCAATTTTATAAGTAACGCTCTAGCAGATATTTTGTGTCTAAAAAGGTTAAAAACAGACTTTAATGTCAACGGCATAAACGACATCAAAGCCCGAGTCAAACATAAAGTTTTCATGAAAATTGAATCACGGGCTAGTAATTATATGGCGAAATTGGAGATGTTCATTGTTCCAAGTATCACATCGAATCAACCAGTAACTAATATCGATATCGGAGCATGGAACCTTCCACCCAACATTACTATGGCTGATCCAGAATTCCATTGTTCGCGGCGTGTCGACGGTCTGATTGCAGCAGAAGTATTTTTCGACATATTAGGCTCCAAACACTTTAAACTGGAACTGGCTGGTTCACTCAATTTTCATGAAACCAAACTTGGATGGATCGCAGCGGGTAAGATTAATTCTAACAATTGCAAATGTGTTTTTTCAACTACCGTAGATCCTCAAATTTTGGAAGTGCCATTTACCATTGTGCAGCAAATTGAAAAGTTTTGGACAATTGAAGGTTACCATAGCAACAGAAAATTGCTCACTATCGAAGAACAAGTGTGTGAGGAACATTTTATAAATAATACCTTACGTGATGAGTCAGGTCGTTTCATTGTCAAATTACCACTAAATAATGATGTCACTGAACTAGGGGATAGTTATTAGATTGCTAGAACCAGGTTTCTAAACCTGAAGAAAAAATTAACACATAATTCCGAAATTAGGCAACAATATCACGAATTCTTGAGTGAGTATGAGTCGCTGGGACATATGCAGAAATTCGACGAGAATGAGCGACACCAATGTAAATATTTTCTGTCTGATCACTGTGTTATTAAACCCGAGGGCACATCAACTAAATTGCGCGTCGTCCTTGGCACTTCCAGTAGAGCTACATCGGGCAATTCATTAAATTCGACTATGAACGTGGGTCCTACGATCCAAAAGGATATATTTGCAATTATACTTCGTTTTCGTTCTCGTCGCTTCGCGTTAACCGCAGATATATCCAAGATGTATCGGCAAGTCAAACTAAATGAGAAGCAATCATATTTGCAGTGTATTTTATGGAGGTCTTGTTCAACCGAACCGATTGGTGTATTTCGTTTGAAAACGGTTACTTATGGAACCGCGGCCGCATCCTTCCTGGTTATTAGATGCCTTCATCAACTTGCAAACGAGAAGGATGCAACCTTTCCATTGGGCTCAAAGGCGATTCGAGAGGATTTTTACGTCGATGATATGCTTTCGGGAGCAGATACAATTGAAGACGCTTTACGGCTACAACGTGAAATTACTGACATCTTAAAAGCCGGGGATTTCACATTCGCAAGTGGTCTTCAAATGATATTCGTTTATTGGAGCAAATTCCCAATGAGTGTCGAGAAAAAAGCGTTTGCAATGACAGTGTTGACTTTGTGAAAACTTTAGGCTCTCTTGGCAGCCTGAAGAAGACGTTTCCCTTTTCAATTATTCACCGAAGCCATTCACTCACGAAATGACTAAGCGCCTCGTTTTATCGGATATAGCGACACTGTTCGATCCCTTGGGATTACTAAATCCAGTTGTTGTGGAAAATGAAAATTGGCTGGGACGAACAGTTACCACGAACCTATCGAGAGCAGTGGGAAAAATTTCATAATCAATTGCCATTAATCAAACTGCTCAAATTTCGTCGCTTCGTATTCTCATCGAAATCAGATATAATTCAACTTCACGGATTTGCGGATGCATCAACCAGTGCCTACGGATGCTGTGTTTACGTTCGGTGTATATCAAACGATCATTTAGTCTCATGTCACTTTCTATGTGCTAAGTCTCGTGTCTCGCCGATCAAAACAATCTCACTTCCCCGACTTGAATTGTTTGCATCAGAAATTTTAGCAGAGCTACTTCATCGCATCGTTTTGGAGTTAGAAATCAATGTGGATGGCGTGTTTTGTTGGACAGATTCAGAAATTGTTTTGAATTGGTTGGCGCTCCATCCATCAAATTGGACTACTTTGGTTGCGAATCGTGTATCTACAATTCAGCGGCTAACCAACGAGTACAAATGGAATCATGTGGACACGACAAATAATCCTGCAGATCTCGTGTCACGGGGAATGATGCCTGAGAAATTAATCAAGGGCTCAATTTGGTTTACCGGCCCAAAGTTTTTGTTAGACGCTAACATCGATTCATCTACATATTAAAACGATCCTGATCTTGATAATGCGCCAGAAAGGAGGAAGGTCAGTATTGTGACGCCTATTTCATCAAAACCAGCTGAAGATTTGGTATCTTTGTGCAAGGTTGTAAACCATTCCAGAGGCTTCGTCGTGTATTCGCATATGTTCATCGTTTCGTCGATAAATGCCTAAGGCGCAGGATCATTACATCAGGCAGCATATCTATATTTACATCTGAGGAGCTCAACCGAGCGCAGCAAGACGCCTTTCCTATTGACATCAAACATCTTTCGAGAAATGAGCCATTATCAACAAAGAGTGCTCTGAAAGGACTCAGCCCATTCATCGATGATCATCAAATCGTTAGAGTTGGTGGACGTCTGGGTGAAACCGACTTGTCATACGAGGTTAAGTATCCTATGTTGTTGCCAAAAACCACCAATTTGTATTTTCGTTCTTCGAGCACTTACATTTAAGGAACCTTCATGTAGGGCCACAAGCGCTTCTTGCTGCAGGCAGGGATATTGCTCATCGAATTGTGCGCCGCTGTATTATCTGTTTTCGACATCATCCCATGCACTATCAGCAGATAATGGGAAATTTGCCAGCGCAGCGAGTCCAGGCCTTTCGTCAATTCTGGAGTCAACTTCTGTGGTCCCGTGATGGTTCACTAAAAATATCGAGGATATCGCCCAACCAAGGCATACATCGCCATTTTTATATGTTTCGCTACAAAGGCCGTCCACATAGAGCTTGTATTAATGCATTAAAGAGATTTGTTGGTCGCCGTGGCCTTTGTCATACGTTATATTGTGACAACGGCACAAATTTCGTTGGAGGGCGTCGGAAACTTGAAGAAGTTCGCAGGACGTTTGTTGATCAAGAAACAAGGGAGCATATCGTTCGTACATGCGCTGAAGATATTTATTTATTTATTTATAGTATTTTATAAATAATTTAGTATTAAAACGAAAAGCACACATGGAAACAAAGCAATCGAAACAAAAAATAATAATAATAATGAAGTTGCTTCCATTAGGCATAAAAACCTTTCAAATTTTTTCAAACAATTTCCACCTCATGCTTACACATTCTATTTTGAGCAATAGCTCAAAAATATCATTTTAAAATATCCGAAGATATCATTCGTTTTGTGCACATTCCGCCTCGCTCACCACACTTCGGTGGTTTATGGGCGACAGCGGTAAAGTGGGCCATACATCTTTTGAATCACACTCTCGATAATTCCACATTTACGTATGAGGAATTAACTACTATTTTGGTTCAAGTGGAAGCAGTACTAAATTAGAGGCCTTTGACTCCAATGTCAGCTGATCCCTCTGATTTGCGAGTTCTAACAGCGGGACATCTGTTGATTGGCGAGCCACTCATCACACCGATTGAAATTGTCCTATCTTCGTTAAACATTAAGCGCCTTGATCGTTATCAGCAAATTCGTCGTATGCAGCAGTATTTTTGGGAACGCTGGTCAAGGGAGTATATGTCCCAACTACAAACCCGAGCTAAATAGAGATCATCATCGTATATAGAATTGGGGAGAATGGTGTTGGTGTCAGAGGAAAATGTACCACCACAGAAGTGGATTTACGGTGGTATCTTTGAATTACATATTACCCAGGGAAAGTTGGCAATGTCCGAGTAGTCGTGAAGACCCGCTCTGGATTACTCAAAAGGGCTGTACATAAACTCGCACCCTTGCTGATTGATGACGAGGATAATTGAAAGCATGGTATGTTCTTTCAAGGGGGGCAGTATGTTAACGTATAACATGTAAAGAGCAACATTTTGGCACGCGCCCTGGAAATCAAAATAAAATTATCATACTGTTAAGCTTAATTGTATTGTATCTAACTTCGTTTTTTACTTTTGCTTTATGAGTAATTTTGTTGTATTTTTTTTTGGATTAGTAGTAGTATATTTTCGGTCGAGTTGTCAATAACAAAAAGAATTTGTTATTATATCGAAAACAGAAGTCTTTTTTGTTGTATTCGACATATTTTATGCTCGATATTTATTTTAATAAATTTTTCGTACAACATACTATATTTCGTTTCGCGCATTTATCACTATTTCCTTATTATCGGAAGGAAACAGGTGTCATCGCCACAATATTACAAATGTGTGATGATTTTTTTTCGTATTGTAACGGTGACACCTAGTGTGTAATAGAATAAGTTAAATTAATAGCTCAATATTTTACTGTACTAAAATGGGATTTTCCATGATAAAATTGTTCTAAATGTTTCTACACTATTCTAACTGGAAAAGTCATGAGCATTCTAAAATTTTCGTTTGTGTATATAAAAAGGCGAACGAGATCGAATTGGATTATTCGAATTTGGAACGCGATAGTGTAAACTTGTAAGGATTATTGTTATTTGGAAAGCGATAGTGTAAAGATTAAAAAGGAATTGAAAAGTGATTTAAAAAGTGTTTTAGTGGAAATAAAAATTATATTAAAATTTGAGAATAATTTATATAAAGTGATTTTGTGAATTTTTATTAATAAACTGTGTTGTAATAATTCTTGCGTTAACTAAATAAATTCGTTGGTGATAAATTAAATTGATTTTGTATTATTCACAATCCAGTGATACGAACCTTGATTGACAAGGCAAAAACGTAACAGTATTTTTGTAAACAATTATAGACATCTGACGTCCACTAGTAAAACTAAAGATACATTTAGCAAGTACTATTTTACTTCGTCAGAGCCAACTTTGATGTATTTTCAAAATGAAAATTTGAAAAATATATTTTAGGCATATTTGAATTTTAATATTTCTGCAATTAATATTTATTTAATGCCAATATAGCCATTTTGTATGTTGTTGTTAAAGATATGTAGAAAAGTTTTAAATAAACGTTTTATAATATTTTTGCTTTTTTTATTGAAAAATTTGAAGCTGAAAGGCATCATTTTGCTACGGATTCCTATGGCGAGCAATGAAAAGTTATACCACTAAAAAAGCTTCTAAAAAATGATGACGTGTAAAATAAGTGTAAAGGTTAATTTACATATGCGACGTGCGACGTGTGACGGGAGCTTCTAGCCAATTAGAAACGAATATTTTGACATTCGTCACACGGCACACGCCACACGTCGAGACATGAACCAACTTTATCTTTTCCGTGACGGTTTACACATACACATAAAAATTTAGTATAAAACATGGCGCCAATATTTTTTATATGTACATATATTTTGTTGTTTCTGTCATTTCGTTTCGTTCATTTGTCATACAAATTCCTGACAATTGCTGATTTTCCAACTAAAATCAAATATAAAATATTAATTCAATTGCTACATCTGTGCTTGCAAGTGATATACAAAGAATTAATATGGATAATATTGCCGACGAAAAATTGGTTAGGGCGGTGGAGAGAAGGCGTATATTGTATGATGTGACACATACATTATACAAAAATAATGCGTTCAGGACAAAATTATGGAATGAAATTGGTTTAGAAATTCGAATTCCAGGTGAGTTTATATACATACTTCTACATATGTACATATATTAAAATAATTAACCAATTTTTTCAATTTTTAGCTGATATATGCCAAAAAAATGGAAACGATTGAGAGAACGGTTTTCCGAGTTAAACAGAAGAAAAAAGTGGGAGCGCAACTAAGCCCAATAAATATTCGTCGTTATTAAAATTGATGGGGTTCCTTAAACCGTTTGTAAAGGATAATCCAAGGTACGTAAATATTTATCTTCTCTGTATTTGATTTATTTATTAATAATGAAAATATTGTTAGCTTAACCCGAAACTGATGAAGATACCACAAATTCGAGTATTTCTTTAAGAGAGTTTTTTGCCGGGACCGATCCTGATAAGCTTGATTATATTCAAATTGAACATGAAAACCGTTATATTCAAATTGTGGAGTTAGATGATCCAGAAGTTGTGGTATCAACATCAAACGAATATCGTGACTGTTGAATCACGGATCAACAGGTTTTAAAATTATGTTATCTCAAAATGCTCAATATGCATTTTGTATATAAATTATATTTTTTTTGCACTTTTTGATAATGTGAGAAAATTAGTATATGTTATGTATATATTCTGTACATACATAACATATAGAATGTAGAATGTAGTGTAGAATGTATCACATTTTGTATAAATAGCACGGAATATGGTAAAATAAAGCAGAATTAAAACGAACGTTAAACTAGTTTAATTAAAAGTTCTCTCGAGTATTCGCTTGGCCCTTTCCTGGTAACCAGGCTAATACTCCCACAAATTCAAAGCAGAGGCTTGAGTTTTTCATGGTCCTTCGAGCCGGATGCACTACAAAGAGCGTATACCGCAATCAGCAAGTCCGAAGCCAGTCAACAACAATCGGATATTCAGTGCCATCTTTACCACAAGAGGAGCCAAATTCCGAGGCTAGTAAAACAACAAGCCGGACAAGCAGGTATTGACGTCGTTCCAAACGAACCATCTGCAAATCAACAAGCGCTACACAGAGCGCATTTCCCGAGCCGATAACAACAATCGGGAAAGACTGCGGCTGACGTCGTTCCAGACGTAACGGCAGCAAAAATTTGATACGCCACAACCAGCGTAAATTAATTAACAACATGGAGAGCAAACTACGGCTGCAGGCAGAAATTGCCGAAGAAATAACAACGTTGCAGAGAAATTATGGCAAAGATAGTTTATCCCGCAAAACTAAGTCGTATTTGGAATCGCGGATAGCAAAGGTAAAGGCTTTATACGTGAAGTATTTAGCAGGCGACGAAGAAATTCGTGCTGCAGAGCCACCGCTAGATTCAAGTCATCCATACCTCAAAAAGAGGAAAGAAGTTTCGGAGAATTACGAGATTCTGATAGCTGACATGCGCCAACGGTTAAACGCCGGACCTCCATTAACACCAACAATATCGACGGCGGATATTTCACAACTTCAGCAATGCGATATCAGCGGATATGACGAGTTTGTGGTTACGCCACCCGATATCCCGGGTTTCGGTGCAAAAACTCATGCTCCGTCAAACAACAACGAGGGGGCAGAGCCGAAGTAAAGTGAAAGCGATGAACCCCAACAACATTCATCGCTACATGGCAACGAGCGAGACACATCTGATGGACATGGCATCAGGCAGTTGCTAAAAAAACAGGACGTGCTAATGCGTCAATTGTACAAAAAAATCGGGTCAATTGATTACGCCTTAGAAATGGGAGAAGTTACAAAGGAATATGTGCAACTAAAGGTTCATCAGTTGCAAAAGGGAGTAGACCAAATTGATGAGCTGCACACTACTATCATGGTGGAGTCAGAGGAAGAACATCGGACAGATAATTATTTCATAAACAACTACCATGACACCTTGCAGGATAAAGTGGAAACAACAATTATTTGACTGCAGCAAGCTCAGATTGAGGCAAAAGAAGTTTCAACAGGTTGTACCAAGCTCCCAAAAGTGGAAATTCCCACTTTTTCCGGAGATTATGAGCAGTGGAGTTCATTCAACGACATTTTTACCGAAGTTATTCATAGGAATAAGAAAATTTCCGATACGGTGAAAATGACGTACCTAAAATCTCACGTTCAGAAGAGTGCGGCCCAGCTGATCCGTCACCTATCAACAACGGGTGAGAATTACAGAGCGGCCTGGGACTTGCTTCAGGCAAGATTTGAAAATCCAAGATTATTGGCGAGCAAGTATTTCAACACATTGTTGTCATTACCAACCATACAAGTAGCCACTGCCGGGGCAATTCGTAACCATCACGATACTGCAAAGGAGATGTTGCACAATATAGAACGACTACAAATGTCCATCCCATTTGAGTCATTTGTGGCATTTATATTGCTAAAGAAGTTAGATCCCGATACCGCTAGGCTGTATGAAACAACATTAGCCAAACCTCGAGAAGTTCCAAACATAAAAGAATACTTCAATTTTATGGAGAGAAGATTCCAGTCTTTGGAAACCATGGGGAGCGCCAAACCAACAACGGTAAGAGCACCTCCACTGACCATGCCACCATTAAATAGAGTGGTTGCAGGGACGTCCATCAACAAATGTCTGGTCAAACCTTGCAGAGAAAATCACAGGCTGGATCAATCCAGCCAATTCAGGGAAATGTCGACACGGGATAGAGCAAGGTTGATAAATGAGTCCGGCCGCTGTGTTCGTTGCCTCTCCCAAGCTCATAAGAGAGGTGATTGTAGAGCGGCAGTATGTATTGTCTGCAAGGGGCAACATCACACCCTTCTGCATTGCAACAACGCCGCTACAACGAGCATGAGCACAGCTAAGACTTTCCTGGTCAACCAACAAGGACCTGTGCTATTACCAACTGCACTAATTAAAGCAACAACTAGCAATGGGCAGATCATCTTGTTAAGAGCCTTGATAGATTCTGGATCTCAAGCCACTTTAATATCATCAAAGGCTGCCAACCTATTGAATATTAGAAGACAAAAAACCCACGTCAACATTTCGGGTATAGGCGGAAATAATGCTGGCATATGTCGGCAGACTATCAACCTCGAGATAGCACCAAGATTCTTTGGAGGTTTTCGTTTGAATATCGATGCCTTAATATTTGATAAACTGGCGCAACAGCTTCCTGAGACCAACATCAATGTCGACAAATGGAAGCATCTCCACAACATACAGTTAGCGGATCCACAATACAATATGTCACAACCCATTGACCTGGTAATTGGTGCGGACTATTACCCATTATTAGTAACCAACGATATCCTGAAGGGAGAAGGCCATGAACCCATGGCTCAACGTACGGAATTTGGGTGGACCATTATTGGCAACTTAGGAGCCCTTGCAGACCAAACAATAACAAGCATGGTGACTACCAAGACGATTGAGGAACAACTAAAATTATTCATCGAAAACGACAATATTCCAGAGGAAAGGAGCTGCACTGAGGAAGAAATCAAGATTGACTCACATTTTGAGTCAACTGTAGAGCACTGCCCCGATGGAAGATACATGGTGAGGATTCCATTTAAGACAAATAATATCAACTTGGGGGAGTCAAGACGAACAGCGGTAGCCAGATTATTACAGCTCGAAAAAAAAGTTCGACAAGGATGCATCTTTCAAGCAGAATTATCATCAGTTCATGCAAGAATACATTGACCTAAAACATATGAAGATAATCAACACAGAGTCTGAACGCTTGAAAGCGAGTGAAAGCTATTATATACCACATCATGGCATTATAAAGCAAGATAGTACAACTACCAAACTCCGGGTCGTTTTCGACGCTTCTGCAAAAACAACTACGGGAGAGTCACTAAATGATTTAATGATGACTGGCCCAAAATTGCAAGAGGACTTAGTTGGCATTCTCCTCCGGTGGCGTAGACACAAATTCGTCATAACCGCTGATATCGAAAAAATGTACAGACAAATTTGGATTCATAAACGGGATCGAGATTTTCAGCGCATATTATGGCGAAATGATCCAACAAAACCTATGGCCACCTACAGATTAAACACTGTTACATATGGCACCACCGCTGCCAGCTTCTTAGCCGTAAGAGCGTTATTAAAACTAGCAGAAGATAATAGCAGTATCTATCCAACCGCTGCTAAAATTCTATCATCAGATTTGTACGTAGATGATCTTTTAACTGGAGGTGACCGCAAGGTTGGAAATAATCTTGGCCGTGAATCAGCTAAGGACTCTCACGGAGCTAGGCGGAATGACTCTAAGGAAATGGGCTTCGAATTCTGCGGACGTTCTGGATCATATTCCCAGTGAATTGCATCGTACAGGCAACCTATCAATCAAGCTAAATGATTCCGTCAAAACCTTAGGGATAATATATCATCCCCTTGTGGACGTTTTTAAGTTCGATGTATCCGAATTGCATCTATCCGATTGCAATCCAACAAAGCGTTTATTGTTATCAGATTCCTCAAAATTATTCGACCCCATAGGATGGCTATCACCAATAACCATCACGGCCAAACTGATGATGCAAGAAGCTTGGAGAATTGGAATAGATTGGGATGAATCATTACCAGCAACATTAAACACTAGCTGGGTTAAGTACAAAGAGGAGATGTCAATAATGACGGAGATTGCAATTCCTCGATGGATTGGTATAACGAGGAAGTCATCAGTTGAGCTTTATGGATTTGCAGATGCATCAGAGATGGCATACGCTGCCGTGGTATATTGCCGAAACATTGACAGTATGGGCAACATTACCACAAACTTATTAATGTCAAAAACACGAGTGGCCCCTCCACGTCTTGAGTTAAACGCAGCATTGCTATTGGCAAAACTGATGAATCATGTTCAGAGTGCTATGGGACTCAATAACGTCAAAACGTATGCCTGGTCCGATTCAACAATTACATTGTGTTGGATAAAGGGGGAACCAAACCGGTTCCAAACATTTGTGGCAAATAGAATATCGGCTATAAATAGTATGTTACCAACAACAACATGGAATCATGTGAAGTCAAGTGACAACCCGGCGGACATAGCATCACGTGGAACAACTCCACTGGCGCTGGCAAACAACCATTTCTGGTGGAAGGGACCTGACTTTCTTCAAAACGAGGTAATATCAGATACACCTACACCAGAAAACCTGGTGGTATTAGAACCAAATGACTTAGAGGAAAAGGTCGTGCAAGCATTCATCGCAGTAAAAGAAGCCAATCCGTTTGCAGCACTATTCAAGCGCCATTCCAACATCAACAAATTGAAACGGATCATCGCGTACTGTAAACGTTTCATTAATCGTAATAAACTTGCAAACCAATGGAATGAAGTGCCATCAAATCAAGAACTCCAGGACGCGGAAACTACAATCCTCAGAATCATGCAAGAACAAGATTTTCATGATGAAGTTCTCTGCCTCAAGTTTGCAAGAAAAATTAACAACAAAAGCAAGGTTGCGTCATTGAACCCAATGGCAGGCGATGACGGCCTGTTACGTGTAAATGGGAGTTTACGAAACGCAGATCTTCCAGCCACCAGCCGATATCCGATCATTTTGGACAGCCATAATATTATCACACTACGAATCATTGAAGAAACCCACCGTAACACGATGCACGGTGGTACTCAGTTGACTTTAGCACACTTAAGAAACAAATACTGGGTTATAGATGGTAAGCGTGCTGTCCGCAATGTAGTGCGAAAATGTCTAAAATGTTTCCGCTACAAACAACACATATCGGATCAACTAATGGGCATCTTACCAGCAGCTAGGGTTCAGCCAGGAAGAGCATTCGCAAAAACAGGAGTCGACTATGCTGGTCCCATCCAATTAAGGACAACTAGAGGAAGAGGTTACAAGTCATATAAAGGATACATAGCTCTTTCATATGCATGGTAACAAAAGCTATTCATATCGAGATAGTTAGCTGCTTAACAACAGCAGCATTCATTGCCGCCTACAAACGATTCGTGTCCAGACGAGGCTTATGCACGGATATTTACTCCGACAACGGAACTTATTTCGTTGGAGCTGATGCTGTATTAAAGAAGAATCATCACACCGCCATAAAATCACTACCAACCGACATCGCCGCTATGATAGCTGTTGATAGTACTAACTGGCATTTCATACCACCTCATGCTCCTCACTTCGAAGGCATTTGGGAAGCAGGAATAAAATCAGTAAAATTCCATCTCAAGAGGGTTGTAGGAGAATCCACATTAACATTTGAAGAACTGTACACGGTAACCAGCCAAATCGAGGCATGTCTCAACTCCAGGCCATTAATAGCACTTTCAAATGATCCTTCTGATCTAACAGCACTAGCACCAGGGCATTTTCTTATCGGTGATTCACTCAAGGCGCCACCATCTGCGAGCATCGAAGCCATTGGGTTAAATTCAAGATTGCTCATGATTGAACAAATGGTACAACAATATTGGAAACGCTGGTCATCCGAGTACATTCACCAACTACAACAGCGGTATAAATGGAAAAATGTCCAACCCAATCTAAAAGTACACGATCTAGTACTATTAAAAGATGATCAGCTACCTGCCACTCGATGGAAATTGGGACGTGTTCTTGAGGTTCATGCTGGCAGGGATGACCTAGTTAGAGTCGCAACAATTAAATGCCAGGATGCGACATACAAAAGACCAATTGTCAAATTATGCAAACTTCCGATTGAGAAAGAACTTAGTGATGTAGCACCTGCACCATATATTGACAACGGCTCCGCTAGCAGTAACAGCGCAGGTCCTAGACAAGAAAAAGTCAGCAACGCATTACCTAGCAGTAACAACGCTGCTCCCAGGCAACAACCTCAGCGACGAGCAAAGCTAGGTAGAGCAAACCAAGTAGCTCTTGCAATTTTCTCTTTTTGCTGCCTTCTGGGGTTAGCACAAGCAGACATCCGGATTACTCCATTCAACAAGTTCACCGGAATACATTTCGAGGAATTAGGCAAGCTCGAAATTGTGGCAATGAGATGGACATTAGTAGTTCATTACAACCTGAGCAGCTACTGGGATGAAATTGAGAATTTTAAGCAAGCTCACACCGAGTTAACAACGGTGTGCGCGGAGCTTAATCTAAGTTGTAACATCATGCTCCAACAACTCCTATGGCAATACAATAATTTGATCGCAGATAATGTGCTATTGTTTGAAAGCAATCAGGATCGGAGAAGGGTAAAACGTGGTTTCGGAGATACCGTCGGCCTGGTACTAGGGGACATGTTGGGAGTTCTTAGTCAGCGTGAGGCTGAAATATACGAGGCTCAGTTTGAGGCAATTGGCAACAACGAGAATCATCTATTGGTTCTGATAAAAAATCATACAAGCGTAATAGATAACACCGTAAAGTTAATGAGACATAACTCCAACCTTACCATCACAGCGATAAACAACTTAATCAAGGAACAACATCATCTGCGACAGGATATGATGCTGCTACAGGAATATAGAACATATGAAGATAGAGTGCGCTCAGTGTTTATAAACTTGCTTGAAATGACTTTAGTGCTTAAGAGCCTTGAGGATACACAAGCAAGGCTTACTTGACGTGGTTCATCATGTTCATCAAGACATTCTGCACCCGTCCATACTTACACCAACTCAGCTAGAAGAAGAGCTGCAAGTGATCCGACAACACGTGCCAACAACCGTTACTCTTCCGGGCCACAATATTCATGACCTCCGTCATGTGTACCAAAGTATGACCGTACGCAGCCAAGTAACCCAGAAGTATGTAATAATTGAAATCATAATACCACTTTCGTTTGCATGGGATTATACGCTTATAGCTATAATTCCTGTACCAGATATTGCTCATGGAAACACGCAGTCACACATTGTCCCTTCAACTGACTATTTGGCCATGGACAATCGGCGCGAACATTTCGCGTTGATGACAAAAGAAGATGTAAACCGATGCCATATGTTCCAACATAAGCAATTTTTGTGTGAAGTGTCACCTATTATTTCCCTGAATGACCCTAATCAATGTGAGATAGCCATTTTGCAACGGAAGGACGGGTTAGACACAACATGCAACATTAGAACAATAAACGCTACCAACCATTGGATTAAACTTCATGTCCCAAATCAGTGGATATATGTGGTACCAAACGAAACTACTTTTGATGTCATATGTGATTCCAGAATACAGCCTTACATCTTTCGTGGTTCCGGTATAGTAGAAATCGAAGCCGGCTGTGTGTTACGAGACGCCAATATTCAAATTATTGCCATAGGGACCGCTCAGCATAGCATCAAAAAAACGTTATATGAAACAGCACATTTAATGCATGGTGCCCATAATTTGCACGATTTGGTTACATCGATAAAGAAGAACATGGCTCACAACGATTTAAACTTGTTGACTACACCAGAAACAACTGAGCTGGAGAACCAGTTGAATGAGTTGAGGGAGAAGGAAGTACTACCTATCCATCAGAACATTCATCACGTTCACCATTATACGATGATTCACGTGATATTTTGGAGTTGCTTAGCTATAGGAATCAGCTGGATTACATGCAAAATAAGGGGAAGACGGATACCCAACAGACCTCCTTCTCTACTTCCAGGCTCGGCTGACAGCATTGTATAAACATTGTGAGAGGCGGGAGTATGTTGAATCACGGATCAACAGGTTTTAAAATTATGTTATCTCAAAATGCTCAATATGCATTTTGTATATAAATTATATTTTTTGCACTTTTTGATAATGTGAGAAAATTAGTATATGTTATGTATATATTCTGTACATACATAACATATAGAATGTAGAATGTAGTGTAGAATGTATCACATTTTGTATAAATAGCACGGAATACGGTAAAATAAAGCAGAATTAAAACGAACGTTAAACTAGTTTAATTAAAAGTTCTCTCGAGTATTCGCTTGGCCCTTTCCTGGTAACCAGGCTAATACTCCCACAAATTGAAAGCAGAGGCTTGAGTTTTTCAGTGACGATACAGTAATATTGCCTGCAGAAGTTGTGGAATCAACCCCCAAAAAAATTCGTCCCAAATGCTCTTTTCAGATAAAACATCTCATAATTCGGCTTTAATCGAAATTTTGAAAGAGCCAGTACAGCAGCTTGATTCGGTGGATTACTATTGTATGTCATTGGCTAAAGATATAAAAAACATGGAATTGGCCAATACGTTGCAGAGCTCCATTGCTGTCTTCTCCCGTTTCTCGACGCCACCGTCCTTCAACAGTTTCTCCATTCTCACGTTCAACATCTGTATAACCACCTGCGCAATAAAAAGCATTTTTTTTTTAATCCAATTATATAAGCAAACAGTTGCCTTTATAAATTTTAGAACGTTTTCCCGCTTTGCATTTATGGGCCTTCGAAAAATTCGCCATTTAGCGAATAAAATGCCAAAAGTATTTTCATTGATCCGCCCAGGGGAGCCAGCCCACGGGTAGCCCAGCAGATGAATTTCTTCCTGGAAATGGCCTCATAATATGCCTTACCAATGGGAAAGCCTCGTCTGCGACAACTACATAAGGAGCACTTACTCGTAAGTTGCTATTCGGTAAGTATTGATCAGGAGAGATTTTCAAAAATGAGCTGCCTTCGACTAATACTTTCCCAAAAACGGTACTTTAAAGGCACCGCTATCGCTGAATTTCCCAGATGCTCCGATGTCTACAACTAAAAAGTTATAATCCGCGTCACATATTGCCATTAGTATAATGAAGTGTAAATTTATATAATTGAAGCAACTTTTTCCACTATTATGAATGGCCTAAAATTTAGACAAAATTAGCTTTAGTAGAACAACGCATTAAAAAAATTACCTGAACTGTGCAATGTTTCCCGTCAAGAGTTCCACTTTCCACGCATATCCATTTATTTTCGGTCAACATTTCAAATGAAGAACGAAAAAGTGAGTGCCATATTGCGTCACAAGTTTCGGCAATCTTGCAGATGCTTCAGATTTTCTGTAATCGTACGCCAGTGATTTCGTCATGTTGCCACTTGCTAGGTATCTAAAAAATATGATTAGAATTTTAAAAATTTTCAATTATTTATTTGCTCGCATCTTCACCTCAAGGTTAGAGAAAGTCTTGCTCCTCCATCCACCGATATTCGATGATAATTAAAAAATTTATGGGTTTCGTGAAGCCTCATTTCTGCCACCAAATTATTAAAATGGCCTTGTTCTTTGCGCTTTAAAAGCAGTTGATTCACCCAACATCTTTTCAAAGATTCATTATTTAGCAAAGCCAATATTAGTACAATTTTTTTTTTCCTTAATTCCTGATTGTTTTGCCACATTTTTAGTTCTCTTTTTAATACAACGTACTACACAATACAAAAAATATTTAATTAGTGTATGTGGCGTGGCGGCACCCGTCACAAATGTAAATTACAAACAATATGTACGTACAATGTAAATTAGATACCATGTAAACTAAATTATTTTAGTCAATTAGGCACGTGAGACACCTAAAAAGTAATAATGATTTCGGGCCATAGCCCCTGTTAAGACCGTTTTAATACACAAATATAAAACAAATATAACACAAGGTCTTAAAAGAAACACAAGTTTGTTATTTTTATTGTTATATCAGTGCTTTCTCGATTATAATTATTGAGTGTTGGTAGAGAACACCGAACCGATGATTTGAGATCAAGTTTTTTCTCCCGATTATCGGATTTAACAAGCAGAAGCAGTAGTTTCTCAAATAGTTAACACATGACTGGCAATAGCGAATTTGGCCTATAAGACGAGGTTACTGGTGTGGTGGTTTCCCAGGTTTTGGCAGCATAATTACTTCTGGGGACACATTTTATTTTAAATGCTGCATTTATAAGATTTGTGAGGTTTACCAGAGCTCCTTTAGCAGATCTTTTAAGATTTCTGCAGTAATAAGATCGTAACCAGGAGCTTTTCTCGTATTTATATTAACTTTTAACTCACGTATGACTTCCTTTAGTATTCTCGATAGGATTTATTTACTTTCTTGCAGAGCTTGTTCAGTTATTATTTGGGCTTCCAATGTTTGGTCGTCATGTGACTGGAATATCTTTTCGAGGTGTTCAGCAAATCTTCGACTATTATAGTCAAGAGATACAAGTACTCGTTTTCCAAAATCTAAATTTAATTAATTTGTACTTCCATCATCAACGTCAAATTAAATATTTATGTGAACACCACGATTTCCGAACGAGGATTATTATGATTTTACAATCCTCCGCATTATCTGAATCGTCCAACGTATGAATTTATAATATTTAGATTAACCGATTTAATATCGAGATTTATCCAAGTCAAACATACTTAAAAAACAAAAGCTGGGAGGGCGGCAAACAAAAAAGAAAGACGTATTGGGTGTGTAAATGAACTCCAACTTTCCAACAAAAAAAAAATGTACATTCATTCTTAAACGTATTGATGTAATAAAAACATTAATTTCAGCAAATATGTTCCCCTGTTTCCAGTTAATAATACTTAAAGGATTTGGTTAATGGCAATAACAATTAGGCAAAACGATTTCGATATAATAAAACAGAAACAAAAATTATCAAACTCCCTCTTGCTCCGACGCATTTCAGTATGGTTATTATACATAATTTGAAACAAGCATTTGAAAATTTTTAGATAAAAAAATCAACATCCCCATATATGTACAATACACATTTTGGTACGGTACTTTGAACTTCTTGTAAATATATATCACTTCACACGCCTAATTACATCCAATGAACAAAAAAAAAATTTGTGAAGTGAATCAAAAATAAAATTGGGTATACATACTATGTACAGCATTCAAAACCATATAAGTATTACGATGTATAATGTAAAAGGTAGCAGCATAGCAACAACAACAGCAGCATTAAAAATTAAAAGATGAAAATATAGAAACCAGTGATATACTCTTACTGTGTGGGATCATTAAAGGATGAAATTAATTCAAGTGTGTTGTAATTATTTACGTTCATTGTGTACATCGTCGTATACAACTTTTTGACTTTTACAACTTTTTACTTTTACGTATACAACTTTTTGACTTTTACACAAAATATACAATTTGTAGAAACATTTAATTTAATTTTAATTAGATGATTTCAATTCTTTTTAAAAAACGTCACATATGTACATAAAATTTTTTTATTTTTTTTTGCAAAACAAGATCTAAATAAATAAAAATTTATGGGATAGAAATATTAAAATGTTGACAGATTAATGTGGTATAATTGTGAATTGATAATTACGGTTGACGGTTTTGGTTAATGATGAATGAAAACAGCTGCCTATATACTCTCATTCCGAATACTGCGAAGGGCCAACGTCAATTTAATTTATTGTTGTATCAGATTTTATTTTATGAATTGCAATTAGTCTAGTCAAGTGTCACTTAACTATCTATCTATGGGAATAAAAAGTATTTATAAATTAGAGGTTAAGTATTAAATTGTGGTTTGATATATCGTACGTGAATTTTTACTATTTCAACACATTTCCTTTATAAATAGGAGGCCTTATATTTACGTTAACAGTTTAGTAGACGCATTTACACCAATCACTTTGGATGATTATCATTGATGAATTATCAAAAGATTATAAATAAATATACGGCAATCAAAAATTGTCTTCATTGCGCTGACAAGAAAGACCTGAGGACACTAGAGTGCGTAAATTCTATGCGAATGTCAATTATCTATTCTCTTTGATTGTCAATAAAATTAAAACGGAAAATTATTCGACCGACACAATTAATATTCTCATAGAAGCATATCGAAACGAGCCCTGGATGTCTTTATATGGAACTAAACTAGATCCAGAATTTAAACTATCGAAATTTCACAGTACATTAGAAAAATGTCAACTATTCAGTAACTGCAACCAAACGACGTTACCACAGAGGAACATGGCCTATAAGATTCAGCACCAAAACATCAAGGTACCATCATGGCCAGCACACTCCAAACCACCAAAACCAATATATATTGATTCATCGTTAGGAGCAGAAAAGCAACTACATGAACCGTCCGCCGCCACAAGTCCAACAAAGGCAACAAATCTTTAAACGAGAAAACTCGTATTACAGTGAACTGCGAAACAACAAAGAATCTACCACGTGGAGACTCAGGAAGAAGAGGATAGTGATGAATACTCGCAGCACTTAAGAGAAAAAGCAGACATCGAAGAACTTAAAGACGAAGAAGAAATCGATAAATTTTATGATGGGTGCCTCTCTTGCATACTGTAAGAGAATCCAATAAAAAATGGCAACACCATTAAGTTCCTGATTGATGCGTGCGGATGCGTGATTATGAAAAACAAGCTTATCATGTAAATAGTTTGGAAATTCAAGATAGCCACCTCTCTCCGAATTAAAGCATAAAATACAAGTAATGCTATCAAAATACAAAACGCTGTTTGGTCAAGTAAACAACATAACACCAATCAATACTACTGTGAGAGCCGAAATCAAAGCAACTACGGAAGAAGCCATCTACACGAAATTCTACCCCTATCCAGTCAATATGAGGAACAAAGTGGACCAAATTAGCAAAATTTAAAAAAATGGGATCATACGGTTTTCCAGGACCGAACTGGATAGTGAACAAAAATCCGGATGCTTCTGGGATACAAAAATACAGGACGGTTATTGATTTCAAGCGATTAAATGCCGTCACCATCTCAGATCCTTACCCGATTTCGGACATCTCTAACACGATCGCGAATCTTCGATCTTACATCGGGATTCCACGAAATTAAAATGAAAGATTCCGACATACCGAAAACCTCCTTCTCAACCATCAACGGGAAGTACGAATTTTTGAAATTTCCCTTTGGATTTAAAAATGTACCTGCCATACCACCAGAAAGACAGATGGTGCGTTTAAGGAATTTATTGGCAAAATTTGTTATGTCTATATTGATGACATAATCGTTTTCGGAGGGGAAACCGAGGAGGAACATCTAATAAACATGATAAAATATTCTCTAAACTTGAAAAGGCCAAATTACGGATAAATTTCGACAAAACAGAATTTTTAAAAATAGAAACTGAATTCCTAGGTTATATCATCATGATTAGGGCTAATCCAAAGAAAGAAGCAACTATCCAAAATCTAAAAAACCCTGAAAATCTGAAGGAACTGAAATCATTTCGCAGGTTGGCATCATGCTATAGGTGTTTCCTTAACTTCCCTTAACAAATCTTACGAGAGGTGAGCACCCTCAGGTTAAAGCGAATCAATCAAAGAAAGTAAAAGTCAGTCTGGATCAAGAGCAGATTCAAATATTTCTTCACATTAAGGAGCTACTCTCATCATCGGAAATATTGGTATTTCCTAACTTCAACAAACTATTCAACCTGACTACCGATGCCTGCAAGCAGATATCGGCAAAGATAGATCAACTACGTATACTTCCAGATCTTTAAACAAAACAGAAGAGAATTATGCAGTCAACGAAAAAGAGATGTTGGCAATAATTTGGGCTTTGGACAACCTGAGGAATTACTCATATGGAGCGAAGAAAATTAGAATCCTTCGGACCAGCAACACCTTACGTTTGCTCTTAGCAACAAAAATAATATCGCCAAGTTGAATAGATGGAAGGCGCGCCTGGAACAGTATAACTACGAACTTGTTTATAAACCAGGCTGCACTAATAAAGTTGCTGACGCATTGACTATCGATGTTGTCGATAGAAGGAACAATTCACAGCGCCGAAGAAGATTCTACAAGCATATAACCAATTAATAAATTGAAGAATCAAATTATATTTAAAAGAGGGAAGGAAATCTACGCTTATGAGGAATTTCACCTATCCTACCATAGACACAACATTAGCCTACCAGAGCTAAACCAAGAAGCGCTGGGTAGAATACTACGAGAAAAATTAAACCCGAATATGATCAACGGGATAAAAATACCTGAGAATTTATTCAAATCCTACTAGAGATCTTTAAGGAACACTTCTCCAGTTATAAAATTAACCTAACTCAAAGAATGATTACGGATATCAGGAATGAAGAAAACAAATACTCAATTATAAAGGAGGAACCCAAAAAAGCACACCGGAATCATATAGAAAACAGGAAGCAAATCTTGTAAAAGTACTATTTTCCGCGATTGGCTAGCAAGCCTGCGATATCTGTAAAATCCATAAGTAAGATAGAGGTCCAAATCAAGTGCAAATCCAGGAAATCCCCATCGCAACGTATCCAGCGGAAATACTCCTTGTTAACATAATAGAAATCAAGAATGAAAAATTCCTATCATATGTGGATAAGTTCTCAAAATTTGGAAATTTTTTCGCATCAAAAATGCTTTTAATGGACAATGATGGAAGCTTCGTAAGCCCAACCCCTATTATTAGTGATTATCTGAAAAGCTTAGTAGTCGAAATTCACCTAACACCGTCACTGAGAAATGAGGTAAATGGGACTGTTGAAAGAATCCACTCTACAGTAATTGAAATCATCAGATGCCTGCAAGAAGGGCTAAAGGAATTGATAGTGGAGGTATTGATCAACATAGTGGTAGATCGCTACAATAACTCTATACACTCAGTCAACCAGCAGAAACCTAGCGATATTTTTTTTTTTTTTTTTGGGAAAAGCCAACCAGAATCTAACCGATTTCAGAAAACAACAAAAACATACGAACCTAATACGATCCTTACAGCAATCAAACAAATCTAGGTAAAAAGCAAACCGAGGTTTCAAAAAGAAACAGTAGCTGAGGATAATAACGTTACAATCACGACAAAATCTGGCAGTCGAACTATAAAGCTCAGATCAAAATTCTAATACAATAATTACATCTATTTCTAGGTCACGGATGTGGTCTGACATCAACTTTGAATATTTCTGAATACGATGCCCCGATAGTAACTTTAAAACAGGGGAATGGACAAATTACCAAGGGGAACTTTAAGCTAATCCACATCATCAATTAACTATGAGGAATTAATTAACCGACTAACAACAACAATCAAGGAAGCCAACTTCGACGTCAACTAATCCATCAAATGAAACAAATCTCGCAGCTAATTTCAGAACTCATGCGCGGTAGCGCAAGGAAGCGGATCGCAAGTTCACCTGACGCTACAGACTGGGATCAGATAATAAAAAGCATGTAATCGACAATAACAACCAACAATACAAGATTAATAAAGTCTTAATCGCAACATCTAGGGGATCCAATACCGGTATACCGGAAACCGAAATACCGGTATACCGGACCATTTTTCAGTACCGGTATTGAGCGGTCAATACCTGTATTTCGGCATTTAAATTTTTATTGAACTATTTACCCAATATTCATTGAATTGTAATTAAAGTCAGAATTCTTATAGGAACCGTAGGAAGTCAAATTTTTTATAAACTCTTGAAAACAAAGCAAAGTTCAGGAAGAGTAACACGCAATATATATTTTGGAGTTGGAACAATCTAATCGTATAGCTCATTCGTATGATTGTTGCTTCACTCTACAAAAATCAAAACTGAATGCAAAACAACAAAAACGACGTTCCATAAATTTTGCTCCATTAATAAATAAAATTAGAAAGATTGTAAAGATGTTTCGACGTTCACCGACCAAAAATGTTAGTCTAAAATCTTACGTTAAACCGAATTCGGCAAAGTACAATCTGAAATCTTAGAACCAAAAACACGATGGAATAGCTTACTTTTTATGATGTAGCGGTTTTATAAATTAAGAAATTGCATCTTAAAAGCTCCGATCGAAGTCAAATCAATTATCAGTTTTCAACGGTTTGTAACTAAGAGTTTCACAGTCAAACTGGCAGTAGAAGCGTTATGTTGGAGGAATGATACTCTTCTGTCAGCTGACGCTACCCTAGAATTCAGGACCATTAGCTGACCGAATGAAAACCTCTTTGGTCCAGAGAATCATAGAAAGACGAGCTTATCTTGCCTTTTGCAATATTTGCACAAATGTAAGCAAGTTCAAATCATTTTTGGCTCGGACGCCAATTTTAATCGACTAACTAGAAAAGAAATAGTTAATATAACGGTCCATTTTATACAGCGGCTTTCTTCAACCCCAGCTCCAGATGAAGCTTCATACTCAACATCAGAAATTGTTGTTGATAGTAAAGCTCCCAAGCGCGAAAAGAAATCTTTATCGATAAGATTGCAAGAAAGGCTTCATGTTTCAATAAACAATGCCACGTCTCAACAAATGCTCAATGAATACAATGGTATTGTTGAACATTTACATGAAGATGGAGACTACCAAACGCAACAATTAGTACTGTTCAACAGGCTTATAATCATCAAAGAGAAGATAAAGGAAATTGTTCGAGATGTGCAATTAGCAAAATGGAAAATTATCAATACCAATCTACTGGATAAAGAGGAAATAGGCCGAATAGTTACAGAAATAGAAACCTTGCCGTACTTCAAAGAAATAGAGTTAATGGAATATGCAGAACCAATGATTATGGTTAAAAATACTATAATCCTTTATGTCATATCGATGCCTAAGACTAGTAAGCAGAACTACAACCACATCACCATAAGGTCACATCACAATCTGTGAAACAAATAAACTGAAGAAACTAAATGAAGACCACTGAATCAATCAACTTCTAAGAAGGTCAAACGCCCAAACGCCAGATGTGATCAATAGAAACCAAATTATCGAAACCTTAAACGATAACACCACATTTGTATCCAACTTTAATGAAAGCATCCTTTGTAACAACTCAAGCAAACATTCAGAGGGAAGCTTTTTGATATAATACCACAACGAAACGATTAAAATGAACGACTAAACATTTACAAATAGGGAGGTAAAATCGTTCCAAAATCTACCACCAGTACTACAGGTAAACATTAGCTAGAAGAGCATCAAAATCGACTCGAGATACTTACATAATTTGTATTTAGGCAACATTGAACAATTGCAACAACTCTTCAATGAACACAAGGAAGCTTCCTTAATCAGCATGTTCCTGGTCAGCAGAGAAAGAAGCCAAAGAGGAATGCTGTTTATAAATAAACCATCCCACCAAGAAGAAAATTCCCAAGGAATCGAACCAATTAGATTAAACTTTTGATCAACGAGTCGTGAATCTTTTAGGGGGGAAGCGTTAAGATAACAACATAATGTCAGAAATGACGATGGGATAAGGGTCAGAAATGATGATGGGACGATGGGATAAGTTGAAGACTGAGTTGGAAGTTAACTTGAATTTAGCTAATTTTTTCGGAGCAAGATGATTTGAGGATTGAGTTAAACATGGAGTTTGAGTTCAGTTCGTGTTGGGGTTTTGGTAGAGTTGAGTGTTGAGCAGAGGGTTGAGTCGGAATTAAGTAGGGGTTGACTTTAAGTTGAATTGGGGTTGAGTGAGTGGTTTTATTGCGGATTAATATGGGAGTCGAATTGGGGATTCAGTTAGAGATTAAATTGCATTGATTTGAGTTCAGTAATTGTTTTTTGCAAGACCAAAAAAACCACGTCAAAGCAAGTTGAAAATCAGGATGATGTTGACAGTTTACTGCGATTATCGTATAGTATGGTGCGTTATGAATTCCTTCCGCCGGGCAGAAGGTTACCAAGGAATATTATTTGATTGTTTGCGTAGTTTGCGTGAAGCTATTCGTCAGAAGCGGCCAGAATTATGGGCAGGCAACTCTTGGGTTTTTCCATCACGCTAATATGCCATGGTACACTGCATTGGTTGTATGTGACTATTTTGCCAAAAATTTAATTTATTTAATTCACTAATTTACCCATACCGTTCCGCAACCACCCTATTCAAGTGAATTAGCTCCGAGCAACTTCTGGCTATCCCGAGACTCAAAAAACTGCTCCGGGGACATCGTTCTGGCTCGATTGAAGTGATACAAGCCGAATCGAAGAAGGTTTTGAAGGTAATTCCGGAAATCGGCTTTAACAACTGTTTCGAAGGCGGGAAAAAACGTTGACATAAATGTATTCTATTCGTAGAGGAACTAACAACTTACAATCTCGAACAAATATTCAATTGATTGGTTCCTTCATTTCCTTAGCTTTAACCGTGTCTTTCTGTACAACCCCAACATATATACCAACCGTATAAGTTAAGACAACGATTCCATCCTATCAGCCAAATATGCTATGTGCAAAAACAACAACATGTAGACAAAACAACTAGGGTTACAACCTCGCCCTGCGTGGCCAACATACGACTTTCTTTTACGAAAAGGGTGTATGTATGACTTGAAAAAATGTGTTGTGTGACACGACGCAAATATTAAAGAACAAATTATTACTTAAATTTGTCATATGATTCTGTTGTATGGTTATTTCATTTTACCTAATCAATTGGTAACATATCCTCCGGGCCCACTTGCGGATTGTGAAGTCAACGGCTATGCTTATATAGTGGGACTAGAGGTTCAGCTACAGCTGTACGTTATTTTATCTTTCTGCACATGCACCACGTAACTGTAACCAAAATTGCTAGAATGAGTAAACAGATTGCCAGGTAGTGGTGATAATCGTATATGCTTAAATCGACTGTTGCTGACTCTGAATCTTTCTTATGGTTTTGGAGGGAAGCTTCAATGGCATTACAAACATCGGGTAGTGTATGTAATTTATCACTTAAATTAAATTGCGGCATAAAGGAAAGAACAAACCTATACTGCTAAATATCCTATATCCTGCCACTCTACATATCTTCTTTTAAAACACAGTTTGGATCAAGTTCTAAAATCCCTTCCTTGTGTGGAAATTATGTTTTAGTGGACATCATCAGTTTGTTCAATGCGTTTATTAATAGAAAATATTAAGTAATTTTAGTTATCTTGTTTCCGCTGAAAATCAGGTTTCATTTTTGCATTTTTACCGTCAACACATATAAAAATTCGCTTTCCATTTTCTAATGAGAAGTTTCATTCTTAAATTCGAAAATTGCCCGGCTTCAGCAGTTTGTTTGTTTGTTTCTATCTCTGCAATCTTTTCTGTGGCTCAAGGCACTCCCAACTCTTTCGCAGTTCGCTTTTTACGTCCTACCTTAGGCAGTAGCCTATAGACCCGTTTTCGTTTAAGCCACCTACATATTGCATTGCTTCATGCCAACCTATAGTGCTGACATAAAAGGTGGATCGGTCCATGGATTCCTCACTCTCTACAGGGGGTTATAGATGTGTTCATTTTCATCACCAATCGTAATCAGATGATGACAAATTCTGTTGCATCCCGCCCCTATATGGATTCAAACCCGGTACCTCCTGATCCAGCCGCCGCAGCTTTATCCACTGTGCCGTTTAGTCGGGAAAGCTGCAGCAGTTAGATGCAACTATTCAATCAATGACTAGAAAAGTTGACATTTGGGAGTATTTATTCGTACATACATTTGGGCGAATTTAAAAATTTAAATATTCTGAAAAATTATAAACGATATCAGGGTCGCCATCTAACACTTCTCCGATGAACTACCGATGAGTGAGTACATTTAATCATGCAGTTTTCGGACCGTACTGATTTAGGGATTGAGTTGGGGTAGAGTGTGGGTTCAGCTGGAAGTTGAATTTCAGTTGCGAGAGAGGCTCGGTTGGGATTTATTTGGGAAGGGTTGAGGGCTCATTTGGAAGTTAACTTGAGTTGAGTTCATTTTTTCATACCATGATGATTTAAGGATTGAGCCGGACAATGAGTTGAGGATAAGGTTGTAAGTAGAGTTTGGGTTCAGTTGAGGTGTTGAGTTTTGGGTGGAGTTGGGAGTTGAGTTGAGTGAGTGGTACTATTTCGGATTAATTTGGGGGTCGAGTTGAGGATTAAGTTAGAGATTGTATTGATTTCGCATAAAGTTGATTTCCGGATTGAACGTTGATTTGAAGTTGAATAGCGTCAAGTGAGAGGTAAAGTTGGGCAATTATCTTGGGATTGAATAGAAGGATAGATCTAGTTGGAGATGTGAGTTCAGTTAGGAATTTATTTAGGGTATGAGTTGGAGGCTTGCGATTGAGTTGGGTATTAAATTAGAATTTAGATTGAGTTTAGTAATTGGTTAGGGTTTCATTTGGTGATTGTGTTCGGATTGATTTATAGGTTAAGTTTGAGATTGACTTGGAAGCAGCGCTGCCGAAATGAGTACAATCGGAGTATTTGTACTACTTTCGCCTAGTGGTTACTTCTCTAATCTGCTATTTTATTCTGTGCTCTCTTGTTTAAATAACTGCTATACCAATAATACATTTACACAATATTTTAACTTATCGGGTTTTGTTTGCAATAATTATAATATTCTGGGAGCTGACAATTTTTTAAAATTAAATCACAGCAGATTTCGAGACGTAAATACTGTCCTATTATTTTAATGTTTCGTCCAGGTTTAGTCGTTTTTGACCTGATCACCCCTAGGTACCTACTAAGGTATCATCTGACCATGACATCTCTGACATGTCTGAATTCGCATATCTGTCAAAATTACGCTTTTGGAAATGAAAAGGGTTCGAAGCTAAAGGTGCGTTAAGGTAAATTTTCCATTTACCACTTAAAATTTAGGTAAAAATAGCTAAACATTAAAAATGTCGCTTACGATTCCACTGGTCGGTACTCTTCTCTACGAGAAAAACTTAAAAATCTAAAAATAGCTGTGATTTCGTGGAGAGTTAAAACCTATTAGTTATAAACTATTTAGCTCGAGCAGCACACAGGACTTAGCACTTTATAGTAAAATAGATAAAGAGTTCTAAACCAATAAATAAATAACTTTTCTTTTGATATTCAAATATGGCTCAAAAACTAAAAACAATTTTAGTGTAATAACTAATCCAAAATACGAACACTTATTTATGTCTAAGGTCTAAATATTGAATGTCGTATCCGCATGTACTTCTTTCGGATTAGAAATACTGCCCTAAAAACGTACTCCGTTTAAAGTATTAAGAGCGACAGCGCTGACAGACACAGACCCTGATGCCCTGAGCTGAAACTGAGATACAGACGTCACTTGTTTGGAGAGAGACAACACACAACCTGTTGACTTTTTTCTTTTTTTATCAGGCTGACTCTGTTAAAATCCAGATCAACCCTCGAACGAAGTGGAGCAAGCCCTAGCCCTAACCTCAATCCAACTCTAAAACTCCATTTCCACAATTGCACAACATAATATTTATGATTATCCGATTACTTACACAACTTTTTAGTTCATACAAAACTATCACACAGATACTTTGACTTAGTGAATTATAAACTTTTTCTTAAAATTTTGCCCGTGTCGATTTCTTTTTTTTTTTTTAAATAAGACGGCAAATTGGCAACATAAGCAGGCTGAGACTTTATCCACTTGTGATTGTGAATGTGATAGAAGGAATATTCGAATATTTTTATAAAAAATTCTTAAATTTTTTTGCTCAAAATACGATTTTCTGTGAATAACTAAACAAATTAACGTATCCTAATTTACCGCTAACAAGTCATTTCTTGCGTATTTCACTTTCAACCTTAAAATTGTCGGCAGCTTTAATAAAAGTTCTTTTTAAACCTAACTTTTTATTTAATGTTTGACTTTGAACTTCCCTCAAAAAAAATTCTTCCAAAAATCCTAAACCTTCCTCGTTCGACTATACCGAGGCTGCTTAAGGTTTAAATAGTTGTGTTTTATGTTTTGCTTTTTTCTTAACCGTTAATGTTCACCATTATAAAATATATAGGGATAATTAAATAAAGTTATTAAATTAAATTTATGGTTTTTAAGGACCAATTCCTTGCGGATTGAAGTTAAAACAAAGTGTGCGCAGTAGTACAGGCTCCCGGAATTAGAAACATCGTTTTGGAGTCCCATTTCGCCGGCATATGTCTAATTTCTTCCTAACCGGTTAAGAATAGTCAAGTTCCATCCGAATTGGTCATATTGCAGATGTAAATAATAGACATGCTTGAGCCCGCACAGAGTTGCGTTAAAACTAATTATTTAGCATAAGCACGTTTCAATAAAACGTAAGTAGAAAGTAAAGTGGAAACTTTATTTTGATTAAAAACATGAGACTTCGAACAACTGTACTGTTTTTTAAAGGCGATTTTTTCAGACTTCGTCCAGGTTTCCAGTCTAGGTACCTACTGTGGCATCGTCTGGCAATGACATTTCATTAAATTCCCAAAAATTAGCTTTGTGAAAATGATGAACATGTTCGCATATTTGACATGTCTGAATTGTAATACACCTGCCAAAACTCCGTTTTTGAAAATGTGAAGGGTTCGAAGCTAAAACGATTTAATAGTAAAATAGATAAAGAGTTCTAAACCAATAAATAAATAACTTTTCTTTTAATATTCAAATTTGGCTCAAAAAATAAAAACAATTTTAGTGTAATTTGCTGGATCGTGATTCTTTTTGTTTTTTAACACAACACATCAACAATTATTTACGTTCAAGGTCTAACTATTGTATTTCGTATGTACTGTAATTCTTCAGGCTTAAAATACTCCCCTGAAAATGTAAAACGTACTCCGTTTAAAGTTTTCAGAGCGACAGCACTGCTTGGAAGTGGAGTTGGAGATAGAATTATGGTTAGGAAAGGGAGATGAGGGTAGACTTAAATGTATATATAATTTAAGTGGGGATGACACAATATAAATTTAAAAAAAGGTAAGGCATAAGGAGCATGATTACTGTTAATTTTCTTTAATAAAATGTTTTTAAATATTTAAATGTTTTTTTTTTTTGACTACAATGATTTGGAAAGGTACGTTCGAAATTGACCCGAATTTCGGCCAAAAGATCGTATTCAGCGATAAATTCCATTTTTGGATAAAGTAAGCAAACAAGATTTTCATACATGGTGTGAAAACATACTGTTTGGTGAGAATGAGTTGATGATGTGGAAATGTGAATTTATGAGTTAGTAGTGTGGTCGGACCATACTTCTCGAGAGAGGTGAAGGACGAGCATTAACTGTCAATGGGGAGAGGTATAGGACAATAGTTAACAAGTTTTTTCAACAAGACGATGGCTCGTGTAACGCAAACGGCGAAAAAATCACTACATTGCATGAAATGCACCCTAGACACGTAATTTCACCAAACGGTAACGTTAATTGGCCACCATAATCATGTGTAGGGTTCTGTAGGGTTTTTTCAAGTCACTCGTCTATGCCAACAAGCCAAAAATGATTCAGGAGTTGGAAATTTAAATTCAAATTTAAATTGAAGATATTGAAAATGGACAACGCTATATTAGAAATTATGTAGCTTTTTGTTCTAACTAATATTCATATGCATTATTAATATTTAATTAATAAAAATTTCGCTCTTTAGCCGTCTTCCAATGGGAAAAATCAGTTACTTGGAAGTACTTGTGAGTAAGATATCCAATGGAACGGGAAATTGATTTACACAAGTTAAACATAGTCATTGTAGTTGTATATTTTAGTAAAAGCGAGAAATAAAATTAGATTGGATATATTCCAAAAAATTGGACATATAATGAAGGGAAAGTAGTGATATTTACCGCAGTGGTATTTAAATCCATTTTTCTTAAAAATGTAGCATCAACAGTTCTAGAAGCCATCTATTGGAATTTTCGCTACTAAAATTCACCTAGTGCAAATTTCTTGCGTAAATACTTCTGTTTTCTACACCATTGTATGATAATGAGTGGTTGTGAGTAGCTACAAGTACTTGCGAGTACTATACCATCGTGAATGGAAGACAGCTATTAAAAAGTAGAAAACCATCTTTAGGTACATTAAAATTTGATATTAAATTGTGTTCTAATTACACCAAGGACAACTTTAATCGGTTCAACGACCTTAAAAATAAAAAAAGTTTTGCAACAAACGAATAATTACAATTCTACAATTCCAATTTTTTTTTTAGCTATGCTACAAATTTAAACCGTATTAATGTTGCCAATTTCTTGTAACTTTCTGTAAGTAAGATTGTTTCCTTTGTTTTGGTATTACCAAAAAACAAAATCCTATTTTATGTCTTTTCAATTTGTGTCTTCACCAATTTTAAATTGCCAACGAAACTTTTCTTGCAAAAAAAAAAAAAAAATATTTGTAACAAATAGACAAACAAAAAAAAAACTCTGGAAGAATTACAATAATAGTAATAAAATCTCATTTTGTGTCTTGTTTACTGTTGAAGATTGCACAAAAAAAAAATAAGACAAATATGTCTTTATATTATTTAAGTTTTTCCAACCAAAAAGTTACTGTTTTTCCCCAGTATTACATTTTTTTGTGTTGTTTTGTTTTGGAAAATAAATAATTTTTCGTTAAATAAAAATAAATTAAATTTTTATTTTATAATTCCAGCTGTGACAATTCATCTCATGTTCCACATTTTAATATTTTCTTTTCGTCTTTTTTATTCTTTTTTTTTGGGTTGTTAATTCTTTCTGGTTTTTCACTTTATATCTTCTTTATACGTACAAAAACAAGGAAAATGACTAAAAATATTAAAATGAAACGAAAATTAAATGGTTAACCTTTTTTTTAACGTTTCTTTTCAAAAGATATTAAACGTGACGAAAGTAGCATATAAATATTATAGAGGAGAGGGTTTATGATACGTACGTACGAGTACTCGTCTATTTAAAAATGAAAACGGTTTTTAGTGTTTAGCTATATAAAATTATTTTCATTAATCCGGTCGAGGGTCGTCTGCTTCTCATACACTCGTATTTATATTATTCGAATATAAAAGAAAATGCTGGCTGTTACCTAATCGTATATACTCGTACCTTGGAAAATAAAAATGAGAGATATAAAAATTTCAGCATGGATATAAAACAGGATTTTCCAGTTGAAATTGGTCAAATGTTTTTCTTCTTCTGTATTTTAGAGTTGATTAACCTTTTTTTTTTTTGTTATTTTACTTTGCTAATCTTTAATAATAATTTTTTGCACTTTTGTTTCATTTTTCTTAGGCTAGATTAATAGCATCCACTGTAATTATTCAATTCTTATCATGGTTATTATCATTTGTGTTGTTATACTTTTGTTTTATTACATTTTAGCTTTTGGTATGGAGCATTAATATTTTTTGTTGAAACACTTGTTTTATGTAAACCGCAAAAAGTAGATACACGACTTTTCTTATGTGATAAAACTTATATCTATGAACATTGTGTGCTCCACCAGATAATTTTCGTTCCAGACTGTTAATTACATGTTTCGTCTATGAAAGCACCACTTTGGGGTTCCTATATAAACCAAACAACGTATACATGATAAAACAGCATTCGTCGGATTTTCTATGATTCGAGGTAAATCGTCCAAAAAGCTCTATCAAGTCATGGCCATACCACTTCGAAGTTTTGGATAACATTGGTTATGGAGGAAATGGGCGCATTTTGTTACTCAAGAATTATTGATTTTATAAAACATATTTCAATATATTGTTGTCTGTCACTTAGATATGATGCGCGGAGAACCGAAATTTTGATAAGCTTTGAATTACTTTGAAGTGGTTCATCGAGAGTAAAGCTTTGCTGCAATATATAATATGATGGACACTTATCAGTATTTTTAAATTATTTTTTATGTAGAACGTTAAGCTTAGGAGTTAATTCGTGTACGTGTCTTTACACCAAAAGTTGAATCGCTCGGATAAAGATCCACATCCGCAAACTTCCTTATTGTTAAAAATATCACAAACTGGATATCAACAAAAAACTGGTTCGATAGCAATATTGGTGTCGGGTTTTCTTCTTGGGGCACAGGTGGAAAAGGATGTCTCTGTGTAAACCTAATAAATAGATCCTTCTGGAAGTTCTGGAATATAGCCAAGTATGAGGGATGTTGGCTATTTCTAAAGTGATTATAGTGAAATTCGACGTTTGGGTTAGAAATAGAATTCGAAAACGATTTTTGGATGAAGTTCTGAAATACGGCCAAGTATGATGGAACTTGCTTATTTCTGGACCAATTATGACTTAATTCGTCATGTAGGTTGGAAATGGGATTCCAAAGTGATTTTTGGATGAAGTTCTGGAATGGCCAATTAGAATAGAACTTATCTATTTCTTCTAAAATAAATTCTAAAATGGCTTTTAGACAAATTTCTGGAATATGGCCGATTAGGTTGAAACTTTGCTATTCCTTAAGCGATTATAATGAAATTCGAGATTGGGAATGAGGATTTAAAAATTGTTGAAGTCAGAAAGAACTTTTGAATATTTTTGTAGACTTTTAATAATTTTTTTTTTTAAATATTTTATTTATAACGTGATTCGGTCGTTTTTATTTTTGATGTGATGTGCTCTGATGTACACACAAAAGTAAGTGAAAGTTGAAAAAATGGGAGTGTTGTTTTTTACACAGCACTCGCGGAAAAAATATAAATTAATTCATTGATGACATACGCCAGGCAATACTAACTACAATGTAGTACGCTGTAATATCGACAATGTTTTGACGTTTAATAAAAATGGGATTGTCGATGTTGATGGATATACAAATATTTTACAGATATTACAGCAACTTTGAGTTTGTCATATAAACGAGCTGAATTAATTGAATGTCCGCAAACTTTAATGCATTATTTTTGACAGATATCAGAGGTGAATATGAGGAGGGACTTTTTTGCTCTGCTCTCTCTGATTTTGACTTACCTCGAAACAACATGTCCGAATTGTGTGTGTGAAATAAATGTAACATAAATATGTAAAATCATTATAATAAATAAATAAATGGTAAAAAAATATAAAAAGATCTTAGTGTTATTTAAATATACAACAAGTGGCGACGAGGATGGGATCTGGATGTGCAAAATAAATCCAGATTACTTTGATAACCTTTGATTGTTGAAAATTATAGATTTCATTTATGGAAGCAAAAAGATGGCGAAAGTGGGAAAGAATTTTTGGTGGAACTTCGAAGAAAATCGAACAATTGTAAATTTGGGGCGTATTTAAATACGGCGTTGCGAAATCAATTCGTTTTTGGGTTAAATAGCCAGAAAATACAAAATCGGCTATTGAAAACAGTGGATCTTGGAAAATGCGCAAAAAATTGCAATATCGATGGGATTATCGGCGAAAGAAAGGTGGCGCTGAAATTCATATCAATAAGAATTCTAACGTTTACAACAATCGAGAAACATCTTCGAGGAGGGATACATTTCATCAAATTTATAATACAAATAATCACTCAAGTAACCCAGGGACTTCAGGTATAGGAAATTTAATTACAAATAAAAATATCAGTTTAAATTTAGACAATAAAATTGCATGTTATCGATGTGGAAATGAATCACACTTAGCAAACAAACGTCGTCATGCTAATTCCGTTTGTTCATATTGTAATAAACGGGGACATTTGAAACTAGTGTACCTCAAGGCCAAATCGAAAAATAAAAATAATGATTTGATGATTAGTAACATAGGTTCAGTAAAAGAAGTGAGATCTAAACTTTGGTTGACCCTTAACATTAATAATAAAGATATTAATTTTGAAGTAGATAGGTATCATTAATTAGTTTTAAAGATTCGTTAAAATATTTTCAAAACATGGATTTAAAAAAATCCGATACGGAGCCCAAGAGTTATTGTAATAATAAAATTAAAATTTTCGGTTATATTGACACCGTAGTAAATTCTAATAGTAGAAATAAAGATTTAAAATTATACGTGGTGGATTCAAATAAACATCCTCTTTTAGGTCGTGAATAGTTGCGAAACTTTAATTTACATTGGAATAAGGTTTTAGGAAATACGGAAATTAATAAGATTGATGACTGGGGTATGCAAGATACTGCTAAAAAAATACAAGAAATGTTAGATAATATTTTAGGTATTCAAGCAAAAATTAATATTCAACCAAATGCGAAACCAGTTTTTATACGGGCTAGGCCAGTTCAATTTTCAGTTAGGGAAGCAGTCGAGCGAGAGTTAGAAGAATAAGTAGAAAACGGTATTTTAGTAAAAGTTGATAGTGGTAGATGGGCTACCCCATTGTCCCTATTCCAAAATTAGGGGGTAAAGTGGGGATTTGTGGAGATATAGAACAACTTTTTTCATCCATGGCTGGTGGAAAGAAGTTTTCTAAACTAGACTTAACGAAAGCGTATTTACAATTAGAAGTTGCGGAGGCTGACTGAGAAATATTGACTTTGAATACTCATAAAGGGTTATATCAGCCTCAGCGTTTGATGTATGGGATAGCTTCAGCTCCCGCTATATGGCAACGGGAAATAGAAAAAAATTTGACTGGAATTCCCGGAATAACAATATTTTTAGACGACAAAAATATTACAGGACCTAGTGATTAAATCCATTTAGAAAGATTAAATGAAGTACTTAAAAGATTAAATAAATTAAATATAAGAATAAATAAAGACAAATGCAAATTTTTTGCAGACAGTATAGAATATTGTAGTTATGGGATATACGAGTAGATGAATTAGGAATACATAAAATGAAAAAGAAAATAGATGCAATTACTAATATGCAGGAACCAAAAAACAAAGACGAAGTACGCGCTTTTGTAGGGTTAATCAATTATTACGGTAGATTTGTTGATAATTTGAGTACGGTTTTGCATCCAATTAACAATTTATTATATATTTAATGTGGTGTTTGATTGGGACGATAAGTGCAAAGATGCTTTTTTGAAAATTAAAATAGAAATGCAAGCAGATAGGTGTTTAACGCATTATGATCCACAACTGCCTCTGATACTTGTTGTCTGCAATTTTACCACCTAAAAAAGGTTTACCGAGCATGTCTGCAATGCGTACGCAACACTACGCAATTTTTTTACAAGGCTTCGATTATAGCATTTGTTTTCGAAATACTAAAGAGCATGCGAATGCAAATGCGTTTTCAAGATTACCGACGAATGATAAATTCAAATTAATTGAAGAACCAGATTTATTACAAATAAACCAGATAGAAACCTTACCCTTAACATTTAAAGAACTAGGTTTAGCTACAATGTCGGATAAAAAGGTAAAACATCTCATTGCTGGAATAAAAAACGGTCGTGTAGTAGACCACTGCTATATAGTTTTGGAATTGATCAAACTGAATTCACGTTACAAGATAATTGTCTGCTACGAGGCATAAGAGTTTATATACCTCCGATTTTACGTAGACGTGTGTAAAATGAGTTACATTCAGCTCATTTCGGTATGACAAGAATGAAATCGTTAGCTAGAGCATACTGTTGACCGGGATACAGAAGAGATGGTAAGAAACATTGACCGGGGAGATGGTAAAAAATTGTACAGATTGCCAACTACATAAAGATAATCCAATGAAAGTTCCAATACATACATGCACCAAAAGCTCTTTTTAAACGCGTACACGTTGATTTTGCAGGGCCATTTCTGAATAAATACTTTTTAATTTACGTCAATGCATACTCGAAATGGCCCGAAGTTCATATTCTTTCAAACATTACGACTACGACTACAAAAAGTCACTTACGCCAAATATTTAGTGCAGATGGAATACCATGCATCTTAGTTACAGATAGGAGTTCGAAATTTACTTCGTTAGAATTTCAAGAGTTTTTACAGAATAATGGAATAGTACACCGTATGGGAGCTCCTTTTCACCCTCCAACTAACGGACAAGCAGAGCGTACCGTTCAAACGATTAAATCAAAGTTAGGAACACTGAAATGCGAACAAGGGTCACTTGAAAAGGAGCTCTGCAACATATTGTTAATGAGAGTGTATTGTTTCCAGAATCGTTACACTCGCCTCTGGAGTTCTTCCCAACTTTTTATACGGTTGCCCGGGATGTCGGTGTTAAACAAGCTCAGGAACGGCTAAGAGCTGAGCTGTGGTCAAGAAATATGCTGGCGTAATTGAAAAAATGTTGTCACAATCTTTAGCCACCGGTGTGAGAAGCCTAGAATTCAAGATGGCCTCTATTTGACACAAAAATGTTGTGAACTCTATAAATGTAAGTTTGGATTGTCGATTCATCCGTGTAAGGTAATGTTTAACTGACCGAACTGCAGCCTGCCATAGGCCGCAAAAGTGAGAA
This sequence comes from Tipula vernalis, assembly GCA_958295665.1. Lineage (NCBI taxonomy): Eukaryota > Metazoa > Arthropoda > Insecta > Diptera > Tipulidae > Tipula > Tipula vernalis. The sequence goes on along the minus strand of OY282560.1, from coordinate 300,675,416 downwards.
GCCGCTGGAAGATAGAACTTTCACTCAATTCCCCGTTCTGTGGTGAATTTAAACACCGCTACATCTGCAGTGCTTGCATACAGTGGTTGCTGTATTTCAGTGAGAGTTCGCTTCGCACCTACAAAGTTGCTCCCGTTGTCGCATGATAAAGTGGTGGGCAGGCCTCTTCTGCTGATGAATCGCTTGAGTGCGGCCAAAAAGGCGTTGGTTGTCAAATTCCCGGCCAACTCTAAATGGATTCCCTTGATCGACAAGTAGACGAAGACGACGATGTACGCCTTGACGAATTTTGCTCCTCTACGCGTTTCTGTAGCAATTTCTATTGGTCCGACCATGTCAACTCCCGTGTGCGTGAATGCGCTAATTTTCGAATCACAATAATTCAGAATGATTGTCGGGACAGATGGGGAAAGTAAGGATGGATCAGGATGGAGGTACGTCAGATGTAGGTAGGATTGCATCATTTTTCTGAGTATATGATGAGTCGGTAGAATGATTGGGCGTTTCTGATTGAATGAACAATCTGCGTTTTTTAAACGTCCGCCCACGCGCAGCACCCCATCGTCATCTAAATAGGGTGACAGTGATGATTGAATTCCTTTCGTAATTGGAAGGTTTGATCTGATGAGTTGAATATCATCTGCTAACTGATGCTGTTGCACAATTTTGCATACTTGTTTCTCTGTCAATTTATATTCTCCAGCTTGGATTGCACCTTTTTGAGCAGTGGTATTTAGGCTTTTCGATAGTTGAGACTGACAAAACGTCATAAATCGCCTGAGATACACTAGAATTCTAATTAGCTCAGTGTATGATGAAGTTCGGCTGGCAGTAATGGATACTAGATCTGGGACAATGATAATTTTGTAAACTAGATTGGCGCATTCTTCTAGCAAAGGTTTGTCCGATACCGTTGGATCGTGAGAAACTCTCTGATTCCATCTATGCGACTATGTATCCTTAGGATTTTTGAGCCAATGAGGCCCATTCCTTAGGTCACTAGACGAACGTCCACGAGAAGCAACATCGGCCGGATTGTCTACGGATGCTATATGGTTCCAGGTCGTTGTCGGCATCCGTTCTAATATTTGTGTGGTTCAGTTTGAGATAAAAACCTTCCATCTGGATGGGTGTTGAGACAGTCAAAGCAGGACAATCTCTGAGTTTGTCCACGAGTTAATGTAGCTAGCAGCAAGGCACGATGGAAATCGTCTTGGATGTGCACATTCTCAAATATATGTACGGTTCTACAATACAGTACAGCGGCATAGGCAGTAAAGCTTACATCAGCGAATCCATGCAGTTCTCTAGACGGTGACATGATCTTGAATAGGCGAGGAATTGTAATGGTTTTCAACTGCTTGAAGTCGCTTCGGGTGGTTGACCAGGCCTGTATTGTAGATCTTGGCAGCGGATCACTCCATCCAAGGTGCAACAGCCACAGTTGTTGGAATAATGACTTAACTGGAACAATTGATGGGCTAAGCTGATCTAAAGAACCGTAAAGCCGTGATGCTTTGGATAGCAGCGTTTGGTGTGAGTAGTCGTTTCTGGTGGCTCGTTTATTTGCAACTGGAATGTTTCCGATTTTATGCCCGCTTTCTCTATCCAGACTTACTACTGATGCACTCGTACCTTAGCGAGTTCTGGCTAATGACGAGAAAAATTCTTGCGAGTTGGAGGCAACTTTATATAATGGAAAGCCTGCAGTTCTGAGAATGTGTATAATGTTGTTGGCTAATGCTAGTTGATTTTACGTCGATTCCTACATTCAGAAGGTCATCCACAAAAATCGTTTAGTATCGCATGAGATGCCTATGGATCACTGCGGTAACCATAATGTTTATAATATCAAAACTCTACAATACCGTTAGTATTTATTTATTTTATTGGCATAAATTTAAAATCATTTAACTAACGCATCATTTTTTGAGCAAGAGCTCATTCATAAAACAATGCTTAGCAAATGGTAAAGATAACATAATTTACATAAAAGGTGGCTATAAATATAGCTGTCAAATTATTGATCTATTGACGATTGGAGCCGTGATTTTAGATTTTAGACAAAATGTTTGAGGTTACTCGGCTTCAAAAAATGTCCACTATACCATATTTTAGTCGTTCTGCGAGCGCTGATGCTAATTTTTGGTCGTCTTTACAGCTTTATTTTATTCCGATAGTTAGTGCTTTCTATATACTTCCAATCGTCAATTAGAAATAGATTCTAAAATAAGTTCTACGATGGTATGTATTTGTTACCGAATGTTGGTATGTATTTGTTACGTTATGTTCGAATAGAAAAAATAGAAATATATTCTAAAATACGTTGATGATGATATGTTGCTATAATGGTATGGTTGTATGATGATATAATTCTATGCTGGTATGACGGTACGATGGTATGATCTTGGTATCTTGGTAAGATGGTATATGGTATGATTTTGTGATTGTGAGCTATTATTATATGATGTTGTGATGGTATGTTTTTATATATGATAGTACGTTTGATGGTATGACGGTATTTTTTTTAGAATGATGGTGTGATAATACTATAATGGTATGACGGTTGAATGGTATGATGATATCATAGCTTGACTTGGTATGATGATACGATGGTACGATGTTACGATGTTATGGTGGTATGAAGGTTTGATAGAATCATGGTAAGATATACTATCTAACTATGGTATGATGGTATAATGGTGTGATGGTTCTACGTTACTATGGTACGTTATTATGATTGTACGATGGTTTAATAGTATAGAGTTAAGATGGTATAATAGAATAATGGTATCATGGAATGATTGTTCTAGGTTGTGATTATACGTTGCTATTATAATATGATGGTGAGTAGGGTTTGAATTAAAATTGAGTTGGATGTGAGTGAAAAGGGTTTAGTAGGAGGTTAAATCAAGTTGATTTTGTGATTGGATTGATAATTAAGTGTCGAGTTGGGCAAACGGTTAAGATTTGGATCGCGGTAAGTTGAGTTAGGGTTTAGTTAGCTTGCATTGGGGTTGAGTGGGTTAGGTTAAGCGTTGATTTTAAAGTTTATTTCGCGCTGATTTGGAGATTGAGTTGAGCGTTGGGATGGCGATTAATTTGGTGACTGCGATTGAGTTGGAGGCTTACTTGAAAATTGAGTTGGAGGTTGAGCTGAAGTTTGTGACTTAAGAGTTTCGGTTAGAGATTGATTTGGGAGTTGAATTGACCGATGTTCTGATCACCTCATGAGGTTTCAGCCTTTTATATTTTCGATAATCTCGTCTCTGTAAGATCATATAAATTTATGCTTTGCTTAATTCAACTACGGTTTAGCAGGAGTAATATCGAAAATTTTAAATAATACCGAAAAAATAATAAAACCTCAAACAATCGATTTTTAATATTATTTGAAATTTATTTGGTTATATCCAAATAAATTTCAAATAATATTAAAAATCGAGAAGTTATTTTTGTCGGAACCGCTCTTCTACAAAAAGTCAATATCTAAATAAATTGGTACCGTTAATAATTGCATAATTGATAATAAAATTAATTGAACCCCTTAGTTAATATCCCTTACCTTACTTCAGCAAAAACATCCCTTAGTTTATTTCAGCATTCAATTATCATCTTCCTTAAATCATTTTTTAAACCAATTTAAAGTATCTTAAGAAAATATAGGGTAACTATTTAGCCATTTCGCTGCATTGTCTGCATCTCGACATTATGCTCAAAATAAAAAACTCTTCACTTAAAAAAAACAAGAACAAGTACTTTTAAATTATTTCTCTACAGTACCTACGAGTATATATAACAAAACATTTCAGTAAATTGTGAAAACATTGAGTAGAAAACTATTATACGAGTATATAGGGGAAGTATAGGGAGATAATGATCTTAACGTGTTTATATATTTTCCTACAATATACCATATTTCTTCGTTTACTTTAGAACACAATACAAATTTAGGCGATGATTAGAATTTAATACTTTAATTACATAACATCGGAAAATATAAAAAAAAATGGAGAAGAAAAAGAAAATTCACCTTAATTAATCCTAGAGTTTCGTATTTCTGTTTTGCTTCTTGTAAATGTACAAAAAAATTGTATTTTTTTGTGTTCTTTAGCATTTGCCTTACGGCAATTATTCCTTTTCCTTTTAGATAGGTTTACGATTGTACCTGTAAATAAAAACGTGCACCACACAACGTATGGGATGAATGAAGACAGCTGAGAATACTCGGATAGCAATAGCAATAATAATTTCCCAATAATACACATTTTTGTATTTTTATTTATTGTTGGATAATAAATTAATTGAATTTATTGTAAATTTGGAAATTTATGTGAGTAATCAAAAAATGTTGAGTTCATTATACTTATATCTACTAGGTATATATTTGATACCTCTTGATGAACCCGTTGTACTATGGGTTGTATGCGGTGGTCCTCTTCCTCTCGAAACCCAGTAACTTCGAGAATTCTGCAAATATTTCCGACTCCAACCGTGAGCCCTGATCTGTTACTACTCTGTGAATCTCTAGTTTACCGGGGCGAACTCTCCTAATGGACTCTATATATGGCTTGTAACTTTTGATTTCTGGCTGGCTATGCACGATTGGACCATTTTCCGAACGTCCTTCTTTATGCCTACCCAGATGAATTTCTCCGTCATTGTCTTTACTGATGCTGCCACGCGTGTGTATGATAAACCGTGTATTGCCTCGAACACTGCTTTGCGGAATTCGCCTGGTATGTATGGCCTCGTTCTTCCAGTCGACATCTCGCAGCATATTTTTTTGTTTGAGTTGAAGGTCACGGGTATCTCCTCGAATCTTAATTCGGATGCCAAACTCTCTTAATCGTTTCACCTCCTCGTCTAATTACTGAGCGTCGGTGATCAAACTGTATTCGATTGATGCTGGTAGTCTGATACTCTCGACGCGTAATTGTGCATTTGCCACCACATTCTCGCAATCGATAATAAATTGGACGTCGGTGGTAAATTGTCTGATGAAATCGAGGTATCTTAATTGACGAGGTGATGATTTTGCTAGATTTTCCATAAACGCGAATGTTAGTTACGGCCATATATGCGGCTAACAGCTACCTATCGTAGACGCTGCCGAAAAAGAATTGCAATGGTTGTTATTCTGCCTTAGTGCTTTGATCTTGTTGTTGGACGACTGCTTCTATTGCGGTATTTGACGCGTTGACTATCAAGGCCAGTCTTGCTGTCGATGATGGATGGACCAATAAAGCAGCTTCGCTTAGCTGTCGTTTCGTTAACTCGAATGCTCCTAACGATGCTTCGAACCACTCAATCTCCCTCGAATCGTTTTTTTTTTCAACTTTTTAGGTAGTCATTTAGAACGGCTTGGTTCCGATTGGTGTTTGAATGAATATTCGGTAAAAATTTACTATTCCCAGGAAACGGCGTTTCCTGCGACGAAAACTCGTGACATAGGAAGTTGATTTTGTCCTTCGCGAATTTGCACTTGTCGACATTTATGACCAATCTCGCGTCGCCCAGGCCGGAAAAATCACCTCCAAATGCTCAACGTGTTCCTCTGCTGACTTGGATGCTACTAGCACGTCGTCCAAATAAAAGTAACCAAATTCTAAATTTTGGAATATTAAATGCATAAAACGCTGGAAGGTATTTCCAGCATTTCGTAACCCAAAAGTCATGCATGTGAATTCGTACAGGCCGCAAGAGTAGTAATTTAGCGACTTTCACAATAGGGATCTGGTGATGTCGATGGTTGAGAATATTCTTGTTGTCGAAAGTCGAGGTCCAAAACTATTCGACGTTTCTCGTATGTTTTTGGCTTTGTCCCTTTTGCCGCGTATACAAGTAGAATTCTGTGTCTTGTTTTGCTAAATTTTCCCGCGTGAGTTGTTGAACTGATATGTCAGCTCCGGTGTCAATATGGTAGGTGGTATTTGTGGTTTTGTCATATATTTTCTGATGACAGTTTTTGGCGTCACCGTAGCATGTCGCGAGGTGTCATTTGTTGCCGATGATGCCCTTGGTGCACATGGTTCTTATGCCTTTGTCGTGCTGTTATTGTTCATTTGGCTCCTTGAGCGCTTCATTTGGCTCCTGGAGTCGATTTGCTCTAACCGACGTATGATCTTGTTGATCTGCTGTGTTATTGCTGGGTCCTGGCTTTGGGAAAGTGGTACTGCGACTTTGATTGTGATATCGTCTCTAGTACTCGATCGGCCAATTCCGCCAATTTTGCCACCGGTGGAGAGTCTGCTGTTGGCGCCAAGATTTCTTGCGCGCGAATAAGCGAAATTGTTCTTATCATCTCGTTGTTGACAGCTGTTTTGTAACTGGTTTTCAACTGCCGCAATAGTTGTGAAGGTTTTAAATCTCCCAATTCGATTCCTTGCAGGAGACGGCGAATTTGCATTTGGCACTACTCTTCTAATCCGCGGCATAAAATATTTGTTTTAAACTAATTAACTTTTATTGATTAAATTGTCTTTAAGTAATAAAAAATGATGTTAAATATCAATAGATAGCCAATTAGGTAGCCCAAATAAAAAATACTTTTGTATAATTAGTACAATCGATTTCCAAAAGTTGTAAATTCGCTCAAACTACTATAATTTCACAATCAGTTAAGCAATTTATAATCCTCGTGTACGACCAAAGTGATGATATCGTTTTACCCTAATTTTATATGTATACCCAAAAAACCAAATAAAACCCATTTTCGATGATAATGACCAGAATAATCCATACAAAATATAGACTATTATTAGGATTACACAAAATTAAACCTATGAGACGACGGTTTTTCCCCTCCTCAACCGTATGGGAAGCATAATAATACGTTAGTATAAACAAAACATTTATTTGTATCCGTTCTCATCAAGACGATTTTCCAAAAAAAAGGAACAAAAAATGCTAGATATATGTACATAGTGTATGTAAACAGTTAACTGTGTGAACACACAACTCATTCTACACTACGCTAATCGTACGTAAACTAACGTAATCTCCTATTCTCTCGAACTTGCTGCTTGCTACACATCCTATTGTTTATTTGTTTGGCCTAAATGTATATACAATATAGTGCTACTGATAATGGTAACGATTATGGTAATAATAATAGCATACTAATAATAATAATAAATGGGTTGGAAAAAATTGGCAGACGCTATTATACTTTGCTGTGCTATATTCATGGACAAAATTGAACTTTTTTCACAAAATTAATTTTGATTCATTTTGCAATTTCGATATAAAGAATTTTTATATTCTTTTATACAGAACAGATTTGAGAATTATTTTAAATGAATGACATGCATTTCAATAGACGCCAACTCTGTATATGTCCAATTTGTATAAGACTTGATTTTTAATTTAATTCCATAAGTCAAAATATTAATTTGGTACATAAAATATTAACACATAAAAGAAATATTTTATGACCGACAAATTCTTTACTGTTTCATAAACAGACAAGCAACATATCTAATAATAAAATAATCAATTGAATTGAACAATAAAAAATGAAAACTAATATTGTCACTAAAATTAAGACAATTTTATTTACTAAATTAAAAATAACTCGTATAAAGTTAATTAACTGAAGATAACTTAGAATATTATCATGAGTTTAAATTAAAAACGAAATTTATAGCATTTAATAAAATGACGTCATCATCTCAATTGTATATTAATATGTGTATCCAATTATTTTTGTAAGCAACACACAAAATAAATATATACAATTTTTTTATTAATTTCAATTAGGTTTAATTCGAAATTATTATACATACAGTATAGTCTTTCGGTCTACAAAATTAAAATTCGTGAACTTGTACTTACATACATAGATTATAATTAATGTCATGTGTAATAATTATGTAATTTATTCGACACATAGGCGTAATTACTTCCTTTATGTTTGTGACTTAGACAATTAATTTATTACAATCTGAAATATGTTGTACATTGGTTTTTTGGTTGGGAACGCCCAATTATATTACTGGTGTAACGTGCTGCGGTGATCAAGTTTGTATAGCGTATTTCTATGTATTCGGTGCAACCCAATTTTTCATCAATTGCTTGACTGATTACGATACTCTAAATGTTATTTTATTGCTTTATGGTAATCAAAACTTTTAGTTTTTCCAAACATAATTTAAAAATCAACTTACAATCCCATTTCCATAGTGCATGTTGAATTTCATCTTAATCGGTTAAGAAATAGCCAAGATCCTTTCTAATTGGCCATATTGCAGAATTTCATCGAAACAACATTTTCAAATTTGAAAAAATCGATTGAGAAGTAACCAGGTTCTTCCGTAATTGGCCATATTGCAGAACTCCTTTTAAAAATAATTTTAGAATCACCTTGCCAACGTACATGTTCAATTTCATTTAAATCGGTTAAGAAATGGCCAAGTTCCATTTAAATTGGTCATATTGTAAAATTTCATCGAAAAAACATTTTCAACATTTGTGAAAATCGATTAAGTCTAAGGAAGTAGCTTAGACAGACGTTTTTTTTTTTTTTTTTTTTTTAAACATCTTTATTGATATGGCTACTACAATCTTAAACATTATTAATTCATTAGTAAGGTTGACATTAGTACTTATGAGATAAGCATAAACTTGTGTGGGTCTGTTGGACCAGTATCCAGTTCCCTTAAGATATAATATTCATACGGTTAGCTCATGTGGTTTGATTCGTTTGAGCCGCCTTATTTCGTTTGTACTGTCCAGTAGTTGTACGGCCTCAACGTTGGTGTGGTTAAGAAGCCTCTTCTCGTGTTTAATGGCACATACGCGGATGACGTCGTCTATCAATTGTATTTTTAGATCATTGTGTATTTCTCTGTTAGTCACAAATCGGTAAGCGTTGGTGACCATTCGAAGAAATTTATTTTGGCTACGTTGTATAATGTCTCTATTGGATTTATGAGTACAACCCCATAGCTGCGCACCATACATCCATATTGGTTTGAAGATAGTCTGGTAGACTAGTCTTTTGCAATACAGGTTCATTTTGGAATGATGCCCAATTAACCAGTACATTTGACGTTGTTTTAATCGTATCTGTTCAGCTTTTTGTCTCACATGATGTTTCCAGTTGAGCCTTGAATCTAAATGCAGACCAAGGTATTTAGCCGATTCAGCCTGCGGCACTTGCACCCCGTTGAGGTATATGTGTAGACTGTTATTTTTGTGTCGGAGCGTAAATGTCACATGGGTTGATTTGAGCTCATTAAGCACTATTTTCCAGTCAATTGTCCATTTAGTAACGTTGTTCATTGCTCGTTGAAGATTTTCCACTGCCCTTGGTTGTGATTCGTCTACTGACATAATTACAGTGTCGTCAGCGAACGTGCCGATGAATGTTTTATTCGTTGTAGGTATGTCCGCAGTGTAGATAAGGTAGAGGAGGGGTCCCAATACGCTTCCCTGCGGAATTCCCGCTAGCGTTGGATAAAAGTCAGAACATGTTTCTTCATGGATGACTCTGAATTGGCGATCAGAGAGGTATGATTGAAGCAGCTGGCAATAGTTTTGTGGTAGCATTTTGCTCATCTTGAATGTCAATCCCTCGTGCCAAACCCTATCAAAGGCCTGAGATACATCCAGAAATACGGCGGGGCAATATTTCTTTTCTTCTAACGCTTGCTCTATTACCGTAGTTATTCGATGGACTTGATCTATTGTGGAGTGGTTATTCCTGAATCCAAATTGAAAATCAGGAACGTTTACCATTGGCTTTAGACGTTTTAGTAGTAGTTTTTCAAACAGCTTTGATAAGGTCGGAAGCAGTGAAATTGGTCTGTATGATGTTACTTCTTCATCTGGTTTACCTGGTTTCTTCAACATAATTATTTGAGCCGTTTTGAAGCATTTGGGTACATACTTCAATCTCATACAGGCATTAAATAAGTATGTGATCATGATGATTGCTTTGCGTGGAAGTTCCTTGAATAGACCCGGTGATATTTCATCAATTCCTGGTGCCTTTTTTTGACTAAGACTTTTGTCGATTTCTTCAGCAATTTCCATTGGCTTGACCCTTTTAAAATCCTGATTTGGTTGATAGACAGGTGTTACGTCAATGTTGGATTGAATGTCATGGGGTTGAAACACTGTTGCTAGGTGTTGAGCAAAGAGTTCCGCTTTTTCTTTGTCATGTCGAACCCAATTGCCTTGAGCATTTCTTATAGGTGGTACTCGAACTACAGGTCGTTTAAATTTTCTGGTTGCTTTCCATAACGAGTAGTCCTTATCCATTTCTGGACCTAGCCCGCTTAAGTAGTTGTCGAAGCAATCCTGTTTGAAGCTTTTGATTAGCCTATTGACTTTGTTACTTATTCGATTGAAGGTGGTTTTGTCAGCGGGATTTCTGGTGAGATGCCATATTCTCCTTGCCTTTCTCCTTTCCATGATTTGTTCCCTGATTTCAGCCGGGTATTTGACTTCAATCACCGCTTTGTCCTTTAATTCTGGAGTAGCTAGACTGGCGGCCATACGAGTGTATTCAATGAAATTGTTTGTTTGTTGTTCCAATTCTTCATTACTTTTAATACTAACTTTTAATTCAACTAGCTCTTCCAGTTTTTCTCTGAAGAGGTCCCAATCCGTGAATCTATTAATAAGGTTTTGCTTCTTTTTTTTCTTGATGACTATAGCGCTTACTGACAACAGTACAGGAATGTGATCAGATGTTAAGTCGTTAATTCCTTCGACTCTAGTGTAATTGGATGAAATACCTTTTATGATGAAGAAATCAAGCAAATCTGGTATTTTTCCTGCATCCGTTGGCCAATACGTTGGCCTCCTTGGAGACAGATATTCACATTTGTTTTCATGAATGGAATTGAACAAAGCATTTCCTTTCCCAGGAGAAATTAGCCTGGAACCCCAAGCTGTATGTTTTATATTATAGTCTCCTCCAATAATAAATCTTGGACCGAGCTAATTAAAGACGTTATTAAATTGTAACTTCGTTGGTGTATGCCGTGGAGGACAGTACGCTACCGCAATATTTAGATCTGCGCCATCCTCTTGTTGATTATGTTTGATATTATTTTTAATTAGTACAGCTGAACCACCTCTGGCTTTTTCACTAGGATGGGTTGTCCAGTAGGAATTAAATTCCTTTATTCTAAAAAAGCTTTTGTTGGAGAAGTGCGTTTCTGAAATAAGTGCAATATCTATGTTGTTTGTATGGAGAAATATTTCCAGTTCTTGGGCTCGTTGGTTGAGCCCATTAGCGTTCCAAGTTACAATGCGTAGGAACGAGTTAATCATTTGTGTGTATGCTGACTTTTTTTGCTAGGCGGATAGAAATTAATTTTTAGTTTTGCTACCCTTTCTGTTAAGTGACCAAGTGTCTGTTGAATTTGACTAAGCTTTTTAATAATTTCAAAGTTATTAGACTCGTTATTAACTTCTATATGTTTGTTGTTTTGGTTTGATTCATCAGCAGATAACTTGGTGATTTTGTAACGATCCATTTAGTAGGGCGAGGGGGACACCAATCTGCGGAGATTATGAAGATTGCCCAGAATCGTTAACAGAATTATTTTATTTATCTTGCGTAGAGGCTTCGACGACGACGGACTTGACTAGCGTGGCTAAAGCTCAGTGGTGGGGGTGGGTTTTTTTTTATTGAAGCATACGAAGATCTTGCGTTGCCGCCGTAAGGAAAGCATAGAGAACAGGAATTTAAAACAAACAACGAAATTAACTCACCCTCAAATACCTACCATGGTCACATCCCCAATCTCACTACTGCTTACCTCATTTCAAAAAAAAATTAATTAAGCACTTCACAAAAATAAACAAAAAAAAAAATTAATTCGAACCAACATAGCGGAAACCGAAAAATACAAAATGCGAAATTTTTAAACTTTGAATTTCAAATAATATTTTAGAAAAAAACAAAACCAAAAATAACACATTTTTTACAAAAAGATACAATATCTTGTTTCCCACCATGGGAATTTACCTAAGCTACACTAACCACTACCTAAATGCGCAACAACTAATCTAAATTCAATTATCTGACCAAAATAATAAAAGTGAATTATGTACTTAATTATAAACAAATGAAAATATATAAAATGTATCAAAAATTATGATATAAAATTAAGATAATCAGAACTATGAAAAAAATATAAAAAAAGAAGTTAAAAATAACATATTTTAAAATTTAAATAAAATTATATATATATATATATGTATATGTGCGTACAAATAAAATTAACGAGAATAAATTGTGTGACAATTAGCATTAGTCAGTGGAAAAACGGAAATATATGTAACACTAAAATTACAGTGAATTTAGGATATTTATTTATTTATTTTATTTATTTATAGTATTTATAAATAATTTAGTATTAAGAGGAAAAGCACACATGGAAACAAAGCAATCGAAACAAAAAAAGAAAAAAGAAGTTGCTTCCATTAGGCATAAAAACCTCTTAAATTTTTTCAAACAATTTCCACCTCGTGCTTACACATTCTATTTTGAGCAGTAGCTCATTTACAATAAAATGTACAGCACGAGGTGAAATAATATAAAAATTAAAAATTAACAAAATAACATGGTTATTAAAAATAAATTAAAAAACTACGTATTGCCCATCAATCACGCCACTCCAAAAATTTTGACCTAAATAATTTTGCCGATCCTAATCTCTTAATTTCCAATGGAATTGAATTCCAAAGGGAAACTCCCCTAACACAAAATGACGCGTTTAACGACCTACAACAATTTTTAGCCGGAATTAGGCGGAAGTTAGAGGAATGAAACCTACTAAACATTAATTTCCTATATAGATAACAAGGCTCCTTAGCTTTAAGAAGTTTAAAAATAAAAAGACAAACGCGAAATTCGTAAAAAATAGATAAACTACATTCTAAAACAAGGCTAGAGTAGGCAGAAATATGATCGAACTTCCTAATACCAAAAATAAACCTGGTACAAGCATTGAAACATCTTTGGAGAACATTCATATTTTCCTGAAGCATACCGAATAAAACTATGTCACCGTAAATAAAATGAGGAAGAAGATAAGACAAAAACAATTTTTTCCTAAACTGACTATCAGAAAATCCAACCACTTTATACAAACAACTAAGCATGCCAAAGACCCTCTTACTAATAGTAACTAAATGGTCACCCCAAGTAAGAGTTTTATTAATAACTAAGCCTAAATCCCTAACAGTATTTGAATATACAATTAGCGAACCTTGCAGAAAAATACCAGGAAAGGACGAGGTATCTAACGGTTTTTTATAAATTATAATCGACTGAGATTTATTCGCGTTTAAAACAAGCCTGTTAGAGACCGACCAGCGAACGATATTACTTAAATCTTCATTTATCAGACAAATATTCCTAACAATAGAATCCTGATCTAAACGACTATTTCTATAAATTTGAACGTCATCAGCGAAAATATGAAATGAACAATGTTGAATGGAGGATTCTATGTCATTTATGTACATAGAAAATAATAGAGGACCCAGCACTGAACCCTGAGGCACGCCGGAAATTACAGGAAGGAAATTAGACAAGGAATTGTCGAAAAAAACTGCCTGAGAACGATTAGAAAGATAGTTAAAAATCAATTTGGCAGCAGAAAGCGAAAATCTAAACTGAGATAAGAGTTTATTGAAAAGAATTCTGTGATTAATAGAATCAAAGGCCTTAGAAAAATCTAACAAAGTTAAAGAAGTTAATTCCCTATTATTCATATTACGCCTAATATCATCACATACATTTAATAACGCAGTAGAAGTACTATGAAATTTTCTAAACCCAGATTGGAAGCAACTAATTAAACTATTGCTATGTAAATGCGATTGAATTTGATTTTTAACAACTATCTCGAAAGCCTTAGAGAGAGAACTTAAAATGCTAATTGGCCGAAAATGGGATAGCTCTAAAGGATTACTGATCTTTGGAATCGGGATTATTTTACTTAGCTTCCACTGATCTGGATAGGAAGAGGACGTGAGAATAAAATTGAAGATATGTAACAAGTATTTTGAGACGAAAGGGAAAACTACCTTAACGAATTTTAAATTGACGTTATCCAGACCAGAAGATTCCGATTTAACCTTCCAAATAGCAGATTGTAAATCCTCGAGAGAAATATTTGAAAACGAAAACGAATTAGAGGACGCGTTAGAGAACAAATCGACGGAACTACTGCCCGAGTTCAGACTAGAGCAAAAATAACTATTAATTTCATTGGGTTTGAAATCCCCACTTGAACTAATCTTGCATTTACCTAGGCCTAAATTACGAACATTACGCCAGAAAACCTTGGGAGGAAGAGAGGAGTCTAACTTGTCCTTGAAAAAATTACGTTTAGCAATTCGAATTAACCCTACAACTCTGTTACGAGCCTGCTTGTAATCTAAATGAGACTGACTATTAGGACACCTTTTCCATACACGATATTTACTAACTCTAATATTTATGGCATTCGAAATTTCCTGAGACAACCAAGGCGGAGATTTTGCTTTGCAAGTAACCTTTTTAAGCGGAACGCAACTATTAAACACCAAACTAATATACGAGTTGAAAAATTCTATTTGGCTAGTTGCCGAACTAAGGCAAAAAATATCCTCCCAAGGAACTGAGTTACAAACTAAGTAAAGGCGGGAATTGTCTATACTAGAAAAATCTCTAAAGCTAAAACTCTTAGGTTTAGGTGGAGAGTAAGAGTTTACAGAAAAAACTAAAAGATCATGATGGGATCCCATACCGAGAGACAACTGATTGAAAAAACAAATAGAGTTATTAGTAAAAGATATGATATGATCAATAAGGGAATAAGATGCCCCGCTAGCGGTTGGACAAGAAAACGTTGGTGCCACAGTGTTGTGTACGGATAAATTAAGACTATTTAAAAGATTCAAATAATCCCGAGGGAAGCCGGTCTTTTGGAGTATATCGAAATTAAAGTCACCTGATATATACATTTCATCGAATCTACAAGAGAAATAACTAAATAAACTTTCTAAGTCTACTAGTGATTTTTTAAATTTGGCATACGATCTCTTACTAGTTTTTGGTGGGTTATAGATGGTACCGACTAAGATTTTACGACCATTAATAAAAATATTGACAAATAAAAACTCTAAATCCGATACTAACAATTCTGAAATGGAAGAAGGTATAGTAACTAATCTAGCCTTAATGTGATCTCCTACAAACATACATAAACCACCATAATTAAGGGGAGGTACCGCTCTATCTTTCCTAAATATATTATAACCTTTGATGGCCAAAGCTAAATTAGGGATATTCGGATTTAAAAATGTCTCAGAGAAACAAAGAATGTCCACGGAAGCACCATTAAAAATGTGACGAATCTCGTCAATATTTGGGACTAAACTTTGCACGTTAAAACTAGCTACATTTAACATAGACCTATCGACTAACATAGATTTTAAAACTACATTGGGGTTATTAAACGACATTACAATCAAAAATAAACACGACGTGACGTGATTGAAGCGCAATACTTACAAATAAATAAAATGAACGCTTCATCCAAACCGAACCGGATTACTGGAAATCTAAAACGAAAATATTAAACGAATTATTTTCATAATTAAAAGTCCTACTATTTTTCTAATTAAATTCTAAATATATTGATAAAATTAAAATTAAATTAAAACCATAAATAATAAGAAAAAGTTTAAAAGTAATAAATTGTAATAAAAGTTTAGAAATAATAAATAAGTTAATTAGTCTAGACAAAAATAAAATTAAAACAGTTAAATTAAATTAAATTAACCTAAGTGCAAAATATCTGTGTAAGGCCAATAATAAGTGGTGTGGCCGTAAAGACGTTGCACGTTCCATGTGGACAAATAAACAAAAACAAAACAAAAAAAAAACCGTAGTGTTGAATTAAAAACGGTTACGTAGTGATCCTGGTGAATTTAAAGTTACGGTATTAGAGAGACTAGTTATTATAAACTATGTGTGTCAGATGATTTCAAAGTCTAACTTAAATTAATAAATAACTAATAATAATTTTTATTTTTGTCTAGACTAATTAACTTATTTATTATTTCTAAACTTTTATTACAATTTATTACTTTTAAACTTTTTCTTATTATTTATGGTTTTAATTTAATTTTAATTTTATCAATATATTTAGAATTTAATTAATTAATTATTTTTAATATATTTAGAATTTATCAATATATTTAGAATTTAATTAATTAATTATTATATTAATTATTTTTTTTCCAATATAACTAGCACTTAAAATTAGTTTATAATTAGAATACAAACTTCTAATTATTTAATTTATTTTTTTACTATTTATTATTCAAATATTTATTTTTAATTTTTTTAATTTTTAATTTTGTTTTCTCGCCATTACGACAATCAACTCCACTCCCAAAAAAAACTTCTTTTTTTTTTCCAAAACGAAAATGCTCCGTCTTTTATAGCCTCTTGATAACCGGTTGAAAACAAATCAAAAATCATTATTTTTCTATTTTATATTATTTTATTTTATCGGTTAATTTATGGGAATGTTAAGCAGGGGTGGCCACCTCGTAGGTCCTTGGAACGATCATTCGTTACAATTTGCCCATAGGATAATCCAACTGTGGATGGTGTGATTGTTGTTTGTGGTTTAGCAGCTTTGGTTTGTAATCGCTGTACTACTCTTGTTCTATTATTCTTTTGACTTTTAATTTTGTTCTGATATACACAGCATCCTTTATAATTTGCAGTATGTCCTTGTTGTTGACAAAGAGCACATGAAGGCGCGATATCTGGTTGTTTTTTGCATTTTGTCGTGTGATGATCTCCAGCACATTTAACGCATTTGGTTTGACGATAGCAAAAACTATTGGTATGTCCAAGTTGTTGACAATTTGTACATTGTGGAATGTCCCTTGTCTTGTAAGGTGGCTCAATTTTAACTATACAGTACACAAGTTTCTTGATGTTGTATACTTCTTTATTGTTGTCTTTTTGTTTTAAGTCGATGTAAAACAAAGGAAAGTGTTTTCTGTCTTTTACACCATTAGTTGTGACCATTTTGTATATGTTAGTAATACCTGCGACTTCATGTCCCATTTTTTCTAAGTCTGCTTTAATTACATCGTGACTAATGGAAGATGGTAAGCCTCTGATAACCACTCTATAAGCCTTTTCGCTCTTCAGCTGATAGGTGTGATATTCTATATTTTCTGATTGGTTGCTGGGTTCTTTTTTTAATTCTTCCAGTAATTTTTTGACATTTCTGTAATCATTTTCATTTTGAAATGTAATTTTAATGTCACTATTTGAAAGCGCCTTAAAATTAGTTGATTCACTAGTGGTTTTTATTACTTTTTGTCGAAAAAGTTCGAAATTTTTGATATTGCTCACGTTAATGGGTGGAGGCAGTGGTATTTTTGCGGTTTTCTGTTCAGTGTTATTGATCACAATTTGTGTAGTATTTTTTGGAGGAGTTTTCATTTTTGTGCGCCTGCGTTTCCTAGCATTTCTGTTATCAGCACCGGAAACTTCTTTTTCCAGTTCTTCCTCATTTGTGCAATAATCCTCTTGACTCAGAGCACTAAATCTATTATTCTGTTGAAAAACTGGAAATTGCCGCAGCAACCAGTTGGAATTATTTGAATGTTCATGTTGACTGGATGATGGCTGAATATGGTTTGAAGAAAGATTGTTAACTCGTGCTGAATCCTTAGCTGTGCTATTTTTAAACTTTTCTTTTAGTGTAGAGTTTTCTCTCTTAAGTTCAGCAACTTCATTGCTCAGCTGCGCGATTAGTTTCTCCATTTTTTGAAATTTATTTAACAGCTCCTCGCTATTTATAATATTTGTTGATGCACTCGGCATTTGTTCTGATAATGAAGTTACTTTTTCAGTGGAGATTGCGTTGTTTGCAAATATTTTTTTTATTGGTGATCTGATTGTAATGGAGCCCTTTCGGAATGAAAGTTCTTCCTCGTTACTCTTTTGAGCGTTGATATCGCTTAGCTTATTTTTGGTATCATTAGAATTATGTAGCAATGTTTGGTCCCCCCTAGAATCCATGGGACCGACCTCCGGAGAGAGTGGATTTTCCTGAACATCAGGTCTGCCACCTACGGTATTAGTTGACAGACGTGTCACGTTTTTTTCCTCGTCATAGGAAAATAAAAATAATTAAAAATTTCGATTTGTTGAGAGCATTAATTGGGGCTCAACGGTTAAGTATTGTTCCTTTATTTACTTTAATTTGCCATTTGTTACTTTGTGTTGTCTTTTGTTTCTTTTCGTTTTAGATTTCCTGTAATCCCGTTCATTTTGGATGAAGCGTTTCTTGCCTTTATTTGTAAGTATTGCACATCAATCACGGCCACGTCGTATTTACATTTGAGTTTTGATATTAATTTCGATTATGTCATTATAAAGGCAGTTATTTAACAATTCAAAGGATATACTGATTGGGAGATTATTTAAAACGCTTCCAGGGTCGTCGTACTGACGGAGAGGTTAGACAAATTTTGGAATTCCGTAAACAACGATTTAAAAAAGGTTTTATGGATTTTTACAACGTGATTCGCGAAACATCAATGTCCCCAAAGGCGCTTTTGCCAGAAATTGATCTATTGAACCTGTTATTAAGAAACATGCGCAGTGGTCTACAGGCCGCAACAGCCGGTTAATTTTTCCAGAGCGTTTCAGATCTTGTAAATAAATGTATCGCAATCGAAGATATCTGGACTCGAATTGGGTGGGCACTCGAACCATTAATGAGTAACCGAAGACAAGTTAGTGAGGTTCAACCGCACAGCGAATATGTGCTCTTGGAAAGATATAACGAGGCAGATACTGATGAGGCAATGCCAAACTCCTTTAGCTCGGTATGTGCAGTGCAAACGGATTCACACCATCGTATGGCGAGTAAAACAACTATTCATCGGAACTCTGCGGGTGCGTTATCTAACCAACGATACCCTTATTGTTTTTAGAAACCCAACTGTCCAAATTGCAACAGTTCAGTTCCGGGAAACGCTCGAATTGAAGCCAGAGGATCTAGGGGTCTGAGCTCCAAATAAGGGTACACCGAATCTCCCAAGACACCTACGACAACAGTAGCAACGAACGCGGATCCAGAATTATATTCCCGTCAAGAGTTTTCAACCAAAATTCATATTTATCATCAAAAAAATTGTTCGATCTGCCAGCAAAGATCACACCAACTAGTAATTCTCGTTGACAAAGGTCCGACAAATATTTTAATTTAAGTAAAAATACCAAAAAACTTTGTGTAAACTGATGAATATGGTTATCCCTCACCTGTTAGTGGTTTCTGCTACATTTGAAGAGAATATTTCATTATTGTCTGAGGTAGCTAGATTGCTCAAAGTAGCTAATCTAACTATCAATGTGGAAAAAAGTAAATTTATGCTGCGAGAGTCAAAATACCTAGGTTATGTGATTGGTGAGGGATGCCTTAGGGTGGATCCCGAAAAAGTGCGAGCCATAGCTGAATACCCAGTACCAAAGACTGCCATACAAATTCGTCGATTTTTGGGGATGACAGGGTGGTTTCGACGATTCATCTCAAACTACTCCAGCCTTACAGCGCCGATTACCGATCTTCTTAAGAAGGGAATCAAAAGCATTTGGAATAACGTGGCCCAGGAAGCGTTCGCGAAACTTAAATCAAATCTTATCACAACACCCGTTTTAGCAAATCCAGACTTTTTCAAAAGATTTTATATTCAGTGTAATGCAAGTACCACAGAGGTTCGCGGCGTTCTGTTTCAGAAATCTGAAGATGATGGAGAACACCCGATGGCTTTCATATCACACAAGCTCAATAACGCCCAGCGCAATTACTCTATTACAGAGTTGGAGTGCCTTGCCGCAGTCATGAGTGTGAAGAAGTTTCCGCCGTACAATGGCTCATGAATCAAAGGGACCTTACAGGGAGACTGGCCCGCTGGAGGCTTAAGTTATAGGCATTCGATTTTATTATTTAGTATAGGAAGGGAATCCACAACGTTGTTCCCGATAGTCTATCGAGGTATCTGGAAACTATCAATGTAACTTCATCGCAAAGCCCGCTTCATATTAATTTAAATTCGCGTGCTTTCGAATCAGGTGAGTACACAAACCATATTAAAGCGCTAAAAACGCATACCGATAAGTATACTAATTTTAAAATCGTGGATGGTAAAATTTACATCAATACATACGATGAACCGAATGTTGATTTCTCCAATAATAATTTATCATGGAAACATGTTGTTCCGCAACCTGCTTAACTGGTGAATTGATCAAAAATGCGCATAACGCACCTTTTTCAGCGCACCAAGGAATTGCCAAAACTTTGAATTTTCTTCAAAGATATTTTTACTGGGTGGGCATGGCTAATCAAGTAATACGATATATCAGCGATTGTGACATTTGTAAAGCGAGAAGGGCGGTGAACTATTCAACGAGACCTGAAATGGGAGATTTTCTAGAAGTTCTTCAACCCTTTCAGTTCTTGTACATGGATTTTTTAGGGCCTTATCCACGTACAAGAAAGGGCTTTACGGTCGAACTATTGTACTGGATAAATATTCGAGATTCCCAATCATTGAAGCAGTACGAAGTGCCACAGCCGTTAAGGTTGTTCAAGGTTTGTCCCGGATATTCCACACATACGGAGTACCAGAAATTATTTTGTCCGATAACGGAAGGCAATTCGAATCGATTGTGTTAGATACATTCCTAAAGCGGTATGGCGTTACCCATCGCTTTACTGTAAAATATAGTCCTCAAGCTAATACATCAGAACGAGTTAACAGGTCACTATTATCAGCGATAAGGCCCTATGTAAGTGATGATCATCGTTGTTGGGATGAACATTTGGGCGAAATAAGCGGAGCATTGCAAAATGCAATGCACTCGTCCACAGGATTTCCGCCACATTATTTAGTATATGGCAGGCATAAAATTACTCATGGTTGCTCATACAACTTATTACGCAAGATACAATGTTTAGGAGACCCAGAAGCTCGGATCTCCTCTTCAAATCAATTAACGATAACCCAACAAAAGGTTCTGGAACATTTGAAATCTGCGAATGACAAAAATGCCAGCAGGTATAACTTGAGAGCACGACCTCGTGAATTTGAAGCGTTAAGCAATGCCAATGCCAATAAACAACATTCAGCTAAATTAGCGCCGAAATTTATAAAATGCGTAATAACAAAGCGAGTTGGTAAGGTTGCATACGAAGTCGCCTTAGAGAATGGGAAAATATTAGGTATATACCATGCTAAAGATATACGCTGACAGGTGCGTATCAAAATGATATTGTCGTTATAACATGTATTTTTATGATTGGTGTTTGTAAGATTAAATTCCATGTTGCAATTTGTTGAAACATTGTTTTTTTTACAAATGTGGAATTCTTTTGCTAAACTACAATTTTATAACGTTAAGTTAATAGAACCAGGTGCACATTTAACCCACAGGTAGAAGGGAACGTTGCATGTATTTTAATAAGCCCAGCTGAAGGAGACTCGCTCAAGGTGTAGGACAGCCCCACGATTTGTAACAAATGAATTGTTCCAAGCTTTAATCTGTTTGATGACGTTACGCCACCGAGCATCGATAGTCTACGTGAAGTAAGCGGTTTTAATTGTTCGGTATGCGTTTGAATAGTATACTACACATTATAATATTCAAATTACTTGTTTTGTATCTTCCCTCTTTACTTTTTCTGCAGCATGCCATGAGCCATTGGAGAACGACCCTACAACTGTCTTTCAATAATTATAAAATTACAAGAAAACAAATACACATTAGAAGAGGTATATTTCAGGGAGACTCTTTGAGCCCTTTCTATTTTTGCCTCTATGGATGATAATGAACCCAGTAATATTATTGATCAGAAAAAGAAGTCGCTCCACGGAAGGCATCAACATGACCTAAGCCAAATTCTTGTGACAATGAAGCGTCGAACAAATGGCTAAATATTGGAAATGTCTTTCCGTAGACTGAAGGATTCATGCTGGCTATCAAGGATCAGGTAATCAACACGCGGAATTGTCATAAATTAATTTAAACCCTATTTTACACTTTTACCGCTGTAGGTGTTGTGGCAGTGCATCAGAAACCATACAGCATCCATTTGGTAGCTCGAATTTACCAATTTCTGATTTTTTGTGGCGGTAAACTTCGAACTTTTCTTATTCAATTCAACATTTTTCCCAATTGCTTGTGACAGTATTCCTTCTTAGCCAGAAGTGTTTCGAAGCAATGCATTTAGTGGTTGGCAAGCGTCTGTACTAATATTGAACCTAATGTCGTCCAACGGATGTACAAAAAGGGTGGCAGTGTCTAGAGAACGCTTAACCTCGTCGAAAGATGCAGTGTATTCTTCCAAAGCTGCACTGTAGAATTCAGAAGTAATTTAGTAAACACCTTTCAATCCATCGTGTTGATATAGAGGTTGTTATTTTAATAGGGTAAGGGCAATCTAACATCTGCTATGCACCACTGTATCTATCAATCTCTGTGAGCTTAGATCCAGTGGTGCAAAATTGAAGGTTTCTGATATCTCAAGCTATATATGGATTTAGCTCTATAAAATACCCTTCAATCCATTGCGTTGATAAAGGGGTCGTCATTTTACTAAGGTAAAGATCATAATGAAAATTCAAAATTCATAAAATTCAAAATGGAATTTCGTTTTACTGGACATTTGCTGTTTACATCCTGGCAGTTAAGACACTTTTAGTGTTTAGCCGAGAAATATTTTGAAAAAAAATTTTCGCTATTTAATATAACGCTAAGCCGTACTTAAGCTTTGAATTGAAAATACCATAGTATACTTTTACAATAACATCGAACGGACAAATCGGTGGAAGTAAATACAACTTCTTTAAGACATGATTTAAATAATTCTGTACATTACTGATATGGGATTTAAAATTTAGCTTATTATCAATGGTTAATCTCAGATATTTAAATTCATGGATAAATTGCAGTTTTAAGCAATTACTTGAGTCCATTAATGAGGTACACTTATCGACGTTAAGTACCATACCTCTAGATTTATTGCTTAAGCGCATATGATTATTTATAAACCAAATTCGCAAATGCAGTAGATCAGCGTTCATTTGGCGTTCAGATTCGTCTATGCTGTCAACGCAGTAAGTAAGTGCAAGGTCGTCTGAAAATGCCAGAATTTTACCGTACAGCTTTAACTCACAAAAATAATTTATATAAACTAGAAATAGTAGGGTCCCAAGAACGGAGACCTGTGGTACACCGGAGAGAATTCATTCGAAATCACTGAAACTACCATTTATGGCTACTTGTTGCAGTCTGTTTAAGAGATACGATTTTAAAAAGTCATATATGAACCCTCTAAACCCAATACGCCATAATTTATTTACGGAATCAAACACTTTAGAGATGTCCAAGAAAATCACACCAACTAACTTCTTTTTGTTTAGTGACTCGTAAATATTAGTAAAAATGGCAAAAGCGCACCCTCGATACTCCGACTTCTAATACCATATTGGCAATCGCTCAGGAAATAATAGAACATTCTGGTTTTAATAAGTTTCTCAAATAATTTAGAAAGCACTGATAACTTTGAAATAGAACGATAATTCGTCATGAGTAACCTATTATCTAGAATTGATGAATTAATTTAATCGAAACCTCTACATTTTTTATTATTTATAGACGAGATAGCAAGAAGCGATTCCTCCGGGGTGATTTCATTAAATCGGCATTAAATCGCATCTCAAGTTATTCAACTCACTACATGAAGTGATAAAATAACGATTGAACAAATTGCAGATATCTACAGTGTTTGTAGTTAAGTGGCCGTGTTCATCCAATATGGAATAAGTATAAATTTTGTCTTTAGAATCATCACCAACAATCGAATTGATAATTTGCCATTGTTTTTTGCTGTCCTTAGAACAATCTTTCAAAATTGATCGATAGTAGTTGGCGTTTTCATGTTTAATTTGTATTTTACAACGTTCATTAATATGTATGGAACGGGCAATTAATTGATAATTCGTTGGAGGTTTAGTGCGCTTCCTTGATAAACTATTTTTCAGATTAACCAGCCTATAATGATCGACAGACAGATTGCTTTGGTTTTGAAATTAACACCTATCAAGGCTACTATGAAATATTTCTAAGAAACTATCCAAGAAATCGTTAACAGTAGTAGTTGAGAAAACTTCTTCCAAAATCACTTGCTGGGATTTTTGATAGTGATTGTTAGTGTTATTCGTAGGTGATCGGACACTTGAAGGCTCGCTCCATCACCAGCAATAGATAAATTGGATGAATGGAACCGACATAACGCATAGGAACATTAATTAGAAAAACTGGAACTTTATACATGGATGATTCATTTTGACTGATCCATATCTCTGATAAAAATATTATATCTGGAACAATAGCACACCCAGACAAATTTGACAGAGGAGAATTAAAATTAGCTCCTAACCCGCATTAGACTCAATTAATTAATATTTTTAATCAAATCATTATCACCTTGTTGAACGTTAATTGACATTAAGCTAAAATACATATAATGTAATCAATCACTGTAGGAACAGTGAATGTCCAGCGAATTATTTAAAACTATCAATACGCCATTCCAATTCAGATACTTTATTTTTTAAATTGTAATTATCCAACTGTAACTCGTCCAATTTATTTAGAAGAAGATCAATACCGTCAAACTGACAATTGATCATAAATATACTTAAAAGAAGTTACATTATCGCTTAAATCAATATCACAGTTGCTTGGAATTTGATCAGATGTATTCGTTTGTTGAGCGGAAGAATTTTGATTAGGCACAGTTGGTCGCGATTTATCTTCACAACATCACAACACAAATTTGGCATGAACTCATTTTAAGCGCGTTTTTTTATTAGCTCTGGATAGCAAGCTAAATAAAAAACTAAAATTTTACCTAACTGCATGCAGTTGTATGATATTTCTTCAAAATAAAACATTGGAATAAAAATATTTAAAAATCATCGGGAGATTGTTGAGGAATACGTTAATGTAGAAGAGGCAAAAAGATTTTTAAAAGCTGGAAACCAAGATGAGGATAAATATTATGTTAATAAAGTGGCCATGCTTGATACAACAGTCAATCCAAAACAAAGAATTATACTGTACGTATTCTACGTATACGTGAAGACACAGCTTAATATCTCAGAAATTTGGACACCAACTCGGCATATTATGATCCAAAAACACATTCTATGAGGGATAATCTTGATCCAAAATCACAACCTGAAGAGTATAATGATTTTTTTTCACTAAGTTTAGAATTAAATTAATTTTATTATTTTAGAGTTTAATTTTGTACTGGAGACACGCAAAAATATTCTAAAGCAGAACAATTTGCTTGGGAAGCTTATGGTAAAGATGTCGATGCACACTTGTTAGCTGAGCCAACTAAATTGGAATTGCTACAACAAGAATATTGAAAAAATAAAGAAGAATTTAAATCTCAAGTGAAAGACACAATTTTAGAAAAATATGATGGAGAGGGGCATTTCCAAGTTCTACCAAAATCTTTGTTGCTTGCACAAGCCGAAAACTACACTGAATATTTTCGAAGTGGAAAAATCATTAAATGACAAGAAAAACAAATCTTTCGAAGCCGATTTGAAAAATATGTATATTTGAATAATCACTGAAGATGTATATTTGAAATGGTTTAATATATTAAACCTTATCCAATTATGGACTTATACTTCTTAAAAAATTTTCACCAACCACAATTTCTAGTAAGGCTAATTTATTTTTTTCAAAGATTCAGTTTCATTAAATCACGATTTGTATACTCTTTCGAACATAACTTACAAACTTGAATCGTTTGCTTGCTGTTCGTTAAACAACCTCGACATGTTACAGGACCGCAAGTTAAAATTTTGTGTAAGGTAATTCCGCTGCCGCTAGTAAACATTTTATGGCCCTTTCCCAAACTCTAGCCTTTTTAATATTTGTCATGGCATTTAATACTAATAATTTAAGAAATGGATACTGGGTACTCAAAGAACAGCTTAAATGAATACAATTTATTCAAAGTGTGCGGCAAAATCATTGGCTTTGGTAGCTAGCATTTTTAATCGGAGAAAATGTTCACCAAGAGATCGATATTTAGGTCTCTCAATTTTTAGTAGTATTTTTAAACCAATTTAAATTATTGCAAATCCCAGTACAGAATGGCCCTATCTAGGACCGCAATTATGTCTGGCCATTTAATGGGGTTCAAGCAAGATTTAAACAAAGAATTCCCGATCTTTTTTTTAAAAATTGCGTATGCCATTTATTGTACTTATGTGTCAATTACGCTTGCCAAAGCAACTAGCCCGAAATATTTTTATTTTTCTCCCCCATAGCTCCAAACGTTGCCATGAATTATTTATTTATTTATTTATTACCAACTTATACATAACTGGTTACATCACTTAAATAAGAAATTTAATAAAATTATATAATGTAAAGATTATAAAGATTACCAATAATTCAAAAGAAGCTTCGACATCAATTCCTTAAATGCATTTCTAGACAGATTAAAGTCAAAAGCCGGCCGTACTTTATTAAAGGAAGCAGAAGAATGATAAACCGGCTCACATTTACCGTAGTTTTGCCTACAAAACGGCAACTTAATTTGGAAATCTTTATCGCGCAGCACACGTAATGGAGTATATATATCAAGCAAACTCAAAATTTCCGAACAATCGATTTTAGACACCAATAAATCTCGAACAAACATTGCGCTAATTTCAATTCTACGAATAAATAGCGGCTCCATATTTATTAATTTACATCTACCTCGATACGTTGGGAGTATGAAAGCAGGTACATTCGCATCTCTAGGCAACCTTCGTAGTGCGTACATTAAAAATCGCTTCTGAACCCTTTCTATGCGATCTGAATAGTTAATATAAAACGGATTCCATATTACAACACCATATTCCAACAATGAACGAATAAAAGAGACATATAAAGTTTTAATCACATAAGGATCATGAAAATCCTTAGCAAACGTTTTAACAAATCCAAGCATAGAATTCGCTTTGGAAATGCAACCTTCAACATGTTTATGGAACGATAAATTCGAAGTAAAGGTTATACCTAAATCTTTAAAAGTATCAACAGTTTCAATACTACAACCATCAAAGAAGTAATCGTAACTAGTGGGTAAGACTACGCGGGTGAAACACATTGTTTTGCATTTGGAGATGTTTAGAATCAAATTATGCGATGTACACCAAGCCTTGAAGTTTGTCAGGTCAGACTGAAAGTCAAGTGCATCATTGGCACAAGAAATAGTTTTGAAGATTTTTATATCGTCCGCATAAATAAGAATGTCGGAATGACTTAGACAGTTGACCACATCGTTTACGAAAAGAATGAAGAGCATGGGACCCAAATGGCTGCCTTGAGGGACTCCTGAAGAAACATCAATCACTCTTGAAGTGAAGCTGCCAATTTTCACAAATTGAGTTCTGGATTTTAGATAAGATCTAATCCAATCAACTGGCAAGTAGTTACAATTCAATTAAATAAGTTTCCGCAACAGTAAGTTATGATCGATCTTGTCAAAAGCCTTACAAAAATCAGTGTAAACGACCTGCACAATATTATCATTTAATAGAGCCCTTGAAATACAATTAGTAAACAAAACTAAATTAGTAATAGTTGACCTACCAGGGAAAAATCCATGCTGTTTGGAAGAAATGAAAGTCTTAACATGAAAGAATAATTGATCTTTAACTAGTTTCTCAAAAAGCTTTGGTAAAACTGATAGAATACAAATACCTCTGTAGTTCTCGACATCGCTTCGAGATCCGGATTTGAAAATCGGCTTAATAAGTGAGCGTTTCCATGCAATAGGAAAGCAACCCTCAGCGAGACTTTTATTAAATAGTACGGAGATATGGGAAGAAATTACCTTACGGGTTAATTTTAGAAAAATGGGTGGAATAGAATCGAAACCGGCACTTTGGTTAATATCAATATTAGACAATTCGGATAAAATAGTATCCACTTCCAGACGAAACATTGAAAACTTAGAATTACTTGCAACATTACTGAAATTACCAAGATTTGATTTCGAACTATATACAATTAAAAATATCTTACACAGAAACCGCTCAAAATGTTGGGTCCTTCCCAAAAAAGATGGCTTTTTAAGTTTGTGCGGTTTCCGTGTAAAATATTCCTGAAATTCTTTTAATTCATCGCAGTCTTTGGAACTATGTACAAAAAAAATAAAAATATTTCAAGCTAGGTATCGGTACATAAGTGCAACGAATGGCATACACAATTTATAAAGAAAAGATCGCACCCCGTTAAATGATGTGATTTAATGAAACTGAATCTTTTAATAAAATAAATTCAATTCATATTTTTCGTATCGGCTTCAAATGATTTGTTTCTCATGTCCTTTAATGATTTTTCCACTTCGAGAATATTCAGTGTAGTTTTCGGTGTGTGCAAGCAACAAAGATTTTAGTAGAACTTGGAAATGCCCCTCGCCACCATATTTTTCTAAAATTGTGTCTTTCACTTGAGATTTAAATTCTCCTTTCTTTTGCCATATTCATGCTGTAGCAATTCCAATTTAGTTGTGTAGAAACATCATTGTTGAAGACATAAAGCAAAGTGCTCTTTCTTTATTATTTCAGTTTACACTTCTCTAGTACTATGTTTACAATGTTACTATACAGCGCAATTATTATTCAGCGCTTTCAGCGGGACATCCCCATCCATTATTAATTTAAACAAATACGAGTACACCCTATGCCCTTTTTTTTTTTTTTTTTTTTTTTTAATTTCAATTAACCCGTTAGTTCAATTAAGGTTTGTTTTAAAAACTACTTTATAAATCTAATCGTTGTGGTGGTTTTATAATTCTTCCATACCTTGTTGTAACTGTATGCCGGGTGACCTCACCGTTAGTTGATGTTGGAGAGTTATTCAACTGAGATTGCATCCTCGGCTGGATATAATTATTGCTTGTTATTCGAAATGTGCCCTCGTGATCTGGTATGCTTGTAGTGTTTGGACTGCTATCTACGGCTAACTTGCGTTCCTGTTTAATTTCTGCTTTCGTTTTATGAATGTGAATAGTGTTGCGACGATATAATTTTCCATTGTTGGCACGAATATTATATGAACGCGGATAATCCGTAGAGCTTTCAACTGTTGCTCCGATCCATTTACGGTGACCAACCTTTACACGAACTTTTTCTCCAGGTCTAAATTCTTTAGAAACTTTTGTTTTCTGGTCAGCATAAACTTTTTGATTTTTTCGAATTCTTGTCAACTCTTATTTAACGTCATAGTCGACAATTTTCGGTGTTAATTTTGTTACGGAAACCGGTAATATCGATCTGGTATTTCTACTCAACAAACGTTGATTAGGCGAACCTAATTCGTTGTTTTTCGGTGCGTTGCGATAATTTAACAACGCCAAATGTATGTCTGAGCTATCCTTAGCACATTTTTTCAACATATTTTTCGCTATCTGTACGTATCGCTCATTTAATCCGTTTGATCTTGGATAATAAGGCGATGATGTGCGATGATTTATCGACCAGTCTCTCACAAAATCTCTGAATTCTTTGCTGGCAAATTGGGGTCCATTATCACTTTTGATGGTGACTGGTATACCGTGCACTGAGAACCAGGACTTCAGCTTCTTGATGACCTCACCAGTTGTGCTATGCTTCAATTTTTCAAAGTCGAAGAATCCGGAACTATCGGCCAGTAACAAATATTCTTGTTCCTGGAAATAGAAAATAGCTACTCCTACTATTTCAAACGGTAGACTGGGAACTTCCTTTGGCATCAACGGTTCTTTAGGTTTTGATGGTTGCTTAGACTGGCAGATGCTACATTTGCCTATATATTCGACGATATCATTACTCATACCTTTCCAGTAAAAGTTTTTACGTGCCAATCTGAGACACTTTTGCTCACCGAAATGGCCAGAATGAATACTGCGTAATATGCGCGGTACTCGATCCTTTGGAATTATTACTTCTGTTCCTTCCGCCATAGTACGAGATTCTGTCCCGAAAATTCCAATAATGCTTTACATTAGCAGGTACTTTTGTTTGGTTGTTTGGCCATCCGTTCAGTACCACTGAAATTAAGCTTTGAAGTTCTACATCTTCTTCCGTCGAAGAAATCATGTCTTTAAACGCTTTATTTGTCATGTTCAATACTATATGGACCTGTAACTCCTCTTCATCTGGATCTATGCTGTTCTTGCAATCCCGACTTAAAGTGTCTGCGATATAAAGACTCGTCCCTTTTTTACAATTTATGTTTGATGAATAAGGCTTGACGTCAAACAAGATTCGTTGCAATCTTTGTGGTGTCGTATGAATTGGCTTTCGGAAGATTATTTTCAAAGGTTTATGGTCAGACTCTATAGTCAGCCTCTTACCGTACATATATGAATGGAATTTCTGGCAGGCATATCGTATAGCAGCCGCCTCCTTTTCTATCTGTGGATAGTTTAGCTGAGCAAGAGTCAACGCCTTTGATGCGTATGCGACTGGCTGCTCATTTTGCAGAAGTACGGCCCCAAAGCTTTTGCTGCTTGAATCTACTTGCAATGTGACCTCCGCTTTAGCGTCAAAAAACTTCAAAACTGGCGTTGTTGAAAATTTTTGCTTTAGCACTCGAAATGCCGCCTCCTGTTCTTCCGTCCACAAAAATTCTACATTCTTGTGCAATAGCGCTCGCAATGGCTGTGTTATACCGGACAGATTTTCAATGAATTTGCCCAAATATGTGGCCATTCTTAATATCCTTTGCAGTTCCTTTTTATTAGTAGGTTCCTTCAGATTATTGATTGCCTGAATTTTGTCCGGATCCGCAGATAGACCGTTTTCATTTAAACGATGTCCAAGGAATTTGATCTCAGTAGCCTCGAAAATGCATTTTTCTTTATTTAATTTTAGCCCCACATGATTCAACTTCCTCACAACGCGGTTTGTAATGTCCCTTAGCTTTTCCTTTGTCTCGGCGTAAATTAGTATATCGTCCATTGAAACTTCAGTGTTTTCAAACTCTTCCAGAATTTGACTCATTCGGTCTTGGAACATTTCCGGTGCTGAAGCCAAACCGAATGGTGTTGTCCTAGTTAAATATTTTTCTGTTCTCTCTGAGACACGGATTTTCCAAAACCCCTTTTTACAGTCTAATAGAGTGAAATACTTAAGCTTTTTGAATTCGAGTGGCAATTTCCTCGATTGTACACAACGGGTGATATCTTCTAAGGATATTTTTGTTTACATGCGTCAAGTCAACGGAAACACGCAGTTTACCATTTCGCCTAACTACCACCATTGGAGATACTGCTGGTGTAGCGCCTTGAGTCTTGATTAAAACTCCAGCTTTAACTGCTTCCTCGATGTATTTCTTCGTTTCCTCCCGAAGTGTAATGGCCAATGTTCGCGCCCGAAAAATTTGAAATTTTGGCGCACAGCACCATTAGTAATTCCTACGACTATTTTATCACGAACCAAATCATCGTTGAGATCTTTAAAATCACAATACTTTGCTTTTAACTGGATTTTAGTTAAAAATTCGTCGAAAAATGTTTCATCTTGAACCATTTTGTTAAACTCATAGCGTTCAAATGTTATGTTTAATTTTGGCTCGAAATATTCGTTAAATTTAGCTTGAATTTTAACTAAATTTTTGCTGTCGTCTTTTGTTAATTTGAACGAATTAAATATATTTACTGCATCAATTCCCAGCGATGACATGAACGTAGCTACCTGAATAGATTCTGTTTTTTTATTCAGTTGCGCAGCCTCAGCAAACCATTTGTACTGCTGCATGAAATTTTTCCACGTGATCGGAATCGGTCCATTTATATTTAAGAATTTCGGTGGTCTCAAAAAACTTGCACCGGCATTTGCGTTTTCTTCATCACCATCCATCTTTATTTCGTTGTTAATAAAAGAAACGTGTTTCGCTTTTTTTTTTTTTTCTTTTTCGATTATATAGAATGTTGGTTTTCGTGAGAAACTTTGTATAAAAACTTGAAAATGACGATATTATCAGTTTATTTTTATATTTTGCACTATTAAAATTTAAATAATAACTCCGATGATTCCCGATTAATCTTTTATTTATTTTAGACTTCTGACACCATGTAGAAACATCATTGATGAAGACGTAAAGCAAAGTGCTCTTTCTTTATTATTTCAGTTTACACTTCTCTAGTACTATGTTTACAATGTTACTATACAGCTAATTATTATTCAACGCTTTCAGCGTGACAAGTTGGCTCAACTAACAAGTGTGCATCAACATCTTTACCATAAGCTTCCCAAGCAAATCGTTCTGCTTTAGAATATTTTTGCATGTCTCCAGTACACAACTAAGCTCTAAAATAATAAAATTAATTTAATTCTAAACTTAGTGAACAAAAAATCATTAAACTCTTCAGGATATGATTTTGGATCAGGATTATCTCCCATAGAACGTCATTTTGGATTTTTCTGAGATATTTAGCTGTATCTTCATGTACACGTATACTTATCACAGTATAATTCTTTTGTTTTGAATCGTCTTTTGTACCAGGCATCAATGCCGGCCTAGCTTTCCAGCTTTTAAAAATCTTTTTGCCTCTTCTACATTAACGTATTACTCAAAAATCTCCCGATGATTTTTAAATATTTTTATTCTCCCGATTTTTTATTTTGAAGAAATGTCACACAACTGCATGAAGCTCACGTTCGTATGACATTTGAATTTGACATCCATAAAAATGTTTAAACCAAAATGAAGTTGGTCACATTTAGGGTTGTACAAAAACAACAAATTGTCAAATTTCCCTTTGCTTCCGATAGCAGCTCCAGGTAAATAGGTAGAGCTAAATATTTTTTTATAGAATGAAGCTGCTTTTATTATTCTTTATTTTGAATTTTATGAATGAAAAATACAATTAGACAAGTTGTTATAGATCACCCATTAGACAGTTTGGCACAGTTATTTTATTAATTGTAGGTAATTGCACATTTATTAATTTTAATAAACTTAAATTATTTTAAAATTTTAAGCAAACACATGTGATCAATAAATAACACAAAAAGTTATAAAATCAATTTAAAAATTACTTTGGTGGAATATATTTTTTCCTATTGTAGTGTCTTCTTCAACAGCCGACAACAGGAATTTTTGTAACGGCTGATTACATCACATTTATTCAGCATTTCAGAGGTACTCTTCTTCGTAAAAATGCATGTAAGTCATAAAATTATTAATGCTTTAGTATTTATGTCGTACATTTTTCATGATTTGCATTTTTATTGATCTCGATTATTTGAACAAAAACCCCTTTATGACCGTTTCGTCTATTTACCATACTTAAGCAATCAATTATTATTTAATCTCCTGTATAAAGGCTTAACTATAATTTTTTTGTATGCCAATAATCGACAATATATATTCAACATGCGATAAGATTAAAGCATTATTAAACCAAAAAAAAATAAACATTCACCCTAGTTTTAATATTCGCCCTATGATAAGTGTTCCACAACACCCACTGTTATAAACACCCACTTTCCATTAAAATTATAAATCGTAAAAAATAAACCAAAATAATCTCATATACTCGTCTCATATCCTAAAAATATCATAATATGTGTAATTTTTCAAAACTATAAACCAAATTTTTTCAATCTTATCTTGTAATTGATCAGTAAA
Source organism: Tipula vernalis (assembly GCA_958295665.1). Lineage (NCBI taxonomy): Eukaryota > Metazoa > Arthropoda > Insecta > Diptera > Tipulidae > Tipula > Tipula vernalis. The sequence goes on along the minus strand of OY282560.1, from coordinate 300,641,656 downwards.
TCTGTTCAACCAAAATATATTAGAATTAGAACGGATAAAGGAGAAGACGACAGGCAAAAGTAAGCAAGCAAGCAAGCAAAAAAATTGTAAACCAAAAAGGAAATAAGGAAAATTTCTGAAAAACCATAAAATAATCGATTTTCATTATTACAAAATTTGCGTGTTGTTGTTGTTTTAGTTGATGCTCGAGTAAAATATGTATTTGAGTAGAGTTATACAAGTACATAGAAGTACGTAGTAAGTAGTATTTTTATTGGTACTTGTGGCATAAAAACAAACCGAATTTAATTTATTTGAATACATTTTTATGTTTTTAGTTTTAATTAAAATTAAATTTTTTTTTTACTTTTTATTCGGTTGAATTACTTATACGAACATAATAGTGTAGTAGTGGTAACAATATTAAACAATGAATGCGGTTTGATTTAAAAAAAAAATCCATTTTCTTTTTATTTTTACCAATTCGATAGTTGAAATTTTGTTGAAAATTGGTTGACATCATCAAGATTGTATATTAAATTTGAGTTATGTTTTGATCGGGTTGTTCACAATCAATTCTCATGTTTTTGAGAAGGGTCACTTTCTACAGCCAAGTTGCTTCTATTTATTTTATTTTTGAATTTATTTTTAAGTTTCAACAATTTTGCCTTTGATATGGCAAAATTGTGGAAATTTATTTAAAATTTTAAACTTCAGTAAAATGTAAAATGTTGGAATTGATTGTTTGATTAATTTGTATTCGTATGTATATTGGGTATTTTTGCTTATCTTAAGAAAAACGACTGCTCAAAAAGTTCCTGCCCAAACTCAAAATTATATCAGTCAACATAGCAATGGAATCCCTAATATTAAGCCGGTTTGACCGTAACTTTAGCTAAGCCAAATCATAAATTTGATAGTTGACTTTGATGCTGGTTGAGAATGTTTCCCGCTTGCTGTTGGTCAGGATTCAGACAGAAACACGCTGATAGTTGTGTAGAAACTAACGATTTATTTAATAACGAGAACTAAAAGACGTTTCATAATTTTAAAATTTTAATTTTAGTATAACATTATTGTGGTCCAGCGTCGTTTGATAGAACTTCAAGTCATCACGAACTCGCCAATTCTCTCCAAAATGCTTTTTGAGCAGGGAATCAACGTCACTTAGTTTTCTCGTTTTACCGGGACACCAATCGAAAGGAGCTCTAAATTAATATTAGAAAACTGTTTTTCTTTTTTCATTATAGATTTATAAGCCCCAATATCAGATCTGTAATGAACCTCCCCTTTCAAGCTTACGGATTTTGTTCCAGGTTTCCTCAATATCAATCTTTTAACTGGATTAAACTTAAAGTGTAGACTACCAGGCTCCTTTATATGTAATTGAAATTAGGGCTATTTTCCAATCGAAAATTTGCACACCTGCCAGCTTCTTCACTGTTCCATATTTTGAGAAAATTTATTCATATTCCTCTGGCTGGATTATGCAGTCGGTTTTTAAATGATTTTTTTCTATTCTCCCAAATACCCGGTCGGGCGGTAAGAAGGAATGACCGACAATTGAAAATGTTAGAACTGATTTTATTTACTTCTTTTGCCTGGTCAGTTTTGAAGCCAATATTCCAACATTCCCAATACAGTAATATTTTTGTTTTGGCGCGGGCAACCATCACAAAACAGGTTAATTTCCTTTATCCCAGTAAGATCAGTATTGTTAAGACGATAATAAATGAACGACGCTATTTCGTTGGAACCTTTACTTCTTTGGTTTTCCAACCATGATTATATAAAAACAGTTTCTTCATTCTGAACCTCTCTGGAATTTCCATGACAAATTGTAAAATTATAATTGTAGAGCTATCTGGGCTGTAATAAGCTACTTGATCTGCTACTTTGGGCAATACCAGATTTTTTTGGCGGTCGTAGGAGAGCTTCATTACTGTAGATTAGGCTTTGTGTACGGATAACTTTGCCATAAACTGCACCTTTTCTGCTCCTACTTTTCCTTGAATTTTCATGTCTTAGTCTGATGCATTCTGAACACTGAAAAAAAATTGTAGGACTTAAGCTAGTTTAATCAATTTCAGTAATAATAACCGAGGTTTTGGTTAATTTGTCAAGAAATCGCTTTGGTCAATTTCAATCGTACATGTTCCAAAATACAAAACTAGCTAAGTTAATTTATTTTTCCGCTTTTAATAAATTATAAATCAAATTAACTTATGTGCAAGGTTAATATTACAATTGAATGACCTAGCATTGCTTATTTAAACTACAGTAAAGTAAAATATGTACCTAAGCGCTTTGGTTAATTTGAACCATGCTTGTTTCAAAGCACGAAGCTAGCTAAGTTATTTTTTTTGTTCGGCATTTAGTAAATTATAAATCAAATAACCGTGGGTTGGATGTTAATACCACAATTGAATGATGCTGCAGCAGTTAATTTAGACTAGAGTAATGTAAAATCTGTAACAATGCGTCTTGGTTAATCTGATCCACGCTTGTTTCAAAAGTGAATTTTTAACATTTGTGTTTGTCAAAAGCGAATATACGAACACATGCAATTGCAAACGTTTTATTTTTATATCCTTTATATTAACTTCACCTGCTTGATTGCTTGCTTGAGTGTCCTTACGATCTTCAAGTTCAAAATTGACCCACTTCCCGTGATCCTCTCGAGCTGAAATTTTGCACATCGACTTTTATCACCTAACAATACTTTTTGGCAAAATTTCAGTTTGATCAACATACTATAACTAAGTTTTTTCTTTAATTTTCAATTTAAAAAATTCAATCTAGTAGTGTTCCAAATGTTTCTTCAAGTAAGTTTAAAATTCAAATTTGTTTTTTGAATGACCCTTACTCATTGAATTTTAAAATTTAGTCATGGTGAAGAAGGTCGAAACTGAATTGCAATCGACCGAGTCTTATATATAAAGGATATATGTATAGTCAAAAACTTTGTTTTTACGGGTTGTGTCGTGTGTTTTTTTTTTCATTCCAAAGAGCATTTGGCGGAAATATTTGAGAAGATATTCCGTTAAATTCTCTTTCGATCGAAATATAACCGCCTATAATTTATCAATCAGCAAAAGTTACCATGTTGTTATTACAATTGGATGACATAGTAGTAGTTAATCTAAACTATGGTAAAGTAAAATCTATACTTGTGAGCATTGGTTAATTTGAAACATAGACGGGTCCAAAATACAATACAAACTGAGTAAATTTGATTTTTTTGTCGATTATTTAAACTAAAGTACAAAATGATTATTTAAGACGCTTAATCAATCTGTTTATACGGCTTAAAAGCGCTACGATTTATTGTACGATACATCTAACGATTTGGCTTGAATCAATCATTGAATCGACAATCTGAAAAGTGTATGGGGTTGTCGTACAATAAAAAGTACGATTCAATCGCATCTGACGGAGTATGGTCTGCAATAAAATTTGACATACGATTAAACGATTTATTTAAATGTCTGGGAAGATTTTTGTAAGAATTGTTTACCGATTCTTATGTATCATTTTAAAACTTTTGCTTACGACAACCTGTACCTTTTTGGCCAAACGCAACTTTCAAGAAGATGATGTGACTTGTAATGACTCTTTCAACAAGGCGGAACACAGCACAAGTTATGAGGTAATTGAAAATTAATTAAACGAATTAACCCCAAAAGCAAGCCTAAGTAGACTTGATTACTAATTGGTTCGAATATCGTTACGTGTGAGGGCAAAACACTGTACGATAAATTAGTTTAATCATCTGCAAGATTTGTAATACAACATGCATTGCGATAAATTAGAGCGTCTTTGGTCCGTTTAAGTCTAATAACCGTGTTAGGATTTGTCCGAAAACCAAATATTGGGTGAACAGCTGAGTGTTCTCCAATAATTGAGCGGTTTTATTTTCTTGACAACATCAAGAGATGTTGACTGAATAAAATGCAAATTTGATTTCAAGTTTTGATACTTGTTAATGAAAGTGTTAAGTGGTATATCAAAAATGCTAACGAATCATGAATTTGTACATTTCACCTAGATCATTTCAGTATAGTGCGCTTATCAGTCTCAAATTGAATTCAAGAATGATAACAAGCATAGGTACATCAAATTAACGTTAGCACAAGTTTAATATAACAATTGAACGACATTGCAGTGGTTAATGTAGATTATGGCAAAGTAAAATCTACTTATGCGATTGGTTAATTTTTTAATAAGGAACTAGCTTATTTAGAACTAATCCATGCACATAGGTTAATGTTAAACTACACAAAACTAAAATCTATATGTGCAAATATTAAATCTACCTTAACGATTGATTAATTTTAAACGGTTTTTTTTATCCAAGGAGAATTTTGTTTTATCTCTGTGCTCTTTGGAACGAATAGAAACGTTTAAAATTTACTAGGCATTCGAGTGGAGTTAATACGTACAGATATGTAGTTTATACTTTGTTCTAGTTCAGATAATCGATGCTAGGTTATATACTTTGATTAAGTTTAGTTTAACTTAACGTAGATTATTCAATATATGTACATATGTGTCAATGCTAGGCTCATTGTAACGAATAAAAATTATGCTTCTCAGCAATTTGTATAAGGCGAAATTTTTGATCATTATTGCATTATTTTCCTGAAAATCATCTAAATGTAAAGTACGTTACATTGAAAAATAATACAAAAAAATTTGTATAAATAATTATACGGCTCTGTTATCCGGAATAACATTATGTTTCAAAATGAAAATAGTTAAAGTTACTGTAAATTAAGTAGAAGTGTAGTGAATTTGAAATTAATAAAAATTTTCTAAAACTTATGTGTACATAATAATGTATATTGTTTTATGTACTACTCGTACACTATTTAAATATATAAATAGTAATGTTTTTACAGGCCTCTACTGGTCCGTACCTTTTCAAACACGGCATAACTAAATCACCGGTTTTAGAGAAGTGAAGTGATTTTAAAATTAAAAACGTTTAATAATGTGCAAAAACAATTGTAAAATTTTATAAGTGAGTTTTTTGAATAATTCTAGAACATCGCGTTAACTTAACAAGAATTAAGTAAACAGGTAAATTTTAAATTGTTTACAATAAGTTACTTACTACATTAGAATTTTAGTAGTTATTCAGTAGTAATTTATCAAAAAATATCTCTTGATAAAAGATATTGGGGATTCCATAATTTATATCAAATTAAATTTTTGATTATTTGATTATTTAAATTTAAATTTTAATTAAAACTTATTTTCTAATGAAATTTATTTTATTTAAAAATGTTTTAAGAGACTTTCAAATAAATATTTTTGAATGTCTAAAATATATTAAGTCGTTTATCAATTTAGATGCATTATTTAAAAAAAATGAGCTGGATGACCGAATTCAGAGCAAATCAATTATTTGGAAGAACCACATATTTCCCACAGCAATCGGATGGAACATATATTACAACTGGATACTCAAGAAGTAGTTCTATAATCTGATGATTTAAAAATTTAAAGAACAAAAACAATTTGGTGGTAAAAAACAAGGCACGCATATTTTTTATTTTTTTTTTGTATTACACTAACATTTTTGTATCTTTCTAGTCAGATGAAAAAATATTAAAATGGAACGAAGCGAGAACGTTAAGATTGGAGTCGGCAGGTACATCGAACGAAACCGTACAATTGTTTCCTTCGGAGCCACATGTAAAAATGACGGATTACAAATGATTTATAAATTTAATTCCACATTTCTTATATATTTCATGCAACATATTTTCTGTCAAGAGGGCACAATTTATCCAAAGGCAAATTATATGACTGCTTCTAAAATGAAAAAATAGATGACTAGACAATTTAGGCCTTAGATGCGTTTTTTTAACTCCAGAATTTGTAAGTTTAACATTAAAAAAACATATGCGATTCTTCTCTCTGAACTAACTATGTAAACTTTGCTTCTAGATATCAATTATCACAGGACAATATATACTCGTAAAGTTGGATGATTTTTTAAAAAATACAATAGAAGAATGGTTTAAAGCTAACATCAAAGGAGCTACGCGTTGTAATAATTTTTTAAGAATTTTTGTTTTATATATATATATATATATATATATATATATATATATATATATAAATTAAGCATCACAAATGTCTATATATTAATTTACATTTATAAAAAATGAATTAAACAACACAAGTATCTTTTATTTCAAATTAATTACAAGTGGTTTTTTTTGACGAAATTTTTAACTAATTGCGCAGTTAAGAAAACATTTGCTGAGCTTTGAAATAACTAAGCAGAAATTTTTGATATATATATATATATATATATATACATATATATATACATATATATATATATATATATATATATATATATATATATATATATATATATATATATATATATATATTTTATATATATATAAATATATATATATATATATATATATATATATATATATATATATATATATATAAATATATATATATATTTTATATATATATATATATATATATATATATATATATATATATATATACCTTTATGCTTAGTTATTTTAATAGCCAGCGAAAGTTATCTTCACTGAGTAATTAGAAAATTTCGGTAAAATTAACGTTTGTGCTTAGTTGTTTTAATGAATGTCAAAAGTTGTCTAAACTAAGCAATTAGTTCAAAATTTGGTTAAAACTAACCTTGGTGCTTAGTTGTTTCAATGGTCAGCAAAAGTTATCTTAACTTAGTGGTTAGTACAAAATTTCGTTGAAATCAACCTTTCTGCTTAGTTATGTGAATATTAAAATTGTAGGTTGGTTTAACCTAATAGTGTTTAAATAATTTAGAAATATTAACTTAAAACCTAACTTACGTCAAATAATTAGCTGAGAGCTGTTTGAATTTACCTGTGCTGAGTTATAATTTAATAAATAACCTAGCTAATTTAGTATCAATAAGCAAGCGCTAGGTCGGTTGAAAAACAATCATAGTGCTTCTTTAATTTAACCATTTTTTTTGTTTGTAATTACCCAGTTTTATCTTTCAGTGAATATGCTTCAGTGGCAGGACTTTTAAAATTTATATTAAAATTATAATTGAAAATGTTCCGGAAGTAGTTGTACCGGACTTTTAAATTTTCATCTTCTTATCATTATAATGAGTCCATAATTTTTTTTAGAGAACTTCCACATTCTAAATAGTACCGTTGGCTAGAATTTCGAGTGTAATGTGACTCTACGAAGTGTAAGCGATTTATGAAACCCTGTACGGCTTGTAGCTTATCACTATATTTTTCTAATCTCCTGTCCTCCTTCTGCTTTCACGAGCATTGCCAACTTGTTTATTAACATTTTGGTACACGGAACCGAGATATGTTCAAAATTTTTAAGAAGGCTTTAGAGCATACTTCTTTTTTACCTTTATTGGTTGGTATAAAATATTTCATGGAAATACCGCGGCTCCTTTTTAAACCGCCCCTGGTTCTTTTTGGAGGTTCACTAGATGTTTATCATAAAATGAAGTTGTCTTGATTTATGATGAATAGAATGCCTCGTGAAAGAAGAGTATTTCTTGCATTGAGACCCTCTGCCACTGTAAAGTTTTTCCCTTAGTCTTCTGAACGCAGTCAGTTTCTGAGGGAGTTTTTTAGCCTTGTGTCTGAAAAATCAAGCCCACACATATATGAAGAAAATATTAATTAATTTGATCTTATTGACTAATTAAAAATGAAGAAAAATTATTATTAACCATAATTAATTAATAAACCTTACCGAGCAGCTTTTTCAATTTCCCGTTTCCATCCAGCTCTGTTCAGTTTCTTTTTTCTTGTTTTTCTCACTGAATGTGATTCTTCCACAATGGAATCCAATTCCATTAAATAATTATATATTCCATCGTATTCCACCGGAATCTAATAGGTCTGTAAATTCACGGCCTCATATGCAAATCATAATTTTATATGATTATAAAGGTGAATGCACTAGGTAGTCAGCATAATTTAATTAATATAAGAAACTTTTACCTATATCTAAGATCGTCATTTTATTATTGAGGTTTATAGTACATGAAATTCTCCCCGGCCCTTATTGCGCCTCTTTGGTTCCATCAATCGTTCTTTTTCTGTTGATTATGCTTTTGCGTGCGAACGACAAGAGCCCATACGTCAGTGCATAGTGGTGCACGTGGTGGCAGTGGTGTAACTACAAATTTCGGGCCCCCCGCAAAATTTTTCTTGGGCCCCTAAAAATACTTGTTATACCTATGAACTCGTAAAGCTTTTAGTTAAAAACTTATTTTTTCCTATTATCAAGCCTCGCATTAATTAAGTATCTGATTTCGAGAGTAGACAAAACAGAACGTGATTCATTTCAATAGCCTCAAAAATAACGAAACATCTTGCAATTCAGTGTTTTCTAAATATATCGATAAAGTTTCACAATAATCTCAAAAATGTCGAGTTTTTCAAGTACATATCTTGAATATCATTCTAAGTTCTCAATTATCTAATTATCCGTAAGTATGCAAACGCAAAAGGAAGCCTATACGGACTAATCACTGCCATGTAAAACGTAAAAAACCTAGAAAATCGGAGAAATATCGAAATTTTGGCATAATCTCGAAAAATTTACTAAATAATTCTTATTAAGAAGTACTCAAAGCTAAGCGCAGAATATTGCCATTCAAAATTTGAATAAATTTGAAAATCTTTAACATAATCTCGAATAATCCTAGAAATGTCGAAAAACTTAAGAAATCTAGAATATACCGTGGTACAATCTCGATTACCCCAGAAACATTCGAATAATCTCTATATTATGTGAATCTCAATTGATCTCGAACAATTAAAACAAATAATATCGAAAAATCTGGATATTAATGAATAATTTCAGAAAGTCTGTAAAAATTTAGAAAACCCACAAAAATCTCGAAAAGTTCCGAAAATTCGTGTAAATATAACTTAATGTTACTAATATTACTACGCAAAATGCTAGTAAGCAACTTAGGGCTAAGCTCATCAAAACGATATCCAATAAACATGAAACCCTCAAATAGTATTGGATAATCCGTTAAATAAGATTCTTGAGTAACATAGAGCAACATCGAGCTACTAAATACACTCGACAATCTCAAATGCCGAAACACCGAATCATCAATTAAAGCTCGAACATCACGCATCTCATTTCCATGCTAAACTCAAAAATCTCGAGAAATTTTAAAAAGGATCAAAGGTAAAAGTTAAAAGGATATTAAATCGGGAAGCGACGGGAATTTCCAAAATCAGGAGAACTCCGCTAAAACAACCGAAAAACACATTCACCGCCTTTTCCTAATTTCCTAGAAATGACTCGTTTTGCAAACTTGAAAAGGTGGTCTACTTTAAGCTTAATCTGAACACTATCTATCTAACCTTGACTTTGAACTAATATTCCAACGCTTAATAAATCTCCTGGGTCATTGGCACCTAATTACGCCACTGCGTGGTGGTAAGATAAGGTTTCTCCCGTATCCATCGACGCTTCCTTTATTTTTTCCTGTAGTTCTTCGATTCTTTCTGTTTTTTAATAGGTCTTGAAAGTGATACGACTGACTTTGCATCTCTATTAAGAAATTAGATGCTCTATAATATGGAGGAATGCACCTTGTGGTAATACGTTTGCTTCGCTGGTATGCTTACGGTTCTTCCCTTTAAGTTACAGCCAGAGCCTAAGCTTAGTATACCGCGGTTGGAAATTTTTGTAGAAAATGAATGTCAGGCATATTGGACGCCTTCTTTTCGACTACCTGACATTGGTTATTTACTCTTTCTTGACGTAACAGGAGCAGTTCACATAAAACATCATCTTCTTGATTTTGACGCATAGCCTGAGTTAATTGGCATTTGCTAGAATCGTTGGTGCTGATACAGTTTTGCCATTAGGAATTTGTAATCGAAGAATATGTATGCCGACACAAAACTGTCACAAGTAGCTCCACTTGCGGACTTATGAATATAGTTGTAATGTTGGGAATAGGCAACGGTATGGGCTTATATATTTGGTATATTCCCTTATATACTAAAGGCAACTTTACTTCAAATATCAAATATTTTTTCTGCAGCTTTGTCTTGGCTGTCATGAGCTTTTACAGTGCCAATGTATCATCAGTATCTTCGATATTGGGCAGCATAAACTCAATTGAGCTTTTTCTTTGAGTTGTTGGGTCGTCAAGAGCCTCGTGGTAATGATTCGGTTTTGCTTATCCAATACTGCTTCTATCAGTATGTCTTGGATTTCTTTGAATGCAATCATCCGCAACATAATATTATTAAATTCCCCTTTGCTTCTTCGAAAACTCACCTTATAGTGGTCAAGCAAATCATCCGTGTGCTCCATTTGTTGTAAGGACTGCTCTAACGATGGTTCTATTAATTCACACACCTCTTGATTTTTTAGAAATACTTGACTTTCTAAAGTTATTGTGAGGGTAAGAACAATATTTTGCTGGCCTGTCTATGCAGCGCTTATAAGACGCTAATTCTGCATAATAGTTGGTTGGCAACATATACATATGTCTGGTTGATTTTCAAACTTTGTGATATTGAAGGGAAGTGTGCTCGAATTGCATATCGTGAATGTAATTAGTAATATTAGAAGTGGTACACAAACCATCTTGGTAAGTGTGACTTAGTTGGAAGAGGACTTTTCTTTGTAATAGGCCTCTTGAAGATGGTGTTCTTTGAACCTTTTATAGATACAACTCTGGTTAGACCATCTGACCCTGGATGAGTATCTGTTATCCTTCCCATTGCCCATTTTGTAGGTGAAAGTTGCTCATCCTTGATTAAAACTAGCTGACCAATCTCGTAATTTGCTCTCAGTAGTGTCGATTTGGACCTTTGTTATAGACTGGTTAAGTATTCCTTAGACCATATTTTCCAAAATCTTTGAGTCATTTTAGAAAGCAGGGTCCCCCTCTGTGTTGCGCTTCTGTTGCTTTTGTCTGGCTCAAGAGGTGAAATCAATAGTCTCCCGATAAAGGAATGCCCAGGCCTTAAAGCATCAAAATCACAGCAACAATGAAAGAATCAGTCTGGAATTTAAGCATGCTTCAATTTGTGTTAGCACCGTGCTGAGCTCTTCATAAGTTAGTATTGTTTCACCGATAACTTTTAAAGTGGTTTTTCGTTGATTTTACACCAGATTCGCAAATCCCCCGAAGGGGGGACTAGTTTCTTCCATAGTTAGCTGCTTCCTCAGCTGCTTTGTATTATATATTTATGTATGTACGTCCATAATCAAATTATAGTTCAATGTACCCTTATCGATCATTGTTATCATCTCTTCCATATAAGTATACAAATGTAAAATATCAATAAACAGAAAAAGAAAGGGGGGTCATCGATGTCCCGTAGAGTTATAAACATTAATGTATTATGTATAAGTTACAGAATAATAAAGAATAATTATAAAGTGTGACCGAATTGTTTCTGAAAAGTGAAGTGTGTGGTATCGGAGAAATACATAACATTGGCAACGAGAATAAAAATGTAAGAAAGCGTGAGTGAAGAGAATTTGTGAATTTTTTTTTTTTTTTCCTAGATAACTGTCTAAGTGAATCCGCTATGCTACATGTGGGAAAAATTGAAGAGTTTGAACCGGGTGATGATTTTGAATCTTACCTTGACCGTCTTCAAATTTTCTTCAAAATTAATGAAATTGCGGACGGAAAAAAACGCTGATGCTGCTAAGTTTAATTGGCAAGTCAACTTATCATACATTAAAAGCGTTAGTAACACCAGATGATCCATCCGGGAAATCATTCGATGATTTAGTTACCGTTTTGAAAGATCATTTCCAACCGAAAGTGAATTAACGGGCGGAACGTTACAAATTTTATAAAACGGTACAACAGAGTGGTGAATCAATTACTGATTTTATTGTGCGGTTAAAAGCGTTAGCTCAACCTTGCAAATTCGGTGATTATCTGGTCGGAGGTACCAAAGCAACAGCTTTTAAAAGTAAGGCGCTGGACGATGCGCTAATAGATCGTTTTATTGTCGGGTTGCAATGCGAGTCCATTCAATGTGAGCTGTTAAAAGATGACACCATCGATTTTTATGGCTGTTGTTCAAAAGCAATTAATATGGAGATGTCGTCACGTGAAGCAAGGAATTTGCAGCCTTTACCGTAATACAAAGTCGAAGATCAGTCGAATAAATTAAACCAACAGACAAGTCGAAGTCCTCAGCAACAATTTAATAAGTCGTCAAGTAGAGAATCATCACCTTATCATCAAACAAGTCAAGGTCGAAGCAATTCACAAGATCGGAATGGTAGACGAAGTCAGTCAAGGACTAATTGGAATACATGTTTTCGCTGTGCGCGAAGACACAATGTGGAATCCTGTCCTGCAGTAAATTGGGAATGTCTTCGATGCCATCGTAAGGGGCATACATCTGCCGAGTCTGCCGCAGCAACAATTACAAAGTAGATTTGATACAAAGTGTCATATCAAACTGGATGTTGGTTTGTTGGCATGTATTGTCGTAAGCATTGAAGGTCAAACCTGGGAAATGGAAGTGGATACTGGGGCCTGCTCATCAATCATATCACAGGAAGTTTTTTGTTCTAATTTTAAAAATATAAAGTTAAATTCAATTTCTAATACACTTTTATCTATTACAGGTCAAGCTATCGATGCGTTGGGAAAAATCAAAGTCAATGTCTTGTTTAATAATAAAAAATACTTATTGGAACTTATTGTGATCAAGACCAATAAAACTTTTCAACCATTATTGGGGAGAAATTGGTTGGATATTTTAGTTCCAGATTGGAGGAATAATATGTTTCGTCAAAAGGAATGTACCAAAATTTGTCGGGAAAATGAGTCGCAACCATGTCAGGACCAAACCATACGTAAAATTTTTTCAAACATGAACGACATAATTAAAGAACAATTTCCAACTGTAATTAATCAACAGTTAGATGAACCAATACGTGGGTACGAAGCAGAAATAGTGGAACCGGAGCAGGTTAGTCCAATCTTTCACTGTGCCTATTCAGTTCCTTATAAATTAAGACCCAAGGTAGAAGCCGAGCTAGATAGATTATAATCCGAAAAAAATTTAGTACGTGTAACAAAAAGTAAGTGGGCTAGTCCAATTGTCGTAGTCCCTAAGGCATCAGGAGCAATAAGGTTGTGTATAGATTGTCGGGTAACCATCAACTCAAAGATTTCTACGGATTATTATCCTCTTCCGAAAATAGAGGATACTTTTGCAAATTTAGCAAATTCTAAATTTTTGTGCGTATTAGATCTTACTGGAGCCTATCAACAGTTAGCTGTATCGGAACGAAGTCAAGAATATTTGACCATTAATACCCACAAGGGGTTATATAGATATACACGACTCCCGTTTGGAGTTTCTAGTGCCCCTGCAATATTCCAGTCAATAATGGACCAAATTCTAGGCAATTTGGAGAAAACATTTTGTTATCTAGATGACATATTGATAGGAGATGAGTCAGAAGATGATTGTAGGGCCAAATTGATGTCAGTTCTAGAAAGATTAGCGAAGTCCAACGTCAAAACCAATGTCGAAAAATGTAAATTCATTCAACCAAGAGTTTTATATTTAGGTCATACTCTGTCGAAAGAAGGTATTAGTCCAAATGAAGAGAAAATTAGGGCCATCGTCGAAGCTCAAATCCTAAGAATCTAACCGAACTTCAATCTTATCTCGGTCTTTTGAACTACTATGGGAAGTTCATTCCGAATTTGTCTACGGAATTAATGGAGTTGGATAAGCTATTAAAAAAGGATGTTGCATATATTTGGTCGGAAGCTTGTGAAAAATGTTTTAAGAATAGTAAAAAATTAATTTTAAATAATAACTTTTACAATTATATGATCCAACCAAAGAAATTATTATTTCAACTGATGCTAGTCCATATGGTGTCGGGGCAGTATTGTCTCATTTAGTCGAAGGTGTCGAAAAACCAGTACTTTTTGTCTCGAGTACTCTTTCGGCGGCTGAGAGAAATTATTCTCAGTTACATCGAGAGGCACTGGCGATCATATTCGCATTGAAAAAATTTCATAAGTATGTATATGGACATCAATTTACTATATTTACGGATCACCAGGCTCTAAAAGAAATTTTTCACTCCAAAAAAGGAACTCCATCTGTGGCTGCTGCTCGTCTGCAGAGATGGTCTGTTATTTTGTCTATGAACAATTATAAGCTGGAGTACAAGAGTGGTTCTAAAAACGGTAATGCAGATGCAATGTCAAGATTGGCTCTAAATGAGCCTACGGGAATAGACGAAACAAACTGCATTAATTTTATTAAAGATTCTGTAGATATTCCAATTGATATGTTGCAGATTTCTCATGAAACTACTAGAGATCCGATATTACAACAGGTGCGTACGTTTGTTATGTCGTATTGGCCTACAAAGATTTCAGAAATTCTTAAGTCGTATTATAGGAATCGTTATATTTTGAGTACAGAAAATGAATGTTTATATTATGCCAACAGAATTATAGTGCCAGAAAAATTAAAAAATATAATGTTGAGGTTGTTACATGAAGGTCACTTAGGAATTGTTAAAATGAAGTTATTAGCTGGTTCTTATGTTTGGTGGAATTTAATAGACAAAGATATAGGGACCTATGTAAATTCTTGTAATGTTTGCCAGGCAGTATCCAATGTTCCTGTAGAAAAGGTAATTACGTCATGGAAACCAAGTGAATACCCATTTGAGCGAGTACATGTGGATTTCTTAGAATTCGCAGGGTTTGTGTTTCTGCTTATAGTCGATACATATAGTAAATTTTGTGATGTTCAAATAATGAATAATACTAATGCTCAGAGTGTCATAAAAAAGCTGTACAATTTGTTCCTTGTGTATGGTTTGCCAGGGAAGATAGTATCGGATAATGGTCCACCATTTACATCTTTTGCAATAAAAAATTTCTACCGAGTACAACAATAGAGCTGAGACGTTCGAAAAGAATTCGTAGATCGCCTGATCGTTTTCAAAGCACAAATTAAAAATCTAAATTAGTCTGCCATTACCTTTAAATAATTGAGTGAGAAACTAAAATTTAAGACTGCTTTAAAATTTTAAAATTTTTAATTTTTTTTTTTATTTTCTGAAAAGTGAAGTGTGTGGTATCGGAGAAATACATAACACTTTGTTGTTTGCTTGCTGTGTAGCTAGCTGCAACGCATTACTTAGCGCGTTCCGAGCTCAAACAAAATTGGGACCGTTGTCACTGTATATGTTTAAAAGCGTTCCGCTTCTGTTGTTAGCTCACTTACCAGATTGAGTGACTCTAGCTTCTGGTAACATACCTTTTAATTGCCCTGAAGCTGCTTTTCTGAATCGAAAGCAGCTTACACAGTTGTGGATTTTTGTGCGTCCTAAACGTTTAACATTCAGAATCCAATATTTTGGACGTAATTGTGCTAGGGTTTCTTTTATGCCTCCATGTAATACGAGATGGTATGCTTCATGACTAATGAGTTCTGAGTAAATACGATCTTTTCTCAAAAAGCCATTTTCCAACAATTCCGATTCTTATATTATTTTTATGATTACATTGTGTGATCTAGTCAGTTCATCTACTGTTAAAAAACTTGGTATCTCTCCGGGAACTTGATGTATTCGTTTTTTAAGGGTAGTAATATATCTGTAGCAGTACGCTACAGTTCTTTTGATTTTAAGAGCTGATGAAAATTGTGAAAACCCTATTAACTCTGGTTGAGGAAGTGCATTGTTAAGCAAGCAATTTGTATTTAGTTTTTCATTTGCTGCTTCTTCAGTTGCTTCAGAGAAAATTGTCGACATAAAAAACCGCAGGAGACGAAGACAAGGCACAACCAAACTATTTAGCAACCAAGATCAATGTGCTAAAACAATGAGTGGAGGAGCTGTTCGGCAGTTTCGCAAACTTTAAAGACAAATCGCCTCGTGGAGTTCTCAAATCTCTAGGTCGACTCTAGGCTGACTAGGTCAGCGCAGTAATTCGCGATCAAACGAACAAGTAGCAAAACATTTGAATTGCTAGTACCATCACAAATACAGCTTTCAAGCTATAAAATGTGTAAAGCCATGCTATTTCAACGAAACCAACACATTGTCAACGAATATGGAAAACCATTAGGCACCGTAGCCAAATTTCAAACAGCCACCTAATTATGATATACTTAATTCTCAAAGTAAACTACAATCTCTAGTCAATACAAAAACCACACACTCATCATAGGTTTTCGAAGGTTATTGACTTGGAAGTTCGTCTTGTCAAAGGTCGACTGGTGCATTCGTGGCGTGGATTTTCTATCTCATTTCGGGTTATTACTTCATGTTAAAAATAAAAATCATCGACCCTAACACAAAACTTGACGTCAAATGAGAACCAATTCAAACTCCATCAGACGGTATACTAACAATCAAATCCGATTCATTCAGAATTTCCCGAGATACTACTACACGGGTTCAAAACAATCACAAGCGATGCGACCAATTAAACACATTGAAGCACAACGCCAATTATTGTATCGAGACATCTGGTCAACCTTGTCACGCAAAGGTACGTCGTTTAAATACGGATAAAATTAAAATTGCCAAAGGCGAAATTGAATAATATTGAGAACATATTGAGAAAACAACATGGGAACTGGCGATTATATGGTTACTACAGGGCATTAAACGCGATAACAAAATCGGATGACACTTGGGTGTCCCCCGGATAACGTGGCCCCCGGATAACACCTAAGTTACGTAACGCGTCTAAAACTTTCCAACGGTTGGTTCAATCAATATTTCGAGACCTGGCATTCGTGTCGTGTTTCCTTACATCGACTAAGTGGGGACTGGTGATAAATCTAAACAAGTGCGGATTCGCAAAGAAAGAAATATGTTTCGCAAATGGCATGTCGCCCGATAAACATAGAGTAGAAGCAGTTCAAAATTTTCCTTTTGAGGATGATAAATTACTATGGAATCATTTTTTCAAAGGCAGCAAACGTTCAGGCGATATTAAATTAGTTCTTCAAAGGGCAGCAAAATAAAGATAAGTCACCAATAAATTGGACCGACGAATCCACAAAGCCGTTCGAAACGTGTAAAGCAAAGATTGCAAAGTGTACTCAGCTGGCATATCCCATACCATAAATCGCTGATCCCATACCATGCCAACTCCGTGACTTAGACTCCATAAAGCGTGTAATACGTGTATATACATCGATGGTAGATATTTGTTATATTTCGGGGAACAACAACGTCGTCGCAGATACTTTTCACGTATCGAATAAGTCCAATCGCTGACGAACAAACGTAAGAATTGTTTTTAGATGAATTGTTTTTAGACGAATTGGTTTTAGGTAAATTGTTTTAGACGAAAAGTCCGCGAATCCTATTGTTGGATTAGCTGACATCGACTTACATGGCATATCTTAAAATGTTGGAGCACTGCTAATTATTGCATTATCAGGAAGTGTGCAGGGCTTGGAGGATTCCATTCGTCATCCTGGAGTTCTCCCAATAGCCTGGAGTTTAATAAGGCTTCGATTTACTTGGTGATGGTCAGGAATTATGCGTAGGTAAATAGGACAAGTCAAATTACTCGTCGTAAATAAGTTCCTGGTTGTTGTCAGTAGACCATGCTTCAATATGTCGGTGATGGTCAGAAATTCCTCATAGATAAGTAGGATATCTTTAACAACTTGACCCTAATGGTATTAGCACGATTATGATAATCTTCGGACGGTGTATTGTAGTGGTTATCGGATGGTAATCAATCGATAATGGATGCTAGTTTGGTATTGGTCGTCATATCCGTGATAATTTCAAGCGTTTTTACCTTGGTTGCCATACTTTATATATTTTTCACCGGAAATGGACCAGCTAGATCAATTCCAACTTCGATGAAAGGTCTAGGAAACTGTCATATCAGTTGTTCTGTTGTAACAAATTCTTCTTCTGGGAATTGCTTATCGTTGCTTTCTTATGGTCAAGAGCTGCTTGTGACTGGATGCAAATTTCTTTGATGAAGTGCATGGACTATTCTCTCGGTAATGATGTGGTTGTGTGGTAACATAATGGGATGGTTGGCATCAAAAGCAAAGCTTGTACTCTCCAAATGTTGTGAGGTAAATCGATTAGCTGCTTATTTACTTTTGATGAATAATACGGTCGTTGGGCTTGTGAATAATTATCTAGAACTCCTGGTGCGTATTGTTTTTCTGTTAAAGTTAAATATTTTACTGCACAACTTCTTCATCCTTCCAGAAACTTTCAATTGCCGTTTTTATGCGCTGGAGAACTTCGGTTGCTTCGACGTGAGATGATTTAACAATATTTCCGATTAACATTCGATAACATGGCTTGGAATTAGACATGATTCTTTCAATTAGCCATCTGAACCTAGAATTTTGAACACAGAAATAATTTATACCCTTTTGAATTTTACCATCTAATAAAGCTTGAACAAATGGAAAATTTGCTCCCATCTGAACTAATGGTTTATCGATTACTTCTGTCTGTAATTTTGAAGATAAAGTCGTCAAATAAAAAACTTCTAAATCCGTCTGGTAGTTGTGATCGTTAGATGATCTAAATTTGACTGATTGCTAAGTCGTTATGAATGGGCTTATATAGGAATAACATCTTAAAGCCAAGCAGAATCATAAGATAATGGAAGACCAACATGGAGAAACCGCCATGCCGATTCTTGTACGACTATAGGTATTACAAACGACCGGATTAATTAAGCCTTTGTCATTAACTTGATATGTCCTTTGCTAAATATCAGAGGATTATATCATTTGGCGTATCTATATTTACCGCTAGATTTGGAAAGCATGGCAAGTGGAAGTGAAAATGGCCTAGAGTAATTTAATTTCATACGCTTTGCAATATGTAACGCATCTGCAAATGTCGGGGCTAATATGACGCAAATTAAAAGGAAAACTTTGGAAAACGTGCCTAACGAGTCCATGGAAAAGATACGGTTGGTATTTAGTAAAATAGAAGACGCTGTTAGTATTAGACTTAGGGGAATGTGTGAAATATTTCCATAAATACTTTTAGGGTTAGCGATTTATTACAACCAATTATTTATAATTTTGATTATAATTGTGTAGGTTTGGTTGAGAATAAAACACAGGATTTTAAGCAGAACATTTTGTTTTTCTTTCTAAACAACGATGAAAGGATGGAATATTTTCGAGTGACTTGTGAGAAAGCCCTCTATCAAATATAAAAGGAGCAGCACTGTAGCACTGTAAACCAAAAATTTCACATTTAGAACGATTAACATTCTGCAAAGGAGGAGGTTAGAATCCTGATCGAAGCGAACAATTCTTGGCAGAGGGTAATGTTCCAAATTAGAATTTCATCTAGGTACCGTAAAATAACACTAAGCAGTTAATAATTAGACTTTTAGGAAAGTGCGGCTTTCTTCAAGAAACATTGTTTATCTTACCATATGCCAATATTCAAGCATGATTGGTGGTTTGGCATCTTTTAGAGTGGGAGACCAAAGTTAATTAGATTAATCTACCATCTCCGTAGGGTGGAACAGCATATGCCGATGGCTAATTGGCTGAAAGGTTAATCAGTTCAAAGTATGCGGACTCTGCATAACAGGCACCCTCCAATTTTATTTAGCCTTCATGTAATAAAGCTGGGTTACCTACAGGTGACTTTTCATTCCCAGCAACTCGTAAGAGTTAAATCAAAACGGGAGACAGGACAGGTCTAGGAATACACGGGAGTGGGACAACCTTCTCGAAGTCCTTGGGTACCAAAATGCTACAGTCTTTCCAACAAAACTATATGATATAGTACACATCTAGGAGAGAGAGCAATAAATTCAGATAGTATGTAACACGTACCGGCCGGCAGTATTATCAGGTTCATTAAGAGCCTTAATACTATTGACTGGACGGATAATTAAGCAGGATCGAAGCACAAAAGATCTTTTAGGTCGCAGTGCGAAGTGGCTGAACGCTCACATGGCCCTTCGATGCAACCAAACTACCTCTAAGGGAGGTCTATTTATCAACTCATTCGCTTCCGCTTCCATCATTTCAATATTCTCTGGAGTACAAGAACAGAAATAGTTCATCGTATGCAATTTTATTGTACACAATTTAACATGAAGATAGTTTATATAACACCCTGTCGTATTTAAAACCAATACAAATCTCTAATTGTTTGCTTTTTTAATTCTATTTATTTATCATAACTAATTACAAATAAACAAAACAAAAAATGGTTGGTCCCACATTGAAAAGATAAAAATGTTCTCTTCATTAAATTCTATCTTGGAAAATTTTTAAATTTCCATCCTCCACAAAAAATTAAAAATTGCTATAACAAAAAATCACAAACAAAAACTTGTAATCAATTTGCATTCAATATATAGAAATGGTACAGATCTCCGCCCCTCGTTCTGTACATACATCTGTATACAATACATTTTAGATTTTCCAACTTTAATTCAGTTTTATTTTTCCAAAAAAAAAAACGTGACATGGATTTTAAGTTCAAATTTTAATTTTTTTTTTTTTTTATTTTAAATTTTAATTATTGTGGATGTACTCTGGATGTACGTACATACATACCTACAGATTTTATTTTGCTTGTTGGCGAACATATTTATTGCGGATATACAAAATTTCATGCAATGTGGGAGGGGAGAAAATCTCAATAAAGCCAATTCGATTAATTTTTGCTCATCTTCAATACGATACATAATATTTCAAAATTGACACATGAATGGAAAATTCATCTAAATTAGTATTATTAATTAATTTTCCCAAGGCGATATTAACAACGATATAACGTACGTACTGAAAACCATAAATATTCGAATACAATTAGCAGAAAATAAAATACAACAACGAGAAGAAAAAAAAATTAATTACTGCAGGTTTCTTCAGATAATTTAACAACAGCAACAAAAACAAATCGTCTCTCATTTATATAATAATGGAACATAAATACAAACAAAACCGTACATACTTGGACATATACCGATTCAGGACCATTTTTTAATTAATTTTACCGCATATATTCGAGATAAAATACGGAAATTCGGAGTATGTGTATGGTAAAGTGAATGAATTGTGAGAGATACCAAAGAAGAAAAAGAAGGTGAAGGAGACGGAAAATTAAATAATTTATGTTACAAGAATTTTCCATAAATTTATTTTTCTCTAATTTTCCATTTTTCGTTTATTTTCAATTTTTGGTTCGAAGAGATTCGACTACATTGTGATTATTATGACTAGATGTATAAACTCGAATATACACCACATATACATACATACCTAAAGATATACATACATACATATTTTGCTCCTCTGTATGTCTGTTTTATGATTCTAGAACATCACATTAATGCTTCGGGCATACATTTATCTAACCAACCATTCAACCAACCTAACCGTAATTTTCAATCTAGACAAAATATCATAATTTAATATGTCGTTGTTGAGAGATTGTTTGGGAGATAGGCTATAGACAGAGGGTTCGAATTGATTAGTAATAGAGACAAATTTAAAGAAGATATCCTGAAATGTACAACATATTTAAAGGTTATGTATTTGATTCACAAATCATAAATTGAAATAATTTATTTATGTACATCCTGATCGAGTATGTCTGTTCAAAATTGTTTGAGGAATCTAACTAGTTAACGGAATGCTCAGAGTTGTGCATCTATTTTGAGATTTTCTCAAAATAGAGTCAAATTTTGTTATTTTGAATTTCACACATTACCTCAGTAACCATATGTCGCAGAAATTGGACAAAATGTTGACAAATGGATGTGATTTGTCAACCAAATCACTCAACAATTCGTCAATTTTTGGCCAATAATTCGTCGACAAATTGTACGATACAATCACCAAATTGTGATTTTAAACGACACTTTTTTCGATCAATTTGATGGAATAGGACCGAAAGCCCGAATGCCGAAAAGCCGAATGTCGAAAGCCCGAACGCCGAAAGGCCGAATGTAGAAAGGCCGATTGTGTCGAAAGGCCGAATGTGTCGAAAGGCCGAATATCGAAAAGCCGAATTTCGAAAGGCCGAATATGTCGAAAGGCCGAATAGGTCGAAAGGCCGTTTGTGTCGAAATTAATTTTAATTTTTCATTTTTTTATGAATGAAAATTTTCAAAATTTACATTTTTATTTAAATTTTTGTATAAAAATGTTTAATAGTAAATCGCCTTAAATATTAAAATCTTTTTACGTTTTTTTTTTGTCATATAATTAAAAATTAATTAATTATAATAAAAAAAGCAAAATAAATAAATTTTTTTTTCCGACATAATTTGATCACATTAATATACTACACACAAAGGATTTTCAATTTATTTAAATTATTTTACATTAAAAATTAATTCAATGGTTTTAAATATTGATTTCATTCAATGAATCGGCCTTTCCCCACGTTCGGCCATTCGACCCATTCGGCATTTCGACATTCGCCCTTTCGACCCATTTGGCCTTAAGACATTCGGCCTTTCAACACTTTTGGCCTTTCGACCCAATCGGCCATTAGACATTCAGCCATACGACATTCGGCCTTTAGACCCATTCGGCCCATTTGGCCTTAAGACATTCGGCCTTTCAACACTTTCGGCCTTTCGACCCAATCGGCCATTAGACATTCAGCCATACGACATTCGGCCTTTAGACCCATTCGGCGTTCGGCCTTTCGGCGTTCGGCCTTTCGACATTTGGCTTTCCGACATTCGGCCTTTCAACATCGAAAGGATGATTCTAGGAAGTTTATATACTTTTTCGTTTTTTTGCTATATGTTGAAAGCTTCTTCGTCCACGCAACGTTACGTAATAAATAAAATATTTACCAATAACTTATCACATATTCATCTTCTTCACAACTTACTCTATAATGTTGAAAAAAATCTTTCATCAAAAATTTGTGTTTAACACAATAATCGATAAAATCTCAACAATTTTTGGTTAAAAATTTGTCAATAAAATAGTTCAACAAAATGTCCACATTATTTGTTAAGAATTTGTGGCATCAACGTATATAAATTATTTTTCGACAAATTTTGAACAATTTTTTGTGATGAATTTGTCAACATTTGTTTATGACAAAAAAAAGATAGAAATTTTTGCCAGAATTTAGTCGAACCGTTTGATTACTCAAATAATCACCGTAAAAATTCCCATCATTGCCGCTGAATTCTTTAAATTTCTCTTTTCGAACATGAATTCACACAACTTCAAATGCCAGTCTACAATTTTCGTTCCTAGGTTTTCCTTACATTTTGTGCTAGAAAATCGATTGAACCACCGACGCGTATACTGATGATTATGCCATTACAGGATATTTTGTTGTTTTTCTGATAACTCAAGAATAATTTCTTCCGCCTTGTTGTTGCATTAAATTCTAATCAATGGGTGGAAAATGCCGAAATTTTAATGGAAGTGTACAAATTTGAAGAAAGGTTGGGTTGCAGATTGGCAGATTGGGTTAGACAAAGGGAATGTTCTAATTGTTTCCAAAAAGGACATATTGTCAGTAATTGTATATTACCCAGACGGAAACTAATTTGTCAACGGTGTAAAAAAATTGGGCATAAAGAAGAACAATGCAAGGTGAAGGTTGAAACGTCAACATTATATATTGAAGACATCCCATTAATCGAAAAGGAAATCATGACGGAGAAGCAGTTGATCATTGATGATGAGCGATTAAAGGTAAAGGCTATTATTAATAATAAATTAGTGGAGGAACGGGTTTTGATAGACTCCGGTAGTAATGCGAGTATTATCAAGGAAGGTTTTAGTCACCTTATACAAGTAGAATAGTTATGGTTAAAAAGAAAGATAATTGTTGTATAACAAAATATCTGTTATACACATAACAAATAGGTGATGTGAATTCTCAAAATATAATGTATAACAGATATGATATTGATAAGTCAGTGGATTAGAGATAAGCGACTAAGAAGGATGTCAATAAAGAATTAAATAAAACACAAAAGTATAAAATATAAAAGAGCACTTTTATTAAAACGATTAACAATATAAAACATGGCGCAGCCCGTGCAAAAATAAAGAATGAATAATAAAGGTTTTTTCTTTAAGAATGAAAGTTATACGAGTATAAGTACATTAAGCTATACAAATGATTAAAATTCAAAATGGAGGGTATGGTGATGAATATGCCACCAGCGTTCAAATGGGGAACGTCATCAAATATATCAGAAGCGTGGAAAATATTTAAACAACGCATAGAAATATACATGAAAGCTACGGGCAATGACAAAAAAATAGATGTGAAGTGAAAGTGGCAAATTTATTGAATATTGGCGGAGAGGAACTTATTAAAATTTTTAATAACCTCAAATTTGCTGCGCAGGAAGAAGATGCGAAAGCAGAAAAAGCAAATTACAAAAAAGTGATGGAATTAATTGAAACATATTGCAACCCTCGGAAAAACATTGTATATGAGAGATACATGTTTAACAAAAGAATGCAGAGAAATGGCAAAACATTCGATAGTTTTCTTAACGACGTACAAAGACTAGTGAAAACATGTGATTACGCAGATGCGGATTCGCAAATACGGGATTCGTATTGGGTATTAGCGATCTGTCCTTACAAGCAGGATTATTAGATATAGACAACTTGAGTGTGGAGAAAGCGATAGAGAAGTGTCGGACAGTCGAGATTAATAAGCAACAAACGGCGGAAGTGCAAAAAACAAGAAGAGAACAGGTGGATGTCATAAAACATAACGGAACAAGAGCCAACACGAGTAATAATTTCTACAAAGGTAATCAATTTACAAAATCTAATGTTAATCAACATGTAAATAGAAATAACGTGGGTGATTTTTTTTGTAATAAATGCAAGCAAAAACATGGAGTAAAGAAATGTCCCGCGTATAGATTTAAGTGTAAACAATGTTATCGAGTAGGTCATTTCACACATGCATGTTTTTACAAAAGGATTCATACACTAAATAAGATAGATAATAAGGAAGATCAATTTCTAATAGAATCCATAAATATAATCAATTTTAAAAGTAAGGAATGGGTAGAATTAATGAAAATAGAAGATAAAAAAATAAATTTTAAAATAGATACAGGATCGGATTTAAATATATTACCCAATAATATTTTAAAGAATTTGAAGTCTAAAAATAAAATTACAAGCACTAATATTACTCTGGAAACGTTTGGAGGATTTCAAGTAAGCCCATTAGGGGAAATAGATTTATTGTTAGAATTTGACAAATATAAGTATATGCAGCCATTTATAATAGTTAGCGATGAGGGCACCCGGCCTATTATTGGTTTAAGGACCAGTGAATTATTTAAATTAGTTAGCAAAAAGAGAATATTAGAGGTTACAACAAAAAAGGATTTAGTTAAGGAAAATCCAAGTTTATTTAGTGGTTTGGGTTGTTTACCAGGGTCATGCAGAATAACAATAAAAGAAGGTGCAATACCGATTATAAAAGCTCCACGTAGAATACCCATAATGCTAAAAGAAAAATTCTAATTAAAACTAGATACGAGGGCGGATTGAAAATGAAGCTACCTAGCGCTAGATGGCAGCACAAACACAAAATTTTATTGTTTTTTAGAAATTGCGATCTGTCAAACGTCAGCTGTTAAAATTTCACCCAAATTCATCGATTAGTTTATTTGTTGTAGTCGTTTGAAGTAAGCAACTTTTGTGTTTCTTGAAAAATGGAAAAAAACGAATTTCGTGCAGTGCTTAAACACTATTATTTGAAAGGGAAAACGGCGAAAGAGACAAAATAAAAGCTCGATAAACATTACGGTGAGTCTGCTCCGTCAGATTACATGGTAAAATATTGGATTGCTGAATTTAAACGCGGCCGAAGAAGCACTGCAACAATACCATCAACAGGAAGGCCAAAAGAGGTGGTTACTGAAGAAAATATCAAGAAAATCCTCGATATCGTTATGAATGATCGCCGAGTCAAGTTGCGTGAGATTGTTGAAATGGTAAACATATCATATGAACGTGTGTTCAACATTTTGCATGAACAATTGCATATGAAAAAGCTATCGGCAAGATGGGTGCCGCGTTTGCTCAGTGTCGAACAAAAACGAGTTCGACAGACCACTTCACAGCGGTGTTTGGACATGATAAAGCGTAATCCTGTTGATTTTTGGCGTCGATTAATTACTGTTGATGAAACGTGGGTCCACCACTACACACCTGAAACCAAAAATCAATCGAAACAATGGGTGGAAGCTGGTGGAAGTGCTCCGAAGAAGGCAAAGGCAGTGAAATCGGCTGGCAAGGTTATGGCCACTATATTTTGGGATGCACACGGAATATTGCTCATCGATTATCTTGAAAAAGGATCCACAATCACAGGAAAGTATTACCGTGCATTATTGGATCAATTGGTTGATGCAATCAAGGAAAAACGACCACATTTAAAGAAGAAAAAAGTGCTGTTTTCCTACTTAAGTAGCTTCATTTTCAATCCGCCCTCGTAGTTTAGAACAAAATGTTATAATATCGAAAGTAAATCATGGAGTAGAATAGATAAATAATTTGGTAATTATAGAAAAACCGGGTGGTGATTTGAGAATTTGTCTCGATCCCAAGGAACTGAATAACGTAATAGTGCCTGAATATTATCCAATGCCATCATTAGAGGATCTCATGATGAATTTAAAGGGAAAAATGTTGTTTACAGTATTGGATATGAAAGACGGGTTTTTCCAAATCAAACTAGATAAACAATCAAGTGAATTGTGTAGTTTTGGTACCATATTTGGCGTATATAAGTTCAATAGATTACTGTTTTGGTTAAATATGGCACCCCAATATTTTCAGAAGGTTAATGAGCAAAATTTTAGAGATATTAAAGGTGTGTTCATTTATATAGATGACATATTAATTAGCGCCGAAAACGAAATGGAACATGATAGAATATTAGAACAAGTATTAGAAAGAGCTAAAAAGTTAAATATAAAATTTAATGAGGGTAAAATTCAGTTTAAAGTAGAAACGGTTAACTATTTAGGGCATATGTTCTCAAAAAGCGGAGTTACTCCGAATCCAAAAAGGGTAAACGCGATAGACAAAATTAAAGACCCAACAAACGTAAAAGAATTACAGAGCATTTTAGGCGTGCTAAATTACATGCGTGCTTTCGTACCAAATATGTCAGAATTGACAGCGGGAATGCGAGAACTATTAAAGAAAAATAAAATATTAAAGTGGGAAAAAACTAATTCTATATCTTTGAATAAAGTCAAAGAAATTATCAAATGGAATAGGATCAGTGTTGCTACAGGAAGGTAAACCAATTAGCTATGCATCTAGAAGTCTTTCAGAATGTGAGCAAAGATATGCTCAAATAGAGAAAGAATTATTAGCAATTGTTTTTTCATTTAAAAAGTTTCACAACTATATATATGGTAGGCACATTGAAGTGAAAACAGATCATCAGCCATTAGTTAGTTTACTGAAGAAAGAAATAGCAAGTTCACATGGTTCTAGAATACAAAGGATGAGACTTAAATTAGTAATGTACAATTTTACAATAACATATTTGCCAGGAAAATATATGCTAATAGCGGACTTACTGTCAAGATCAAAATCGAATGAACCCATTGAAGAAGAAAATTTGACAGAAATAGTACATACAATTAATGTTAGCACAGAAAAGGAAAGGCAATACCAAATGGAAACAGGAAAAGATATAGTTTGGTCACATCTAAAATAATATGTAATAAATAGATGGCCAAAAAATTTAGATAAAATAGATGACAATGTAAGAAAATATTTTAAATATAGAAACGACATTACCCTAGAAAATGATTTATGTTTTTATAAGGATAGATTAATTATACCGTCAACCTTAAGAAGGGATATGTTAAATCGTCTACACGAAAGCCATCAAGGGATAACAAAAACTAAGTTACGAGCACAAACCATAGCGTTTTAGCCAAATATAAACAGGGAAATTGAGGATATCGTAATGGCTTGTTCAATTTATGAAACATATAGAAATGCAAATAGGAAGGAAAGCATTATTCAGCATGACATACTAAACAGACCATTTATGAAAATTGCATGCGATATTGGGCAGTTCGGAAATATGACATTTTTAGTAGTTGTAGATTTTTTTAGTAAATGGGTAGAAATTATAGAATTAAATGAGAAAACTGCCACAGAAGTAATAGAAAAGTTAAAGACAATGTTTGAAAATTATGGAATTCCCAATGAGCTAGTGGCAGATAACATGCCTTTTAATAGTTATGAGTTCAAACAGTTCTCAGATAACTGGGGGTTTAAAGTTATTACTAGCTCTCCACATTATCCACAATCAAATGGTTTAGCTGAAAAAGGAATACAAACCGCTAAGAATATATTAAGAAAGAATGAGGACTGGAAAGCAGCATTGCTCGAATACAGGAATACTTTGATATCAGATATTGAGTTATCACCAGCGCAAATTTTGATGGGAAGAAGAACTAGGACGAAATTACCAATTAGGGATAAATTGTTGGGCATTTCAAATCAAGAGTCGATCAAAAGAATGCTTGAAATGAGAAATAAGAAAGTTGTCAATCATTATAATAAAAGTGCTAGAGATAGGAAAGATTTCGAATTAGGTGATATAGTAATGTGTAGGGACTATAGAAGGAAAAAATGGTGTAAAGCCAAAATTATAGATAGACACGAGGCACCACGTTCATATATTATTAGATCTCAGCAAGGAAAAATATATAGAAGAACATCAAGACATTTATCTAAATCATTTAATAAAAACTTTAGAAATTACGGAACAATCCGCAGTGTTGATAGCGACGACAGTAATGTAGATAGAGACAAAGAGGTTAGTACCCAACTGACAAACAATACTGAGGGTCTTGAACGAAATGGTCCAAACGTAGAAGAAAGTATAATTAAACAAAGTCATATTGGTGTTGAGGAAGAAATAAACATACCGCAATTAAGAACATCAAGGCGGGAAAGAAGAAGTCCTGTTAAGTATAGGGACTATCATAGATATTAAAATATTATATGTAATTATTTAGATTTAAGAGATACATTATTGTAAAGGATTATAAAAAATGTGTCTCAACTTTAATTAATTTAAGGTGCTAAGAATTTAAGGTGCTAAGAATTTTTGTCGTCCTGAAAATTAACCCAGCTCACAAATCAATTCCTAACTGAACCTCTTAACTCAAGTTTTAGCTCAACATGCAACTAAATCGTAACGCATCCCCAAATCAATAACTAAAACAACCGAACCCCTCACTCAAAGTAAACTCAACTTCAACTCAAACCCCTAGCCCTCAACGCAACCCTAAACTCTGAACTCAACTTAATATCTTCACTTCAACCCCCGATTCAACTCCAAATAAATCCCAAACTGAACCCCATTGTTCAATCCTCAACTCAACTCTCAACTATAGATGCCCATCTTAGTATTCAAATTAATCTGGCCCAAAAAAGTACATGTGTACATGAAGTCAAGTCAGAACAAGTCAAGCTACTCAACGCCAACCCAACCCTAATCAAAACCAATGCGACCACAAATGCAGCCTCAACTCATCCGACTAATCAATATGGTCAACTCAACCCACAAATCTCATCAAATAAATATGCAACTGAACATCTCATTAAACCTCAACTCAACCCCGCTAATTTTTAAATTTTCGATAACATTCTGACATAACTGCTGCTCCATTTCTTGAATACAGTAATAGTATTCTCATTTAGGTCATCAGTTGTTTTTGGATCGTTGGATTAGACTTTTGCCTTTAAATATCCTTATAGGAAAAAATGTACGGGTGTTAGATCGCAAAATCTTGGTGGCCAATTAAAGTTCCCTCTTCGAGAAATTACCCGATTACCAAAGCGTTCGCGGAAAAAACAAATAAAATACAATTCGATTTCATTCGCCTTACTATATACTCCAACCAAACTTCTAGAAACTTCATGCTTTTTCCAATAAGAATAGTCTGGTAAAATGTAGAAAGTTTTAGCAACCAGCAAACTGGTTCAATCATTCGTTAATTTTAAAAAATTTTAAAAGTTTCTTAATAAGGATGATTGGTATTAAGTTAACTGGTTCGATTTTGTTACATTAAATAGTATTTTGAGGCAATGTATATATATATTGGCCCTAAACTTACGTAAATTAATTTTGTTTGTTTATAACAGTTTCATCTAGTTCCAACTATAATTCAATGGTTTACATATATCTTGACTTCAAATTCCAATCTAATTTTCTAATTTCTAATTTAAGATAGATACTGTCTCGAACTATAACTATAATTACAGAATCACCCTTAAAATATTTACACTCAAACTCAAACCAGTGCTTTACAATACAATAAATAATTGGCGAATATAACCACGCAAGCAATAATTTATAAATTGTTTATACCTTAAAAAATACACGAAATATCACGCTACTTTCAAGACACTATACTATAATGGATTTTATTCTATCAGCATAAAAAAAAAATTTACAAATTTCAAACATTTCTACAAAACAAAAACTTGCTAAAGACATAAAAGAGAAAATTTGCTATTCTCTTCGCAACAGCTCTTACTGGAAAATGAAAGGGAAATTGAGGGGAAAATGCGCTGTATAAATCGATTTAATAACATATTCTTGCATCTATTTGTCACAAGCACACATGAAAATGAATTTTCACAATATAAAATCCGCGCCCCAACCACAACTTTATCTCCGATTCTCGTCACATTTTCGTATCGCACATACATATATAGTATAAGATAACAGCAAAAATTCATTCGAAATTCCTAAAGTTTTATATTCAGTCGTGATTCAATCATGCTTGTGTATAGAAATGATTTTGATTCAAAATTTTTGTCGTAATTCCATAATCTCATAATCTGAGATCATTTTTGTTGTTGTTGCTTGATTTTTTTTTTTTTTTTTGTTTTGTTATCTAAAAATATTTTTTTTTTATCTTTAAATTGGAATTTCCGATCTGTTTGTCATTTTTTGTTTAAACGGGAAGTATAATGTGTTATAACAATAATCAAAATAATGAAGTGTAATTGAGGAAAATTTGTTTTTCATAAAACAACAACGGCAACAAAACAAGATGGTGAAAGAACCTAATAGGAGCGCACTAATAATAATTTAAATCTGAATATTTTTTGTATTTTTGGTTTTGTGAAAGTGAGAATATTTATTATGTATGTATGTATGTGGCCGAGGTACTCTTTTTGTTGAGTCTGGAATGAAATGATATGAACCAAATTTATTATTTATGTACGTACAATATGTACATATCAACACATGATAATAATGTCGAATGATTAAATCAAGGGAATCTAAACGATTGTTGTTGTTTTGTGTAAATAATTTGACGTGTATTACCACCGCAAGTGTTATTGATTTTAATAGGAAAATTTGTTGAGTTGGTTTTGTACATTTCATTTTCTTGGGAATAATCCATTAACATTGAATTTGATTTTGTTTCATCGAATATTTCGCTACTTTTTTTTTTAATCCACTGGTTTTTCTTTTAACTATACCTGAGGTAGGTGTACTTTTGGTTTTAGTTGCAGTTGGGGAAATTTAAAATGAATATACTATCGTCACCCAAATCGTCTAGAAGAGATTTTCGATTTTTTATGCTCTTGAGCCAGTGTAGCTATAAGTTGAACGAAAAAAGAATTCTACAAATTTTACGATAAAAATTCCCAAATTTAAATTTCAGTTTCAAAGTTTAACTTTAAACTTTTAAAAACGCACGATTATTGATTCCGATAATTTTATTAATACAGATTTGTTGAATTTGGAAGAATTATAAAATATTTTTAAAAACAAATTTGTATTATTTTTATGTTTGAAGTTCTAGAATTTGACTGGTGTGAAATATCTGCTAAAGCTCTGCTAAACTAATTTTTGTTGTTGTAGATAATTTTTAAGAACCACTCACCGATTTTGAAAACTCTGCTAAACTAAATATGGTATTATAATTAGAACTCCAAAAAGAACTCTAAAAAGTATAAGAGGAATTTACATGATAAATAATAAATAGTTTTATGTGATACTATGTAAAATTGACCCAAACGATTTGTCATTGCTCTCTTCGACTTTTTAGTTCAGATGGAGTTCTCTTAGCAAACTGTGTTACAACAAAATTTGGATAATCAGGAGATAAAGGCTACATTTCATTGTAAAGGTATATGACCATTATATGACGATTTTTGAGTGATATTACCATCCATCACTTCTAAAATTGAGCCAAATGAATTGTCATTCGCTTCGTTATTAATTGAAAAGGAGGACTATCTTTTCGAGAATCAGGGGATAAGACCTCCATTTCCTTAAAATCTATATGGCTATAAACAATTTTGAGTGAAACGTGATATTCATCGCTTTGTAAAATTGTCCCCAATGATTTGTCATTGATCTCCTTAACAGTTTTAATTCACATGAAGTCCTCTCAGTAAGCTATGTCACTACCATTATAGAGAATTAGGGGATAAGAGCCATTCATCTATTATTAATATATAAATAAGAATGTTAAAAAACAGGTTTTTCCGTTTTACATCATTTCAGTGACTGCGATTTCCACAAATAATACTGGTTTTCTAAAGATCTTATTGAGCCGCTTGGAAAGATTTCTGTCCCATTAATGGCTATTCATTCTTTATTGATTAATGGCTATTCATCCTTTAATGTCTCAGAAATCAAAATTCCGAGGCATTTAACACCAGAACTGACTACAATATGTAAATTAATTAATTTGAAACCTAATTCTCGTAACATTTTAAAAATTTCCAACGTCTGGAAAAAAATCCCTTTAACACAAAAAGTTGCAGATATTAACTACGAAACAATAACTAGTGAAAAGAATGAAATTGAAAAGTTCCTAACAATAAAGAATTTAAATCTTAGCTTAAAGTTCTGTATGCAGTCCCTCTTGCGTATTCGATGGTTCAACATCTACTTCTACGACACCTTCATCTGCTTCTATTGGTTCAGTTATCACGGGAACTTCTTCCTGGGAAGAACCTTTTTTGATTATTGTTCCAAGTTCAGTAGAAACTGTTAAAGTGACTTTTGAAAAAAAATTGAAAACTTATTTGGAATAAGGTTATTTCTATTAAAACTAAATTTAATCAAGTTATTAAAACAAAAGAGGTAATTAGAAATTTTATTAAACAGCTTTTTATTAATATAGAAAACTCGTGCGGCTTAAGCTTTGACAGCATCAATTTCAATCAATGTAAAGCCACGGTTGCCTACCCACACTGCAAATACGAAATTAACAATTTATAATATTTGAAAAGACATGCAATATCATGGAGAGCTTAAGGAGTTTTATCAGTTGAGAGAGCAGCGCAGAATCGACCTACAAGACAATCTTGAAAATCAAATGGATCAAAACGTTTTATTAAAGTCCTACAGCTGTTTAGATGTCCAGTTGTTAAAAAAAGGTAACCTTCAGTATTTCGTGCATGGAAGTGATTTAAGGAAAGCCCGTTCTGAATGAAAAAAAAGTACATGACCTTGTCCAGGACTGCGATTTACTAGACTTACAGTACCGGTTCAAATTGGAAACTAAACGTTTTAAACATTTTATATTGTCCATAGACAACAGTCCCGAAAAAGAACGCTATGTGTTTTCGGTAAGCAATCCATTGGCCGTAACACTCTTAAGACCAAGCACTTTACATTTAATAACCACTTAAAAAGGAAGCAGTTGTCCATGTGGATGCGACAGGTAGCGTAGTTCGGAATCTAAGGTGTTGTCCAGAGCATGCATATAAACGAATATACTACTATGCATGCGTTATTAAAACTCAAGAAGGTACATTTATTCCAATAGCTGAATGTATAACCAGTCTACATGATGTACCTTCACTTAGTCATTTTTTCTAAATGTCAATTCTCAGATTTTAAGGGCAGTACCAAAAATTAAATGTCCTCTATATTTTGTTTCCGCTTTTTCAATTGTTTTAATTAACTCATTTTTGAATCAATTTAATTTAATGGACGTTCATAGAACAGATCAAATTAAAACAAGTTTATTTATTTGTTGCTCCCATTTTATTGCCATAATTGTTCGTCAAATAAAAAGCAAACTTAACAAATGCTGTAAAGACCGTAAACATCTGATTTTAGTACTGGTAAATTTAATACTCGATTCCGACGATCTCATTAGCGTTGATTTATTGTTTTCAATATTTTGCAATATTTTTTGTTTGGAGTACAAGACTGATGAGCTGAAATCGGAATTTTATAAAAAAGATGATTTGGTTCAGGATTGTGATTTAGTCGATTTAATTTTTCAATGTTGCATGCAGCCTCAAGATAATAGGTATATTTATTCCGTAACCGAACCTTTGCAAGTAGTTCTATTACGAAATCGACAAATTGCGCTCTTGCAATCAAATGAAATCAGAGCTATTCATTTCGACGCTACTGGAGGTATTATAAAAATTCCAACTTGTCATAAGGAACATATTTATAAAAGAATTTTATACTACGCATGTGTGATTAAAACTAATTTTAATATAATTCCAATTGCCGAATTCATTTCTTGTCAACATGATGCATGGACATTAGGCAAATTTTTATTAGACGTAAAGAAAGAAATGGAAATTACTATAAAGCAACTGAAAGGATATTACTTTGTGGTCGATTGGTCATGGGCCCTTATAAATGCCATATCTAATACGTTTAATTCCATGACCATATCTGAATATATTCAAGTCAATTTTGACTATATCGAAAATCAAAAATCTTCGAAAAAAGCAATCATACCAATTTATATTTGTTGCTCTCATTTTATAAATATTATTACAATTCAAATAAAAAAAAAATACCTAATATAGACGCAGATCATCGAAGTTTAATACTGGATTTTTTTGTGCTATTCTTTGCGCTAAATCAATGGATTGCGTGGACGAGTTATTCCTACAATTTTGTGCTATAATGTGCTCGCCCAATATCACGAGAAACAGTAAACTTGCATATGACACATTTGTATAAATGATAGGAAAAATTTACTGTGATAATTATGCTGATTCGGAAAATTGGAAACCTCAAGATGAGATCAACCATAATATTAATATTTGGCCGGAAAATACTTCAAACCCATTCTATTTAAAATACAAAGGTATTTACAAAGAAGTATAAATAAAAATACAAAACGAACGTGGTTCAAAACGAAACAAATTTTATTGCGATGAATTTGTACAATTTGTAATTAAAAAATACTTTTCGTATATTATTTTATGGGCCAATTTTTTTTCAAATATGTTTGGTATACATGGCAATATTTCTAACGCCGTAATAGAAAATTGGTTTAGCGCAGTCAAAAACCATTATTTCGAAAATAAGAGAATGAAAATAGGGCGGGTCGTGAACGTATTAAAATTTAGATGTGAACAAAAACTAAAGTCCATCTAAATGCCAGAGCCTTTAGTGTCAACTCCCAGAACTAGTAAAAGAAAATATCTTCCGGATGATATGTTGAATGAAGAAGAATGGAATAAAAAAATTAGACCATCTAATAAAACCCCAAAACATTTCGGTAGAAATGTAATTAATCGACACATGAATAAAAAAATGGTTGAAGTTGACTTAGAAAATATTAAGGGTTTCAGTGTTGAGCAAGTCCCATCACTTACCAACGGATTTTCAAAAGTTTATGGAGAAGAAACCATATCAGTGATCAATACTTGTGGTTTTGATTCGATCACGGCGATTTTAGTATGTATGGGTTTGGATACAGAAATTTTGAAAATCAAGTTTGGAGAAATTAATACAGATTTACAGAAATAACTTCTGAAATATATGACATTCCAACTGACATATTATTTGAAGTATTCAAGCAGATTAACTGCATAGAACAGTTTGGCAGCACTTCTATATTGAATGCGGAGTGCCAAATAACATATTTAATTAATAAAATGATACCCCAACCAACATCGGTGTATCAGAAGTGTGTCGAAGAAGGGGTGGTTTGTATTCGTAATTCACAGAGTTGCTCGTTTGGAACTTTAACATGCTCTGACTGTGGTGGAAATTTAATAGTAAATAAAATTATAAGTAATTATGGCATAGCTATTGCAGATGTTCAATCTTATAATAATGAAAACTACAATATAAAGCTTTGCGATATTGAAGCCAAAATATTATTAAATAAGGAAAATTATTTTTTGAAGGCATTAATAAATTATAATAATTTAGTTAAACACTACACCGCTGTTGTAAAACGGCCCAATAATAATTGGGAAGTTTTTAACGACCTAAAGAAATTCCCTGTGCTGACTACTGACAAACTATATGTTAATCCGGCAATTTTATTTGATTGCAAATCTTAAGTTTAGTTAACCAATTTATACATAGAAATAAATTCATCTATCAGCCTTAACCAAATGAAAAAATCCAAAGGAGGAACGATATAATTAATATTTAAATTTTTAATTGGAACACTACCAATAGGGCCAATTTTCAATACAGCGAAAAGCTAAATTACATACATTTTCATATATACTTCAAGTGTTCACACGCAATAACAAAAGATTCCCTCTCTCCGTAGAGTAATCCCACCATTTTTATTTAAAATAACACCCCTTAAGCTAAATATTGGCATAGGTCATATCCCGGGAACATCTCTGTGAGTTCAATACAGTGAACCTATAAACTATGTGTTATTTGAATAATTATTATTTTATTGTATTTC
This sequence comes from Tipula vernalis, assembly GCA_958295665.1. NCBI lineage: Eukaryota > Metazoa > Arthropoda > Insecta > Diptera > Tipulidae > Tipula > Tipula vernalis. The sequence continues at coordinate 300,604,947 of OY282560.1, read as the reverse complement.
GTTTGTATATAAATGTATGCGAATTTATTGTTAATTATAGATTTAATTTTTTAGTAATTTATTTTAGGTAAATTTATTTATTGATTTGAAATATTATAATTAACAAATTTTCCTTTTTGAATGAAATATTGCTTTTACCCACTGTTTCACCCATACATATAAATGTTTTTGTTAATTTAACAAATTTTGTATACACATACGTTTTGTTAATTTTAGCGTTTTGTCGGAAAGTTCACATTCGTCTAACCTAAACCTTTCTAGTGTGTGAATTAACCATTTTTATTCATTCCATTTTTATTTCTCATTATTTTACGATTTAGTACGATTTTCTTACACCAGGGCCCCTATTCTCGAATTCCACATCCATTTTCCACATGCGGACATCTGTCAAAGTTCATCAAAACGTTCGGAAACTATAATTGGTATATAAAACACATGGGGCATGGACATTTTCCTATAACGGGGAAGTTTTTTCCACCTCCTTATACCCATTCGGAAATATTCCCTTAGTACCGAAAAAATTCAATTTTTATGAATTTTGACAGAAGTCCACGTGTGGAAAATGGATGTGGAATTCGAGAATAGGGCCCCAGATTACAAAAAATTTAAACAAACTCCGAATAAACCGGGAACTTTGCGGAATTAATTCAGGGCAGCCGACAAAAACTATTATCCGTATCCAAGAAGCAGATTTAAACGTATTGGAAACTTTAAGAAAATGAAAAGGTAAACTTCTTGTAAAATATAAAACAACTAACAAATCAAATTGAGATATGTTTCTAAATTACTTCTAATTTTTATGAATTTTTACTATGATTGTTTTGAAACCGAAAATGAATGCACAAATTTTGTAGAAATAACAATGTTAATGTTAGTTCTTAATAAATATATGCATTGATTTATTTGTGTATCAATTGTATTTTATTTACCGTAATTATCTGCTAGTTTTAATAATTCAACACTAAATTTTTATTAATTCATTTTATTTTAAATACAATCTTTACAACGACGTAATACAAACTAACAAAAATTCAAAATGAAACAAATTCCGAACAATGTCGAAGTTTCAAAGAAAATCAAAGCTTGCTTGCAAGTAAACCCAAAAATTTGTCCGATTTCAACAACTAGATTTACTTGAAACTTGATATTTTCATTTTGCTTGTTGAAACAAAATAAAACGGGCAAAATTACTCGAAAAATAGTTTTCCTACAATCGCCGTGAAAAGCAGGCTTTTTTTCTCTGTTTTCAAAGCCCAAAGTGTCTGTTTTTTTGACAGTTAATAAACAAATTACTTTGTCACACGTTTCTCTTAGAAACGTGTGACAAAACTTGAAACCGCACGCTAAATTTGAACATATGAAAAGAAGAGTAAGAGTAAAAGAAGAGTATTGAAAAGCGAAATTTCACATAATTATGATGTAATTATTTTTATTGATTATTATTGAAATTTACATTAATGGTACAATTGGTGCAGTTTTGTATGTTGATGCCGCGTTGATTGAGTTCTGGTGATAAAATAGAATGAATGTTTTCGGCGGTGTATTTGAGAGATCGCTGTCACTTAAATCCATTTTTTTTAGTTTTTTGTTGCAAAAAATACATTGTCAATTTTTAAGAAAGACTAATGTTTGTATAAAACATCAAACCAAATTTTTGTTTTTCTTTATGAAAAATAAAAAAAATCTTTGACTACTCGATTGAACAAAATGTCGGTCCTAAAATAAAATCGTATTGTCAGTATAGTAAATTTTACTACAAAATTATCTTTTTATTATATTTTTTAAAATGATTGTAGGAAAAATAAAGTGTGAAACACGTCCGCAAAGTTGTTTGTCACGCTCGAAAGGTTGCTGGCCTCCGTCCCGTCGGCCAGCAATTTCCTTTCTCGCGTGACAAACTGGCACTTTGCGCTCTTGATACACAAATAACTATTTTCGTATTTTTCGATTTTTTTTGTTTTGATTTTGCTTGTGCTTGTAATAATAAATTTTTGTTTGTTTCTGATTGAAATTTTAAGCTTGTATTAAGGATATTAATCAGAGCACCCTGTATTTTATAGAGCCATAATCAAAAAATCTGAGCTTTTATAAGGGAATTAGAAACGAGGAAAAAACGAAACTTTTCATAGTAAAACACACAAAACATATGGGAAATCACTTTTTTTCCTAAGACAAATTTTTAAATGAAAACGTTACAAATTCTTAATTATGATTTCTGAAATACTTTCATAAATGTTTGAATTTCAACATATATGAATATCGTTTAAGTAAATCGTTTTTATTTTCTTGTAATAATTGATTTATTTAAACCAAAATATTAAAAAAAATTCATAACAACAGCATTCTGGTCAAATTAAAATAAAAGCTTACTACGATTCGTTTGGTCATTTAAGTCAATACACATTACATAGATGGCAGTGATGGCCGTCAAAATTTGGAAAAATCGTGCCAAAAATTACCACCTGGGGAAATTTCAAGTTCAAAAATTGTAGGAAAAGCAAAACAAATTCACAAAATATAGGAACGTGTGATAATTTTGCGATTAAATAATTTTTTTTCGTATTTTTGTTTTACAATTTTAGACATCTTACGTTCACTAGTAAAACTAAAGATAAATTTAGCAAGTATTATTTTAATTCGTCAGAGCCAACTTTGATGTATTTTTCAAAATGAAAGTTCGAAAAAATATATTTTAGGCATAATTTAATTTTAATATTTCTGCAATTAATATTTACTTAATAACAAAATGACCTTCCTGTATATTGTTCTTAAAGATATGTAGAAAACTTTTATATAAACATTTTATAATATTTTTGCTTTTTTCATTGAAAAACTTGAAGCTAAAAAACACCATTTTTACTATGGATTCCTATGGAAATCAGTGAAAAGTTATACCACTAAAAAAGCTTCTAAAAAATACGTCATTAAGATTATGGCTCTATACTCTAGAAGGCTGTATTAATACGTAAAAATCAAAATTTTTCGATATGACAGAACTTGCGAAATTACAATACGAGCCTCTATATGGGCTTAGAAAAAAATCACTTCGAAATCGAATGATAAGAATGAGTCTACGTAGTTTTTATTTTTTCGATTATTGATAACTCATGGAGTGAGACTTTAACGAGTTATACAAGAATACCGATAAAGAAATTCGAATACCTGTGGTAGTATTTTTTACTTAAAATCTGGCTATTGCCTACATTGTCTACGTCAAAAACTACTGTCTACACTATTACAGACATTTGCGTGAAACAATTTGCAAATAGGCGTATACGCACAACACTGCTCTCCCCACTTGTATAGGTAAATTATATAAAAAGTATAATTAATTTTTTATATTTTTAGAGCTCTGTGATTATGGAAGCTTTCGTGACACCCAAAGGCGATTTGATCGCGCTTTTTTGAGAAATTTTATTTGAGAATTTCAGAGTTTTCAAATTTTTTTCTCGAGTATCTCGGAAATTCTCGAGAATTTTTCAATTATTTAAATTACTAAAATTGTATCAAACAAATACTTTTATTACATTGATTTATTTAAAGTTTCCTGAAGAAGAATACTTTTTTTTCATTTTGAGCTGAAGTATAAGCCGAAGAGTAAACAAAGAATTTTTTGTTATTTTGTCGTTAATACTCTTAGAAAATTCCCAATATTTTAAAATCCACAAAAGATACAAGATTATGATCCCCTATTGTATTGTTGACAAAACTTTCTCTTTACTATATGAGGGTCCCACCCTAACTGATGGGCCTCGAGTAAATCAAGAAAACCCCTTGAAAAGAAGAAAATTTTGTTTGTTACTGCAGCCTGGCGGACCAACATAGGTAAATTAGAAAACAAATAGAGGGCGCAAGGACTAAGAGTACAATAAGTGGTTCTCTACACATGAAATAAGTATTTAATATTTGAGTTTTTGCTAACCGTTGGAATAACTCCAATCGCAAATTAGCTTTGTAGGATGACAGTAATTATTATTAAAATAATTATTTCGACTTTAATAAATAATTTTATGTATATCGATCGATACTAAACCGACTAAACATGAATTTAAAACACAAATTATTTCTTAATCTAATGATAACAGATCAAAGTTTAATCTAATTTTTATTATGTTGGCAGAAAAATAAAATGAGGTTTTATATTATTAACAAATTATGTTAATTTTAACCGCATTATTATTTCTCATTGATGAAATTTATACGGTAATGTCTGACAGTTATCGTTTTTCGTCAATTATAAATCCGACCAATTTTAGCAAATTTGTCGTTCTTAAAAGGCTGTTCAAGGGACCGGTGTGAAGTTTTTAATGCATTTTTTAATCACATTTTATGCAAGTGTACATTTGTTTAATATTGTAATTCAAGAAAAAATTAATTTACGGGGAACAAGATCCTAGCCTATGTTAAACAACAATAATCTCTGAGGTTGGCTCGCATAGACTTTCCAAATATGTACTTGGTATGCTCATAATTTAGAGTTGGGCTCTTATGACCAATTTTCGAGTGGACAACTTGTGAACTGTGTCTCTTTATTTATTTATTTATTTTATTTATCAATTAGCCAATGCTGTTTAAACCTAATGTTTTTGTACAACATGAATATATACAATACGTAGAGAATAACAGACAAAATTTAAAAAGTAGAGACGAAGAGTAGAGAATAACAGACAAAATTTAAAATTAACACAAAGAATAAAACAAAATATACAAAGATAATATATATACATAAACATATATACATTATATACATACTATTTACACCAATCAATCAAAAATTTAGATTACCTTGTACCAATTTTAACATTAATCCTTTAAAAATATTCAAAGAACCAATATTCTTTAGTTCCAGTGGTAGGCTGTTCCAAATGACAATCATGTTCACCAAACAGGAGTTATTGTAAACCTTTGTCCTATTGATAGGCAAGTTGACATTTCTTGTTCGCAACGATGTAGAAAAATCTAACTTCTCATGTAAATACAATGGTTTACCCGTTTTAATAATACGGAAAATAAAAGCCGCAGCTCTATAACGATAAAATTCAAACAAGTCACATCCAATAATAGAAACCCTAAATTCAGAGACATGGTCAAACTTCCTAAGGTCATAAACATATCGAATGCAGTTATTAAACGTAACCTCAAGTAAACGCCTAGAAGTACTATCACAGTTATTAAATATTACATCACAATATGTGAAAATTGGTATAATCAGACTTTTAACAAGATATATGCGTAAATTCACTGGACAAAACTTTTTTATTAACCTAAGCGAGTATAGACAATAATTAACACGCTGGCATAGGGATTTTATATGATCAATCAAAGTGAGCTTAGGGTTCAATATTAGTCCCAAGTTATTAACTGTAGGCACAAATGAGATAATATCATTGTCTAAATAAATCAGAGGTGCTATATTATGAGAATTATTTGTAGAAAGCAATAATGCTTTACTTTTAGTGGGATTAATAGCAAGTGAATTATTCTTGGCCCATAAGGAAACATTTTTAAGATCTGCATTAAGTCGCATGACAATCTCATCCAACTCTGAAAAATCGCCACCAATATACAATTGCAAATCATCAGCATAAAGATGAAATCGACAATTCCGAATATGCCCAAGCAGATCATTAATATAAATGGAGAAAAGCAAAGGCCCCAAAATAGAACCCTGAGGCACCCCGGCAAATACTCCTCGAATACTCGATTGAGCTTCTCCATGCTTTACGAAATGTTTGCGGTCGCTCAAATAAGAATGAAGCAACATAATAGCAGAATTCGAAAATGTATAATACAAATGTAACTTCTGAAGCAAGTGGATATGGTTAACACAATCAAAAGCTTTAGAAAAGTCTAAAAGGACTAAAATACCAAATGAATGGCCCTTGTCCAGAATAGTTGATAGATCATCAACTATATGCACCAGTGCAGAGGTAGTGCTATGACCAGGTTTGTATCCTGATTGAAATTTGCTTAGAAAATCAAACCGGATAAGGTGTTCGGTAATTTGGAGTTGAATAATTTTCTCTAGTACCTTTGATAACGCCGGTAAAATACTTATCGGACGAATATCACCAATACCAGAAACCACATCCTTTTTAGGCAGGGGAATGATAGAAGCAACCTTCCACAAATCAGGAAACACCGATTTCGTTAAACATTGGTTAATAATAAATGTGATATGAGGCAGAAATAATTCAATAAACAATTTAAGTACTTTAAAGTTTATATTATCATATGCCATTAGATCCGATTTAACAGCACGAATCGCATTCAGCACCATAAGCTCATCGACACAATCAAATACAAACGCGTAGCTTACCGAACTAATAAAATTAGAATTAGGTAAAGGTAAAACACCAACAGAATCACTAAACTTACAAATTCCATTCAAAATTTCTTCGGCAGAAAACATAATGACTGCCTCATTTGATGTACCTAAAACTCCAAGCTTTTTTAAATTGACCCACATTCTTTTAGAATTGTATACATTCCCAAAATAGAATGAATGCTTAGCGTCATTAATGCATTTGTTGGTTTTATTTCTATAGTACTTAAAGGAAGCCAAATCATGCTCCAATCCATATTTTTTATATTTTTTATAAACCAAATCTCTACGCTCCATTAAATCCAAAATATAAGCATTTAACCACGGAGCAGTAGGACACCTATTTAAAACTCTCTTACGAGGCACACAGATATTATCCAACTGTAAAAGGTTTAAGTTGAATTCCTCAACCATATCATTCACATCCGAATAAAAACGAAAATTCAACCAATCCAACGAAAAGAAACAACTTACAAAACTCTCACGTACAATCGCTTTAACATCAGCAACTACGGTATAGGAAATTTTATCCCTGACTCGACAGAATTTATAGCATGCAAAAACCAAGTCGTGATCAGAAATAGCAGGAACAGCATGTTGCCCAAAAGAAACAATATTATGCCTATCAGGCTCATACAAAATGATCAAATCCAACAAGCTGTTATCTAATCTAGTCGGTTTGAAAGGTAAATAATATAAATTGTACAAACTCAACCAATCACTAAGTTTATTGTTAGTCAACATGTTAAAATTAAAATCACCGCAGCAAATAACTTTTACATACTGAAACACATATTGAGAAAAAATTATTTGTAAATTATTAATATCCTACGTACAAGCCGGAGGCGGGTTATAAACAATCAAAATAAGAATTTTTCCAAACCGTCCAATAAGTTCAGATGCCAAAATTTCAACTTTTCCAAATGTGCCAGAAAATAATTTACAGACTTTTAAAGTATCCCTGAAATAAATACCAACCCCACCCCATCGTGTATTATTTATACGATCGAAACGTATTAATTTATAATTATTAATATGGAGTGACTTGTCTGAAATTTTACCGTTAAGTAGAGTTTCCGTTAACGCAAGAAAATCAAATTTGTAAACATCCAACAGTATAGTAATGTCATTAAAATGTTTAACTAAACTACGAACATTTAGATGACCAAACCATAAACAAGAACTGGCACTAACCTGCAGACTATCACCTGGAACAGCCTTACCACCGTTTGAAGTACAATCTAAAAACCTTGTGGATTGGGTTGGCGTAGCCCTAAAAAAGGATGACTCTTAGGTATATTTTGGAATTCCTTCACTAGAACACCAGCTGGCCAAGAAGTTGGATCCATCAATTTGTCAAACATAGTAACAGAAATTTTTATTTTAAATGATGAGTAATCCTGTTTGAAATTATCCTTTAATTTTGGTGTAAAGCGATGAACAAATACTTCCGACAAATTGAAATTGTCTAGCAAATATTGCCTGATATTTGCTTCAGTAACATCCGGGTGAAGTCTGGAGACAAAAATCTGTTTTCGAGGCTCCACAGCACGTAAGGTAACACCGCTACCAGTGCCAATAATATAGTTGTTCATAACATTTTTTGAAATTGAAGATGTTGACTGCTGGGCTGGAGTATTCATGCTCGCGGGAGCACTAATAATTTTCTTGCGTAAATCCATTGTAACAGGCTGATTTGTCGTCAATGAGTTAATGACAGGTAGAGGATAACCAACTGGCAAACCATTTGATTCCGTAACATCTGAAGCAGGTTGACATTCCGGTGAAGAAACATTAGGTAGAGGATAACCAACTGGCAAACCATTTGATTCAGCAAGATCTGAAGCAGGTTGACATTCCGGTGAAGACACATTAGGAACCGCTAATACTGATTTCGGTAACGCTGCACTAGATTGGCATAAATCAGTCTCCAATTCATAATCCACTTCTGGTTGCACTTTCTTTAAAGGAATCAAAGATGATTCAAGATTTTTCACAATTCTTTTTATATCACTAATGTTATTGACATGCATTTTATATACGTCATTACAATTATCACAAAACCAACATAAATTTTTAGAACTTCTTATACAGTCAAATGCTACTTTTTTTATTCCCACACATTTGTAGTGTGCCACATTTGAACAAAAACCACTACAAACTAAACCATTTTCGTTTATGTTTGTTTCACACATCATACAATTGATGAAACTCATCTTATGTAAACCGTTCATATACACACACAACTAACAAAAACTTAAACCAAACTATATATTATATTAAATGTTAATCAAATGAAATGTCAAAACTTAAGGTTCAAATACAACGACGTCTGTTCCGTTTCGCTCGGTATTTTTGTTCCAATTTACTCTATAATTTTGAATGAAAGACATAACTTCAATACTAAGAATGAAGGGGAATAACAAGATGGCTAAAGTGCATCAACCTTTACTGAATATTTATGTCACAATAGACGTAAAAAGACGTAGGGTTTCCAGAAAAGGTATGAGGGTATTAAGGGCATTTAAATGTAAAAATACGAACATTCCAATTGGAAAATTCTATATAGTTTTAAAGAATTTAAAGAAATAACTTATCGCGGGAATTCGGAAAATCCGATCTAACAAAAATATTAAATAAAAAAATTGAAAAGGAAGCATACGAGTACATTTTACAAAATATGAATGTTAAGTAATCTAAATTTAATAATAAGATTGAAGATTAGTCAAATAGCCTCAGAACTGCAATTATAGTATGAGTGATTCTATCTGGTATTGCCGACTCCTTCTTTACTGTGCCCAAACCAGAAACCACTCCGCCGCGATATTGCAGTCATCTTATTGAGGGATTGACTCGCTTAGAAACCGTATATCATGCGAAAGGGACGCATCGGGATTATGGATTAGTAATGAGAGCTATCAACTAGTGTGCTCCGATCGGTGATTACGATGAACACAACTATGACCCCCTGTTGAGAGTGCAGAATCCATGGGCCGACCCACCTTTCATGTCAGCACTATAGGTTGGCATGAAGCAATGCAATGTGCAGGTGGTTTATACAAAGCGGGTCTATAGCCGTACGTCCTCGATTTGGCTAATACTGCGTAAAGTAGGACGGTAAAATTAACTGCGAAAGAGTTGGGAGTGCCTTGAGCCCCAGAAAAAGATTGCATAGTTTAAAACTAAAAAAAAAAAAAAAAAAAAAAAAAACTAGTGTGCTCGGCGACCAATACAACACCAGGAAACCATTTCGGTTAAATAATATAATTTTACATGTTATTTTAGGCTACCTGTATCCTTAACGACAACAACAACAACCCAAAATAGAAATTGAATTTATTCTATTGGAATCCGAATAAAATAATGAGAAGTTACCAAGTTAGTACTATTATTCGCTATGTACAGATTCTACGTGTACAGCGCGATGGCATGTTACAACGTTTAGGGAAGTTCAGAGAGCAATAAGGCCGCTGAATATTCAAAGGCGACGCATACACAGTAGCAGAAACTGTAGCACCACTATTAGTTAACATATGGAATACAGGGGGAATTCCGCAGAAATGGAAAGACTTCACCATAACAGTCCCGAAGCGACCTAAGAGAATGCAAAAACTAGCGAGGCATACCCCTTATCAACAACACTACAAAAGTATTAGCGGTGATTATTCTTGTACGAATACCTCCCTCAATCAATCAACACCTAAGAACTGAGCAAGGTGGTTTTAGGCCTAGTAGGAGCTGTATAGATCATATCGAGATGATTCGTATCATCATAGAATAATCGAATGAATGGAACTCACCACTATACAAGTATCTACTCTTCGTGGACTTCGAAAGCGTATTCGACTCTATCAACAGAAGCACAATATGGAAATCAGTTTGCGAAATAGGTATACCGAAGAAAATAATTGAATTAATCCAAGAGATGTATCGGGATGCCGGAAACAAGGTTCAATACAAAGCAAAGCAAAGTGATAAGTACTTAACCCTTGTGTGTATTTCGATTTTAAATGCTCGAGGATTATGTAAATCTGGTGTTAGGCGTTTCAAACCCCTTGACATCCTAGATTTGTATAGATTTTATCGATTTTGACAGAAAAGTTTATTACTAAATATTGTTTGGCCGAATTATTCGCGAAAACAATTTGTTACCCTTATAATATATACCCGGCCACCCGGGTGGCCAATACAAAATATGAGGAAAATACGATTTTTTTTGTTTATTTTTCGCAAAATTCATATAAGGTTTTGTACATTTATTTAATTATATAAAATTACACACAGTTTAAATTATAAATTATCACAAAATATTAACATTCAATTGCAAAAATTAATAATTAATAATTATATAAATAAAAAAAATTTGTTCATTTGGTAATAGTTTGGTTTGAAATTAATACATAATGCTAAACTAACATGCACTTATAAACTAGTTGCACCTAGAACACTTTATCACTGAGTTGGTATGTTCTACTCATACTGGCCTTTTACATAAACTACACGACTTTCGTGTATTCCTACGTCTCCTTGGATTAGATGATAAGCACACCCAGCATTTTCCTACTTGAGGAATTCGCCCAGTACTGTCGCGCATCAAATTAGATGTTGTATCTTCGTGGTTGCTAGCCATTGAAAGTGGTTTACCAAGTATACACTCAATGCCCAACCGCGTGTTAAAGTTTCTAAGTACATTAGGTGTGGCGGCTCGAGCAGAAATATGTCGTAAAGCAAGTTGTAGTACTAAATCATTCAAAAATTCTCTGCGTCTGGATGTGTTATTAGACCTAGATGGGTTATTTTCAACATATATTTTAAAAGAAGCCAGGCAAGCAATATCAATAATATTATAGAAAAAGGCCAAAGGCCATCGCCGTGTCTTTCTCTTGGTTATGTAATGCGTCACCTGCTTGTCCATATTATCTACGGCACTCTTTTTACTATTATAATAGTGAATTATTTCGGGTTTCCTTTTTTCCCCTATTACGGTTTGACTATAATGTTGAGTGGATATCAATAACACGCTTTTATTTTTTTTTGGAACGTAAGAACATATGGTAACGTTGTCATCGCTGAATCCAAACATGGAAGAATATATTTCGCGTGTTTTGGAAGGGAGCATTTCTCTTGGAATGTAAGGTTTATTTTTTTTTAACGTTCCGACAATTGATAAATCCCGTGTTATCAATAGACGTGCGAGTGGCAATGTTGTAAAGAAATTATCCATAACTATATTTCTTCCGGACCCTTTGAAACGCATGCATAAATCCCTTACAACTCGCTCCCCTTGGTTAGTTTCTCTGCCAGTTGGTTGTTTGCCGGTGTATATTTGCCCTGTTATTGGATATGAGTTAGAGGCATCGCAAACCCACCAAACTTTGATGCCATATTTTGAAGGCTTAGATGGCATATACTGCGTGAATTTTGTTCTACCTATACAGTTATGAAAAATAAATCAATCAAATAAATTGTAATACAAGAGCAAACCACATTATAACTATACATACCGCGAAATGGAAATAGTTGCTCATCCACAACTACGCACTCGGACGGAGTATAATTATTTCGCAAATTTGCGTTCAATAATTCAAAAATTTCACTTATGGCGGCAGTTTTATCTGTCTCTAAGCGAAACGCTCTTGTATGTGGATTATCAAAACTAAGAAACCTGGAAATTTCTTGAAAACGATTCAACCCCATGCTTGCCCGATATATTGGACTTGATGTAGTTGCCCATAACACCGTCGCATGCTCATTATTTGAACGATGAACGCCAGCATTTATAAGTATGGCTAAGTAAGCTTTAAATTCCTCGTCACTTAATAATTTCCATTGTTTTGCTGTTTTATTCCCATTTTTTTTATTATATGCCTCGTACATATCTTTAGCCTTCCTATTAGTCTCTCTGATTATAATGTGACACATTATATCAGAGAAAATACAATTGAATGTGTCTTTTATCGACAACATATTCGTCGAACGAGAGGGCCCACAGTTTTTATTTGAAAGATATTATGCCTCAATATTTGTCTTTGGGGAGGCTTTCGCCACCATAATGTTCCATCTTTAGCTAAATAATCAGGAGAAGTGGTTTCGCCGTTGTTTACAGTATCAATAATTTCAAATTCTTCGTCATCGCTATAAATCTCATCTTCCGACAAATTTATTGTTACGTTGTCTACAGCAAATACGTCTTCTATATCTGAATCCTCCTTATTTTCTTGTGGTGCGGTTGGGAGCCACTCATCTTCTGAATCGTCGTTAAAGAAATCATGCACATCGTGATCTAATTCATCATCTTCATATTCTGCTAGCACACGTTGGAGATATGCTTGTTGTTCTTCGTAAGACAAACTATCGAGATATTATATATATGTATAAATCAAAATTATAAATCAACGTGGCCAAAACCAATATTACCGTCTAAATTGTGCGTTTGTTAGTTCGTTATTTCGTTCCGCCATTGTACTTAGAAAATAAAGATTATTATAATATTTTTTGCACCGACAACATACTAGTTTGAACCACAATGCATTACTAATCAAACGCATCCACCATTATTTATATGGTTTTGTTTGTCTCGCTCTTCTACTTTTACTAGGGGGAATCCCCATTAAATATATTTTGTTTCGTTTTCTATCGTAAACTCAAACAATGAAATGCAACAACACAGTAACATATGAAAACAATATACCTGGCCACCCGGGTGGGTTGAGTATACATTGGTGTATAATTTTTTGGGTATACATACAAGGGTTAAACTAACGAGGTGTAAGACAAGGATATATATAAGACCCACTACTGCTCCTGATAGTTCTGGACAACGTTATACGAAAACTTGACAATACAACGCCAAATAGCTGCCGACATACAGCAGAAAATACAGAAGCTATCAGACCTAGAACATCAAGTCGGTCTCTCTCGGTAGAATTATAAATTCTACTAGAATCTGTGCACTAAACAACGAATAAAATATTGTTTTTCCAACCACATAAAAAAAAATCCAAATGAAGTTTGCATTCAATTTTGAATAAATTTATTCTTTAGTTGTGAAATTCATATCAAATTATTTATGCCGTCAGCTTCAGCTCTATTTAGGTCAAATGAATAAGTTCTGACCGTACATTACCTGTTTAAATGTCATTCAAGATACCGGTTTGACCATAAAAATTTGATTTCCGTCCAAATTCGAACGGTCACGGATGTAATGAAGACGCCCCAAAATGTTGTCCTCTACCACTCTTCAAAATAATATCTTCAATTTTTTTTTCTTCTAGATAAATGCTGGAACTCAATAAAATTAGTGTTTTTAAAAATTCCGAGATAAAAACGTTCTTTCTCGAGAAACAAGAATTCCTGAAGTTAGTGAAATAAAATTTCTCGAGAATTTCTCTAATCGTATGTATATACCGTATGTTCGTACATACATACAATAAATAGTTATGTAACTCCTTAAACAATTTATAAGTAGCCGGAGTGATTTTGTCCTCTCACCAAGAAAGAAGACCTCGGAAACTCCTTTTGCTAAGTAGAAACCTACTTATTATCCTTAAACAACATGTTATGCAAGTTACTCTCAATTTACTAATCGAACAAGAAGCTGCTTGGAAAATAAGAAATTTGACTTTCTTTATGGAAACATTTGTCAAGCGATATACGGTTATAATATGTTATTGTCATTTTGACAATATTTTCGAATTAAGTTTTTAGCTTTCAGAATTTACATATTCTAAATAATAAAAAAAAAATTTATAGAAAATATTTAACATAAATTTTATTTCAAATTTATATTTATTTGTATTAATAGGACATGAAAACCGAAATATTGTTGTACTCGTATCTTCCTTTATTTGAAACAAAATATAAATCTAAACTTGATACATTGTTCGAGAACATAACTATGTACATACGAGTACATATGTACGTATGAAACAAATAAATTTCAATCTGTTTCTCTGGGAAATACATTATGTACTTGAATGTGCACAATATGTTTATAATAATAACAGAAACAATACAAAAAAAAACTTGGAAAATCTTTAATAAAATACGTTCTGCATTAGAAAAGAATTATTTACGTTAAACTATTTTTGTTTGGATACAGGAATGCAAATTTATTATGTAGGCTTTTTCGATTTGCAATTGCAATACACACTATACATATACTTTGGTAATAAGTGTTAAAAAACATGCATTTTAAATAAACTATGCAAATTTATGTACTTATGTTGTATATGAATGCTATCTTCGGAAAATATACAATATTTCCTAACAAATTAATTTTAATTTATTTTAGAGCAAGGTCATTAAATTTCCTCCCAGAAAGCAAATTGTTGGAACATCAACCAAAATAAAGTCATTTTTTGTATAAACTTCACAACGGCTTCCGTTCAATGGTAAAATTGGGAAACCTTTAGAACTGATAAAATTATAACTCGTAGAATTTAGGGAAATTGCTTATGGAATATAGAACCCACTTTATACCATAAATCAACGAGATCACCAGCGTTGGCGGATGGCACAAGCCAAAAATAATGTTACAACTGGAAAAAGATAATAACAGCGGTATTCGCATGAAAGGTTATGATCGCACGATTGAATAAGTAAGTACCAGGAGAAGCTCTCAAAAGACTGTAATTGAAGCAGACAAAAATAAAAAATGTAAAGCATTATTTCACAAAAATAACATATTTTTTGGCCTCTAATAATCATCCAAGTTTATAGGTACTTGCACTTTAGACTAATTTTTATTAAAAATATTGACCAATAATAGTTTTGGTTTCGACTAATATTGGACGTACTTTCGATTACCAATAGGATAAAACACCCAAGTGCAAGATATAAAAAATATAGAAAACAATCAACGTCTGGGTCTTATCAATGAGCGCATTCAGATCTCTCAACACGGTGGAAGCGGAAATCTACTGATGAAAAAATTACATTTAAACTATCATATTGCCAAGCAATTTATAATGTATCATAAGAGGCCAGAACTAAACAAGCTGATTTTACTCAACATGTTTTCAACAGTTGGGGGAGCTGAATGCACCCATTTTCACCAATAGCCTCATGAAATCTAATTACCAGTATGAAGAAAATAATTTGGTTTGGAAAGGATGGAGAACTGCACTTGTCATTTATTTATTTATTTATTTATTCTAAAAATCAACGGGATAAAAATCCTTTTTTGATTACAATAATTATAATTATAAATAGTTTTATAATTTAGCTTTGATTTGCTTTTAAAAGTACATTTAGAAATATTAAAATCAAACACATCAAAATTATGATTAAATTGTCGACAAATAGATGGGATCGGTGATATGCATAGTTCGATTTAAAAGTCGGCAAATATATAAAATCCCTGACCCGAGTAGGTTTACAGGGCACATGAATATCAATCTTTGCAAGTAGTTCCGGACAGTCAATAGAATTGTTCAGCAAATCAGCGATGACTGTTGAAGCAGCACATCTACGTCTTACAAGCAATTAGTCCAAATTAGCAATTTTACAACGGTCGTTATAGGATGGCAAATTCTTTTTATTCAGCCACATTGGAAGGTCCGGATCAAACGGCCAATTCAATTTATGAAGATAGTCAATACTAAATTTCTTCTGTACCCGTTCAATTCTATCGATATAAATCTGGTAAGCAGGATCCCAAATACTCGACGCATATTCCAGATTAGATCGAACAATGGAACAGTACAAAGTTTTAATTGATTGTGGATTACGAAAATCTTTTGTGATACGACGAATAAAGCCAAGCAGAGAGTTAGACTTAGCCACTATTAAATTGATATGGTCTCGGAAATTCAAATGATGGTCCAAGATAACACCCAAATCTTTAAATGTCATAACTCGTTCAAGCTGGTGATTACCAATAAGATATTGATGATGAATAACTGCTTTTTTCCTGGAGAAGCTCATAATCTTGCACTTTTCCAAATTCAAGTTCAATTTATTCACAATTGACCAATTATACAGCAAATCAAGATCACTCTGCATTTCATTACATTGCTGCGGGCTACATACAGTTTTTGATATTTTCAAATCATCAGCATATACTATCACAGCATATACGTAACTAGCTTGATAAGAAGTTCTAAATAGAGTTACTTCTTTTGTAACTGTAAACTAGCTATGAAACGAATCTGGAATAACATCCACAGAGTTGGATTGGGGAAAAGTAAGTCTGATATTTCAACTGATATGGATCCCTCAGTCATCAACCGTTATTTTTGTGGTGGACAGTCTGCGTCTGTCACTCTTCCACTACCTAACTTTGACATTACAAACACTATTGAGCAAATGTATTTCTCTTTTAGTAGTGTCGGTGAAATCGACGTTGTCAAAGCTGTTTATCAGATAAAATCTAACTCGCCTGGTCATGATAAAATTAATCTGAAATTCTTAAAGGCTATTTTACCGCATATTGTATCGCAATTGACCTACCTTATTAATATTTGTATCATGCAGTCTATATTTCCAGATATCTGGAAAACAAACATTGTGATTCCCATAATGAAAAAAAAGAATAACGACTCCTTGGATAACCTTAGACCGATTAGTCTGGTATCGATTTTATCTAAAGTTTTCGAGATTATACTCCGGGATCAGATCAGCCAGCATTTAGTAAGGCATAATTATTTAAACCAATTTCAATCTGGATTTCGTAATAATCACAGTACTAGCACCACTCTGCTTCATGTTGTTGATGATCTTGCACACCATCTTGACAAAAAAAACTCGTTTATCGTGTTAATACTATTGGATTTCTCTAAAGCATTTGACTCTCTAAATCACATACTGTTATTACAAAAGCTGTTGCTTTCCTTTAACTTTGATAAAACATCCCTTAAACTTTTGCACAGCTATTTATCCGAAAGATATCAAAAAGTAGTCATAAATGATAAAGAATCGGGTTCTGAACGAATACCGACAGGTGTATTTCAAGGAACCATTCTTGGCCCAACGTTATTTTCCCTGTTCATAGACGATCTGCCGCTTGCAATAAAATATTCCAAATATCACATGTATGCTGATGATTGTCAATTATATCTTGGTGGTACTAGTGATAATATTCTGGAAATTTTCAATAATGTTAACCTATATCTGTCTAATATATTGGTATGGTCAAAATCGAATGGAATCTCATTGAACATCGCGAAAACACAGGCAATTTTCATTTCTAGGAATAATTTCTCAATTATTCCTGATATCTTTATTAATAATATAAAAATTCCATTTCTAAATCATGTAAATAACCTTGGAATCTGTATTAACAGTAGATTTACCTGGGATTCTCAAGTCATTAATGTTTGTAATAAAATTAATTCTATTTTATGTGGACTGAAGCTTCATAAACACATATGTCCCAAAAATATTCGGGTTTTGCTTTCGAAATCATTAGTAGTACCCCATGTATTATATTGTGAATTCCTGTATTTAAGTTGTAATTCGATTTCTTGCAATATTCTACAAGTTACTCTGAATAATATTGTGAGGTATGTCAACGGATTAAGGAAATATGATCATATTTCTGCAATGTTTAAGGAATTGCTCGGCTGCACAATGATTCAGTTCTTTTATTATAGAGCGATGCTACTACTATATAAAATTATTAATAATCGGGTTCCTTTGTACTTATACAATAAAATAAAAATTGGATCTATTCTCAATGGCAGCATAATTCTGCCAGCCAACCGATCCAATGTCTACAATAACTCACCCTTGTTTACAACTTTTACAATTTGGAATAGGGTTCCGGTTGAGATTAGAAGTGCAAGACCTTTATCAAAATTAAAATCTTTGGTTTTTGATTTTATTAAAAATAATTTCTAATTAGAGTTTGTTTATATGTTATATTTTATAAGTTTATACTGTACACTATTGTAACTAGATAATAGTTGGAATAGAAAAGCTATATGCTTTATTCCAAGTTATTGATAAATAAATAAATAAATATAACTCACAGTCACAGTACTGGAACAAAGAAGCAACTTCATTGATGAAAACGTTAAACAACACTGGTCCTAGGTGTGAGCCCTGAGGTACTCCAGAATGAACTACAATCATCTTAGACGTAAACCCGTTAATTTGCACTACCTGCTTCCGATCACGCAGATACGATCCAATCCAATCCAAAAACAATTTACTCACTCCAAATCCATCCAGTTTGTCAAGAAGTAGCTCAAACTGAGGCGAGTCGAATGCTTTCGCAAAATCTGTGAAAACCACATCCAGCTGACATTTCGAGTCAAAAGCGCTAAACACTTTAGATGTTAGACTTAAGAGATTTGTAGTGGTAGTCCGATTTCTTACGAATCCATGTTGTTGAAGTGCTAATGAAGATTTAACATTAAAATACGAATAATCAGAAACAATAAGCTCAAATAATTTTGGAATCGATGATAATATTGATATGCCTCGATAATTTGTAATGTTACTCCGTTTTCCAGATTTAAAAATGGGAATTATAAATGACTTCTTCCATATCAACGGAAATACACCACTCTTCAGAGACGCATTAAATATCAGAGATAATGGTAATGATAGCGAGCTATTAAGGTCTTTAAGTATTGTTGCAGGTATATTATCAAAACCACATCCCGATTTCATCTTGGATATACCAAGGCTGACATCTTTTTCTGAAATATAAGGTATTCCAATTAAATTTTGATGCTGCGGAATACGAGGTCCTAAGGAAACATCAATAGCATTATCATTGTATTTTTTATAGACTGATTGGAAAAATTCTGCAAATAATTCACATATGTCCTCAGCATTACAGGCATTTACATCATTTAACGACATCATTTGGGGATAACCGGAACATTTTCTTTTGACATCAACAAAAGGCCAAAATAGTTTTGGGTTTGAAATTAAATTATCTTCCAGCCGTGAAATATAGTTCCGATACGCTCGGTGTTGTTCCTTATCAAATTCCCGGCGTAGTTGTCGGAAAGAATTAAGACAATCCAAGTTATCACTCAAACCTTTGGCTAATGTATGTGCCTTATTTTTTTTGTTTCTTAAATTGACCTAATTGTTGTCAAACCATGGAAGATGGTTATTCTTACGTTTATAGCATTTAGGTACATGTTTGTCGAAAGCCTCAAGTACAATCAAATAAAATGAGTCGACCAAAGCGTTAACATCACTCAATTTAGAATTAAAAGTTTCATCCCAGTCCACCATTTCAAAAAACTCCTGCAGACCGGCAATATTGGAACACAAGAGGAAGACCGATGTGCTGAGAGTCTAACAACTCAGTAATTTAGCCCATACCTACTTTAATACCGTATGCCTCATGTCGATTTTTCGACTAAATTTTTAACTAAACTAAATTATGCTACATTATGCTAAATTATGCTATTAACCACTAGGGCACCTAACGAAAAGTTTCCTCGCTTGAATGCTTTTGTGTTAGTTATCATTTTTATTGGGAATGCTTCGATTATGTACGGATAATTAATTTCTGTCACAAGCATGTAGGAGAAATGCTAATGCAGCTTAGCCATCATTATGATTATACAAATATTTTCAGAAAGGTGGGATTTCTGAAAATCGCCCTTATTACCTCTTCTCCGATCGATTCTGGCTGAAATGTAATATGCACCCAAAATGTGTGATGTCTGGAAATCGCCCACCACTTTCAAAAACCGCTATTTTGATAAATTGTGGAGGTTCTATGGCCGATTCTGGACAAAGTGTAATATGCACAAACTTAACTCTTGGCTGATTATTACAAATTTAAACTGTTTTGAATCACAATCACCAAGAAGCGAAAAACATGTTTTATTACGTAATTGGAATATATGGGATTTCTGGTGTGATAATTACGTGAGCAATTCTATCCTGTTTCCTAAAGTAAGCTATGTACAATATTTTCTAAATAAAGGCATAAAATTGCCACAAAGGTGCGAACTATATATAGAAAACTTGGGTTTTATAAAATAGTATTTCTGGCGAGATCTACACTTGCACTACTGCATTCTACTACATTGCAACTAAAATCCTAACCCTATTATGAGTGTTTTAGGTTTCTTATATCCTAGACAGACTGTGGTTTAATAAATTCGATTTAGCTAAACAAGTTTAAGTATTCTATGGAAAAACAACGGGATTAGCTAAATCGAGGTCTGCGACTAATCTCGAAAAATTCATTAAATCGGTTTTATTAAATCGCAGTGTGTCTAGGGTATTATTTTAAAAGCCCGCCCAATGTAAAAAAAAAAACCTAATAAAAAGTTGTATTTTAACTTTTGGCAAGCTTTTTAGCAATCGGCCCACTGTATATCATTTCGAAATTCCGAACCAACCCTTTCATTATTATCAAATTCTAAATTCCATTCCAAATTTCAGTACGTTAACACAGGTTAATGTGTGTTCCAATTTCGAAATAATTTCAAATTTTCATGTTGCTCAAATTCCTGTAAACTTACCTAATTAAAATTTTTACATTTTAATTAAGCTAATTTAGTTCTAAATTGTAATTAATTTTATTTTGAAAGAAAGAATGTCATTTTTGTCTAAAACTTCGTTAATCAAGTAATACAATAAATAGTTAAGCAATATAGTCCAGTGTTGCATATTCTGTTATTATATTTCACATTCAGTAACACCTGTTTTCGTGTAAAAATGGTTTCGCAGCAGAAATCATGATACGGCTTCAGGTGGATGACTCAACACAGCACAAAATCATGTAAGGTTTCTTCTTCGCTCCTCCTGCTTTTGCAGATTTTTTCCAATTTAAAAACTCTTTAACTTTTTCCGAGATAAATTAAACTATAAGCTATACAAGTATAAGATCTAAAATTAAACCTTTGTATAAGTCCAAACTTTATTAATTAATTTAAATTGTGCGAAATAATTGCGTGACATCGATGATTGCACAATAAAATTCAAAAATCTTGAATAAAATTTGAGTACATATATTGTGCAATGTACTGACGTCGCACAAATATCTTGCGCAAATTAATTGTACGTGAATACCTCCAATTACATCGAGGGACTTGCAAGAAATTTATTAAGAACTGAAAAACTGAATTTAGAAGAAAATTGGTTTATGAAATGCTACATAACTTGATTTTGAGATCCCTTAACTTCGCGCTTTAGCTATACGGCATAACTTCTTCAGTAGGGTAGACCGGGGCAAATTGTTACACGGGGCAGGTTGTTACAGAGCGATTTTCTCGTAAACCAAAGATAATATCGATTTGGTACAAAACAGTAATTTGCTCGTTATGTAAATATTCAGTCGTGTACAAGAATTCGGTGTGATCGGACGTGTTCTAAAAGTAGTAGAGAGAAAAGTTTATTTTGACGTATGGTAAGTAAAAAATTGCGACTGTACTTTTTTTTGTTTTGTAACTCGTTTAACTATAATTTTGAACGTAACTAACTGTAAACGCACGCTTTAGTTATTTTTGTATATGTTTAAATAATTTATTTCATTGTTAATCGTAATGAACGTGCAAAAAAGTGTTTTTTATTACAAAATCCACGTTGGGGCGCATTGTTACACGTGTGACGGGGCAAGTTGTTACGTGTAACAACCTGCCCCGTATAAAATTATTATTACCGAACCTTAAAAATAAATAATTATTCAAATTTATTTGATGATTGATCAGTTATCAAGCAGTTTTAACATCATGAGGAAGTACACAAAGAAAACCAATCGAGGTACAACGACAGAAAATACCATGAAAGTTGCTGTAGATCGATCGGGTTATCAAGCAAAATCTTAGCGTTCGGTCCGTTGCTAAAGAAATGGGGATTTCTCATCAAACATTATGGCGCTATGTTAAAAAAGCACGACACACAAATGCAGCGGAAGTTCCAGTGGAAGCACTGAGGTATGGATACGCAAAAAATTCAGTGTTGAGTGATGAAGAAGGAAATAAACTGGTAAAATATATAAAGCACGCATCCAAGATGTATTTTGGCTTGACGCCTATAGAACTGAGAAAGTTCGCTTATCAGTGTGCGATTTCCTTAAATAAAAATATTCCAGAATCTTGGTTGTTAAACAAGCAGGCAGGACCAGATTGGTTGTCAATTTTTCTAAATAAACATCCTGATTTATCTATTCGGATTTCAGAAGCAACCAGTATTGGCCGTGCAATAGGTTTCAATCGCATTCGTGTCGACGCCTTTTTCGATTTACTAGATACAGTAAAGAACAAGTTTAAATTTGCTGCTTGCGATATTTGGAATGTTGACGAAACCGGTGTCACAACTGTACAGAAATTGTGCAAAATTATAGCTGAAAAGGGAACAAAGCAGGTTGGAGGGCTAACTTCGGCAGAAAGAGGACAGTTGGTAACAGTATGTGTTGCAGTAAATGCTACCGGTTCCTTTATTCCACCGCAATTCATTTTTCCACGAAAGCGATATAAACATCACTTTATCCGCGATGCTCCAAGTGGATCTATAGGTTCAGGAAATAAGTCAGGCTGGATGACAACGGAAGAGTTCTTCCAATTTATGAAGCATTTTATTCGCCATGTTCAGCCTTCTCTGGATCGACCGGTCTTACTGCTCCTCGATAACCACGAGTCACATTTGGCCATTAATACTATAAAGTTGGCTAAAGATAACGGAATTGTTATGTTGTCATTCCCGCCTCATTGTTCACATAAAATGCAACCATTGGATCGAAGCGTATATGGTCCCTTTAAAAAATATTTGTCAAGTGCTCAAGATGCGTGGATGCGAAACAACCCCGGAAAATCTATGACGATATACAACATCCCACCATTGGTAACTGAAGCCCTTCCCAAAGCACTCACGCCAAACAATATTATGAATGGGTTTAAAGTTGCAGGAATAGAACCAATGAATCGGGAAATATTTTCTGATCAAGAGTTTTTGGCATCGACTGTCACGGATCGTCCCGAACCTGGACCCAACTCTACTGATTCACACTCAAATGTAACGATTAATACTTTTGATCAAGAGATAGTGCTTCCTATGTTAATGATTCATCCAACTCCAGTTCCTATCGAAATTCAAAACAGTCCAACACTTCAATTATTTTCTGATATTCATGAAGAACAGGTATACTTACCTACGGTACCAAGACCAACACTATTTTCAAAACGGCACAATTTTTTTAATTTATTTATTTTGTTTTTTTCAGTTACACTTGGACAGATTCGAACCTACAATAATTGTTGAAATTAAACCGAATATCACTGCCGAAGAAATTTCGATGGCAATAATCACGAATGAGCCAATCCCTTCAACCTCGTCAATAGACAGTAGCACTCTGGAATTTGTTCCAGAACTGATTAGACCATATCCGAAAGCAGGAGCCAAATCAATGAAGAGAGGTAGGAAAAAGCGAAGTGCCGCAATTTTGACGGCTACACCCGAAAAAGATAATGCAACTGAGATTGTAATTGATCAAATCTCAAAAAGGCAAAGAGCCACAAAACGATTGAACGAAGATACGGAGTGGTTTTGTATAGTTTGTGTGGATCCTTATGGTGAAAGTAATTCCGGCGAAGAATGGGTGCAGTGCATTAAATGCAAGTATTGGGCACATTCTACACAGTAAAAAATTTTCATTGAAAATTACGAGTTTTATCAAGTGGGCAAAATTTCCAAACTGTTTCATGCAAAATCACATTTAAATTGAAAAATCAATTTCCATTGAAAATTAAGGGTTATAATCCATAAATTTGCCAACAAAATCTCGTACTACGTTAAATGAAAAAACATATAATTTTACGTGAATTTTTCAAATTTGCGAATAAGTTCTTACATTTTTTTACATTAATAAATAAGTAATTTTACATTCCTGCAGCATTCTTACAAGTGAAAGATGGTAAACTTTTACGTGAATAATGTATTAAAAGATTAGGTTATTATATAATATTCAGTTTAATTTAGGGCACCATTTATGTAGAAGAAGTACTGCAGTCTTGATACAACTACATCTGATATCAAGTTGGTGCATCTCAACATAAAAATAAATAGTTTTATTATTGTTGGGTTGATCTGTAATAGTCAAATGACTTTAATATAGTAAATATAATCATTAAATTGTAATAATATCTAATTACCGATTATAGCAAAGAATGGTGTTGACGTAGGTATTTCTATTTCGTTTACTGACGTTCCATACTGAAATAAAATCAAGAATAAATTGTTTGGTGGGTAATGTTTTAATGTAATTACTTACAGAGTATTTCTTCACCAGTGAGTCTAAATTTTCTTTAAAATGCGTAGTGATAATCTTTAATAATGTTAGGTCTTCGTCCTCTTCATTTCCAAAAGCTGAATTTTTAATTCTATTTCCAAATTCAAAAATAGCATTTTTCCGAAAATTCCATCTGCTTGAAAACAAGGTTTCCTGTATATCCATCATTTCATAAAAATGGCAAATTAAAAAATTTTCTAATAATAAATGAGGCCAATATTCCTTTATCTCTGATATTGTGGGATTTTTGTTTAAAAATTTACGTTGCTGTGTAAACGTAGACTTAAAAAATTCCATAATTTCTTTGTTTAATGCATCGCTAGAAATTTCCCGACCGTAATTTTCCTTAAGCCATACTCGTTTAATGTTTCCTTCCTCATCTTATATTTGGTTGCTAGTACTAACTTTCTCAAAAAAATTTGCCCCACCTTCTGACAAATTTACTTTTCTTTTTATAGATTTTGCAGGTGAGCGGTTTTTGGAAATTCTATTTAAATAATTATTGTGGTTACACATCTTAGTTGCCAAAGTTATTGGTTCTGTGCAAATAGGCTTTCCTTCTCCATCAAGTATTGCCAAACTAAGCGGATATATTTGTATTAAACGAGAAGCAATTGTGCGAAACACTCTTTGAGGGATATATAATGATTTTCTTCGCATATCATTCACAACGCAATGTATAAAATCGTTATGTAAGTAATCTTAAGGTTGGCCTAGGTTAAGCAGATCCAGTATTTTATCCGAAATTTGGTTCGTAGGAAATTGATAATCGGAAAATAATTTTTCAGCTTGCTTTGTGCCAATACTCTCTGATTTTCCTGAAACATCGGAACTAATGGAAGTAACTCTACCACTTGACATTGAAATAGTTGTACTAAGAGGACTTTCAGGTGCCTCAAGTTCCGATGCAGTTGTTAAATCATTTGTGGTGATCCATGTAATTATATTATTGGAGTTTTCTGAATCATTGGGAATTTTTGCATCAGATACATAGCTTACTGAATTATTGGAAGTTGACGGTGGTGGTATCCAGTTTTCAGTTTGCTCTAAAATCTGAAAAACTTCATTTTTCTGGCCAAAATGTTCTAAAACTTCCATATCCTCAACGTCGGTTCCGTCAGATTCTAGGACTAATTTAGATCCTAATAAGCCCGCAGCGTTTGCTAGAAGTGAAATAGTGGAAGATTTAGATAAATATTATAGTAAATACGAGTAGTTCAAAATTTGATTATTGTTATTAAAAGTTAATAACTTACCTTTCTTAATAAGAGATTCTATATTTTCTGTACACAAAAAAATTTTTTTTAATAGGCGTTCTCTATCCCAAATTTTAACAAATAGTCGAGGCTGCGAAGACATAATACTGTTTATCTAAAATGAAATGTAATATAGATAAATTATAATTAGTGTACCACCACAATTCAAGTCAAACGAACATACTAGAAAAATGGTATCGCCGACTGTAATGTGACAAAAAATGTTGATCCATTTTTAAATTGAACAAAAGGAAATGGAGAGGAAAGGTTATAAAAGGAAATGAAATTTAGTGATTCGTCCATGTCAGTAACTTCAAAGAGGCCTAGCTTGTAATTGAACACCATTTTAAAAATATTTCCCAAATAAGCTACTTCAGAAACCATTTCGTCAGTTAAAATTGATTTTATTGTTAAACAAATAACATAACCATCTATATTATTGGTAATCGCCAGTGACTGACCAGCGAAATACTTTACGTTATTGTAAGTTAAACTATTTGTTTTATATACAAACGATTCTGGAACACGAATTGAAACGGTTGTAGGTTCTAACCGTATGAAATGATTTTTTGAAATATCGTTACAAAATCGTTGCCCTACAAGAGTCGACTGCATCATTTGCTGTCGTTCTGTAAACGTTTTTAACAAATTGATGTAGTTTCTCGATTTCGAAGCAATTTGTTTAAAGTATTGGTGTTTACTTTCAAATCGAAGAGTAGAAAATTTAATTAGAGGACCAAACAATTTTATCAATTCTGGATAATGTTGTAAATAATGATGTTTAGGTCTAAGTGCCACATTTGGAAAGAGCAATACCCTCAATTCTAGATATCTATTAATAAGACCATCTAAAATATGAACTTGGGCTAGGGTAACAATATGTGACGATACAATTTGCGATATTTCTACAAGATGCAATACCATTTCTAAAACATTATCATTAGTATCTTTGATCTTGTCTAGTAAAACTAAAGGTAATAATATAAGTAAATAGTAATTTTGCATGGCATGTCCAGTAAGCTTTTTATTATTATGTTTAATTTCAGGGAAACTAACATTATATTTTAAACATTTTTGTATGCGGTCTAAATTAAGATTCAGGTAATCGAATGTGAACCAATGGTTATTTACAAAATAATGAAGTGCCAAACAAATATCAAATGCTATAATACCCTCATATAAATCGTGCGCTATACACGGAGGAAGACCAGGGTTGCTTACGTGGAAATATTGCAAAGTGTTAAAACATGAATTTTGCTTAATTCCATGAGCAGACTCCTGACATTTCAATAACTTAACATCATTGGTGTAAGAAACTTTAGATCTTAACTCCCTTCTTATGTGAAAATTTGCTTTAAAATCTTTCAAACTTAAATGGCAAAATCTACAAAAATATTCTGAGGAACTAAAATTTTCCAAAAATCCTCATATTTGGTGAGATCCTAAATTATCTGCACAAAATTCAATGATTGATCCTTTTGTATTTCCAATCTCTTCATCAAACATAATTCCGTCCGATTCTAGCTTTTTTAAATCTAATAATAACTTTTCACAAATTTTAGTCAATCCAAATGTTTTCACGTGGGATTCTGTACACAGTAAAGCTAGCATGATATTACTAATTTTTGATCTATTATGAGTATGCAAATTTCCAACAATGAAATAAATCGCTAGCACCTTGTGTTTAGATTTAGCTGATCCTAATGGGTTGCAAACCTCGAAGGCATCTGCATAAAATATAAGCTCGATCCGTTTTTGTTTATAAAAAAAGTTACTGCTTTTATATAAAAACCCATCAGTACAATCACAAAATTTTGAAAAAATTAGTTTTTTGAATTGATTTGAACTGTAATAAAATTTGTGGATCTGTAAATAATTGTTTTAAAGTGTCGTTTATAGGAATATAATAGTAAAAACACGATTTGTGATAATTATTCACACCCAAGAAAATTTTGTGAGGTTTGACGTACGACTCAGATGTGAATTTTTGTTTTCGTTTATAGCTCGATAACGAAGTGTTGGAAATTAAACTAATCTGCGGAATTATAGAAGTTAAAAGTTCACTTTTTAGACCGCTTTGCGCATCATGCTTACTGAAAATATTTTCTACGGATTCAGTAATATTTGTTTCCAGTAAATTTGAGCAATGTGCTAAATTATCCGCGATTATTGTTATTATTCGCTCGGGTATATTATGATCACTCTTTAATCTAATTAGCAAATTTTCTGTTACATTTCTAATATCGACCATTTTGGATGGCCGGTCTTAGCAGATGATGTTAGGATGTTTTCGGGTAAGCGTTTATTATTTTGGTTGGAACAAAAGTTTTGGGTTTGTAAAAGAAGATCATCTTGTTTTGCTTTATTATTGGACTTTTTGTTGAACAACAACTTTATTTTATGGAAACTATTAATATGGTTTCTAAACGTTTTTATATTTTTAAATATTTTTACACACGCGCCAATTGGACAATTAATTTTCGGCATTTGAGGAGTACCTATTCTTTCTTCTTCAATATTCACCACACATAATATAAATATTTGCCATGGTATGGTGAAAAACAAATATTACCATGTCGTATATCGTTGTAAAGGGTTTCGTCCCAGTTATGACGTATTTGGCCTGGTACTGTTGTACACGTCTTGATCGAGAGATGCAAAAAATCCTTCACTTTTTCACCACCTCTCTAAATATTTACAATAGTGGGTTAAAACAATTTTTCCAGACAAATATAACATGAAGGACGTCTTGAAAAATGCAACTATATGTTTTTTTTATCACTTTAGTTATCAAATTCACCAGTAAAGCATTTGCGGTAGATACGACGGTTTGATCACTTTTGGAAGTCTCGTAGACTTGGAAATGGTATTATTCTTAAAGTTGATCTCATCTAATATAAAAATTGTCCATACTGAGGTGAATACCAAATTTTTCAGTAGAATATAACTGTGCTACAGTGCATGCAGTGCAACTATTTTAATGTTGGCATACCGTAAAGACGCTATTTAATTGTTTGTACGTTTAATGTTTGTTTACTTAGATGCCGTTAGAAATCTGCTGATCTAGGAACCATAGGTTAATCAAGATACAATTCGCCTTAACTATAAAAAGTTACCACGACGATAAGCCTGATTCGTACTTCAAACTCTTCGTGTTTGTTTCAAATTCTTGATCAACCAAACACGGCTATAAATATGTCATGTCTCGACCGCCTATAGATGTTAATGTTGGATCACTTTCAGATATAGTACAAGCTGGCGGGACATACCAGAAAGGTCTTAGGAAAAGTCTTATTCATTTGAGGAGCATTTTCTGATGACGACTTTGGTCCGCTGGTAGATATGCAAGGCAATATGGATGCTAGGATATACAGAAATATATTGCAAGACTATAGATAACAACCCATTGGGTGAACCAATTATGACTCCAACAAGAAGAAATTGTCGAATTATATTTGCGATAAGTGTGGGAAAACTTGCCACAAAAACGGATCTCACAATTAATAGTGTTCTTGATTCCTCGATGTGCCGCAGATACCGCTTTTAGGGGTACGGCGACAAAGTACTTAATCACGTGTAGAAGGTCGAATCTCATTTTTGTTATTTTCAAAATTTTTACTTTTCTCACTATAATGAAGTTATACTAAGGTAAGTATTGTAATCATGAAAAGATGTTGTTCCAGATTTTCAAATTTCTCGGCGAATTAAGCTACCAGAACTCCAAATCATCGATTAAAAAAATGTCGTGTCCGTCATTACAGTCATACATTTTTATGATTTTTGTTTTGCCTCCAATTCTCACAAATATTGGTAGCTTTTGGTCGAAATTGTACCAAGGTAGATTTTAGTAATAAGCAGTAGTGTTAAATTTTGGGTCCATGAATTTTGGGTCTAGAAAGAAGTGGTTGCAGTGGGCGAGAAAACTCCTAAACATATTTTCTCAAAAACGGGACCGACGACTTTTTTTTTGTTGATAAATGTGACAATCCATCATCTACCTGTTAACAAAATTTGAAGTGGGGCTAGTTTTAACAAAATGGAGTCAAATTGTGGAGTTTCCCGAGGTAATGTCGAACTTTTCGAAGAAATATTGTCTACGGCTAATACGGCTTCCAAATTCCAACAATTGTCCCCTAGGTGTTTAAAGGATTTTAATTTTCTAAATTTACCTAAAATACTTTGCTGGTGGGAAATAATATCTTCAAGCTTTTAAATATCGTAAGACATTCCCATTTCTGTCACATTGACATTTCTGACAATTAACATTTCGGTGACGTCTTATTTTTTCTTCCTCTTAATTAACGTACACTGAACTGAGCACATTACTTTATTACTTTTAATCAGATTTAAAAATCGCTACTACCGCATACACTTTAGACAGCGCTCGCTTCGCGCCTCGCACGAAATCGCATCGCTTCAGATTACTCAGCCTCAGTAATAAATTCTATTGGTATTAAAAGTCGTATATAAATGTAAATAGCAAATTACTATGGGACGCCTCTAAAATAATATCACGCCATTAAGGTGGAACAGGTTTAGTAGAAAGGCGCTGGGAGATTTAGCAAATAAAATGCTATGTCACACGGAGGTGGAATTCGGTGACAAAAGTTAACTGACGTTAATTTAAATTTTGTATTGAAAGAATTATATCAGCCAATTATCACGTTTGCAAACATAATGTTCTGATCTGAAAAATCAGCACAAATTTCCACAAAGGAAATTTTGAACATTGTCGATGCTTTCTGAACGGGCTAATTGAACTTCTTAAGGATTTTCAACAGTATACTAGAAATGTATGACTGGATGTAATTGTTCAAGGTTGAAGATGAAAAATGACGAACGCAACTTTGATTGCTGTTCAACACTTGTCAATTCTAAATAATCTAACCGTAATTGTGGGTCTGTGACTGGCCGACATGAGAGTAGATGATTTATATTGGTATGACCAATTTTGATATTGGAGTCTCCAAATTTAAGAAAACCTATGACATATTTTCAGGACCTTGCCAAAAATAACGGAAATTTTTTATAAAATACAACTGGTTTATTTGGTGACCTATAACGGACGCTTTGTGGGAAAAGTGTCATTTCAAGGAGACGGATACACCCAAATTGTTCGTTATGTTATTCATGCGCAATATTATGTGGCCCAATACTGTTGCACACTTTTGTACACAAAAGGTCACCCATTTATTTTTCCCCCACCGTCCTATTTCAGTGCAATATGCCTGGAAAGAAGGAAAAAAGTTAATTCCAAAAGTTTTATCTCGTGACATTTAATATTCAAAACTCCTGTAACTGCTGGATGTAAATTAGTTATTGCCAAATAAATAACCCACATCGTTATCAACCCAATTAAGCATTATTAACGCGGATTTTACCGCATCAATATAATTTAATAAACATAAAACAATAAAAATGAAGCAAAAAGAGATCAAAACATTAAACAATTTTTATTTAATTTTTGTAAATCCGCCGAAATCTATGATCCACTCAGCATGTATGTATGTACACAAAATACATACAACATTTGTAGATTGAATTGAGTTTAATTTGATTTTATTAAAGCAAAAAAACGTAGTTTTAAATTAAATTTAATCGGAAGAAATAATTTAACATGGGAGAGACCTTTATGTTTATAATTTAGAATTGAATTAATTAACGTTAGAGTAAATATATTTTTGTGGTTTGGCATTATAGAGACTCGCAGACAGTAAATTAGTGTAAGTAGATAAATGGAATTATTTTGATCTATAAAATCGCAATTTGTGAATTAATTAAATTTTGCGAAAATTAAATAGGCTTGACAGATTAAAATAAAGAGTTTGCTTCCAACGTCTATCTATATTGTTGTCTATAGAATTCCGTAGGTAGCTCTCCCCGATTAAATCCAGATTTTGCACTAACCTAACAATCTTAGCAACTCCTCTTCTTCAACTCCCAATCTTGATATGTATTAAAAGTATAATTTTGGATAGTTAGATATTCTAATCCGTTAGTATCCTTTAATTTGATCTTAAGGGCAAAACAACTTAAAAATTATCTAATTATTTAAATTTCTTATTTAATTCGTGGAGATTCGTGCCCGGAACACCGAAAAATATATTTGGTTTTTGTATAGGGATCGGAGCAATGATTTATCATCGCAAACGCTTAGTCAATAGCAACTTGCTAAACGGCTTCAAAAAATGTAACCAGTACTGTACATAATTGCATGGTAGAAAATTTGAAATCTGCATAATTAGAAAAATATTACTTATCTAAGTAATGCAAACTGCAATATATTTTTATAGATCATGCGGAAGGAAGAATAAAAAGGAACATCAAAATGAACTGTAATAAAGATGGGACGTTGATCAGAATTTCTTAAATCATTTAATTCAGAATACATTTTTATACGTACCGCAAATTCACACTGTATGACTTCATCAACATTTCCTATTGTAAAATCTCGAAAACTTCGAATCATATCAACTTTTGGATGCTTTGGATGATTGGTGTATCATTTTTTTCTTCAGAAGTTACTAAATGAAATCAACAACTATCCAAAACTAGTGAAACGGGTCATAACCGGTGATAACATAGGAGTGTACACATAGAACGTTGAAACTATGGTCAAATCGTCCCAATGGAAGTTTCAAGCTTACTATGAGTTCTTCCCATCTGAAAGTTATTCTCTGAAACGCCTAGTAAGTTCACAAATAATTAAAGTAAGAATGAAAGTAGGTTCACAAATAATTATGAAAACAAATCTGAGTAATACACAAATAATTTTGTTAACAAACTAAATTTACTATAACTTTTCCAGAATTTAAATTAAAAATTTTTTTTATTGAAACGTAAAGCAGAATAAATAGGTTAATTAAATTATATTAATAATTTCAAAAGGTTCATTAATGAAATAATTTTTAAAGTTGTTTATATAACGTAGTATCAAAAAGTGAACATGCATAAATAATTTTTTTTGAGGATTGTATTATGTATGTATCTTGTTATTTTTAATGTAAAATATTTTCCAATTTTTATTACGTTAATATTACCAACAAAATATTAATATGAGGTTTAATTTATTTCAGAAAACCAACTGCAGTTAAAGAGCCAACGGAAGGTTTTACCAACAAAATTGATAAGCCTCGACAAATAAAATCTGGAGTGAACAATCAAAAAAGGTAAGTACTCTTTAAATAAATTATAATCAACTAAACTAATAAACCTATTTTTTTTTTCAATTTGAAACCACACAATACACATATACGTACATGTCGAGTTTTATTCCATTTATATGAACAACCGTTCCCCAACAAAATGTTAATTAGTTCCAATTTATTTCAGAAATCCAGCTCAAATCGAACCATCAGAAAATGACACGGTTTCAAGCAACAGAGAATCAACTCTTAATGAAGTACTCTCAAATTAAATCGAGCCAACTGCAGAATACAGCCACAAATTTCATAAGTCGTATTTTATGAAGTCTAGAGTGCAAAATCAAAAAAAGTAAGTAAATAAGTACCCGTTAAATAAATTATTATCATTTGAAATGAACTTAATTTGTCTTCAATTTAAATATCATCCGTATTATGCAAATTGTGTTTTATTCCATTTACATGAACATAACAGTTACCAACCAAATGTTAATTAGTTCCGATTTGTTCAGAATTTTATCTAAAATTACATAAATTAAACGAACTAGACAAATTTGTCGAAATTTAATAGATAAGGCTACCATTGGGCGCTTTCAGGTCTGCCAACATATTATCACATCACGAACCATCAGAAATCACATTCGTATGATACATGCTCCCATCACAAATGTGACCTGAATGAATCTGATGGATCACTTGTCAAATTTTTTTATGCTTTTGCAAAACATTGCAGTTTTTCAGTCTTTACAAATTAATAAATTGAAAATTTAAAACATAAAAAAAATTAATTAAATAAAAAGTTCTGTTGAATATCATCAAGTTCGGTTTAT
Organism: Tipula vernalis; assembly: GCA_958295665.1. Classification (NCBI taxonomy): domain Eukaryota; kingdom Metazoa; phylum Arthropoda; class Insecta; order Diptera; family Tipulidae; genus Tipula; species Tipula vernalis. The sequence continues at coordinate 300,571,186 of OY282560.1, read as the reverse complement.
AAAATAATATTTAGTGTTTATATTATAATATGTACCTAGATATGTATTTGAATTATTTGGTTTTTATTTATTAAGTTTTAATATAATTTGATTAATTATTTTGATCTAATGGATCATAACTATTTTAATTTTAATAAACTTTTTTAACCCGTATTTATAATATCCTGTTCGTAAAAAATATAATGGCCAAATGAATCGACACCCACCTATACGTTGATGGAAAAAATGACATTTAGCCCAACAGTGTTGGCATTTCATTTTTGATGTATCGGTAGCTTTCAGAACCCAACATGTTTTTTTTACTCAACATGTTGCCAACAGTTGGCGGACCTGAAAGCGCCCATTGACTCAACGTTAATTAATTAATTCTGTAAGATTTTAACCTTATTACTAGATTGTTTACAGTTTGCATTTTATTAACACTGCAGTCTTTTGCAACATGATTTTTCTCTCGCTTTTGTAACAATTGATTTAAAATGATTGTATAAAATATTAGATGTGGGTCTTGATGTTTGATCTAATCCAGATCAGATCATGTTTCATGACACGACAATCAATAAAAACTACTGGGATCAAAATTTTGATCCAAAAACAAAAATTTGTTAAATTGTTGCTTTCAATAAACTTTGATCTGATCCGGAATCCCGATCCAAATGCGTAGAGAAATGGCTGAATGAATCATAAAACATTTTCAATTTTTTCCCAGAACTGTTCCATCAATAAATATAAGTCAAACGGAATCTGAGGATTCTCCCGATGGCCATTCTCCTAAAGATAAACAATCATCACAAAAAAAAAAGTATTTAATTAAATTTAGAGAGGAATGGAAGGCTACATTTCCCTGGCTCATATATCAAAGCTCTAAACAAATTAAAAAATGCTTTATTTGTAATATTTCTATTTTTGGGGGGAAAAGCACATCTTTACAGGCATGAAAATTCCGAAACACATAAAAAAGCTTGGAATGCCAGCAAGAAAAATTTAAAAATTGATGATTTCGTACAACCTCCCGAACAGTTAAAAATTGCTGATGCTGCTAAAAGAATCGAAATAGCCCTTAGTATTTATATCGCAGAACACAACCTCCCTTTTACGGCTTTAAACCATTTAAACAGTTTGCTAAAAAATTTTGCATACGATTCAAAAATTATTAAAAAAATGGTAATAAATAGAAGTAAAGCACAAAGCACCATAAAAAATATAACTGGGCCAACAAATTTGGAAAGCGTTGTAAAAATTATGAATCGGCAATATTACTCCTTAGTAATCGATGAAAGCACAGATTGCACCACTTCCAAAAATTTAGCAATTATCGCCAGAATTTTTAATAAAACAACTCAAGATCGATTTTTGGGATTAATTCCCCTTATCAATTTGTCAGCTCAAGGAATTTTTGATGCAATCTTACTTTTTCTGAATGAACATCATATTAAATTAACTAATATGATAGGTTTTACTGCGGACAATTGTTCGGTTATGATGGGGAAAAAGAACGGAGTTCAACACAAACTTAAAGAACTAATCCCTAATTTATTTGTTAATGGTTGCGTGTGCCACAATCTAAATCTAGTATCAATGGCAGCGGCTGCAGAATTACCAGATGATGTTGACAAATTGATAAAGGAAATTAATTACCACTTTTGTAATAGCTCATCTCGAAAATCTGCGTTTTCTCGATTCCAAGAATATTTCGGCGCCGAGCTACATGTTATTATTCGTTACGTAGCCATCCGTTGGTTATCTCGTCAGGTAATGATTTAAACAAGTTTTATGGTTAATCAAATTTTAAGGTGATTTTCTTTTTAATTTTAGGATGCTATAAATCGCATATTGGAGCAGTGGACTGCGTTATCGTATTATTTCGAAATTACCGAATTTGAGGCAAAAAGTGGCAACGAAAATGTTACATTCATTGCGAGTATGCTAAAAAATGATTGTATTAAATTATACTTTTTATTCTTATCATATGTTCTCAATATTATCAACTCCGTTAATAGAGAAATGCAATCCGAGCAACCTCGGGTGCATATTTTGATAATACGAATTAAACATTTATTTAGACAGATTTGTCGAAATTTTATTGATAAGGCTAGTATTGATTCAACGTCAATTAATTCAATTAATCTTAATGAAAATCATTTGTCCGATGATGATTTGTATTGCGGCTCGGACGCTGATATATTTTGTCAAGATTTAGCTCATGATATTATTCATGAATTTAAAACGAAAGTAAGAAAATTTTACATCAAATTCTGTCAACATCTGAGAAATAAAATCGATTTTGAAAATGAGGTTTTGAATTTGGCTCCAAAATTTACTCCAGAACACGTGTTATCTGGGCAAAGTAATAATATTTCGAAACTATTAACGCTGTTATTTCCTCAAAATGAAATCAAAAATGCCGAAATAATTAACACGGAGTATCGCGCATTAGCTGACTATGACGAATTAAATAAATTTAAAAATCACAATATTTCAGATTTTTGGTACAACGTAAGCTTGCAAAAAAATGAATTAGGTAATTTGGTATTTGAAAACATATATACTCGTAGAATAGCGCAAGGCATTTTATCCTTACCACATTCATCCGCAAATGTAGAGCGCATATTTTCAATCCAAAACCTCATAAAAACTAAATGTAGGAACCGATTAGCTATAACCACTTGCGAAGCACTTATTCAAACAAAAGATTTACTAAAAGCAAATAACTTTAATTGTTTCAACTTTCAAATCACAAAGGATATGCTATCGATAAAAGTGAATGACAAATTAGTAGAAGATGAATTATTAGTTGACGAAGAATAACTACCATTAGTAAACGACTTATAAACATGTGATTTGTAATTTTTAGTATAAGTCGGTATAATTTATTTATTTTATTTTTTTTTTTTTAATTAAGATTTAAATCAAAAATGTGTTCGTTTGTGATACATATTTACCTACTTATGTTACTATTTGATAATTTCTTATATATTTTATTTACTATTTTAAAGCCATTTACTCGTAGTTATATAAAGAAATTTGTTCTGAGTTGGTATGCTAAGCGATTCTAATTTGAATTAAAAGAAACTGTTACACTGTTAAATATGATCTTTAGCATTTTTATGGTTTATTTATACATAATAATAACTATGTAACATAACAATTATTCTACATTGTTTTTTAATATTAATTTCTACATACATATTTGTTATTAATATTTCAATAATGTTCAATGATATTCAACATTTATAATATTTTGTGAAAATTTAAATGGATTCCGTACTAATTGTATATAAATATATTGGGTTTCGACCAAATTTGTTAATTTTGCATGACTTTATAGGTCTTGGAGTTGATTAAAAGTATACATGAGCCCGTTTCTCCAAATGCCTTACTTGTGTGGAGTTACAGATCTTGAATGCTAATAATCTGTATTTTTCAGATACAAGGGATTGGAAAGACGGTTAGATATTTTGGAAGGTGTTATTCTGGCACAAAGATGACTGTAGTATCCACTAGAATTTCCTTGGAAATCTAAAGCTCATCATATTTTAGTCTCGATGCTTTATGATAGCTTAGGTATACTCTGTAATTCTTATGAGGAAAGTAAGCTTTTATTACGATTTCATAATCAAAAGAATTTTTAATTGAGTCTATATGGTGTTTCTTTATGTGTGTGTGTGAGGGTAGGTGTCTGTATGGGTCTGTATACAGAGTAGCCCTACTAAGGCCCACATACAGCATCGGACCCAAAATCTGAGAGTAGCATTTAACTTCGAAGAAAAGGTCCTACTGGATACCATAGTAATCTTAGTGCCAGGGTTATCACCTTCCAAATTATCTAACCGATCTTATTCCAATACCTTACATAAGAAAAATACAGATTAGCATTCAAGCATCCGTAACTCAAAAAGTAAGGCATTTGGAGCGATGTGCCCTTGAATATTTTTAATCGGAACCGCAAGACCTACAAAATCCTTCAATATGAACCAATTTGGTCGAAACTCAATTTCCATATGATTAGTGTGGGGTTCTTGATATTCGATACTTATTGAATTAGATTTAGTTTATATTTGAAAAATATAGGTATTTAATTTGAATTATACTAACATTTATATTGTGACGGACTTTTTGTTCTGAACTGGCATGAATCAGCGATTCTAATTTGAATGATTAAAAGAAACCGTTACATTGTTAAATAAAGTCTTTATTTTTAGCATTTTTAGTTTCTGTAAGATTTATTTGATTACATAAATATAACTATATACATAATACAAATTTAATACATTTAATGTAGCATAACAATTATTATTCTATGGTATACTGTTTTGGAATATTAACTTGTTATTTTGTATTAATATTTCAATAATATTCATTGTTTTTCAACATTATAATATTTTGTGATAATTTGAAATTTGATACTCTTATTAAATAAAGCAGTTAACTAATATAACAATAACAACGCGTTTTCTTTATTTTAACTCCATTGTTCCATCCATTAATCTTAAAGGACCATTGACAACATCAAGCACGAATTCCAAAGCGAGTAGACAGTTTTTATATAATTATGATATTAAAATCAATTATATATTTTTTGCCTATTTAGGATGTTTTCAATACGGCATTTTACATAGGAATTTTGTTTGTATCTAACTTTGAAGTAATTTTCGGATTTAATTAAATGAAAATATTATATTGTAAATTGGCAAAAATTTTATATAAAAATGATTTTACGTGGACGTGCTTGATGTGGAATATTGTGGATATCTACCATAATTCTAAACAAACTATTTACTGAGTGAGTGCCGACTTACAAAAAGTTGAAACACAACATAGGAGAAACTACAAAGACAAAAAGAGGAAAAAAAATCATCTGCTTGAAAAGTCAATAGTAACTCGAGAAACGAACCCAAAAATCGTCGTCTGCTTTTTTTTGCAGATGTCGAGTTTCATCATTTTTTTTGTAAAATCGGCGATGCTTGAATAAATAGCTATAATAAGGTTACAATGTTACATACACAAGAAAACCAATCATTTGTTTTAATTTACGACATTTTTTGTTTAAATTTATTTTTTATGTTTAAAGAAAACAAATTTTTGATTTGACATCTGCGAAAATATTTGAATGTAAAAATCAGTCTTAATTCACAAAATCAGCATTCAACCTTTTAACTGAACCCTTTACCTCCTAAGAAAAAGAAAAATATCTTTTTGTTACTTTTAGTGACATCTATCGGTGTAATATGTAAGTAGTAAGTGCATCAAAAAAATTAAAAAAGTCCTTTGAAGCTCAATTAAGTCCCCTGTGATCAACATTTTAGTACTTTGGAATTTATGTCAATTTCATCCCTGTGTTAACATAGGAGTGTACACATAGAACGTTGAAACTATGGTCAAATCGTCCCAATGTAAGTTTCCAGCTTATATGAGTTCTTCCCATCTGAAAGTAATACTATGAAACGCCTGGATTTGTGGCGAAACAACTCATGGCCATTGTACTACGATAATACGCATGCTCACATTTCTTTGCTTGTTCGTAATTTTTTGGTCAAAAACGGCCATATGATGACTCAGGGCTAGTGTTGTAAAATCTCCGATATTTTTAAATTTGGTAATGTTACCGGTAACACGTGTAAAAGGTAACACACTTTTTATTCAATATTTTAATTTCAATTTGTACCAAAGAACACTAGTAAAATTTTGGCGTTTGGTCAAAAGTAGTAAGATTTTTAAATAAAACACAAACGGCTTATTCTTCTTTCAAATATGTCATCCTCTTCAAAGTAATCTCCTTCGGATAGAATACACTTATGCCAACGTTTTTTCCAGTCTTCGAAACACTTGTTAAAGTCTATTTCCGGAATGGCCTACAAAAGCTTCTTCGATTCGACTTGAATCTCTTCAATCGTGTCAAAACGATGTCCCCGGAGCGATTTCTTGAGTTTCAGATCAATTAAATTATTTAATCAATCTATGGTTCATCCTCGCCAACGGCAGATTTGTATTTGATTCAGCAGGAATAACTTCATCTTTGTTATCCACACTTTCTACCCTGCACGATCAACAGTCAATGGATTACGTGTTGAGCTATGTATATAAAACCATAGGTACTGAATGTGCTTTCTATTGCAGCTCTCGATGCAGGCATGCTCAAAATATCAACCGCCAGCACTTAAAGGTGAAGTAGAACACACTCCCGCTGACCAAATTTCATCAGAGAGCTGCTCACTTGCAACAAAAAACGGTCGTGAAAAAGGTTCACTTCGAACATTGTAATGCGCCAAAGACTCATATATTTTGTTGCCCTTCTGTTTTTTTGTCCTTATATTTTGTGTGAAGTTCTGTGACATTAAAAATAAATTCAGTCGCTTCAAGTTTCTGTGATTCCGAAAGGCTCTTTCCTCGAATAGCTGGTTCAAGCAAATTTGAGAATGCTTATAAGTTCTCAGTAATTGGCGCATTTATTTTGTTCAAAAGTTGGTTTTATATTAACAAAACAGTACACCACGTTGGACAAAACAGCAAACTGAACAATTTCGAATAGGAGATCGTAGGTGCCTTCATAACTGACTTTACTTCGTCTTCGATAGCCAGCGCCTTCAGGACATACCTGGTGTAGCATGAATGTAGATCGAATGTAGCATGAAAAATGTGCGAGTCGTTTTATTTCCGACAATAAGCAAGTTAAGTCCATGACAGATGCACCCATACTCTGTAATAAAGGGATCGCTTTTGTTATATATTTTGTAATAATTACAATAAATTTATAAATCTCTTTATAGATCTCAGCTTCAACTTTCTCGAAAAGCAACTTTAAAAGCAAAATATCGATTTTCCTGAGTGAGTAGATTTATAGATAAAGGCTTTGGGTGTATTGTATTGATGACATAATTTGTTAAGGAGTCCCTGCGTATGTTCGACCAAGCATCGGTCTGTAACGTAAAATGCGCCGGCAATTTTTGGTAAGATTGACCCTTCGAGGCGATGATCCTCAACGCCCAACAATTGATTGGAAAGTTTATGTCTCGAAACAAGTTTGTAGATCGGTCGCAATTTCTTAGACAAATCAATACAAGCCGACTTTATGGTTGAGCCTAATGGAGCACCAGCTCATCGACCATCTGGTGCTACTTTGGTCTCATATTGTCAACGAATTTCCAGCATACTAGAGCTTTTCATCGATTAAGATGTTGCAGCCACTTTTCTAGTTAAAATAGTGACTGGTGTTTTTTCCAGACAGAGCGATGGATCATATTCAAGGTCAGATTCCAGCTCTATTACCTGCGTTTTCTTCCAAATCCAAAAACAAAACCACCGAGCACACAATAACTGTGTGACCTTTTCGACAACCAACGATAAACTAAGCATCCAATAAGGCCACAAATGTCAAAACACCTCGGGGTCAAGTATTTTAACACAACAAAAACAATATTGTAACAACTGGACTTTCATAGCCCGTGAAACTAGAAAAATCCACGAATTTTAGAACCAAAGTTTTTTAATTTGTCGGACATGCATATTTTTAAACGTGCCAAGTTTGGCACACGTGCTATGTATTTGCAATCACTGATATAAATAGTCAAAATATGTGCTCGAGTACGCGAACGAGCATGTTAATTTATCATATGATTGACTGTTGCATTTCCATAAGCTGTTCTCCATAATTTCTCTTTCGTGCCAAGATTCATATGACATGAGTTAACCATTTTGATGAAATTATTAGCCCCTCTGTGTACGATGAACTATACCCATAGAATTCAATAAATCAATGACATGGTTAGAATCTTTACTTTACAATGAAGATACTCCTATACGAAGGGGTTCGTGATTAATAAAGATTTTCATTTAACTCTTCTTTGATGATGAGAATGTAATTCTTTGCTTATGTAGTTCATCAGTAAATATTTTCAATATCTCTGTTACAAACTTCCCGTGGCGTACTGCAACTATCGGAGGGGTCACAGGTGGTGGATAGTGGACGGCCTATCGATAGGTAGGTTAGCGGTGAATTGAATAAGCCGCCCCCAACCGCAGTCCAGCCGGTGGGAGAGTCTCAGGGAACTGGGGAGTGGTTAACCTCAGTTCATTAAATTCTGAGTGCCTATGATGCCCAGCATGGAAAGGCGAACAGACGGCGCCAGAAAACCATCGACCAATAACCACGGCGGACTGGGCGTCACGTCCTCTCTGCACCTCCGGAGTCTCCGCGGGTGATGAGTGGGGTACCCTATAAACGGGTGACCCGGCGAATGGAATGGATCCCATTGGATTGGGCTCTCCATGTGAATAGGTGAATGGGGGAGAGAATGTGGGCGGAGGGAAGGGGTGCTGGGAGGCCGCGGTACTAGCGAGCCGAATGGGCTGGATTAAGGTGTTAAGCGACCCGTGCTGATGATCAACTAGACTGGGGGCCCATTTAACAAAGCCCAGTCGCTAACGGAGCCCTCTGGATACCTGGCGACCTCCAGTTGTAATTAGCCTTGCCTGCGTATAAGGATCTCTGCGCAGGCGGACCTTTATTTCTCCGATACTCGTGGGAATCAAATGGAAAGATCGAACAACAGAAAAACAAAGGGCACCGGCTCTCCTCAAAAGCCGGTATCGGCGAAGGGAGGTACCTCGAACCAGACGGGTGGGGCCTCTAAGGTTGCAAAGGTGGTTGACTCTAGGGCACAAGTCCCGGGAGTTAGCGGTACCAACGCAGCACAGGGGAGTGGGACGGGAGACATTCCTCCGGCGAAAAGGCGATACAGGAATCGCCGCTCGGCACTCCGAATTCTCGAGAAGTGAGCTGCGACCCTCGAGGGTCAGCTTACGGAAGAGCAAAGAACATCAGTAGCTTGGGCAAGGAGCACTGTGGGCTGCGGAGGCTCGGAAAGGGACCATGTGTCGAGAAGACAGCGGCCCCAGGACGAGGTGGAAGTAGTCAACAGCAAGCGGGCCAAGTTGGTGACTGAAAAGAAGCCGAGCTCCAACTCAGGGACAAAGCTGTTCAGCGATGTCCTGAGGGAGCATGTGTTGATGCTAGCCGTTATTGACGAAAGTCAAGAAGATGGGAGCATCACGGCGGAAATATGTAGGTTGGTGTTTGATGCACTCAACCTCGTCTTTTTAAAGGTCCTGGGTGAAAATTCGGGACCACTCCCATCCTGCAGAGATGCGGGATGGTATCAAGGGCGTGTCAAGATGACTGCATGCTCGGACTCTAGATCTGTGGATCTATATAAAAAGGCTATAGCCAAAGTAGGGGAGGTGTGGCCAGGCGCAAAGCTTGAGGCAGTTAGCCGGGAGGAAATTCCCAGCAGACCGAGGGCACGTGTCTGGCTGCCATCCGAACCGGCTAGCCCTGACGAGGCTTTGAAAATTATTCAGGCCGGTAACCCGAGTCTTCCGACCGGAAATTGGAAGATCGTCAAGCAAGGGGAAGCGAACGGGGGCTCGAAATTATCAATTATGTTAATAAATAAGGAGTCCCTTGCCCTCCTTCACAAAACGAAGGGAGTAATTGACTTCGGTTTCGGGTCAATTACTCTCAACGTTTATAAAAAGGATGGGGCGGAAGCGCGTACGGGAGGCCAACCGGAAGATGATGGCAACCCGCCCAGGCCTGAAGGGGGTACCAGCAGCATGGGGGGAGAAGCTGAGGTTAGGGGGAAAGTGAATCCGGCGACCTCGGTCGGGCAAGGACTCCCTTGTAGGATGAGGAGGGGCACATAAGCGAAGGAGCTGGTGTACCGATGGAGGAGGATGTCGGCAGCCCGGCCAGACGGGGGGCACTGACAAGTCCTCTACAGATGGTATGAGAGGTGGCGAGACGGGCGAATCCGGAGCATCCCAAAATACCGAGAAATAATATTCCTGCGGTAGCAGGAATATACCATAGAGGTAGGTAGAGGTTAAATGGTTATGATTAAGATAACTCAAATTAACCTTCACCATTCTAAGGCTGCTTCGGTAGCTATACTCCTCAGGCTGACTAGTTCGGGTGAGGATGTGATACTAATCCAAGAACCTTGGATTAACAACAACAGGATCTGTAGCCTCGGAACCAAGGGGTACAAAATTATATCCTCTAGTAAGTCTGGGAAGATCAGATCTGGTATTCTTGTGAAAAATAATATTAATCTTTTCCTTCTCTCTCAATACAGCAATGGTGACACTACTGCAGTTAGCCTGGAAGTAGGCACTTGTAGATTCTAGCTAGCTTCAGCCTACATGGACCAGGAGAAGGAGGTTCCTCTGGATAACCTGGAGGAGCTGATCCGTAAAGCGGAACAATCAAAGGTAGGTGTGGTACTGGGAGTTGATGCTAATGCGCATCACACTATCTGGCGAATCACGGACACTAATGAAAGAGGTGAGTCACTTTTTGATTATTTGATGAGTACTAACCTTTCAGTGTGTAATATTGGGCGGGAACCCACATTTATTACTAGTAACAGGCAGAAGGTTCTAGACGTGACCCTTGCCTCAAATAATATTCTTCATATGGTTAAAAATTGGAGGGTGGATAAGGAACAATCCTTTTCTGATCATCGATATTTAACCTATAACCTCGATATTCACCCTGCTACCCGGGAAGCCTTCGGGAACCCTAGAAGGACCAACTGGGGCAAATATGGGGAATTATTGGAGGAAATATTACCGACGAGGGCTATGGAGCCTCCAACGATCGTTGGGGAGCTGGAGGACATGGAGGCTAGCGTTACTAGCGGATGCAACCGATCCTTTCGCGCTGTCTGCCCACTGGCTAAGCCTAGGGGTAGGCAAAAACCGGTATGGTGGTCCAGGGAACTGGGAACCTATCGTAAGGCTTGTAGGCCAGCCTTTAATAGAGCCAAAAATACAAGGGAGGCTCAGGATTAGGACTCCTATAAGGAGAAACTCGGAATTTATAAGAAAAATTAAGAAAGGCACAAAGGAGGTCTTGGAGAATCTTCTGTGATAAAATGGAAGAGGTATCCGAAACCTCCCGCCTTAAGAAGATTCTTTCCAAAAGTACATCTAGTCCCAGTTTTTTGATAAAACCAGACGGATCTTGGACAGCTTCTAGTGGAGAATCTCTGGAGCTTCTCTTCGAGACACACTTCCCAGGGAGCTTTGAAGACCTGTTGGTGCGTAGCAATCATCAGAAATCACTGTCAGTAATCACAGAGGATATCGTAACCAGGAAACGGATCCTATGGGCACTGAGGGTTTTAAACCATTTAAATCGGCTGGTCCGGATCAAATTATACCAGCAGAACTTCAAAACAACTCAGTAATTATTCTTCCCACCTGGAAGCTATATTCAAAGGGTGTTTGAAGCTGGGCTATATTCCTAGGTACTGGACGGAGGTCAATGTGGTGTTCATACCGAAAGCGGGGAAAAGCTCACATGTCTATCCTAAGGACCTAAGACCAATAACTCTATCATCTTTCTTTTGAAAATCTTGGAAAGGCTGCTGGATGTATACATCAGAGATAAAATAGGTGCCAGGAAGTGGGCATCGTCTCAGCATGCGTACACAAAGGGTAGGATCTGTGGACACTGCTCTGCACGCCTTGGTGTGTACGATTGAGAATCGATTAATTCGAAGGAATTCTGTTTGGTGGCCTTCCAGGATATAGAAGGCGCCTTTAATAATGTGAAAGCGGAGGCAATCAAGGAGGGATTGTCATTTTTAGAGGTGGACGTTCCTATGATAGGGTTAATCAATTATATGCTGGGCAGCAGGATTGTTAGCTCGAAGTTGGGGAACCCCGCAGGGGGGGGGGCGGTTCTGCCCTCTCTTCTCTGGAGCATAGTGGTAAACGGGTTACTACTTGAATTGGAGAGAGAGGGTGTTTAATAGCTGAAAAGAAAAGAAAATGTATAATTAATTATAGTTGTTATTAGTATAAATTTATAAATTATAACTTAGCTAATTTTGTTGATCCATCATGACAGGTCGGAATGCTGAAAATGACACCACAGTCGAATTAACTCCTGATACCTAGTAAAAAATAATTTTGTATTTACAATATATAGCTAAAAATTGTCACTCATATTCAGCTTTCTTACCTTTTATTTAGTTGATTTTCTTTAGTTATTATTAGTTTTTATTTAGTTGATTTTCTATGCTTATTATTATTTTATAAACATATTTGTAAACAAAGTTGAAATTTATTTGAAAACGTCAAAATAATGATGGATTCTCGTATTTTATTTTTATTATATAATCAATGTTACCAGATGTACATATTGAAATTTAATTATCACGCTATCTATTGCAAATTTATGAAATTAGTATTTAGTACATTAGTAATTATTGTGAATTTATATTGTACACTAGTCTTATGTCAATGTATAAATTCAATATTTTAGTACTTTTTGTGATCAGTCAGACGAAACAATTTGGAAAAAATACAAAGGGCAAAACTTTAATTGAGAAATATAATAATAAATAATTATAAATCAAATCATTCATTTAATCTATTGAAGCCAACGTTGCCAGCTGTAATATAATTCAAAACGTTTCTTATTGCGTTTTATTTACAAATCATACAGTCCACAAAACTCGGGAAATAAGTATACCAGAGCTGCAGGTTGAACCAAAACCAATTTGGCGTATCAACGAGCGGCCGTACCCCGACAGAGGGTATTGAAGTTATCGCTTACGCAGATGACGTAGCTTTAGCTGTTACCGGGAAATTCCTGGGTACGATTGTAGACGTAATGCAGAATGCGCTTACCATCATTACGAAATGGGCTGGCAAATGTGGACTTGGTATTAACCAGTCTAAGACAGAGCTGGTACTCTTCACTAAGAAATACAAAATCCCGGTAGTTGTCCCTCCTACCTTAAACGGCACGAGACTTGCTTTTACTGACAGAGCTAGATATCTGGGCATTATCTTGGACAGTAAGCTTAGTTGGAAGCCCAACATGTTGGAGAGAATAAACTAAGCTACTATTGCTTTGTACTCCTGTAGGAACGCCATTGGTCATAGATGGAGTCTGAAGCCAGAGCTGGTACACTGGCTCTACACCGCTGTAGACCTGTACTCATGTACGGGGTGGGTGTTTGGTGGCCAGCTCTGGACAAGGTAACATATAAAAGTAAGATTGCGAGAGTGCTGTATGCTTATTAGCGGGGCATTGAGGTCGACACCGCCAAGTGCCTTAGAGGTTATGTTGCACCTTCTTCTGGTCGATATTTTTGGCGGCAAATACGGCCGTACGACTTGCAGCCGTCTCTCAGTGGAGGTGTCTTAGTACAGGAGTATTTGACTACATTAAACCTACTCTACGCTTCGAGAAGCGATTTCGGACCTCCTTTCCTTCAAGGGAATCCTGGAGGGATAGACCGTTATCGGAAATCGAAGCGTTACAATTCTTCACAGATGGCTCCAAGCTAGACGGCAAAGGAGGAGCTGGAGTATTATGTGACAAATTAAATGTAAACATTTCTATTCGTCGCCCTGATTACTGCAGCGTGTACCAAGCTGAAGTCGTAGCGATTGAGGAGGTCATGACGTGGTTGAAGCATAATGTGTTATCCTCAGACGATATCACAATCTATGTGAACAGTCAAGCGGCGATCCGGTCGTTAGAATCGGTGTCTTTGGCGTCACGGGTGGCGTTGAGTTATCACTCATCTCTAAATGAGATATGTGAGCATTTCAATATCCAGGTAATCTGAGAACCAGGTCACTCGGGCGTCATGGGGAGCTGCAGGGCAGATGAACTTGCTAGGCATGGTACGACTCTCCAGCTGCAACCGGAAAGGGAAAGTCTGGGGAGGCCTATCACAGCGCTGAGACAAGCACTTGGGAAGCAGGCGCTATCCTCAGCGGGGGAAAGGTGGTCGAACACCCTCATCTGTAGAGTTGCAAGATAAGTTTGGCCAAAGCTGGACTTGAAGCGCACTAGGGCATTAATATCCTTACGCATACGTGAATTAAGAACGGTCGTAGGAATTCTCACGGGACACTGCCTTTTTGGAGAACATGCAAGAAGGCTGGGTCTGGAGGCTAATGACTTCTGCAGAAGCTGCTTGGACGAAGAGGAGGAAGAGACGTTGGTCCACTTCCTTTGCTCGTGTCCAGCATTGGCTCTCAGAAGGCACAAACACTTAGGTAAGTTCAGGATGGATGCCTCTCGGATCTCGAAAACAGTAAAGTGCGGGACATAAAAGGGGATACATCCTGTGGTATCACAATAGACCGTCACCGGTCTAAGTGTGCGTAAGCAACCACTCCAACCTAACCTAACCTAACCTGTTACAAGCTTTTTACCGCCATTTTCTATTTCATCAAATGTCTGTAAATTTGCGAATTGCCTTCTTTAATGATTGCCCCTGCTGCTTTAACAATTCTTAAGCTTTCTTCTTTCATTGAATTTGTAATTCGATGGGTCTAGCATACCACCAAAAAGTAAAATTATTGTTTTGCAAAATATGTAAGTAGCTGCCACCGTATACAAATCCACATCATTGTCGCGCTGAATTATTTAATTTTTTTTAGAACATGTAATGTAAATTGGCACTCATTGCTTTTGCTACTAAAATCACACAAGGCTTCAAATGTTAGTCTACAATTTTCGTTAATGAGGAAAACCTCGTGTAGAGTTTCCTGAAATCTCCCTAAAATTACAGTTGCATTAAGGATGATCCCTTGCATTTTGTGCTAGAAAATCGATTGAGCCACCAATACACGTACCGCCTCATGCATCATTGCGTTTACATCTACTTACAACACTTACTTGCTATTGCCTCCTGATATTCTTCGGCTATACGAGTAGACAATTGATTAATTACTTGATGTAGACTTTGTGGCACAACACTGATTACGCTAAGATTACAGTTCCAGACTACCACAACCTGATATTCCTTCTAACCGATCAAACATTACCTTCTGTTTTAACTTGAATATGATCTCGAAAAGTGTTAAAAATGTAGCATCTACCGGATCTGTCAATTTAAGTGTGCGGTTTTTCAAAATTTGTTACAAATGATAAGTTAATTCTACAATTATTCGAATGGTATATTACCGTCTTTTGCTTTAACCACAAGCTTCAATCGCTTTTAAAACGATGCATGCGATGCTTACACGATGTCTTGGTATTTTCGGATGAGATACACATAATACATTGAACAATTTCTCAACAAACCACATGAAAATAAGGCGCAGCACAGCTGATGGTTTAGGGAGCTGTTGCTAAATTGGTCATCCGATCATATTTCATCAAAAAAAGCACGACAAAATCTACAATGGTTATAAAACAATGTTCCGAACTTTATTTCAACACATCAATAGCCACGCCCACCGCACTTATCCGATTTGAATCCGTTGTATTAATTGATTTGGGGATTTTTACAAATAATGGTTTGCCAAAAAAAAAAAAAAAAAAAACACAACTTTGGAATCGTTACATATCATTCGAATAATTGTCAAATTAACTGTGTCTAATATAAACTATCATTTTCAACTAATTTTAATTAAATCGACCAAACACCAAAAAAAAAAATACAGCGTTTTTAAATCCAGACACTTCAATTGCCAGATCCTACATACACCAGTTCAAACACAATGATTTCCATCAAGCATATGAAGAAGAGAATTATGGTTGAGGGTACGGCCTATCAATCTTTCCAAATAACATTTGGTACAACACGACCGACCGAACTGCAGTGACTTGATAAGTCCAACCAAACTCGAGTGATATTACAATAACATCAACTGCTTTTACAAATCGTTAATTAGAAAAGCGGCTAAAAGTTGAATAAGCTAGCAAGTTAAAAATACTCGTAAAATATGTAGCGATAATAAATGAAACTCGAGATGAAATTCTTATTTTCCTCACACCGTTATCAGAATCTCTAATTGGAAAAAAACATGGTGAGGCCTTCGGGCGAAATCCCTGACAAGTAATTTGAGTGTCTTGCTAAAAGGAAAAGTTCTAGAATGGTATTGGTTGTACCGTGAACGTACTCGAGAAGTAGGATGGGAACAATTAAGTGGGGGATACATGGTCAAGAATAGGATAGATTCCAGAGGTGGTGTTTTAAGGTAGACGGCAAGTAAACGAACTTGTGAATGAGGTAGTTTCTTATCAAGGTAATATATCTGAGCAGCAAAGGACACGGTGAAACCCGACTGTAAGACGTGCCGATAAGCTAAACCGATGGGAAATTTCCGACGGGGTTTCAGAAATGCTGAAGGTGTAGGACCCCAAAATCAAAATCCTGTAATCCCTACCAAGGCGAGTACGGAAGAGGTAACAACCAATACAGACCCGGAATTCCATCGAATATTGAAGAAGGACTAGGAGTTGTTAGTAAAACTTTTCCATTAACAGATACTTCAAAATCCATTTCCACCCAAACCCGTAATAGTTATTCTTAGTTAAATTGCTCCCTCAAGTAAAAAAAGATAGTTTCCGAATCATTAATTTCAAAGGCAGAGGATTCAGGGCCCTATGGTAATATTTTGATAAATGGTACACCATATAATGATTTACTAGACAGCAGCGCAAGCATTTCAGTACTTGGACGAGACGCAAAACAATTTCTTGAGAACGCTCGAATAAAATTGTATTGCCTTTCCTGCTCACTATCCACGGCTATGGAGAGAAACAATAAATACTGGGACATGTCACAGCCAATGTATCGTATGCTGTCAAAACACGGAAAATGCGATTTCACATTGCTCCAAATTTAACGCAGCCACTTTACCTGGGGATAGACTTTTGGGATTTGTTTGTTCTACATAGTACCTTTAAAAGTTAATGAGTTAGACAATAAATACATAAAATACAGTTCAAACGAAAATAAGCATATCTTAAGTGTTGAGCAACAAGCCACGCTTAACGGAATTATTAGAATGTTTCCATCTCAAGGTTTCTCCAAAAAAAAACAGGAAGAAATGTATAAAGAGTTAGATAGGATGCTGTCGTTAGGGGTTAAGAGTACCAGCTCTTTATCATACCCGATTACCCTAGTGACAAAGGCGAATGAGAACATTCGTCTATGTCTTGACGCGAGACAGGTGAACTCGGTTACTATGAAGGACGCTTATCCATTGCCGATAATCGAGGGGTTACTAGGTCGCTTAAACAAAACACGCTATATTAGCACAATCGACCTAAAAGACGTCTTTTGGCAAAAATCGCTGGATCAATCGTCAAGGGATAAGATGGCTTTTACAGTGCCGTTAAAGTTATTCCTCACTGCTTGCATGACCGGGTATTGGTTTATCTGAACGATTTACTAGCGGTTGCCGAAACGTTTGAAGAATATGCATCATTATTATCGGAAGTGGCTAGATTATTAAGAGCTGCAAATCTAGCCATAAATGTCGAAAAAAGTAAATTTGTCCTGAAAGAAACCAGATACCTTGGTTATTTAATTGGTGAGGGACGCCTTCGAGTGGATCCTGCCAAAATTCGTGCCATAGACGAATATCCCGTTCCAAAAACCATTAAACACATACGAAGCTTCCTGGGGTTGACCGGCTGGTACCGACGATTTATCTCTAGCTACTCCGCCATTACAGCACCGATTAGTGATTTATTAAAGAAGGGATCGAAACAGGTTTGGAATCCAGTTGCTCATGAAGTTTTTGTAAAATTGAAAAGAGCCCTCAAAGCCCCAGTACTAGTGAACCCTGACTTCACTAAACCTTTCTTTACTCAATACGATGCGTCCATGACAGGTATTGGAAGCGTCCTGTTTCAAAAAACCAAAGACGGTGAAGAGCACCCAATAGCTTTCATGTTATATAAATTGAGTACGTTGGTCCATAAAACTACAGACATTCGATTTCAAAATAGAATACCGTAAAGGTTCTTTAAGCGTTGTTCCTGACAGTTTACCGAGAATGAATGTTGAAACTATGGACAAATCGGATGATGAACTCTTTCACCTGGATTTGAAATCGGATGCGTTTAATGATGCAGAATACATAAATAGAATGAAAGCACTAGATAGCAATATATCGGCACAGAATAATTTCAAGATGGTAAACGGGAAAATGTACGTACAAGTAGGGCAAAAATCCAAAATGGACATACCAGAGTGGAAGCTGGTGATTCCCGAATCCATAACAACAGCGCTTATGTCAGCGGCATATCAAGGGATCACAAAAACAACAGAACTATTAAGACGTCGTTATCGTTAAACCAGATTAAAAATTTCACCAACGGCTGTGACGTCCGTTCCAATGACTTTTTATAGATTTCATGGGATCTTGTCGAAGGACCCAAAATGGAAACACACATTTATTCATAGTTCTGGACCAGTATAGCCGATTTTCTCTGTTATACGAGAGCCGTTCTGCTTCAGCCTCTAAAGTGGTAGAGTGTTTGGAAAACGATATATTTCATCTTTTCGGAGTACCGGAAGCAACACTATCCAACAATGGAGTCCAATTCGAGTCAATCCTTTTTGCCAATTTAATGAGGAAGAACGGTGTCAAGCATGACTTTACGCCGAAATACTCCCCGCAGGCAAATGTCTCATAGAGAGGGCGAACAGATCTATTTTATCTGCAGTAAGAGCATACACATATACTCAGGACAATCTCCAATTATGGAAACCCTTCATGGATCAACATACTCTATGCTGAGAGAATTAAGTTGTCTCGGTGACAATCACATGTATATCACGAATAATACCGATCGATTGACGTTAGCTCAAGAGGTTCTATTTACACACATACACACATAATCTTCGTGCCAAATCAAGGAGCTTTGAGCCCAAAACGGACAACAAGTTTCCTGGTAAAAGCTAGCAATGTAGCAAAGATTGAAAACGTATCATACGAAGTGGTTAATGAATCAGGCAAATCGCTAGGGATATATCATGCGAAAGACTAACAAGTGCCATTAAATACGAAGTTATAAATGTCAAAATCGTTTCTATGGCCGGCTTTTGAGGATTATCTCTTGGGTGTGGATCGTCCCCACGAGTGTAACAATTGGATTGTTAAAAGAAAAATTCCAATGGTCATACCGTCACACCGCGTTGCATAATTAGTATTGAGTCTCCTTATTAGGTTACGCACTGTATTCACAGCGCATTTTGTTAAAATAAAACTGTTGTTATATGGAAACGGTGTTTAGGCTGGTCAATATTTGTGTCCAATAAAAAAAAATAAAAAATTGTACATCAACTTAGAAATTTATAAAATATTTACCTTGGCCTATCAAATTGGACTTTATATTAATGCCGTAAGGCTACTGAAATTAATTCACTTTACTACTTGATAAGAACACTGTCACTTGTTAAACCATGAACGAGACTGTAAATATATTTATTTGTTTGATTCTCTAGTTGAAACCATACACAACAAGAACAGTTTTAACAAACGGAAAACTGGATCAATCGATGTTGGGTCGGTAAACGATGGTTGATGTACATTTTGTTTATTGGGTACAATTACACACAAATATTGACCAGCCTAAATACCGTTTCCGTACAACAACAGTGAATACAGTGCGTAGCCTAATAAGAAGACTCAATACTAATTATGTGACGCGGTATGACGGTATGACCATTGGAATTTTTATTTTAAAAATCCAATTGTTACAAATATATTGTAAATGCAGGCTTGTTGAGAAGGGTTTATTTTGGTTTAAAAACAGATTTATTGAACAACCCTAAAACTTGGACCTATATAAGACTAATTAGCCCCTTATCGTGTGTTCACAGCTTTAATTACCGACCACCTGATTTTGATAATTTTGGTCGGGTTAATTTACTTGCTATTTAATTACCCAGGACCATAAATCTAGATACTTCAGGATTCAATTCTGATTTAAGCGATGATGGACAACTAGCTGCTGTTCCATTAAAGAACAAATAAAAAATGTTATAGAATATTTTCCTGCTTGTTCATCTCGTTCAAACAATTTTATTTATAAATTCGATTGAATTCTTATGTCTCGTATTATTCTTTTGATCGAATATTTGCCTTAAGGAACGTAACTTAGGAATAAAAAATAAAACAACAAATACTTAATTCGAGTTCTACTAACAGATGGATGAAAAATGGGAAAAATGTTTTTTTTTTTGCTGCTCAAGTGCACAGCGTTTACACATACACATAAACACATGTACAAATCCCTAGTATTTTCGAGGGTTAGTTTTCCACAATGTATTTCAAAGACTCTTACAATATAAAAAAAATATACAAGGGGAAAGATCTGCTATTACAATATTTGTTTGAGGGTTTGTTTTGAAATTAAGATAATTATTTTCCTCTATAATAATATATGGTAACCGTATCACCTATCACCACCATTTGAGAGCTGGTTTCATTGTTAAATTAAACGATGTGTTAAGTTTGTTTGTTGTTTAAATAACCATACTAAAACTATCGTATTGGTAATTTCCGATTTAAATTTCAAATAAAATCACATTACTGTGACATGTTATATTTAGGGTCAGAAACTATACATATGGAAAATTGATTAGTTGAGGAAAATTGCGGCACAAATACTATTGGGGCCTAATGTATTTGTCACACTTAGCATAATTTAACAAAAATGACATTATTGTTTCTCGTGAAGCGTTTCGTTTAAAATTCGAATGTCATGGTAATCATCTTTTACACATTTTTGTTTATGAAATTTTCTGTTGTTAGGACGAGAATTTTTCAATATCTGGTCCAAGCACTAGGGGAATAAGAATCAATAACCTCTTCTGATGATTTAACACAATTTAAGTTTAGCTCATTATTTTTCGAGAATGCCAGTGAAAAACTTTTCAATCAAAAACACACAGTAGTTTCGGTCAAAAATTAGAAGGACACTCAGTTAAAATAGTTTTAGACTAAATGTCCTTTCAGAAGGTAGTTCAATCAAAAAACTAAAAAGGCATTAAAGTCAAAAAAATTTTGACTGACAGTGTAGGCAAAAAACGAAAAGAGTTTCAGTTTCGAAATTTCCGACATACGATTATTATTATTATTATTATTATTAAAAAATTGGTTGGAATCACCCGAGGTTCCGCACTCAATGTCACTAAGGGCACATGGTGCAAACCAGCGATTCTATCCTAAATCGCGACAGCATGCTGCTGCATTAGTAAACTTAAGCAGTTTAGGCCAAGCCTAGGAAGACGGCTGATCTTAAGTAATAGAACTAGAGTGAAATAATTGCAACATCAGTTAGCGCGATGCGCTGAAGATGAGTTAGCCCCATGCGTGAGAGATAAAGCAAACCTAGTGGCCCTCAAGTTAGGTCCACTAATAAAAAATTTTGCAATGCGGCAGCTACAAGTAGCAAGCCATTGCTGTTTTAATTCAGGAACCCACATGTTCGTCACTTTATTACTTGAACAGAGAAGATGTATAAAGTATCTCAGTCCTTAACAAATTTTGACACAGTCAAGGGATTAGCCAGCGAATTCAGCACAGAAAAGCTGTCTGTACAGAAAACAAAGTTTTTATCTGTAACAGTGAGATTCAATGCCTCAATTTTGCTTCCGCTTGAAAAACTGTGCAGTATCTAAGCTGAGCAAAGAATGAAAGAATGTAGCTCTGGAAAGAACAGAATTGGTTATATGGCAAGAAGGAGAGTTGATACCATAACTCCTCATCAGTTCTCTACCAACCTTCATTGAGGTAACATCTTTGAGGTTTAAAATTGAATTTTTGCTGTGTAACAATTATTGTTAAAAATCTTTATAAATATAAATTGTTCTTCACAATTAATTTACTAGTTTTCAAACTAATAAATAAGTGTATAAAATAAAACAATCTAACGTGAATGGAACTAAACGTCGCTCTAATGCGACGTTAACAGTGATACCGTTCAAAACTCAAAAACAAAAAACATACGATGAAACAAGTTTACAACAAATGATTAGAGAAAATCAACGCGTGATTAACTCTCTACAACATAACAGTAATATGTCTGGCTCAACATCAACAAATTTATCAACAAAAAACTCATTCAACAATCTAGTTGATGATGATGGTAACGGTATTGAGTTTGATCTCGATTCTGAGATTCATTCAAAAAATAAAAATAACAAAGTTATTATAACACCTATAATAATACAAAACATCACTGAAAACAAATTGAGGGATATTCTCAAACAACTTAACATTAATAAATTTTTGATTAAATTATGCAGCATTGGGATAAAAATTTCACTACACATTCAGTTAGATTACAACAATCTACGTAAACAACTGACAGAAGCGAATATAGAGCATTTTACTTATCGTTCTCCATCAGAAAAAATATTAAAAGTAATATTAAACGGTCTACCCAAAAAAATTAGTACGGATGAGATTAAAGAAGTACTCACTGATAATGAATACACTAATAAAGACATAAACAGTGACGATATCATCGAAATAACTGAACTTAATCCTAAAGCAGGCTCGATGCAAAATGGTCTTTATCTAATCAAATTTAATGCAAATAACATAAAATTCCAGATTATAAAAAAGATAAAAAGTCTCAACCATATAATTGTATCATTTCGGATACACACTCCAAGGAAAATTTCTCCAACGCAATGTCGCAGATGCGGTATGTATGGCCATGGTACATCCTACTGCTATTAAAATACTAAGATGTCTCAAATGTGGTGACCCTCATGATACGTTACAATGCAAAGTTTTAGATGCCAATTTGAAATGCTGCTTGTGTCAAGGAAACCATATGGCAAACTCACCCAACTGTCCAAAGTTGAAGGAATACATCCTCATACAAGAAAACATCAAAATTAAACGGAATATAAAAAGTAACAATATAAATAATATTAGGGGATCTTCAATACGGCCTCCTCCGAATTCGTTTAATGCTGAAACATTTCCGGAACTTACTTCACCTCGGCCAACACAGATGCATCAGTCTTGGAATTCAATATTTAATAATAAACCATCAAATTCTAATTATAGTGTAAACCAAAACAAATTGGCTGCCGCAAATGAATCTGGACAGGTAAACTCTTCAAAGGATTCTTTATTTACGTATGAAGAAGTTTTGACTCTGGTAAGTGATATGGTCTCGAGTCTTTCAGTTTGTAAGACAAAAGCGGAACAATTTTCTGTTTTAACTCGCCTAACTGTAACCTATCTCTATAATAATGTTAAATAATGGTTCTGCGAATCTGAATAATAACGCATTAAATATTTTTATCTGGAATGCGCAAAGTATAAAAAATAAGGCAAATGAAACATTCTCTTACATGAAAAATCTTAATGTGCATGTTGCCATAATTTCGGAAACCTGGCTAAAAGACGATGTTTCACTCTTTGACCCGGAATTTAAAGTGTATAATTTAAATAGAAAATCGAGTGGCTATGGTGGTGTTGCTATTATAATTAAACGAAATATTCAACACTGTTTGCTACCCACTTTGAATTTACAAGCTATAGAGGCTTTTGCAATAGAACTTATTACAATTCGTGGTAAAATAAAACTCATAGCCGCTTATTTTAAAGGAGGAACATCCAATATAATTCTAAACAGATTTAAATCAGACATACAATACCTTACATCATTCCAAACTAATTTCATTTTAGGTGGAGATCTGAACGCTAAACATCCGCATTGGAATTGCTACAGAAATAATAGAGCTGGGACAATCTTATACAACGAAATGTTAGATAGTAAATTTGTTATTAAATTTCCAAGTTCTCCAACACATTTTAATCACAATTCAAAATATGGATCTACTCTGGACATAGCTCTGACAAATTGCCCACAATTCATTCATAATATGAAATCTCGCCCTGATTTAAGTTCTGACCACCTTCCGGTACATTTTCAATTGGACTGCAATCCCCAATATTATGAGGGTTTTTGTAGATCTAATTATTCTAAGGCAAATTGGCAACTATATAAATCATGCATTAATAACAATCTAAATCTAACTAGCGAATCTCCAATTCGAAATATTAAATCATGTAGCGATATAGATGAGCTAGTTGGTAATTTAAATAATATCATCTTATCTGCCAAAGATAAGTGCGTGCCATGTAATATACCTATATCAAAAAATATTGAATTCAAAATCCCAGAAGCAACCAAAATGTTAATTCGGCTTAGAAACACTCGTAGACGCCAATGGCAACGTTCTCGTGATCCTATGCTTAAAACTATTGTTAACGAGTTGCATCAACGCATCAAGGCTGAATTTCAAATTCTGAGAAATAATAAATGGCATAATATTATTGAAGAAATCCAAAATGACCGTAATAAAAATAAAATGTGGGCAGTCAGTAAAAACCTGCGACAACGAAGTAAACAAATACCCCCCTTATTTGATAAAGAAAACCATATTTCGATTACTAATATTGAAAAATGTGAATCCTTCGCAGCACAATTTGCTGCAATTCATAATAAAGACAATCACAATCAATCTACTTTTGCCCAACATATATCTTCAGAAGTCAATAGTTTTCTATCTACTCATGCCGGATTGTTATCGTCCCATGAATTTGATATGACAACTCCTAAAGAGATAAAGCAAGTCATCAGATCTATCAAGCCACGTAAATCTCCTGGGTATGATACAATAAATGGTATATTAATTAAGATTCGCGTGAAGTTTATCCTAAACTATCCTAAAAAACAAAAAAAAAATTAGGATCGTTTAGGAAAAACTTCACGTCTTTGCACAAATGTGTGAAGTTTTTCCTAAACTTTAATAGCTTTGCATGTGTTCGTGATTATAATATACTTAATTCGAATTAACCGATGATCAGCATTATATAAAGAAGAAAACGCGATTCGAATTACATAGTAAATATAGCCCAAACCTAGACTTTCCTAAAATGAGAACATCATCATTTGAATAATAAATAAAAATAAAGCGAAATACCTGGTGTACTTTTATATGGGATTGTTGTTTGGTGCCGTAATATGATTTTGTTATACTAAACACTCTTAGTCTCTATAACTTTTCAAATGATGATGTTTTTCTGTTAGTTTACATCCACAGTTACTCATAAATATACTTAGTATTTTTGGCCGGTTTTTCTAAGTTGCGGAAAATGCTTAGGAAATCAACGCAAGTAATATACGGAAGCCGTAATATGATTTTGTTATACTAAACACCCTTAGTCTCTATAACTTTTCAAATGATGATATTTTTCTGTTAGTTTACATTCACAGTTACTCAGAAATACACTTAGTATTTCGTGCCGGTGTTTCTAAGTATCGCAAAGCGTTCGGAAATTGGACGTATGGTATTGAACATTGGTATTTTTATCAACATAAATTATCATACAGAAATTAATAATGGAATATTGAAAAAATATTACATGATAATAATAAGACGTATGAATACAAAAGTTTTAATGTCCTTTACTTAATGAGTAATGTATAATTTTTTCGTTAATGCGTAGTTTTACTTATACATTCTCACAATTTGTTGTTTTTGTGATTTTAAGAAAGTGTAGGAAGAAATTCACATTCATTAATTAA
This sequence comes from Tipula vernalis, assembly GCA_958295665.1. NCBI lineage: Eukaryota > Metazoa > Arthropoda > Insecta > Diptera > Tipulidae > Tipula > Tipula vernalis. The sequence goes on along the minus strand of OY282560.1, from coordinate 300,545,793 downwards.
GAACCTTCCTATAAAAGGGCATATATTTATTTCTTATTTATTTAACGCTTGTATGAAATTCTCTTATTTTTCCAAACATTGGAAAATGGCAAAAGTTATACCAATTTTAAAACCCGGAAAAGATAAATCTAAACTATCCAGCTATCGACCAATAAGCCTATTAAATTTACTTGGAAAAATTTTCGAAATACTTCTCAAAATTCGTTGTAACGAATTTATTAAAATTAAAAATATCCTACCAGATGAACAATTCGGCTTTCGTGATGAGATTTCAGCTCAACATCAGGTGCTTCGCATTTATCAACATGTCAGATCTGCATTCAACCAAAAACAATCGACGGGTCTTATCCTATTTGACATTGAAAAAGCATTCGATCGTGTTTGGCATATGGGACTTATTTACAAACTAATTCAATTTAATTTCCCAATTTATCTCATTAAAATCATTTATAATTATCTCAATGAAAGACGGTTTTTCGTCTATATGTCTAATGAGAAATCGAATGTACATCACATTGATTGCCGTTCTATCACCAATTCTTTATAATCTGTACATGGCAGATATTGGGAAATTTTTTTCAAATATCCATTTTGCCCAATATGCCGATGATACAGCAATCTTTACGTCATCTACCGATCCCAATATCGTAATAAATAACTTAAAAATTAACATGAATACATTATCTAGCTATTGTGCTCAATGGGATATCAAATTAAACCCGTCCAAAACCCAAGCAATATTTTTTACCCGGAGGAGAGCAACTAGATTTTTACCTGGGGGTCTTCACGTGATAGTAGATGACACTCCTATTGAATGGTGTAATAAAGTCAAATACCTAGGCCTCTGGTTTGATCAAAAAATGTTATTTCAAAATCATACTGAACATACAATTGAAAGAGCACATAAATTAACCAGAATTTTATATCCATTATTATGCCGTAACTCAAAATTATCTGAGAATAATAAACTCCTAATTTACAAAATGATAATTAGGGCAACAATCACGTATGGTAGCCAAATCTGGAGCCAAGCAGCCTATACACATAAAAAGAGATTACAGATTGTACAGAACCGTTGTTTGAAAATTATAAGAAATCTCCCCCGCAGATATCCAACAATCGACTTGCACCACACTGAATGCAATATTGAGACTTTATCAACTTATATTTCCAGATTAAACCAAAAATTCTCTATGTCATGTTTATATTCGGAAAACACTTTAATTAGAAATTTGATTTCTTAACTTTTCATGTTTATTATTTATTGTTTTAAATTATATACAGTAAGGTTTTTCTAAATAAAATTTTTCCTTAAATACTTTCTCTTTAATTTACAAAATATTTTAAATTATAAAATAAATAAATAAAATTTAAATGTAAATAATTTAACTAAGTTGTACGTAATGTTAAATTACAGAGCTCTAAAAATGTTTTATAATAAAAAAAAAAAAAAAAAAACCATAACTCCTGTAATGGCCCTACAAGCAATAATTTGTAAACCATTAAGTTTAATAATTGTAGCCTTTAATTTAAACATAGGCCACCAAACCAAGGAAGCATAAGATAACATTGGTAAAACCAACGATTTATAGATGAAACACACCATTTTGGGAGTTAAACCCCAGAGGCTCGCCCACGATTTTTGAAGTTTATACTCAAGGTGAAAATTCCAGGAAAGTTTACTCTCCAAGGAAACACCAAAATGCTTAACGTGGCTGGATCTGTTAATTGGCCTCTCGAAAAGAACGGGCACAGTTTTCGAAGGATTGACGTGTAAATCCTTCACGACTCCACAATACATAACGCATTCTGCGTTAAGTCGGATAACACATTCAGGTGCTTTCCAGCGACAATAATAACAAGATCGTCAGCGTAGCTTTGAGCAAAAAAGCCTGATTGCTGAAGTTTCACAAGTAGATCATCAATCAGCAAAAGCTATAACAGGGGTGAGAGCATACCTCGCTGAGGACAACCTTTAGCAACTTTGACCGAGAATGAAGCCTTATCCAAGTCAACTTCAACAATGCGAGAGTTGAGCATAGAATCAGCCATTAGTAATCGATGAAAACGATGTATTGTCAAAGGCTCCTGCAATACCCAGAAAAATACCGACAAGAAACTCTTTATTATTTAGGGATCTCTCGATCCTAGTGACAAGTTTATGTAGAGCCCTTTCACAGGACTTACCTACTCTATAAGCATTTTAAGCATATTGCATATTCCCTAACGCTTTAAGAAATGTTGAGGACAGACTGATGGGCCGAAATGCTTTGGGGTCAGTGTAATATGATTTGCCAGCCTTCGGTAAAAAAAAACAACGTTGCTCTTGCACCAAACATGAGAAACAATGCTAAAAGCAATGCACGCTTTAAAAAGGTGGAGCAGGTGGTGCTTAATAATAGGAAAACCATGCTGTAATTCAGCCGGAAAAATCCTATCAGGACCACCTGATTTGTACGGTTCAAAGGAGAAAATACTCCAACGCAGAACATCGAACCAAATTAACCGATCCGCTAATTCCCAGTCGGGAGCTTCATTGCAATTCTTTACAGCACCTGTACAGCAGGCATGGTGAATTGCTTGTAGAAGGAGATTGAGATATTTTTTTAATATTAGAAAAATATAAATTGCAGATAAGGTCGTTTTCGCCGACAAGAACACTTAACAAGGGCCGTAGTTGAAAGGATTAATGAATCAACCTACAGGGTGGGCCAAATAAATTTTTTTTTTTAAATGCAATAAAACAAAAAGTTCTGAATATTTTTTCAAATTTCATTGTAAAGAACAATCCTTCCGATTAATTATGGAATACTATTTCATTCATATGACTGCCTCGGCTGGCCTTGACGTACCCCATACGGTCGGTCCAATTTTTGAGCACATTTTTGATGGTATGCGGCATTATGTCTTCAATGGCAATGCGAATATTGTTCTTGAGAGCGTCAATCGTTGCTGGTTTATCGGCGTAACACTTATCTTTGACGGAACCCCAAAGATAATAGTCCAACGGCGTCAAATCACAGCTCCGAGGCGGCCAAATCACATTAGCATTTCGGCTGATAATTCGATCTTCGAAGACAGTGCGCAAAAGATCAATTGAAACGTGTGCTGTGTGGCACGGAGCGCCGTCTTGTTGAAACCAAATGTTGCCTATGTCCTCCTCTTCAAGTGCCGGGAACAAAAAATCGTTTATCGTGGCGCGGTAGCGCTCACCATTGACAGTAACGGCGGCTCCTTGCTCATTTTCAAAGAAAAATGGCCCTGATGCCACCGGACCAAAATCCGCACCAAACAGTCACTCGTTGAGGATGCATCGGCTTCTCTACGATCACGTGCGGGTTCTCCGTGCCCCAAATGCGACAATTCTGCTTGTTTACATAGCCGCCAAGATTGAAATGCGCCTCATCCGAAAAAATGATTTTTTTGCCAAGATTTTCGAAGTAATGTTTCAATATTTCCCAGCGTTGTTCAAGCGAATACACAACCATTTTCGTTCAGCGGAAGGATAAAACTAACTTTCTGTCAAATCAAAAGTGACATAACCCTTACCATACTCAAAATAACCGCTAGTTCAAAAAAAAAAAGTTAGATGGTCCACCCTATATTTGCGGCGCTGACACTCCAACAGAATCAACAACTAAGCCTCCAAATATTGATCCATCAGAAGCAATAACTAACAAACTAAAAAACATTTGCCTTAGCAGCCGCCCAAATGATGGGGTAATATCCAAAGCTATTACCCAGTCGAAGATACGGAATCAACAAGATACGAGATTCTTATATCTTGCCAGATATTATTAACAAAACTGTACCACTTAGAATTTCAATTCATCTATCCAGACTGGACGGTAGTCTGGCGGATGTGGCGCGGGGGACAATAAGTCAAATGATTTTCATCGGCTCCGCAACCTATCACAGCACCCACTTTCTGTTCACTGTGCTGGTCATGTTTTAGGCAGAGGTAGGGGGTGGGTTGTCACGAACGGATGTATAACAGATATATCCAGGAGAGACTCGCAAGTGCATGTACGACCTCCACGCGGTGGCTACTGGTAACTAGGAATTTTCCTGGGCTAATGTACAGCGCTGAAAGAGTAAACCTTACACAAATCCTCAAGTCACGGTGGAACAGCTTATGCCAAGGAATGAATGGTTAGTGGGTAAACTAATCTCTAATATGCGGAGTCTGGATACCAGGCGACCTCCAATTTTAATCAGCCCTACCCTCGTATACGGATCTCTGCGAAGGTGGACCGTTTATTTTTCCGAAACTCGTGGGAACCAATGAACACAAATAAAATAAAATCAAAAGAGACAGGCGTTCTCGAAAAGCCAACAGGTACAACGGATGGTGGCTCAAACCTTAAAGGTGGAGTCACCAACGAAGAAACAATAAGGATCTTGTAGGCTGCAAAAAGGCAGCTTGGACCGTAAAGGGCAAGCTACCTTCACAGTAGGTTCGGTAAACGCGGCCTTGGCACCTAAGCGGGTGACTGGCGCGAAAGTTATCCCTGAGGCTAAGCGGCGGTACAGGAACCAACGTTAGGCGCAGAGGATATTAGATAGGCTGGCTGTCACCCCTGAGGGGTTGCTAACGAAGGAACAGAAGGGATCTCTGGCATGGGCAAAGGTTACCTTCTTAGGCGACAATTCGGGGAGGGTACCAGCAGAGTCGAAAAGACAGCGGTCCCAAGACAAACTGGAAGCTCGGGATAGTAAGCGACCCAGAATGCAGGGAGCCCAAGGAGATACTAGGATGCACGGGGCAAAACTGTTCAGTGACGTCCTTAAAGAGCATCCTAGGGCTAGTGTTTATCGCACTAAATTCCGTTTTCCTAACGGTCCTCGGAGAAAATCCGGGGAGACCTTTATCGTCTGGCCGTAGCTAAGGTAGGAGAAATGTAGTGAGGCGCGAAGCTCGCAATGGTTGACAGGGACGAGATCCCTAGCAGACCAAGGGCACGCGTTTGGCTGCCAATCGAGCCATCCTGTCCGGATGAAAAAATGCGCATAATTCGGGCAAGAAACGTTAATCTTCCGACGAACATTTGGAAGATCATTAAACAAGAGGAGGCGAAAGGAGGATCTAGGTTGTCCATTTTAGTGGTGAACAAAGAGTCCCAAGCCCCTCTAGCTAAAAATAAGGGGGTAATCGGCTTCGGTTTCGGGGCAATTACCCTAAAGGTGTTTAGAAAGGATGAGGTCGAAGAATTGTGGAAGATCTACCAGGGGAAGAGCAGGGGGAAGCTGCTAACACGCTGGACATTGGGAGCTCAGCGATGGAGCGATTGACGGCTATGGGTAGTCGCCTATCCCTGGACTCGAACGATGAAGATCGGGTCGTGTCGATGGGGGAGGAGGGTAGCATAAAGAGCCAACACGGAGCACCGGAAGGGAGCGTCAGGATTGATGACGTCTCCCTAGGACCGAGAGATTAAACCCTGCCGCGATAGCGGAGGGTATATGAAGGAAGGTAAATTGATCTGTTTATGCTGAGCACGGTTCAGATTAATCTTCACCATTCTAAGGCTGCTTCGGCAGCCCGGAAAGCCTTCAGGAATCCTAGAAGGACTAACTGGAACAAATACGGGGAAGTGTTAGTAGGACCCTTACCGACCGATGCTCCGAAGCCCCCAGCCACAGAGAAGGAGCTGGATTTCCTGGTGGGGGAAATCACAAGCGCCTGCAACTTGTCCTTGGACACTGCTTGCCCCAAGATAATACCTAAAGGGAAGCAGAAACCGGTATGGTGGTCCAGGGAGTTGGGAATCCTTCGTTCAGGGTGTAGGAAAGCATTCAATAGAGCAAAAGGCTCTAGGGAAGCTCAGGACTGGGACTCCTATAAGGAGCATCTTAAAAAGTATAAAAAGGAAATAAGGAAGGCGCGGAGGAAGTCTTGGAGACTATTATGTGATAAAATGGAAGGTGTTTCGGAGACTTCGCGCCTCAGGAAAATCTTATCTAAGAGTCTAACGAGCCCTAGTTACTTAATTAAACCAGATGGGCTGTGGACAACGTCTAGTGGGGAATCATTGGCGCTTCTATTGGATACCCATTTCCAAGGTAGTGTGGGTGTGTCGACGGAGCTTGGTAAGAATAGGGAAAAATTATCGACGGGGTGCCCGGAGAAAATCGTGTGCCAAAACAGGATCTATGGGCACTAAACGGCTTTAAACCCTATAAATCGGCCGACCATTCTCCCATGGCTGGAGGTGATCTTCAGGGGGTGTCTAAAACTGAATTATATTCCTAGGAAATGGACGAAAGTTAGGGTGATTTTCATCCAGAAAACGGGGAAGAATTCACAGGCCTACCCAAAGGACCTAAGACCTATAACTCTATCATCCTTTCTGTTGAAAACATTGGAAAGACTGATCGATGTGTACATACATGCAAAAATAAAACCCAGTAATTGGGCGAATTCTCAGCATGCGTACTGGAAAGAGAGATCTGTGGGCACGGCTCTGCATTCCCTAGTGCGAACAATTGAGCAATCAATCCACTCGAAAGAGTACTGTATGGTAGCCTTCCTCGATATAGAGGGCGCCTTTAACATAGTCAGGACGGAGGCAGTTCGGGAAGGACTGTCTTTCTTAGATGTGGACTACCCCTTAGGGAGGTTGATAAATCAGATGCTAGAATGCAGGATTATTAACGCGGATATGGGGGAATCCACCATCAGGAGGCGAATAGTTAGAGGAACTCCGCAAGGTGGTGTCCTATCAGCTCTTCTCTGGAACATAGCTATCAATGGATTACTTTTGGAACTGGAGAGGGAGGGAATAGGGGTGATAGCGTATGCAGATGACGTAGCGATCGCGGTTTCGGGGAAGTACCTAGGCACAATTAAGGAAGTCATGCAACACGCGCTCCTAATCATTACAAAGTGGGCCAGCAAATGTGGGCTGGGTATAAATCCATCCAAAACAGAGCTGGTACTCTTCACCAAGAAATATAAAATTCCGGTAGTCGCCCCTCCTACCTTAAATGGCACGGCACTGGCCTTTACTGATATGGCAAGGTTTCTGGACATAATCTTGGACAGTAAGCTAAATTGGATGCCCAATATTTTAGAGAGAGTAAAGAAGTCCACCATGGCTCTGTACTCATGTAAAAACGCCGTCGGTAGGAGATGGGGTCTAAAACCAGAGCTGGTACACTGGCTCGTCACCGCTGTAGTCAGACCGTTTCTGATGTACGGGGTGAGTGTGTGGTGGCCAGCACTAGACAAGAAAACTTATAAGAATAAGATAGAGAAGGTACAGAGAACGGCCTGCTTGCTTATAAGCGGGGCACTGAGGACAACCCTTACACGTGTTCTGGAGGCTATGTTCTACCTTCTTCCTGTCGACATCTTTGGTAAGCAGAGAGCGGCAACTACGGCTGCACGACTCTCTGCCGTGTTTGAGTGGAAATGTCTTCAGACGGGCCACTCGACGATTGGCAGGTCGCTAATGGCAGGTGTGAAGAATAGTGACTACACGGTACCGATTGTATGCTTTGAAAAAGGTTTCCGGACTCTTCTCCCCTCAAGGGAATCCTGGGGGAACAGGTCAATAACAGAAACTGGAAGTATACAATTCTACACTGACGGCTCCAAGCTAGACGGCAAAGTCGGGGCAGGAGTCTATTGTGACAAATTAAATGTGAATATATCCGTTCGTCTTCCTGATCACTGCAGTGTGTACCAGGCGGAGGTGGTAGCGATTGAGGAAGCGCTAACTTGGTTGAAGCATAATGTCATATCCACAAGGGATATAACAATATATGTGGACAGTCAGGCGGCAATCAAGTCGCTGAAATCAGTTTCTCTGACGTCCGTGGTGGCATTGAAGTGCCGCTCATCTCTTAATGAGATGAGTGAGCATTTCAATATCCAGATTTTTTTTTTTTTTTTTTTTTTTTTCGTCCCTGCCCAAAAGCGGCTAGCACTACGACCTAAAAGATCTTTTGTGCTGTTGGGTACTGTTACTCCAGGAGCTTCTCCACCTCTCTAATAAAGGCGAGAATGCTATTTATAGAGGCCAATTTACATTTCCCCGGGGTCAGATACCTCTCTTCAAAATGAATCCACCTCCGTGTGCACAGAGCAACACACTCACATAGTATGTGTTCTGCGGTTTCTGTCTCTTCCAAACAGAGTCGGCACTCCGTCTCTGTGGACAGGTTCATTTTGTTCAAATGATATCTCAGGTTACAGTGACCTGAGAGAAAACTCACAAGTTTCCTAATATTTCCTTTGCTGAAATTGATCGCCAAATTTTTGTGGTGAAATGGTCTGATCAAAGATTTGGCTTGTCTAAGGCCGGGAATACAGTTCCAATAAGTCAAGCACTGTATTTTTTCCCATTTACTGATTGTGTAGGTTGCAGAAGCCCACGGGATACCACAAAAAGGCTCAGGGCCAATGAGTGTAGTCGACGAGCCTGCCCGTGCAAGTTCGTCGGCTATCTCATTTCCAGTGATGCCCATGTGACCAGGCACCCACCACAACCTTACTTTGTTTTGACAAGAGAGAGATTGTAGCAGTTTATAACAACTTTGAACCGACTTGGAAAGCAAGCAGTTAGAAGCCAATGCTTTCAGTGCTGCTTGGCTGTCAGACAAAATGTGGATGGATGCGCCTTTAAGACCTTTGGTCATAATAATAGAGGCGCAGATTTCGATGGCGTGAATTTTGGCTAGAAAAACACTGGGGTAAGTACCCAGTGATTTCGATATTTTGTGATTGGGTCCAAAGACACCAATGCCGACTCCACTATCCATTTTTGATCCATCAGTGTACCAGACTAGGCTGTTAGGTTCCATCTGCGGTAACCCAGTATCCCAGTCTGTTCTATCGGGGATTGTTACCACGAAATTCCTGCCAAAGCAGAGTTCTTTCGGCATAACGTCCGGGACACTAAAGAACATATTCAGGTCTGGAAGTTCATTCAAAATGTCCAGGTGACCCATATGGTCATCATGACTGTATTGATTCGCGAGCTTCAATCTAGCTGCACAGGTAGCAGCTGATTTTTTGACGTGGATATGAAGTGGAGTGAGCCCGATGAGAGCTTCCATTGCCGCCGTAGGGCAGGTGCGCATAGCACCTGTAATTCCGAGACATGCTAGTCTCTGTAATGAGGTCAGCTTGTTCATAATAACTTTTTGCTGTACCTTAGGCCACCAAACTATTGCCCCATATGTTACAATTGGCCTCACTATCACACTGAAAAAATAAACTAGGTAATATTAACAAAAATCGTGTTTAATATTAATATAAATTTGGGTAAAGAGAATATTCTGTTATATTAAGTAAGGTACTTTTGTTAAAATTAAATTTAAATTGAAATAACAAAACTTTTCTTAATATTAAAAAAATTTATTAAAATGTATCAGTTGTTTATTTTTTTGGTGACGTCACGATTACAAAAAAATTTAAAATTAATTTTGTATGGGTAACAAAAGTCGTGGTAAAATTTGGAGAAATTTTTAAAAATTTTAAAAATTGTTTGTTAATTTATCTACATATTTATTAATTCTTAAAAATATTTTGTCTTTTTTTAAAAATAATATTCGTACAATTAAGAAGTCTTTGTAATTTTAATGGAAGGATTTAGAAAAATTAAAAAAACATTTCTTGATTTATTTAAATATTTATTTAATATAAAAAAAACTATATAATATGTATATATATATATATATATATATATAATATATATATATATATATATATATATATATATATATATATATATATATATATATATATATAATATATATATATATATATATATATACATATATATATATATATATATGTATATATATATATATATATATATATATATATATATATATATATATATAATATATATATTTATATATATATATATATATATATATATATATATATATATATATATATATATATATGTATATATATATATATATATATATATATATATATATATATATATATATATATATATATATATATATATATATATATATATAATATATATATATATATATATATATATATTACAAATATAAAATAAAATAATATTTAATAAAAATAATTCATAAATGCTTATGCTTATATTATGTATCTATAAATATTTGCATATTTGTATATACATATTAAACTTAAATTTGTACTGTAATCTATTCGTTTATAAATGTACAAAAAATTCATTAGTTTTAATTAATTCAATTTAATTTTAAATCTTATTTTTAATCAAAATTTCAACCCTCATATATGTATAAGTAACACGTATTAGTAGCAAATTATTTAATGATCTATTTTATTATTTTGTAATTCCTTTATTAGAAGCTGAACATCACAACTAATTATTTCATCTTTTAGATTTATGTTATAAAAATAAACTTGTATAAACTGCCATACTTTTTGGCAAGCCTCGGGATACTTTAAATTAAAGACAAAAAATATTTTAAATACTATGTCTATTGCCGTTTGAACGTTTTGTACTATATATTTGATGTCATCAAAGTATATTAGTATTTTGGTTGGTTCCGTGATTTTCTCCCCCTCTATTGCCATAAAAGGTTGGATACTTTTAATTTCATTTTTTTTTCGTTCAAGAAAATAATTCAGTTCTGCTCCAGTTCGGTAATGCAGGCAAAACGATTCTTGAGAATCACGTATTGAAAATTTCTTATTTTTGTGTCGTCCTTGATCAGAACGTACGCTTTTTGCGAAATGGGGTTTTAAAACTGCAGACAGTATGTAAAATATTGCCGCGCATTTCCCCTCTATAAGTAAGCAGACAATATTACTTATTAATACATTAAAGAAAATTGTTACTAATTACTATATGGTATACATACTTTCCGAAATATCTTCGCTGTGAGCCAGTATTTCGGTTAAAATTTCCTTTGATGAATGATCTTTAATTTTTTTAGCATAAATTTTAAGGATTTTTTTTTGAAAATTTTCATATTCATCGAAAATTTTTTTAGTATCGTTGTACATGGCATTGAAATCTATGTCAATCTATAATAAACAAAATATCTTATTATTATAATCGAATAAAAGTGTTGGATTTTAGTATTACCAGTTTATATCCCTCCACATTCTTGTAATATGGCCAAAGTTCCATAATTGCGGCGGTTGAATTTGCTTTATTAATTTGCTCCAGTCTGATACATGTGCTACCTTTCCAGTGGATTATTAATTCCGCTGCTGATAGGCTTTGATATTTTAAGGCCCTGATGTGGTCGTTAGCAGATGAATTATGTTCAATCGTAATTTTTTTATTAAATGTGGGCATTTCTATCGCGTCGTCTGATGTGGTGGCTTCTTTTGAGTTGTATGATGGGCGAGCATATCCGTACACCAAGCCACTGGTCTTAAATTTATTCTTCCTGTTGTGATATTTTGTATATAGTCTGCCTGATGGCGCTGCATTTTTACGTTTTTGATAATAGTATACCTAATTAAAAATAAAAATAATTAATATCACATTTTACATTTTAATTGGGTACAATATAATCGTATTTTATTTGATCTAGGAATCGGATTTGAAATAGGAATTCGAATTTGTGAAAATATTAATTTGGTTTATAAAAAAAAAAGAAATTTGCATTTTACTTACTTCTTCTTCTGAAGGAAATTTTAATTTTATTTCTGAAGCAATTTCAGCACAAGCATCGGTTGTTAAGGGCACCTTTTTTTCAATATAGTAGTCTACTATAAGGTCGGCTAATATTTTTCTACTTTCTTCATTTAGAGATTGATGTTGTGCGTAATACGATACAATCATGTTCCCTTCAATTTTGTTATTTAATATAAATCGTAAACTGCAGTCAATATTATAATCAATTTTACCGGTTGACGTGGATGAAATTGGCGACAGAGGAGTAGTGCAGTTTGATAAAAATGACGAAACTGTTGTGGTTGTACTAGAATTATTCTCTTTATTGCAGTTTATAGTAATTCCTAAACTTCGTTGCCAATTCAATAATTCGAACTCAAAGTCGATTTGTATTGCGGAAGTGAAATTTACTAAAAGTTTATCCATTTGCCGTAAGCTCATCCTTTTTAAATGGTTTATTGAAATTTCTTGCTCTAGAATTGAATAATAATTTTGTTAATTTGTTAAGTTCAATATTCGTATTTATAAATAAAACTTACCATTTAAATGATTATAAAGGTGCACCAAATTCCATGATGTTAGTAAATTCAGCAACTCGGTTTGGGATGGTTCTAATTGACTATCATTTGGTATAATATAAATTGTATTTATGGTTTCTGTCAACGAATTCGACTCTTCGTTTTCAATGCAGCTTCCCGGTTCGATATTTATATTAATTATTTCTTCATTATTTTCATTAACTGCAAACGACGAATCCGTTGCACAGCATTCAGATAATTCAGTTGAAGTTTGCATTCTTTACTTTAAAAATTAAATAATGAATTTAATAATTTATTTTTAATATTTGTACAAATTTTTAGGTCGGATCATGGAACATCCACTGTAAACTTTTGATATTTCAACAGGAGGTCCAACGAAGTCTTCAATATTTATGAGTGCTAATGATTGGGAAGAGGAATTCAAATTCACCTGAAAAGATCTGTAATGTGGATTATATTCGTCGACTTTTACCTCGGTACAAAGTAATTGTATTTGTATGTTATTAAGTGCCACAATTTCCAATATTTTGAAAATTTGCAGCGTATCATGATTATATTTAAAGAGGCAATAATTTGCTTTATATAACACGGATTTATAAACAATCATTGAAAAACATACTATATTGCAATTAGATAGATTAAGTTGAGTGTTAATAAATTCTTTATAATTACTATTGATGATGCTACTTTGATCAATTTCAAAAAAGTCGTTTGTTTTATTTGTTATACTATAAGCAAATTTAAATTGGTATTTTTTCGATAAGGAGAAGCATATGTTTTTTCTAGAAGTAATAGATTTGCTATATAATTTAAACTCTCGATGTTTTCCCTCGAATCTCATACTCCAGAAGTGTCGAGGAGGGCCGGAATAGTAAATTACTGTGGGATAGTGTGTCAAAAAGTGATGTTTTGGCTTAAGGTCGTCTTTAAAAAGACTAATGTATTCCGAATTGTGATATTTAATTTTTTCTTTTAAAATCAAAATAGTTGGTTTTGGAATTTCTTTAAGTAATAGTATATCATTTAAATCAATTAAATTTAATATAAAACTCCATACTTTGTCATTTGTTGGAACAAGATCTCCGATTATCAATGAAAGAAAATGTATAAATGTCATCATTTCTCGAGCACACATTTTGAAATGAAAATTTGACAAATGCAGTTTAGTAATTACCGGAGATATATTTTTAATTTCAATGGAACCGTAATTAAAATATTGTTTCCGTTGGTTTAAAATTTCAAGAGTGAAATATTTCTTTTGATAAATAAAATATTGAAACACGTGACTTAAATCGTAATGCAGAACGCCCTCGTAAAAGTCATGCATTAAATCCACTGAATAGTTCGATGTAACGTCAAACGACGGGATTTGCTTGAAAATAGATTCGCGTTGTATACCAGAAAACTAAGGATCGCTTTCAGCAACATCTGCGGCATAATTAGCTTTATTTCTTGCGCTAGATGGATTTTCTTCACAAAGTTGTTTTGTGTTAGACTTGGGTTCTTTACATAACCTACAAAATGAATTAGCCGAAAATGAGCTGTTAAAATCAAGCACAGAATTCAGACCCAAATTGTCTCCTAAAACTTAACCTAATATAAAGCGAACATGTTTATAACCTTTACTTGTGTTGATTAAAATTTCAGACTCCTCCAACAATTTGAGTTCTTGGACTAATTCCTTAAGGCATAAGGTATTGCCATGCTGCTTTAGATCAACAGATTTTATTGAAGCGGCTAAAAATATATTTTCAAGTTTTGAGCTATTTTGAAGAAATGGAAAAGAATAATATATATTAGATACAGATTTTGTTTTGGCGTGAGAGCCTAATGGGTTATTGACCTCAAAATCATCAATGTATAGGAAGTATGGAATCATTAATTGAGAACACCCATTTCGTTTTTCTTCCCAAAGTCTACCTTGAACAAAATTTGACAATTTACATTCTACTAGTCTCAATTTTTCAATTTCATCTAAACAATTCAGTAAGCAATCATTATTTTCAAAAAATTTTCTAAACTGGAATTGTATCGGTAAAAGACTACCTACAGTTTTTGATTCATCAAAACCGAATTCACCATTATTTAATCCTGGTACTATTTCATTATTAATATTAAACTGTTTAATTGGTGCTGTTAGATCAATTTGTTGTAGAACTTTATAAAATAGGTATTCGGTACCAATATCAATAAAAGGGTTTTCACAAAAACTGAAGAATTTTCTATGTTTCGAGTAAATCTCGGGAAGATTTTGATGAAATAAAATTTTAATTGCATTAAGTATAGGCGCCAAAATAGAATAAATAATTGAAGTTTGAATTTCTATGACATCACATTTCGTTAAATTATTTTTATTATGTAATCCTAATACAAAGTTAGTAACCTGCTTTCAATTGATCCTTTTATTAAAATAAAATTGAATTCTTCATTTTCTCTATTTTTTGTTGACGTATTATTATTCGATTGTTTAGATGGAGCAGTACATAACGATTGGACCGTGTTATCACAAGATATAGAACGATTAGAATCGTCACATAAGCTTATTAAATTGTTATCGACATTATTAGAATGATGTTCGAGATGCTTCAAAAGAGCGTGCCTGCGAAATGCTCTAACGTTTTGAAAAGTACCTGAACAGTTACTTTCTACGCAATGAAATACATCATATGTGCCCAGCTTATGTACTTTTCGGAGATGGATTATCAAATCTCTAATGGGACTATAGATTTCTGAACATTTGAAACACTTCATATTTTTAGTTCTTCAGAATAGTGTTAAAAATCCTTAAAACAAAAAATCAATTAAAATATAATAAAACTTAACCTTACAATTGGAATAGTCCAAAACGTGCTTGCGAAGAAAAAATTTTATTTTCACAACACTGTAATATTTATTTAAAATTAAATTACATCAAATAGAATTGACATAAAAACACAAAATATTGAAATATTCACTTCTTTCTAATACAAATATGTATAAAAATATATGTAATACGGCTATCTATGCACGTTATGCCATCAACTGCGCTACGATTATTGAAAAATGATAAAAGAATAAAAATGTAAATAAAGGATACGGGAAAAAAAAAATAAAAAATACACTAAATATTCGTTACCGTTTTTTTTTTTGTAAGTTTTCTCTTTCTCTTGCTCTTTTTATTAATAGTACAAAATCAATTTTTGGTATTAAAAAAATATAATTAAAAGATCTAAAAAACCTTTTCTTAATAGTAAAAAATGAATTTGTTAAACATGGTAGGATATATTTTTTTTATATTTAATAAACTTTGCTTACTACAAATAAAGTCACATTTATATTCATAAAATATTGTCACAAAATTTATATCTAATTTAACAAACCAATATTTTTAAATACAAACTCGTATTCGTTTAGTTAATTGAAAATTTTTTGTAGTATTAAGCCATATCTCTTAAATGTAAAAAAATTATTTTAACAAAAATAGTTTTCTAAATATTAACACAGCTTTTTTTTCAGTGCATGATGTACATCCAGTAAATCATTTTTGAGTTCAGGCCCCAGGTCCTGCCGAACATACGCCGGCAGGCCCACATGGCCCTGGCCGCGCGTTCGGTAGTTGAAGTAATATGAGAGTTCCAAGTTAGTTTCTTATCTAGGACAACACCCAGATATTTGACTTCATTGGAGTATCCGATATTTATATTATTAAGACTAATTGAACCAAGGTTCAAATTACGTCTTTTGGTGAAGGGCACCAGGACTGTTTTGCTAGGGTTAATCGAAAGGCCCTCCCCAGTGCACCAATTCGAAATAACAAGCAAAGCCTGTTGCATGCTGGCGGACATCGTACGTTCATGCCCTCCAGAGACTATGATAACCAAATCGTCCGCATAACCAATGGCATCGTACCCAAGTAGATGTAAATTATTAAGCAACTCGTCGATCACGAGTGACCACAGCAAAGGGGACAGGACACCGCCCTGCGGACACCCTCTTGCTGCCGTAATCGTGACTGACTCATTACCTAATTTAGATGTAATCTTCCTACTAACCAACATGGAACTAATCCAGTGGTTAGTCGGATCGTCAATACCTCTACGCTTGATTGTCCTAGCAATTGAGTCGTATCCAGTATTGTCAAAAGCTCCCTCAATATCCAGAAATGCACACAGAGCAATTTCTTTCGAGCGATAGGCTGCTTCAATCTTGGTGACAAGTAGATGCAGCGCACCCTCTGTGGATTTGCCTTTCCTATAGGCGAATTGATTTGGATTTAGAGGTCTGGTTGCCGTTAACCAGTCTCTGATATGAAGATCTATAAGTCGTTCAATGGTTTTAAGAATAAACGATGTAAGACTGATAGGTCGAAAGGACTTAGGAAGTTCACATGGCCGATTGCCAGGCTTTGGGATAAAAACCACGTTTACTTGACTCCAAGCCTGTGGTATGTGACCCCAATTGAAGCTAGTTCTAAACAAGGCCACCAGAGCAGGGGTAATCAAGTCCAGGCCCCTTTGAAGGAGGGCTGGGAAGATTCCATCCCCTCCTGGAGCCTTGAAAGGCTGAAAAGAGTTAATGGCCCATTTGACTTTATCCGGAGTAAAAAGCTTACCGGATAAACTATTAACCCAACCCATATTTACACCCATGTGTGTACCAGATATGGAGTTAGTGATTTTATTTGTGTCGCAAACAGTGCAGCCCGGAAAGTGCAATTGAAGCAGGGTTTCGAGCGACTCTTTGCGACCTGATGTATAACTACCATCGGATTTCAGAAGAAGCCCAATCCCGTTGGACTGATCTTTAGCTAGAACTTTATGGAGTCGAGCAGCTGTAGGTATATCCTCGATATTTCCACAGTTTTTCCTCCACGTGAGGCGTTTGGAACGCCTTAGTTCTGTGTTGTAACTGGTTAGGGCTTGCCTATATTCATTCCACTCATTGGAATGCTTTGCCCTATTAAATAATTTTTTAACCTTCTTACGAAGTTTAGCCAGCTGTTCGTTCCACCATGGAACTTTGCGATTAACCACAACGTTACGCACCACACAGCTGCTTTCGTAGGAAGATAGGAGCACGTCATTAAGCAGACCAGCTGCGGTTTCTAGGTCACTAATTGAATTCAAAGATGTTGGCAGCATGTCTGCTTTGATAAATAAAATATCCCTATATGTTTTCCAATTTGTAAAACAAGGGATACGACGCTCTGTTGCCTGTATGATCACTCCCGGTATATCGAACCTGATGTGCATGTGGTCCGACAGAGAAGCGTCGCTTGAAACATGCCAGTTTGCAACAGAGTTGGAAATAAACTGACTTGACAAAGTGAGGTCCAACACCTCTCGCCGAGTCGAGTTTATGAAAGTGGGGTTCGAACCTTTATTTAAAATGTCTATGTGACTACTCATAAGATAATTTAAAAGGGACTCACCTCTGCCATTTGTATCACTGCTGCCCCAAATGATATGGTGTGCATTAGCATCGCAGCCTATGATGAAATGCTTGTTTTTTAGGTTGCAGTAATCCACCAGATCCTGTACAACTACAGGTGGAGCACTAACCGACTCACCAGGGAAGTACGCAGAGGCACATATTGTCTCCTGCATTCCCCTGCTAGTCGGAACCTCCAGGATTACTGCAACCAAATCCTTAGTGGTGAACTCTGGAATTGGAAGAACGTTAATATTAGATGAAACAAATATTGCTGCTCGGGGAACTTCCTCCCTTCGATCGTAAATCAACTTACATGACTTGAGGTGGAGGCCTCTGATTTTTCCTCCATTAACCCAAGGTTCCTGGATAAGGCCAAGGGTTAAGTGTTGTTTCGCGAACCTGTTGCAAAAGGTATCCGAAGCTCCTTTTGCGTGATGCAGATTCGCTTGTAGTACCCTAATAGTACCAGCCATACTGGATGATTAGGGTAAAGGAGCTCTACGCTCCTGGCTGCTTGCCAGCCGTCTGCTTTGCGGGATTTGGCCTGTTTCTGCCACTTTTCCCAGTAACACCCCGAGCGCCCATATGCTTAATTTTCGGGGTGAGTGCTGATTTACTCGATCCCACAGTAGGAGTTGCGGAGAGATCCGTTGATCGTCAATATCCATATCCGTTGATCGTCAATATCCAGATAGTCTGGGTCCCCGGTCACTCGGACGTACTGGGGAACTGCAGGGCGGACGAACTGGCAAGGCAAGGTACTACTCTCCAATTGAAACCGGAAAGGGCAAATCTGCGGAGGCCCATAGCAGCGTTTTATAGGTCGCTTAGAAATGAGGCGATAGCCTCGGCACAGAAGAGGTGGACTAACACCATAACATGCGGCAAGTCTGGCCGAAACTGGACTTGAAGCGCTCCAAAACACTACTATCCCTACGTAGACCTGACTTAAGTATAGTCGTGGCGGTGCTCACAGGACACTGCCTCATTTGGGAGCATGCGAGGAGGCTTGGGTCAATGGCAAATGACTTCTGTAGAAGCTGTATGGATGAGGAGGAGGAAGAGACTCTGAGCCACTTCCTCTACTCATGCCCGGCGCTAGCTTACAGGAGGCATAAACATCTGGGCAAGTATAGTTTGGACGGCCTTATGGATCTCGAGAACTGCAATGTGCGAGATATCTTACGCTAAATAAGTAGCTCAAAATGGTTCCAATGAAGGTGTAAGGGGAGTAGGATCCCTTGGTATCACAACGGACCGTCATCGGTCTTAGTGTGCGTTTTGGCAGCCACTCTAACCTAACCTAACCTAACCATCCAGACTGGACACTAAAACAACCGAGGATGATGGTTTAGCTCTGGCTTATAAGTGTTTGAGAAAAAGTTTTTACCATGTTGGTAAATTGATCCCCACAACAAAAAAATTGTTGGATCTGGAATCTCAAGGACAAGGCTTTAAGTTTGGAAACCTGGCCAACTGGCGTTTATATTAGACCATTTAAGAATCTAAATTTTCGGAAAGCAGTTATCTCAAATGTAAAAATTTCGGAACCCAAGACTCTAAGGGTCTAAGTGATATCGTTTTATATAAGATTGCCGTGCATCCAGTGTTGGAGGAAAATCTAAATCGTTTCTGTTGGGCGTTCTCGACAACGATTATGATGTCAATTTTGAAAAATACTTTTCATCAGGTTACGTTGTCTATAGAAAAGTCAGAAATGATTTTGAAACCAGCCTTAAAGGAGGTTGTATGTTAATCGTCGTGAAGAATTCACTTTCGAGTGAGGTTAAAACGTGTTATCCGGTATACGACATTATGGCTTTACGTGTTAAATCCGATATTTGTTTTATCTTCGTGATCGCTGTATACATATACATGTGCCCTATGTATCAACTTTAGAAGTTTACCTTGAATTTATTGACTTTTTCAAATCTGTAATGTCTTCAGTACATCTTGGTGAACAACTCTTGATCACAGGTGATTTCAATCTTCCAGAATTGTTTGGTTTGTCGTTGAAAAGCATTGGCCATGATCGATTACTATGCTAGTGTAGCAAAAAATCAATTAAACCAGATAAGCAACAGTCGAGAAAAACTATTGGATTTGGTTTCTTCATGTGAAGATTTTACTGGATGGGGCAGCATCTACCATCCCTCCAATAATGACAAATATTTTTCATGAAAAGTGCAATATTAAGTTTTCCCCATGATAATTCTTTTCATTTTGATTTTAGGCATGCTGACTACATTTCTTTAAACGAATTTCTTGTCAACGAACAACTCAAGACTGGTGTTGAAAGGTATGTCCCTTAAATTTAAAATTGAACCTGGGTTCCATGAACCATGGTACAATATGAAATTATTGCATCTGGAAAAACGACGTAACAAATTTTATTCATTATATACGGTGCTGAGTTTTATTCTAGATTCGATGCAGCTCGAAAGGAATTTACAATTTTAAATCGTTCCTATATAATAACTACATACATTTTGCAGATTGAATTTGATTTGACGTCCAATCACAGAAAATTCTGGAATTTATTAAATGGTAAAAGAAAAGCAGTTTGGTATCCTTCACCTATTATTTACCAGGATTCATCCTCGAATCAGCCTTAATCGAACTAGCCATAACTGCGCAATCCGTTCGATTTTTAATTTGGCAAATGATGTGAAATTAGCAATTATCGAGGAATTGCTATACTTTCTGCCGTACCCAATTTTTCGAAGCCACGATGCAGGGATTTTTTGTTCTTTTATGTGAAATTTTTTATGTTGCCTACACAACATGGGTTTAATCCAGGAACATTTACAATTACCAGTCTGGCCTCGTTCTGTGGACATTTATCCAGCAGGATCGAGGCCCGACAACAAGTGGATGTAGTTTACACAGATTTTTAAAAAGCGTTTATTAAAATTGTTCATTCGGTTATTATCTATGAGCTAGAGAAATTAAATTGTGAGTTCATCCCTATCAAATGGTTGCAATCTTATCTTTCTGTCCGGTCAAGATTAATGATTCTGTCTCTCATTTACTTCTTGTAACTTCTGGAATACTGCAAGGGACAGTCACTAGGGCATAGATAGATTAATCGATTAATCGAAAAAAAAATTCTCGAAAAAAGTGTGAACCGATTTTAGTGAAATTTAACAAGTGCGATGGAGATTGGATTCTAAAATTTTGATAAAGTTCTGCATTATGGCCAATATTGATGGAACTTGGCTATTTCTTAACCGATTTTAGGAAACATTAACATGCGCGATGGAAATGGGATTCTAAAATGAGTTTTGATTTTATTTATAATCGGTTGGGAAACAGGCAACTTTCATCTTGCTTCCAGAACTTCATCTAAAAATCATTTTGCAATCCCATTTCCATTGTACCCGTCCAGTTTTATCATAATAGGTTAAGAAATTGCTACGTTATATCCTGGTTGACCATATTCCAGAATTTCATAAAAAAATCATGTTAGAATCCCAATTCCATTGTACCTGTCGATTTTATTCAGAATCGGTTGAGAAATAATCAACTTCCGCATTCCCATTGTACCAGTACAAGTTGTATCGTAATCGGCTGAGAAATAGCCAAGATCTATTCTAATTGGCATAATTTCAGAAATTCATCTGAAATAACGTATAAAGTATGGTAAACGATCAATCAATTAATCGGTCTAAACCGATAAATCATCCATGCCCTAGTAGTCACATTGGTTCACTTCTGTTCTCATTATTTATTAATGATGTTGTGGAGCGTTTTAAATTTGCACATTGCCTTCTTTATGCAAATGATGTGAAAATAGTGGCTCCGATTTCTACAATTTCTGATTGTATAAAGTTACAAAGTGATTCGAATACATTTTGCAGTTAGTCATTTAACAACAAACTTTTGTTGGATGTGGCCAAATGTAAGGTTATCTCTTTTTTTAGAACGCGATCATCTATTCTTCAGCAGTATTTTTGTTATAATATGGCGGTTGACAGAGTTGTGTTCAAGTCTGACTTGGGTATAATTTTCTCTTCTGATCTTCCCTTTACAAAACAACGTTATGGCTTACATTATGTGAGGCTTGATTAACCGCAATTGTAACGAATTTTTTGATCCACTTCCACTAATATCTTAATATGTGTCCTTTGTTCGGTCTATTCTTGAATTTGCTTCTCAAGTCTGGTCACCATTTTGTCAGTGTCATTCAGATAGATTTGAAAGCGTTCAGAAGCAATTTGTACTGTACGCTCTTCGTGGCCTAGCTTCTGAACAAGTGAATAACAATGTTCTTCTACCTTATAAAGATCGCTGTAATTTATTAAAATTACAACGATTAAATCACCGAAGAGAGGAAGCAACAGCTATCTTTGTGCGAAATGTTTTGACCTCACTTATTGATTGTGGTGAAATACTTTTGCGTTTTAATTTTTACGCTCCTGCGAGTTGTTTGCACTGACGAGATGGTTTCTTACAAATGAATTCTCTTACTACAAATTACGCACTTTCTGAACCTGTCTTAAAAATGTCGCGAATATTTTTGTATTGCATTTTACAATGTATTTCATCGGCAAGTGGCCGGCCGGAAAATTCGATATATTTATGTAAAATTATCGCAAAAAATCCTTTAAAGTGGGCGTCTAAATGTAAAACTTGTCACTTATCCCTTGTTTTACCCGAAAGTAACGTATGGATTTTCTACAGATATCAAACTACATAAATCTTATGTCAGCCGTCAATATCTTAGGCAGCTTGAATTGGCACAATTCTGTATTGCTTTTCGGCCAGAATTCATCAAGCTTCTTCCACTAGAAATAGATACATTGGGCCCTGATTTACGTGAAGCATTCAGTGGATCAAATTATATCAAAAAAAGCTTCTCAGCGACAATTGCGCCGGAGTTAACCGCTTTATCGACACACTCGCCAAGGAAAAGAAAACTGTTATTTGCCATCTTGGATCATTACTATCAGCTGCAATCCCAATTGGCCTGAAATTAAAGCAGCGTTATGTATTGCTCTAGACGATGGAACTATGTTACAACAATTTACCCAAGATCGACCTGACTTCATCGCTAGAATTGACAAACTTTAATTTGACGAAATCATCGAACAACTAGATAAACGTCAAATCTTCGGAAAAGTCGCTACTTATGTATATACAATAAATTTTCAGAAGCGAGGTCTCCCACACATGCACCTGCTGCTGATTATGAACCCTGAAGACAAGATCAATAAGGCAGAAGAACTAGACGATCTAATATCAGCTGAAATTTCCGACAACTATGATCCTGAATTGCGAAAACTATCGAGATGCACCCTGCATGATAAACTAAAATGGATGCGTGAAGTGCGGCTTTGACTTCCCCAAACATTTCCAAGATTTAACATCTTTAGTGGATGACGAGAAGCCAAACGACCCGAAATTGAATGAACATGCCGTTTACCGCAAGGACAAAAATGGTCATCGAATAACACGGGATAATCGTCACGTTGCTCCATATAATGCTTATTTACTAAAGCGGTGCGACTGCCATATAAATGTAGAATATTTGGGAACTATCCGTGCCGTAAAATATCTGTACAAATACATTTATAAGGGTCATGACTGTACGTCCATCAAAATAATCGAAGATGAAAGAAGACTTTTTTACAATCAAGCAGACACTTATGTGGAAGGTATATAGATGCATGCACTTCGCTCAACGATTGGACATCCATTTGTCCATCCAATACAGAATCATAAATATCGACCAAGAACAAGAAGATTTGGCATACATGGGACAGAAGAATTCAACATTAGACGCCTATTTCTTACATAATCAAGCGTTGAGACTACAAGTTCAAGAAGACGGTCGTTTAAATAGAAATTCGGAAAGAGTTTACCATTATTATTGGCAGATACCAGAACATTAAGTAAATGGGTGTCTATAAAACCTCGTCTAAACGCCATTGACAGACTTCATCATGTAAATTTCGCCGCCCAACCCGAACTCCATCACAAGCGACTTTTGTTGTATTACGTTAAAAACGCAACAAGTTTCAATGATCTCTTAATATTTAACAACACTCAATATGTGACATACAGGCAAGCCTGTCTTGGGCAGGAATGCATATCGGATGAAGTACTCTTGGCAGACGCATGTACGAGATACTTAAAGGATAACAAATCGAAATTGTTGGTAATATCTTAGACGCAGTAAAAAATACGAACCTTAGCCCAAAGTGTTTCTTTATTGATGGACCTGGTGGCACAGGCAAGATTTTATCTATAAGAAACTCTATACTACATCCTGCAGGGTCAAAATTGTATCGTCAAGTGTATGGCCTTCACAGCAATTGCGTCGATTTTGCAACCGAATGGACGAACTGCACATAAGGTCTTTGTACTCAAAGTACCATTGATATAATGATAATGGTAGTACCGTAACTCCAGTTCAGACTGAACTGGATACGAATTTATTATCGACGATGATGACTAATGATGGTTGTCTGACCCTATCTAGTAACACAACGAGTTCTCAACATGAACGGGTAATTTCATCTAAACATTCGACGATTCCGAAACAGCGGCAAATTATAATCGGTACCGGTGACTTGATTTCATCACTCCAAGTGGTTGCACCTCGGAAAACCATTTTTGTGTCCAGACTCCATTAAGACGTTTCTGAACTGGAAGTTTTATCCTATCTAAAAGACAAGTTTGGTGTTGTGGATGTTAGTTGCAAACGCATATTATCACGTCGAATCAATGATGAAGACCGTAATTTTTCTTCGTTTCGGATAAATGTTCCGGTATGTAGCGTGGATAGCTTGCTTCAACCTAGCTCATGGCCATCAGGTTCATTGATAAAGGAATTTGTGATTTATAAGAGGAAATAAAATAAGAATAATAATTTTTTTCCTTTACTTCAACGACCTCCATGCAGTCAATAACAGATCCCAGACAAAAATCGAATTGCATACTCTATAAATTATTTTATCGCAATGTTGGGGGAATGTCATCGAAGTCTATGGAATTCCGCAATTTATTTTATTCGACGCATTTCCAATTATATGCTATTGTGGAAACTGGATTTCATTGTAGAATTTACAACGCTGAATTCTTTCCAAATGATTTTGTTGTTTTTAGATGTGACAGATCACCTTTGAATAGCTCGAAACAAACGAGAGGTGGTGTCCTCTTGGCTGTTCATTCATCACTTCATTGTGAGCGTATCATTGTACCGGGCTGTGTAACAATTGAATTTTTATGTGCTAAAGTTTTTATTTGTAAAAAAACATTTTATTTTATAGTTAATACCGCCTAGATCTTCTATCGATATTTATTTAAATCACATAGATTGTATAAGTGAAATAGTTAATATGTCTCATTGTAATGATACTATAGTAGTGTTGGGCGATTTTAATTTAACCAATATTAATTGGTCGGTTGATTCCGAATCATTAGATATATTACCTTCTAATGTTCTGTCTATCAATGACTCGGCGGTAATAGACGCATTATTTAGTTTTAATCTTAAACAAATTAATTTATATTCTAATGATAATAATTCGTTTCTAGATTTAATTTTTGTTAATAATACGGAATATTTGTCAGTTTACGAATCTTTGACATCTTTTAAGAACAATGATAAAGATCATAATTCTCTCGAAATTGAATTTCATGTTGATAACGTTAATGCTAAATGTCGTGAATTTTCTGTGGATGATTCGTTCTATGATTTTAAAGCATGCGATTCCCACGGTATGTCTGAGTTTCTCCGATGCATATGGTGGAATGAGTTATTTTTTAACAATGATATTGATGTAAATGTAAAAAGTTTTAATGATTTGCTGTTTCTAGCCTTTGGCCGTTTCGTACCTTTGAAAAGGAAACGTAACTACAGTTACCCTCCATGGTTTGATTCGGATTTGATTAATCTGCGTAACCGTAAGAATAAAGCCTTTTACAGACTTCGAACCAATGATTGTAACTCTAACAAATCTATTTTTGTCAATCTTCGGGATCAATTTAAATCCGAATTTCATACTAAATATCTACAATACAAAAAAACGATCGAAGCTAATATCAAACAAAGCCCCAAATCATTTTGGAAGTTTGTTAATGATAAGCGCAAAACAACGGGCTTTCCATCGATTATGAATTATGATGGAGTTCAGCTCTGCACTGTATCAGAAATATGTACAGGTTTTGCAAGTTTCTTTCAATCGGTTTATAAAGATAATAGTAGGCTTATTGTTGATGACCCTATTGTCAGTAATTGTCAATTTAATATTCCTTATTTATCTAAAACTGAAGATGATATATGTAATTCCCTTTTGGATTTTAATGATGGATGTGGGCCTGACGGTATTCCCTCGTCAATACTTAAATGTTTTGCATCATATATTGCAACTCCGTTATGTTTTATTTTTAACCAATCGTTAGTTAACGGCTATTTTCCAACCGCTTGGAAAGTGTCACATATTGTTCCAATTTACAAAAAGGGCGACCGCTCTGATGTATCCAATTATCGTGGAATCTCAATTCTTTCATCGATCCCAAAACTTTTCGAGTTAATTGTGACAAAACATCTGTCATTTCATACAAAAGAAATTATCTCGGATTTTCAGCACGGTTTCACCAGTGGAAAATCTACGACTACCAATCTTTTACAATTTACTAAATTCGCCATTGAATCACTTGAGTCACAAGCCGCCAAGGTTGATGCGATTTACTTTGATTTTGCTAAAGCCTTTGATTCAATTGACCATACAATCATTATAAAAAAGCTTTAAGAAATTGGTGTCGCCCCTAATTTTTTAAAATGGATTGGTTCTTATCTGGTGGGAAGAAGACAATTTGTTTTATTGAATCAAGTCAAATCGGATTATATATATTGCCATTCTGGGGTTCCGCAGGGATCACATTTGGGCCCAATCATTTTTCTTTTATTTGTGAATGACATTCCGAATATTTTCAAATTTTGTAACTGCTTATTGTTTGCAGACGATTTGAAGGTTTTTAAACATATTCAATCTTTAAATGACGCAGAAGTATTTCAATCAGAAATTAATTCATTATCTCGTTGGTGCTCTACGAATAAATTGTTGATCAATATTAATAAATGCAACATCATGTCGTTCTATAGAACATCCAATCCGATTGTTTTCAATTATCAGTTGGAGGGTAATGAACTTTGTAGAGTAACTTCGATTGTTGACTTAGGTGTAGTCTTTGATCAAAAATTAACTTTTGCTTTACATCTAGACAAAATAATATTAAAAGCCAATTCTATGTTGGGTTTTATTTTTAGAATGACAAAAGAGTTTGTTGATATTTTTTCATGTGTTCGTTTATATACTTCTCTAGTTAGATCTCACCTGTTGTTTGGTATCCTCACCATGAAGTACAGATTAAAAGATTGGAATCAATTCAGAAACGTTTTACCATTTACATTTATAGAAAGCTCGGTTATCTTTCAGATCGTAATCAGCCTATGTGGCAGCAAGTGCGTAATCTTCCAGGGTATGAAAATCGGTGTCAAAGCCTTCGAATTGATACTTTAGCGAAGCGTCGAAAAATTACGTCAGCAATGTTTGTCGGGGATTCTTTGAACGGTCGTATAAGATGCCCTAATCTTATTTCTGCCTGGAACATTTATGTGCCGGGTAGAAGTTTGCGGCAAAGGGAATTTCTATTTATCGAATTTCATAGAACTAATTATGGCTATAACGAACCGACGGCCTCTATGGCCAGAATTTTCAATGATTATTATCATTTGTTTCATTTTGAAAAATCGAGAAAATGCTTTCGGTACGAAATTCGTAGTTGCAATTTTTGATTTTTGATTTTATAATATTTTTGACATATATTCCGTATTGTACAAATTTTAATTATTATAATATACTATGTAGTTACTATTCATTAAGTTGTTTTTTTAAACTGTAGAATAGATTTTTTGTAAATAAATAAATAAATAGATATCTGAATCGATCTCAAACAAAAAATCGAGATAAGTTAGAGCAGCCGAACCTGCCAACGTTCACGTTTTTTTAATGGATGAATCGCCTATGCTACCAAAATATGGACTGGACAATATGGATCAACTCTTGCGCAAAGATGAGCAAAGGGAGGAAAGATTATGGTCCCATAAAAGAAGAAAGAGTATCCTCCTCCAACCAAAGTGAGCTGCTGGATCATCAGTTAAACTAAGTAACCTCTGGAGACACTTCACTTCATTTTCACTGGTGGATAATACGCGTGTCGATATCAGAACAGATAGAATTCGCCAATTATTTGTTGCAATTGGGAGACGGAAAACTTCCGATGAACCAGTTTGATGAAATAAAATTACCGGTGGATCTTCTGTCTTATGGCAATCTATTTAACGAAGTGTTCCGAAATTGCCTCGCCAATCACAACTATGAAGAAATGAAGAATCGAACTATATTAGCGCCACTGAATAAAAACGTAGATAAGGTCAATGCCGAAATTATCGACCAATTGACTGGAGATTCCAAAATATATAAAAGCTTTGACTCAGTCAAAGATCAGCCAGAAGGGGTGCTCCAATTCACGGCTGAATTTCTTAACTCCATCGAAATTGCCGATTTGCCACCACATGGCAATGGTTACTGAGTAATTTAGATGTCTCGGAAGATTTATGCAATGGAACGCGATTAATTGTAACCGAGCTATGCAATAATATCATTAAAGCAAATATCATCACTGGTGAACAATCTGGCCGACAAGTACATATACCAAGAATCATATTAGACTCTAGCAAATGACAAATTGGATGTACAATGCAAAGATATCAATTTAATATTCGACCAGCATTTGCCATGACAGTGCACAAAGTTCAAGGCCAAACTTTTGAATTTGTCGCCGTCGACCTTCGAGTATGTATCAGTATTCAAGCATGGAATGTTATATGTCGCTTTTTCACGAGTATAAAAGTTCTAAACACGAACCAGAATACATAAGTATCCCAGGAAATGACACAAGAGAAGGTATTTGAATATTGTAAATTTTATATCTCATACAAAAATAAGAAATTCTATAATGTTAAATTTCAGATTTTGGAGGAGACAGCCCATGTGGAGTGAAAAATTAAAAATAATTAATTGTTTGTCTGTGTGATCAGTCAAGTTCGTAATACCAGTTATGATAATTATTTTAATTAATTTTTAATCATATTATCTACTCTCGTACACTTGGAAAAAATTACAAGATTTGTATGCCTAATGGAAGCCATATTTTGAATTAATTTGCTTCCATAGGTGCTTTTCCTCATAATCAAAAATAATAATTTATGTGTTTAACAATCACACAACAATAGAATCGAGTCATATTTAAAGAAAAAGGGTTCCTGCTGAAAAAAAAAAAAAAAAAAAAATAGTGAATTCAATAACTGTATAATAAATATAATATAAATTTTTACTTGTTATTACTTAATATGAGTAATTGCATTAAATGTGATTTACCCACTGCATGTGAGAACATTTTAGTTTGCAGTGGATTGTGCAAAGAAGTTGCACACTTCAGATGTGTTGGTTTGCGAAAAGCTGCATTCGAATTAATTTATAATTCTGAGAACATACGTTGGTTTTGTGACAGTTGCATAATTTTATATGTGCAATATGTAAATAAACTGGAAAAATTAATTGACATTTCCATTAAATCAGTAGCTGAGAATATTATTGCAAACAAACCAATTGCTTCTGCTGTTGGCCTAAATGAATGTGAGTTGTGTATTAGTGATGAAACCTTGACGCCAACTGTACCAGCTTCCCTGCAACCTACTAAAGCTGTATCTGCGTGTTTGATTGGTGATGAAACCTTAGTGCCGACTATACCAGCTTCCCTGCAACGTACTAAAGCTGTATCTGCTGGTTCCAGTATAAATAATTTTAATAATAATATGGAACCCATTAGTACTTTTGCTGAGGTGGTATCTGGCTGTTCGAGTACGCAAACTAAGGAAAAGAAAAGGAGTTCCCGACATCTAAGTACCAAACCGATCCTTGGTACTCGGCAATTTGAAGAGGATTTTGGTGTTAAGGCAAATGTTCCTATGCTATGGTTACGTGTGTCTAAGTTCGATCCTGCTACCACAGAACAGGATATTACATCGATGGTGCAAACTTGCCTGGGCATTGATAAGTCCAAAGTGTTCAAACTGATTCCTAAAGATCGAGTTTTTGAATCTTTGGAGTACGTATGCTATAAAGTGGGGGTTAGTAGTGACTTTAGAACTAAGGCGCTTGATCCTGATACCTGGCCATTAGGTGTACAAATTCGGGAATTTTATAATAAAAATTTTCGGACAACATAGGCAATGTTGCAAAATGTAAAGCTTTGGAAACCAGTTGTAGTCAATTCAACAATATATTAAATTTAAATTATTGTAAATCTGAGAGCAAATCTGTTACAGGTGATGTTTTGCAGGTAAATATTAATGTATGTCTGAAATTTGGCCATTTAAATGTCCGTAGTTTGGTAAAACAATTTAATGATATTGTTATTTTATTGAATGAATATAAATTTGATTTCCTTGCTTTGACAGAAACTTTTCTTGACGATAAGATTTCAAACGGGTCGCTTCATATTAATAATTATAATATAATGAGGTTTGATCGAGTTAACAACACGCGATGGGGTGGGGTTGCTATATATTTTAGGAGTACATTAAAAACCAATAAATTATTTTGTGGAACTTTGGGCAAACTTGAAATTTTAGCATCTGAGGTCATTGGGTGTTTTGGTAAAATTCTTGTTTTAGTTATTTATAATCCTCCTCCGGCTGGTACTGATGATATAACTAATTTACAAATTGTGTTTTCACAATACTTATCCCAGTATGAAAAAGTTATTTGTTGTGGGGATTTTAACTTTAATATGTTAATTAATAATAAACTTAGTGCTTGCTTGAGTTTAAATAATTTAAGCTATTTATGTTTTAACCCAACAAGATTAGATAGCAGTCTTTTGGATTTAATTATTTTGCATGAGCCTGATATACACAATATCATTTCTTTTGGTCAACTTGCTGTTCCAGCTATTTCCGATCATGACTTGATTTTTGCCTGTTATAGGTTCAGCCGTATTAGAGATAAAATTTCTTAAACTGTGGTACCTGATTACAAGGCAATTAATTATGATGACTTTTTACTTGGTTTCTCTTCGTTAGATTGGAATGATCTTTATTTTTATCATGATGTAAATGATATTATTAAAGTATTTAATTCAAATATCTTAGAGTTGGATAGGAATTGTGTACCACGAAAACAAGGCATTAGGAGGTGTCGCACAGCTCCATGGTTAAATGCTTTTATTTTAAATTTAATGGAGCGTAGAGATCTGGCTTATGGTAAATATAAAAGATTTAAATCAGAATTTGATTTAAAATCTTTTAAATATTTAAGAAATAAAACAAACAGGTGTATTAATCAAGCTAAAAATCGGTTTTATTTTGGTAATATGAGTAATACTAAAATAACGTGGAACAATTTAAAAAAGCTTGGTATATCATGTTTTTCGACTGAAGCTGTTATTGACTTTTCCGCTGATGACATTTTAGCTGGGTTTAGTAAACTTTCTGAATCTTTAGTGGTATTGCCGTTACCTGATTTAAATTTTACTGGTTCTGATAATTGTGGTTTTGTTTTTGATTGTGTAGATGAACTTATGGTGTTGAATGCAATCCGTGTCATTAGATCAGATGTGATGGCATATGACATGATAAACTTCAAAATACTGAAACTATTTATTGATTTATTTTTACCACATATTACATTCATCATTAACCAATGCTTGACTAAATCTGTATTTCCGGTTTTGTGGAAAGTGGCTTCGATTATTCCCATTCCTAAAAAGGATGTAATCAATAATATAAGTGATATTCGTCCAATTAGTATTTTGCCTGCACTATCCAAGGTTCTTGAAAAAATTATACAAATTCAAATTCTTGAGCATCTTAATAATTTTAATTTTTTATGCAAGTTTCAATCAGGATATAAATCTGGCCACAGTACTACTACTGCACTTGTAAATATAGTTGATGATATAACTGCTATCTTGGATAAAAGTAATTCCTTTGTTGTTTTAGTTTTATTAGACTTTTCAAAAGCTTTTGATTGTGTCAATCATACGCAATTGCTACAAAAGTTAAAATTGTATTATAAGTTTTCTGATTCCGCTATTATGTTGCTTCATTCTTATTTAAGTAACCGGAAACAGTTCGTCAAACTTGGTGATGATTTTTCTAACCTAAGTGATGTAATTGCTGGAGTTCCTCAAGGATCAATTTTAGGCCCTTTACTGTTTTCTATTTACATTAATGACCTACCTTGGCATATTTTAAACTGTCAATTTCATCTTTATGCTGATGATTTGCAGTTATATATTGGTGGTGATTTGGTAACATTGGATGACTTAATTATACAACTTAATGCCGATCTGAATAGGATATCGTTATGGTCTAGTAATAATTCACTTTCTATTAATCCTAATAAAAGTAAAGCTTTATTTTTAACTAGACATAAAGTACATTATATAAAACCCGTTTTGAATAATGATATAATCTCATTTGTTCCAACAATTAATAACCTAGGATTAGTATTGAATACTACTCTTACATGGACTGATCATGTAAGCTCTCTGTGTAAGCGTGTTAACTATAGCTTATATTCGCTTAGATTAATAAAAAAGTTTTGTCCTGTTAAGTTACGTATATATCTTGTCAAAACTTTAATTATTCCAATTTTCACCTATTGTGATGTGATATTTTCTAATTGTGATAGTTCCTCAAAACATTTACTTGAGATTACTTTTAATAATTGTGTGAGATACGTCTATGACCTTAGAAAGTTTGACCATATATCTGAATTTAGGAGCTCAATCCTTGGATGCGACTTGTTTGAGTTTTACCGTTATAGAACTGCTATGTTTATTTTCTGTATAATAAAATCAGGTATACCCACGTACTTGTATTATAAATTAAATTTTTCTGCATCGTTACGCACAAGGAATATTAATTTGCCACTAAATAGAACAAATGTTTACCATAACTCCGGATTGATAAAGGCGATTCTCACCTGGAACAGTTTGCCAATGGAATTAAAAAATATTAGTTCTGTTTCTAAATTTAAAACTGTTATGTTAAAATCTATAACATAGAACATGTACATATTTGTAAATTATTATTGATTATGTAAGTGGAAGTTTGTTTTGTTCATTGTTATACTTTATTTAAAATGTTAATTGTTAATTTTAAGTTTGTTATTAAATTTTAAAAATGTTATGCACAAAAGCCATCGGCTTACGCTTTAGTCATTAAAATATTATTATTATTGTTATTATTATTATTATTATTATTATTAAAAAGGCTTGTATTCAATTGGTAAGTTAATTTCTAGAACGAGTTTCATGCCAATCTGTGAAGAACTGAGTAAGTTCCAATTTTTTGAACCACATCCGAAATTCATAGTGAAATCAAATCTTAATCATAGAAAGAAAATCAAATAAGCCAGTTTCCAGAAGTATATTTGGAACTCATATATTGGAATTCCATTTACATTATACAAATTCATGTTTCATCCCAATCATTTGAGAAATGCAGAGTCCCATGTAAATTAATAATTTTTCAAAACAACATCAGGACTTCATGTTAGAATCTCATTTTCATCAAACACACCGTATTTCATCTCAATCGGATAAGAAATGGCGTAATTTCATTCAAACTGAGTCTTATCCAAATTGGTTGAAAAATGGCTTAGTTCCATTCAAATTGGGCATTTTGAAACTCATATTGTAATCCCATTTACATCACACAAACCGATTTTCATCCCAATCGATTGGGAAATGACTAAGTTCAAACTGGCCATTTTCCAGATCCTATTAGGTTATTTTGCAGAAATCCCATTTATAACAAAAGTCACAAAACAAGAAAGAAATAAAAACCAACCCAACCACAATAGTTGGATTTTTTTAAAAAGACAAATGGAACCCGGGCCCCACTGGAGGACCCTTTAAACGAATTTTCCAAAAACCAACACTAGTCGCAATCGCTTACCGGAACTGGAAACCCCTCCCCCTCCCACCAAAAAAAACAATTTGATAGCTGAGAGTTTAGGGTTAGTAACAATGGAGCTTTACACGATACAACAACGTATTTTCATTATTGAACAATGTCTCAAAAGTAAGGAAAGTTTGGCGACCACAGTTCGAAAATTTCATACAAAATATGGTCGGAATAGTGTTTTAACTTCGTCAACTGTGAATGATTAATGGAAAAATTCAGGGAGACTGGATCAGTTGGATACGCCAAAAAGACTGGTCGTCCAAACACAAGTCGTTCAAATGTCAATATCGAAGCAGTATGTGAAAGTGTTGGTGAAAATCCCAGAACCAATTCGGCGTCGTAGATAGGAATTGCAAATTTCAAGAAGCTTTCTACAGCGTATACTCACAAAAAATCTGTGTCTCCATCCTTACAAAATTCAATTAACACAACAACTAAAGCCTAATGACCATGCATAGCGAAGAGAGTTCGTTGAATAGATTATTGAACATCAACAAGTGGATGCTGATTTTTCAAACAAAATCATCATAAGCGATGTAGCACATTTTCATCTTGATGGCTTTGTTAATCGCGTTAATTGAGGTTTAGAGAACCCGCATGTGATTGTCGAAAAACAAATGCATCCACAACGTGTCACTTCGACAAAAGTGTGCGTATGTGCCAGCGAAGCCATGGAGGCCATTTGCGTATTTGAAAGTTTCCCTGCTACCGTTAATAGTAATTTATTGAACACACAACGTGTGTTGGATGATTCAAAATGTGTTGATAAATTTTAATTTTTCATCGTTCTATTAATGAAAATATTCGACTTTCATACTTTTGTGATAAGCATAAATTCCTTCAATACATTTACTGATGGAAAAGATAAACTTTATTTGTTAAACTTTCCCGATTTCCGCTGAAAATCAGGTTTCGCTTTTGGATTTTTTTGTACAGTATCGCAACGGAACGTGTAATCAGACCTAACATTTGTATTGCTTTGGACAATACATTTTAAGTTGGAAATAGTTTAAAACAATCATTTTTGATGTTCAATTTGGATATTATTGAACACAAAATGTGTCTTGGATGGTTCCGAAGAGTATCATTTAGGGGTATGGATTGATTTTCATTTTCCACTATTTAATGAATGAAAATTTTCAAAATTTATATTTTTTTGATAAGCACAAAATTCTTCATTGTATTTACTAACTAAAAATATTAAGTTAATTGGTTAATCTTTTCTGGTTTCCGCTGAATATCAGTTTTTGAATATGAAAAATTCTTTCGCCATTTTCTCGGCTCCTGGACTAGCACTAATTTGCTCCAATGTACACTAATTTGCAGAAATTCAGTTCTCATACCGAATTAAATTCTTATATTGAGGTATCAAGAGTCAATTTTAACAAATCGAACTAAACTTTAATTAAAACTCAATTGAGCATAAATCAATGAAAAGATCAATAATTTCACCACACCTTTTCAATGTAGGAAGGTGTGATTTAGAATAATTTCCCAGTTGCGATTGCAATACAATATAACATTTTATACATTTAACGTCAATGATGGAAAAAAAAAGGTTGTACGGCGTTCTCAATAAAAATTGATCTTTTATTAAATTACAAGTTTTATTATTGCAAAAAGCATTGTTAGTTCTATTGATAGTCTGCACTATTTCCTTTCAACTGTGAGTTGTATTTGTGTATTCGCATAACCTTTGATGTTGATTTCAAATAAATCACAAAATAAAATCTTTTATTTTTTTTTATTTAATTGAAAACTTCCTCTTGTCTGATTGGTAACATTGAATTATGTTGAGTTAAGATGTACACTTTAATGTAAACGTTTGAAAGTAAATCGGATGTAAAATGTTTGGGTGAAATCATATGTTAAATTGTTAATGTATAACAAGCGTTCAACAACTCATCGCGCTGATTTCACTCAATAAGTCCCCAACAATGATCCGGCTGCTGTGTATGCAGAGGGATAAACACAAGACTCGCTTCATGTACCGTAAATGTACACAACTTTAGCAAGCGCTCACACTGCCACTTCGTGGCAGCTACCAGAAACTACTCTGTTAAAAGAGTAGGCTAAAGTATGAGGGCGGTGGTCCTTCTATAAGGGATTAGTGTTGGGTTAACAGCCTAACCTGTAAATAGTTTTTGTTAACATGAAACCTCGACATGCGAGCCACGGATATTTTTGGATTCACAACAACGACCTCGGACACTATATATGGACAACAATTTCAAATTTGAAGCGTGGAACATACTCAGCCTAAATCGCCCAGAAAACCTCCATCAACTCTTCGAACCAGCATCTACATATAAACTCGACCTTATAGCGTTGCAGGAAATAAGACTAGTCGGTTCTGTCACACCAATAGCAACCGATGTCGTCAATTTATGACTGACTTTATGCCTGTCAGTAATCGCATTTGTATATACTCAGGTTTCATAACCGTCACTTTAACATCACGTTTATGAACGTCATGCCCCTCCGAGGAGAAGCCTGATCAAATCAAAGGCCCTTTCTACGATCAGCTCGAAACCGTCCTTAGCAAAATTTCGCAACATAACATTAAAATTGTTTTGATGTGTTTGTTATTAAAGTTGTTTGGTTGTAATGCTGGCAGTACATATCGTATAGCACTATACGCCCAAACTTCATACACCCTACATCAAACAATAACGGGACTGTATCAGGAATCTTGGAAAATAAACCACTTCCTGACTCCATTCAAGAACAGTGGGCCATTATCAAAACGGCGGTAACCGATGCCTCAAAGTTCACCATAGGCCCAAATTCATCCAGGCCTAAAAATCTCTGGTTTGTTGATGGTTAACTGGGCGTTATTCGCAAGGAAGATCGCGCACGACAACGAAATCTATCGCAAAGAACAACACAATCCCATAACGCCTACATGACTGCGAGTAGAAT
This sequence comes from Tipula vernalis, assembly GCA_958295665.1. Lineage (NCBI taxonomy): Eukaryota > Metazoa > Arthropoda > Insecta > Diptera > Tipulidae > Tipula > Tipula vernalis. The sequence continues at coordinate 300,509,272 of OY282560.1, read as the reverse complement.
CTCCAACCGGCTAAGCGAATGAAGGAAACGGGAATGATATGAGCAACAGGTACACAACATCCAAAGTTCTAACGAGCAACAACCTCTCTTGCTTCAATACAATATTAACGTCGAGAAGACACCACCATCTCCATCATATAATGAATTGCAGAACATTACACTGCAGATGAAAAATTACAAGACACCCGGTGGAGATGGCATCTGCAACGAAATGCTCAAATATGGTGGCAATTGTCTGTTATACCGCAAGTTTAAGCTAAAAACAATAATTTGGTCTAAAAAAGAAATCCCAGTAAAGTGAAAGACGGCTCTTAGTTGTCCACTTCATAAAAATGGAGATCGATTAAACTTCAACAACCATCGCGGTATAGCTCTGCTGAACACAGGCTTCAAGGTTTTGGCCAACGTAGTCACGGCAAAGTTATCAACCTATAGCGATAAGATCTTGGGTGATTATCAATGTGATTTTTGTCCAAATATATCAATGACCGATCAAACTTTTACACCAAGGAGTATTGTCCTACCTGGGCATACCTATCATTAGAGTATTTCATTTGTCAAATCAATAAAGCGCAGCACAGCTGCCTGTATTATAAATCAACCCAGCTACTAGCATACGTTGACGCAACATCATCTCTCTGAAAGAAGTTCTACTCCCATTGGAATTAACAGCCCAACAAATATTCAGATTAATGAAGCGAAGAATAAATACATGGTCATCGCGAGAAGGCAGACGCGTGGAGACTTCGTTTCACAAGATACACAATATGAAAAGCTGAATGAGTTCAAATAGCTAGGATAACCGATCACTGAGCAAAACTCTGTTTCTGTGGACATTTTATCGAGTATCGCAGCAGGCTACCGAGCATTTTAGGCCAATATCAAAATGTTTAAGTCTCCTCATATATCACGCCAAATAAAACTTGACATCTAGAAAGTGCTGATAAGACCAGTTATCAGCTTTGGTTGCATGTTTGGGACACTGATAGCACAAAACATCCAGAAAATTGCTGTAATTGAGAGTCAGATCATAAGAAAAATCTCGATCCCGTTAAAGAGGGGGTCACATCAAGAATGCGAATGAATCACGAGATCATCGGATTCATAAAATCGTCAAGGTTAAGGTACGTGGCTTACCATAAAGTCAATTATATAAAATCTAATATAAAAAGTGTACCGCTAACTAAAAAAATCCTGGAACTGTACACAGGGAGACAAGGGTCGTTAGGCCTAACGGGTCATCAGACCTGAGCAACCAAAAATGAAGCGGAACCATGAGGAACGAAGCTGATACCTCAAGACCAACATTTAATATCAGGAGGAAGGCCTGGAGAGCTCTAGCAAAGATAAATAATATTTCGTCAGAAGACAGATCGGACATAGATAGAGTCACGATTGCGTGAGCAAAAAAGATCACTGAATCAAAGTAGGAAGGCTCTACTAAAGGGTCACAGCTGAAAAGAAATAGATATCAGGGAAAATGTCCAAACGTCGCAAAAAGGAAGCCATTCTACTGTTATGAAGCCTCTTAATGAGGTACTCAAGGATCAACTGGTTGTGGCAGTGATTGACTAGTCATAGGACGATGGCAGTATCACGCCCACCAATTGGCGGAAGGTGGAAGGTTAAATAGCCACTAGCTACCTAAGAATCCTGACAGGAAACCCCGGACCTACTGCAAAGAAATTCAGTTAACCAACAATAAGTTACTAAATGCATTGGCAAAGACCAACGGTACTATTAACTAAGCTTTCAGTGCAGTTACACTCAAGAAATCTGAATATTAAGATTTCTTCAAATTAACTTCCATCACTGAAAGATGAGACAGATGTTGTCTGGATCCAAGAACTTTGGCTAATTGGAGACCGGGCTTTTGGTAATCTAACCTATTTTCTGATATCAAATTACAGCAATGCAGATGTAGAAGCGGTTCGAGCTCAACAAACATAACCTCTGGCTAATATCAGCTTACCTAGCAAATGATGAAACTAATTATGGAGGCTCAGAAGTGCAAGGTTGGAGTCATCCTGGGAAGCTATGCGAATCTTAATGGCGAAGTAAACAATGGATACAAATTAGCAAGGTGACTTGCTCCTTGATTACATTCTATTTATGTAACATTGGCAATAAGCCGACTTTTATAACTAAAAACAGACAGGAGGTATCAAATTTCACAAATTTCTCAAATTTTATGATGAATAGTCTATTAAATTGGAGTCCAATCTATAGAAACAGGAGGAAAACCGACTGGGATACCTTTAGAACTATTCTTGGTAATTCATTTCCAGTTCCGGTGCCAAAATCTCCAGAAACAAAACAAGAACTTGATGTCTTAGTAAACAATCCTTCTAGTCTAGAGGTCTACTGCCACCTTGGTGGTCTAAGAATATTCAACAACCCCGTCAAATATACAAGAGGCTACTTAAAAAAGCAAGGAAAACAAGAGCTGCTGTATACTGGGACTTGTAACATAAATATGTAACCTTGCATAGTATACTCACCTCGGTAAATAGAAACCTAGTATGTATATGAAAAACCTTGTTATATTGAATAAAAAATAAATGCGCATCACTCTTGTGCTAACCTTAAAAAGTATCTAATACTTTTATCATTATCTAACTATAACCGGTATAATTATCATATTACAGGACTCCTATAAGGAAGTTCTCAAAACGTACAAATACGAATTAAGAAGTGCCAAGACAGATCTTGGCGACTATCCAGATGTCTTGAGAAATATCAAGGCTACGCAAAGTACTACCTACTAGCCCTTCCGTCCCAAGTTACCTTCAACGGCCGGATGGTATATGAACCACTACTCGCGAGGCAAATTCTGTAGGAATAAATTGTTTTAAACCATATAAGTCGCCAGGACCTGATGGTGTTATCCCTACGGATATCCAACAGTCTGTTGGACTCGATTGACTTGACCATTTCCTGGTTAGAAATAATTTTCAAAAGTAGCCTAGAACGTTGTCACATTCCTAATATATGGAGTGAAGTGTGCATTATATGCATACCTAAGATGAGAAAACGCTCACACTGCAGTCCTAAAGACCCTAAACCTATTAGCTTCCGTTCCTTCCTCTTAAAAACGCTGAAAAGACAAACAGAAGCTCATATTAGAGGGGTGATTGTGCCGGAAAAACTGTCAGAATCTAAACGTGCATGTTGCAAGGGGAGATCTCTAGTTGCCTCTCTTATATATTTCATTGAAAAATCTTTCGAGTATTGGAACTACGTAATGGTAGCCTTTCTGGGGCGTTCCATCTCCCTTATTTTGAAATTTGGTCATTAATAACCTGTTGCTAAAACTGGAGAATAATAGCTTCAAGATGGTTGCCCACCTCACAGCTGTCAAACAAAGCAATTGTTAAAAGTTCAAAGAACAGTCTCCCTGTGGATTAGCAGTGCAGTGAGGAGCACATCCGCTCAGACACTATAAATTCTACTACATCCAACTCTTTTAGACATTTTGGACAAACAATTAGCAGTATGTTTTGCCAAATGACTGAAATTCATCTTAATGTCGACCTGTAACAATGCAAGGCACACATCTATTCTGTGTAATAAAGAATTCCTAAGACTACCGACTATCCTGTAACAGATTCTGATTGTGATTCTCCCCAGGAGGACTTTCTAATGGATGCCGTTCTGAAACCAGGAGTTATAAACTTCTTTCCGGATGTTTCAAAAAGGGATGGGAAAGTCAGTGCCGGGGTGTTCTGTGAGGAACTTCTGATAAACCGCTCCTCCCATCTCGCCGACTATTCTAGCGTTTTTCAAGCTGAACTAACTGCCTCATAGGAAGTCGTAGACTGGTTTGGCGTGTGATATTTAAATTTTTACGGACAGTCAGGCTGCCATTAAAGCGCTTCAATCACACCTTCTCACGTCGAAAGTAGTGAAGAACTGCTTCTCATCTCTTAAAGAGATGGTAGAACGGTTTAACATCCATCTAATATGAGGCGAGAGCATTTTACATTCTTCTTGCGGACCAAATCTATAAAGGACTGGGCCAGGAAATTTTACTGGGTCGACCAACCCCTTCCCACCATGAGGCAAAATTCAATTTCCAAAACTTTGTAAAAAATTAGCCTCTGGAGTGTTTTGTCTGATTGCATTGATGTAATTTCCCACATGAAACTGGATTTGATTTTTTCTAGCAATAGCTGTTGGCAGATCACATCAATAATCCATCAGGATGATTTTATACAAAGTTTATAAAGATTTTTGGAAAATGGAATTTTTCCAGGCTTCCCACATGAAACTTGTTTTTGCAACGTTAGTTATTGACAAATCGCGAGTCTAGAGGCTGATTTTAAATGTTTTTGTTTTAAATGTTTTTTAATTTTTCACGAGAAGGTAGAACGAGATTTTCACGTACGACGATGAACAAAAGTCTTTAAGCCTATCCAAACAGCCTTTCGGCTGGGATAACGCAATCTGCATTATCGATTTTTTACTTTCGGCTAACTTTAACAGAATAATTTTTAGTGTCGGGAGGTATCGCTTTTGTTACATATTCTATATATGTATATATAATTTGAATAAAATGTTATGTTATAAGTATATTTATAATAATGAAATCTAGATGTCACTAGTAACTGGAATTTGTAATGCATACGTGATGTAACACTAAAAAATATATATTTTGTTAGCTGACGTACTTCCGGCATGTTGAATAAATGAACAAAACTGGATGAACGTGTTTTAATAAAAATACTTAAACATCCAATTAAATATAAATGGAAAATAATAACATGGTGTCAGAAGTTAAAGTGAATTAAAATTTCTTTGTCAAAAAGTTAAATTAATTTGTCATTTGTCAAAAAATTAAAGAAAATTTGATAAATAACTAAAAAAAAAAAATTTTTGTCGTAAAATTAAAAAAAAATTTTGTCAAAATAAATAAATATGTCGCATATTGGTAATCTAGCTCCATTAAAATGCCCTAAGGAATGGAGCATATGGCTTCAAAAATTCAACTTTTTTATAAAAGGAAATGGTTATCAAGCGTTCGCTGATAAACGAAAAAACGCACTTTTATTGCAATTCATCGGCGACAAGTATATCGAAACATTTAATGCCTTCAACATGGATGAAGAAAAAGTTACTCATCAGGAACTAATCGAAGAATTTCAGAAACATTTCCAGCCTGAAAAAAACATAACCCTTAAAAGGCAAGAATTTTTCCGAAGGAAACAAAAAAATGATGAGGGTGTAGAGGAATATCTCACAGCAATAAAAAAATTGGCGAGAGACTGTGACCTAGGCGAAAAAGAGGATGAATTTGTGAAAGATTTGTTCATTGCGGGGCTTAATGAGAAAAATAACGAAGTTAAAAAGGAACTGTTAAGGCGGGAAAATACAACCATAAAGGATTTACTAAAAGTGGCAAGGATAGTAAATACGGCGAATAGCGAAGTTGACAACGCAGTAAAAGATAGACAGGAGGAAGAGCAACACGTCCTAAGCATAAGGAAAGGACATTTTGTACAGTCTGGTAATAGAAATAAGAATTTTAATAATAAATCAACTAATTTTCAGGGTCGTAATTTGAATTTGAAACCGTCAAAATTTAATCACAATAGTAAAACTACTTGTACAAGATGTGGTCAAGTTCATAACTATGTGTGTCCTGCTCGAAATGCCACATGTTCATACTGTAAAAAGGTTGGACATTTTGTTAAATGTTGTTTTAAAAATAGAAAGAAAATTAAATATGTCGAAACGGATGAAAATTCAAATTACGATGCTGATAGTGAAATTAGTGAAATGTTCGTGGGAATTGTTAATAGGACAATGAACACAGATGGAAATGGGTGGTTTGTTAGTATAGTCATAAATAATGTCGAACTAAATGCACAAATAGATACGGGTGCTCAGGTTAATATATTATCAGTGAATATGTTAAGTAAAATAAATTTGTCGCACAATATTATTAAAAAGTCAGTTATTAAACTTTCGACTCTTACAAATGAGAATGTAAATGTATTAGGGGAATGTCATTTGAATTGTATCGTTCATAATCGTTCTAATCTGATAAAATTTATAATCGTCAATTCTGAATGTCAAACTATTTTGGGTCTAAAAGCAAGCGTTGAGTTGGGTTTGATTGCCAAAACATTGTTCATTAATGAAACAGAAGAGACAAAAACAAATCGAGATATCGAATCAGTTGGTTTGGGTTTGAATATAGAAGAATTTGTGGCTAGCAATAAATATTTGTTTGAGGGTCTTGGAACTTTGCCTGTTGAAGCAAAAATAGTGGTCGATCCATCTGTTCCACCGGTAATAGAGCCACCACGTCGAATTCCTTTCAACCTACAAGAATCTCTTAAGTACGAATTGGACTCAATGTGTCAAAACAACGTAATAACAAAGGTTTCAGAACCAACTAAATGGGTAAATTCGATTGTGTTAGTTAGTAAACCAAATAACAAAATAAGAATTTGTTTAGATCCCAGAAATTTAAATAAAGCGATACTTCGTTCGCATTATCCAATACCTGATGTTGAAACAATTCGTAGTCAATTGAACGGTGCAAAAATATTTTCGTCACTAGATGCCTTTTCAGGATTTTGGATGGTTCCATTGGATGATGAAAGTTCACATTTGTGTACTTTCAACACACCATTTGGGAGATACAGGTTTTTAAAACTTCCATATGGCATTAGTTCAGCACCGGAAATTTTCCACAGAATAATGTGTGAAATATTTGGGGATCTTCCAGGTACTGTCATATATATAGATGATATTCTGGTTTTTGGGAAGAACCATACAGAACATTATAATAACCTAGTAAGGGTATTTGAAAAAGCTAAATCAGTTGGTTTAAAATTTAACAAAATGAAATGCAAATTCGGGCAGTCAGAAATTTCGTATATAGGACATATATTTAATGATCAAGGTATGTCAGCAGATCCCTCGAAAATTGAAGCAATTGTTAAAATTCCAAGTCCGAACAACAAAAAAGATTTACAAACATTTTTAGGCATGGTTAATTATTTAGGAACGTTCATCAATAATTTATCAGACAAAACGAAGGATTTACGTCAGTTACTAACTAAAAACACAGAGTTCATCTGGGATGAAAATTATCAACAGTCGTTTGATAATCTTAAACGAGATATAGCTAGTGTACCGACATTATCTTATTATAATCCGACTAAACCTATCGTTCTTTCGGTCGATGCTTCACAATTTGCTTTAGGCGCGGTTATTTTGCAAGAAAATAAACCTCTTGCTTTCTCCTCCAAGTCGCTAACGGAAACACAACAACGATATGCTCAAATTGAAAAAGACTTATTGGCCATAGTTTTCGGATGCGAGAAATTTCACCAATACCTGTATGGTCAAATAGTTCAAGTAGAAACAGATCATCAACCGTTAGTAACTCTTTTTAAAAAATCATTGCATCAAGTACCGATTAGATTACAGCGTATGATGCTAAGAATACAAAAGTACGACTTAAATGTAATTTATAAGCCTGGAAAATCATTAGTCATAGCAGACACTCTATCAAGACTAGCACTTAAAAATTCTGAGAATAATGATTTGGATGATGACTTGTGAATGTCTATAAATGTTGTTAATGACTTGTCGTTATTTGAAAATCAAATGAGTCAATTAAAGGACGCAACAACAAAGGACATTATATTGCAAATACTTATAAAATATTGCAACGAAGGTTGGCCGGAAACAAAAAATCAAGTCACTGAAGGTGTAAAACCTTACTTTAATATTAGAGACGAAATTAGCATACTAGATAATTTAGTTCTAAAAGGACAAAATATTATTATACCCAATAGTCTTCGTAGGGAAATGCTAGAAAAAATTCATGAAAGTCATTTAGGGGTAGAAAAATGTATTCGGTTGGCTAGAGAATTAATATATTGGCCAAACATGTCTAATGACATAAAGAATTTGATTCAGACATGTGATGTTTGCATGAAATATTCTGCCAACAATACAAAACAAACACTAATACCTCATGACGTACCAAATTTACCATTTTCGAAAGTTGGAGTTGATTTTTTTTCGTTTAAGTCGAGAACGTATTTAATCTTGATAGATTATTTTTCAAAATATGTCGAAATAGCTCAATTAACATCAGGGTATTCAACAAATCAAGTTATTGTTCAATTAAAATCAATTTTCGCTCGTCATGGTATTCCGGAAAAACTAATTTCAGATAATGGACCACCATTTAATTCAGAACAATTACAGTTGTTTTTTCAAAATTGGGGTATTACCCACAGAACATCCAGTCCACACCATCCTAAATCAAACGGTTTAGTTGAAAATTCGGTCAAAACCATAAAAAATATTTTGTATAAAAGCGAGGAAGAAGGAAGTGATCCTTATATAAGTCTGTTACATTTCCGTACAACACCCAAAAACAATTTATACTCACCGGCTGAACTGTTGATGTCTAGAATACTGAGAACAAAATTGCCTATGCATTCTGATAAACTGAAACCTAAATTAATTGATATAGATAAATACGAACAATGTATTGGAGACAATCAAAATAAAATGAAATTCTATCATGATAAGAATGTGAAAAATACATTATCAAACTTAGATAATGGTCAATTAGTTTACTTTAAGAAAGATCCAAAATCGTTATGGATGAAAGGAAAGATAGTAGAAGTTTTAAAAGATCTACCTCGATCTTATAAGATACTTTCGGAAGATAACGTTATTTACAGACGTAATAGATTTTTGATAAAAGAACGATTGGGAATGGAAAGAAACAGTTCAGATAAAATTACAGAGAATCTTGAACAATTTGAAACTAAAAGAAACAGTACTATTAAAAATGATAATATAAGAATGAAACCGAAAAGAAATATTGTGACGGTGACACCTAGTGTCTAATAGAATAAGTTAAAATTAATAGCTCAATGTTAAACTGTTCTAAATGGAATTTTCCATGATAAAATTGTTCTACACTATTCTAACTAGAAAAATCATGAGCTTTCTAGAAGTTTGGTTTGTGTATATAAAAAGGCGAACGAAATCGAATTGGATCAGTAATATTTGGTAAGCGATAGTATAAAGATTAAAAGGAATTAAAAAGTGATTTAAAAAGTGTTGTAGTGCGATAAATAAAGTAAAAGTGATCAGTAAAATTTAAGAATAATTTATATAAAGTGATTTTATGAATTTTTATTGATAAACTGTGTTGTAATAAATTTTGTGAAATAAATAAATTCGTTGGTGATAAATTGAATTGAGTTTGTATTATTCACAATCCAGTGATACGAACCTTATTTGACAAGGCAAAAACGTAGCAATATTAAAAAGCCTTGTAAGCTGAATCTTTAATTATTAACTAGGTATTCATGTAAATTAAAGATTTATTTTAATTTTAAATTTATTTTAATAATTTATATTATTTATGAATTAATTAGAAATGTTATATTTTTAAATTTAAATTGAACTCAAAATATGAAACATAAAAATAAAAAATTAAAAAAAAAAAAAAAAAAAAAAAAAAAGGACATGTTACATATTCTATATATTGTGACGGTGACACCTAGTGTGTAATAGAATAAGTAAAACTAATAGCTCAATGTTTACTGTACTAAATGGAATTTTCCATGATAAAAATTGTTACGTAATGTTTCTACGCTATTCCAACTGGAAAGTCGTGAACTTTCGAGAAGCTTGGTTTGTGTATATAAAAAGGCGAACAAGATCGAATTGGATTATTCGTAATTGGAACGCGATAGAGTAAACTTGTAAGATTATCAGTAATATTTGGAAAGCGATAGCATAAAGATTAAAAAGGAATTAAAAAGTGATTTAAAAAGTGTTTTTGTGCGAAATAAAAAGTAAAAGTGATTAGTAAAAATTGAGAATAATTTATATAAAGTGATTCTGTGAATTTTGATTGATAAACTGTGTTGTAATAAATTTTGTGAAATAAATAAATTCGTTGGTGATAAATTGAATTGAGTTTGTATTATTCACAATCCAGTGATACGAACCTTATTTGACAAGGCAAAAACGTAGCATTTGGTGACAGCGGTGGGATTGTGAATAAAAAGATAAAGAAAATGATTCTCAACGAATTAAAAGTTCCAGAATTAAAAAGAGAACTAGAGAAACGGGGTTTGGCTACTGATGGTACTAAAGCAGCTTTACAAGCGCGACTACGTGAGGCCATGCAGAACGAAGGGCTGGACGCGGAACATTATGATTTTGGAGAGAAAGTAACGGATGCAGCAACCATAGAGCAGAAAGCAGAAGATAAACAACCGTTGGTCGAAAAGACACAAGAACATTCTGGAAGTTTCGATTTGTCGCAGTTAATAGCTGCTATGAACCAAATGACAGGACAGATGTGTCTCATGAAACAACAAAACGAACGACAAATGGTGAAAATTGAGCAGTCAAACCAAGAAATTAAGAATGAAATGGAACAACAAAATGTGCGGCAGTTGGAGACTATAAACCAGTCAAACCAAGAAATTAAGAATGAAATGGAACAACAAAATGTGAGGCAGTTGGAGACTATAAACCAGTCAAACGAAGAAATAAAACGACAGTTGAAACAACAAAATCAGTCTAACCAAGAGATGAAACAACAAATAGAGAAAATTGAACAACCAATCCAGGAAATTGCAGATGGGCAAAAGAGAATGGACGAGAAATTTATCGAGTTATCCACTTCGCTACGTGAAGAAGTAGAAAAATTGCAAACGGAATTGCAAACTGAAATTCAACACGCTAAAACGGAATTTAAAATGGAGATTCAAGATGTGGAACATAAATTACAAGCTGAATTACAAGCGGAGGTTCAACGTCTCGGGAAAGAGCTAACTGATATCAAGGCAAGTGGAACAACAACACAAGTGGTACAAACCATTCAATCAGTTAAGTTAAAACCACCAAACTTCGACGGTACAACATCTTTCGGCATTTTCAAATTTCAATTTGAAACGGCAGCCAATCAAAACCGTTGGAATGATGAACATCTTGTCGCAGCGTTAATAGTAGCCCTTAAAGGTGAAGCAGCGGAGGCCTTACAAACAATCCCGGAAAAAGATCGCAACAGTTATCTCGAAATTATGAAGGCGCTGGATCGGAAGTACGGCAGTGACCACAAGCGTGAAATCTATCGAATGGAATTGAAAAGCCGCTACCAAAAGGGAGGAGAATCACTTCAGGAATTTTCATCGGCAATCGAGCGATTAGTACATCTAGCACATACCAGTACATCGGCTGATTATATGGAAAGACTAAAAATTGACGCATTCATTGACGGCATTCGAGATCCAGAGACACGCAAAGCGGTAATGTTGTCACCTAAATCAACCTTTGCGGAAACCGTTGCGTTTGCGTTAACCATCGAGGCTGTGCAGAACTTCACCAGACCATCATTATTTAGGCGCCAAATGAACTCAGACAAGAACGGCAGCAGGGAGCGAATGGTACCGAAAGTCGGAAGAGGCAGGCTTAGGTGTTGGAAATGTGACAAGTTGGGTCACATCTCAATGGACTGTCGGAAAGTAATACATGGAGAGAGAAGATCGCCACCTTTTATACGGGCAAACACGGAACGGTCGGGACAAAGGTCTAGAAGCAGCGAGCGAAGATGTTGGGTATGTAACAGGATTGGCCACATCTCGCGAGATTGTTTGGAAGCAAAGGGAAAGCGGCACGGATTACCAACTTCTGTGGAAAGAGCACTAAGAGGAGAGCAGGGATCGGATGAACGGATGGCAACAGTCGGTAAAGTGGATAGGTTAGAAGTCAGTTTGAAGGGACCGAAGCTGGCTTCGCCGTCTGGTTGCCCCATACCATTCATCCCTGTTACGAGTGAAGCACGAGGCGGAAGCAGCGTCACAGTTAGGGGCGGTGTTGATGGAAGGAGGTGTATTATTACGCTGGATACCGGAGCAACCCACACAATTGTTCGGAAAGATTTGATCGCAGGAGCAGTGCAGCTGATTGATGGGTTAAAACTAAGAATGGCAAATGGGGAGAGTGCAATGATTAAAGGGAAAAAGATCGTGAGCATAAGGATCGGCGAAACCCTTTTCCCACACGAGGTTCTGGTCGCAGACATTGTGGACGAGGTTATTTTGGGAACGGACTTCATGAGGATGAATGGCTTTGTGTTGGATTTTGGAGGGGGAATATTGAGTAGCGATAACATCAAGCTGAAACTTAAATTTAACGGTACGGATGCGACAGTAAGGCGAGTAACAATCAGTCATTGCGAGGAGCTGCCATCGAAATCTAAAACAATTGTTGAGGAAACGAATGAACACCAGGTTAAGCAGACATTGGATAAGAAGGGCCGAGTTGTGCGAGGTAGAGTGCGAGTGTCGGGCGACTGGATGAGAACTCGATGTGCCATACGGGTAAATGGCCAGGGATTACACGAGGGGCAATTGGTGTGGCTTCACAACTCGCAACAAAAGAAGGGGGATTTATCGGCGAAAGTGCAGCCTTTATGGACGGCACCCTACAGGACAAGAAAAGGACAAGGAGGTAAACCAATGGCGGTACATTTAGAGAGGCTGGCCCTCTACCGAGGAGGTAATTTCGGTCCTGTTCGGGACGAACAGGCTTAGGTGAGGGGTAGTGTGACGGTGACACCTAGTGTGTAATAGAATAAGTAAAACTAATAGCTCAATGTTTACTGTACTAAATGGAATTTTCCATGATAAAAATTGTTACGTAATGTTTCTACGCTATTCCAACTGGAAAGTCGTGAACTTTCGAGAAGCTTGGTTTGTGTATATAAAAAGGCGAACAAGATCGAATTGGATTATTCGTATTTGGAACGCGATAGAGTAAACTTGTAAGATTATCAGTAATATTTGGAAAGCGATAGCATAAAGATTAAAAAGGAATTAAAAAGTGATTTAAAAAGTGTTTTTGTGCGAAATAAAAAGTAAAAGTGATTAGTAAAAATTGAGAATAATTTATATAAAGTGATTCTGTGAATTTTGATTGATAAACTGTGTTGTAATAAATTTTGTGAAATAAATAAATTCGTTGGTGATAAATTGAATTGAGTTTGTATTATTCACAATCCAGTGATACGAACCTTATTTGACAAGGCAAAAACGTAGCAATATATATAATTTGAATAAAATGTTATGTTATAAGTATATTTATAATAATGAAATCTAGATGTCACTAGTAACTGGAATTTGTAATGCATACGTGATGTAACACTAAAAAATATATATTTTGTTAGCTGACGTACTTCCGGCATGTTGAATAAATGAACAAAACTGGATGAACTAGTGTACGTTAAACATCGATAGTTTCAGTTTTCAATAGTATCGATTATTTAACAAAAACTATCGATAGTATCGATACTATCGCTAATTTTAAATTTTGTAGGGAAAAGGGAAGGGTTCTAAAGGTTAATAAATAAAAACACACTTGTTCAAGTAGTACATAAATTCATTTTTTTCTTGTTTATCAAAACTCAAATTTATTCATTAAAATAAGATGAATTTTGCTTAATAAATAATAACTGATTTAACTTTCTTTAAGCCTATTTCGGCGTTCCGTTATAATTTGGCGAGCCTTTGAGAAAATTCTTTCCGAAGGAACGGATGTTGCTGAAATACATAGGTATATTTCAGCAAGTTCTTTTAGTCTACTGTTCGACCTCTTCCATACATACCAATGAAAAAAAAAATCCGTGTATTAGTACAATAAAATTATTCTTCAAGTTACCCTCTAAGTAAAGCGATTCGTTTACGATACGAAAATAATGCTTGTTGTTTATTTCAAACAAAACATGTTAGAAATCGTTTCTGCGATTTGACAACGAAAGGTTTATGAATCCCTATAATTTAAAATAATGATAATTGAATTTTTTTACGAAGTCTTCTATGTGTATGTACGTATAGTAAATATTATGAAATTTGCGTTACGTTTACATATCGTATTTTCTTAACGTAAACAGACTAAATTTGTCGATATATTTATGTGTCGTATTTTTCGAAAGGGTTGCGAAACATTTATTTAGGTGGTAACACAAACAAAATATTTTTATTAATTATAAAAAATATAAAATTTGTTGGAAATGTTGCCACGGGATTGTAGTATCGAGTTTCATTTTATCGCTCCTTCAATTCTCGTTGGAGTTCTAAATTATTCATCATCTTAAACATATTTATTAATTTAATATGCAACAGCATTAGTAAGAAAATCATAAAAAATACTCACTCTTTATTCTAATAATAATTAATAATACACGCACACACACAAACACTATATAAATTAATAAATTTATACTTGGCATTGGTATGTATGAAAGCAGAACCAAGTTTTTAGATATTATAGTTCGACGTTCACTTTTGTTTTGGAATAGTTATGAAATGAATGACGAGAAAGAGAATGCACTATTCACTGTATGATTTTTATAATTTTTTGTTATATATCGTACTCCAAAATAAAATAATGTAAATATATTTGTGTCATATATGGTCATATCGTATTTATCGTCGTAAGAGTATCGTTTTTTAAGAGTCGCTTTTTTGTTTAGAGGGTATGTAAAATTACAAAAAAAATACAATCGATAGTTTTAAAAATATCGATTGACTATCGATAGCTATTGACTATCGATACTATCGATAAACTATCGATGTTTAATGTACACTAGGATGAACGTGTTTTAATAAAAATACTTAAACATCCAATTAAATATAAATGGAAAATAATAACAGCTTTGTTTTTGGGAAATTCACTATCAGCAATTAAATATTAAAAGAGTATCTACATAAGCACCAGTTTGATTAACATATTCACAGCATGGCGCAGGCACAAACGTGGATGCTCATTGGTCAAAACAAAATGCCCGGGTTTCCCATTCAAAATTGGAGACAAAATAATACAACGATTGATACAGATGGCTATAAATATTTCACCTAAGGCAAACATTTCTGAAACTTTATTAACAATTATTGATCAAAACTTAATTCTAAAATTTAATTTTAATTTTTTAATTTCCTGTTGAGTATAAAATTCACTAACTCTACAATTTGCGGATCCGACGCACATAACATCGATAACTTCTCGACCACTAACTTATCCGTTTCTCTAATCTTCTGCTGCATAGTTTGAATTTCATCTGCTAGAAACTTTGGAAACAATGCAATGAATTTATTCATTTCGACCACAGTAGACTTGAGTTCACGAATTTTTAATTGCATTTCTTTTAACTGAGCCTCATAATTATCGATTCTGGTCATAATATCGGCTAATCGGTGATCCGAAGTATTTGGCTCTTCAATGAATGGAGACGGCATAGACATTTTAAATCTTTCCGGATTTTGTTCAAAGATACTAGTCGAGCGAACATTTATATTTCTAATGAACGTATTCTCACAATTTAACTCATCCTCTTGAGTGGTGAAAGGAAGAAGATCTCCTTCTTGTGTGTTTATTTGTACTGATGGATTATTATTGTTTATATTGCCAATACAAAATGTTTGATTCGGTGTACAACTGATTTGTTGCTGGATTGCCTTATCCGAAATCTTTTTGACGGTATTATCATAAAATTCTCGAGCGCTTGATTGCAAGAAAATTATTTTCTTAATAATTCGACCACTAATCTTACTTGTGCTTAACGGTATAAAATTACTTTTACGCATATCAAACGCCTTTATATAACCGTTATAGTCACCGACACAGTAATAGTTGTCATCAGCCGATATTGCAACTGAATTTAAATGATGGTCACTTAGAAAATTGACGCTGGGCGATATGCCCGAACGAAAATCATGAATTAGTACGGACGAATCATATCCAATTGAAATTACATTACACTGTTTGATATTGAAAAAGCATAAATCTTTACACAAACTAAAATGGTTTTCTTTTGATTTGTAAACCACTTTTTGTGCACGTGTGTCATACAGTTTGAGTTTGCCGCTCGTGAATCCAATGCACATTAAATGTGATGTGCCACTTGGTTGAAATTTTGCTAGTGTTGGGACATCCTCTTTAAATTTTTGGATTTCGAATGCGAGACAATTTTGTTTGATATCGAATACATCGATGAAACCATCTTCAACCACGGATACCAATTGTGAGTGGTCTGAACTGAAATCCAAATATTTTGAGCAGTTAAACAGCGTATCTTCCTTGGCTTTAGATTTAAGCTGTCTCATTTCGTGTATTGTTTTGTAGTGAGTTAGGACGATTCTACCATCAGACAATCCAAATGCCATTGTATTCGATATCTGACTTTTCGGGCATGCACAGCATACCGCATTGTCGACATCAAACTCTTGCAATGTGCTAAATTTGGCTAAAATTATGTTAACAGTGGATAAATAGGTTTGGTGTATTATATCGTAATTAATCACGTACCTGTTTTCTTTTCACTGTTTAATTCAATAAGTTTGAATCGACTATCCGAAGATTTGAGAAAGGCTCCATTACCGCAGGCATTCAAGACCACATGGTCCGTAAAATCGATTTGGTCGTGATGCAACTTTAGAATTGGCTTGAAATCAGGAAAACTGAGTAATTGTAATCCTTGGCTTGCAGTTAATAAATAATCTTTCATTTTAATTTTAAAAGTTTGTACCTAATTACTGAATTACTTGTGATGCGCACAAAATCTTGACAAAATTTGGCGACTACTGGATCGTACACGAATGGCAAAATTCAATTTTTTATTCAACAATAATGCCATCTATATATTTATGATGATAGCACTGTAATTTAAAAAAGGCCATGTCCTGAATGCCGGTAGAGTGGAAAATATGGTTGCGGTTAACAATTCAGCCGCTGCAAGTTGATGAAAAATTTAGTTTTGCAGCCAAAGCGGTGCAGTCAAGCGGATTAAAATGCAATAAATAAAGTTAGGCTGCACAATTTACGCAGTCACATTAAAGAGGATGCAAAAACTGTATAAATGTCAATTATGGCCGGTCGTATATAAATGCAGAGGACATTTTTTGCATACCCTGTTTCCACCATAATTTTCGCAACCTTGAAACGATTTTCTCTGGTAAAATTTTAATTCTATGCAGTGCAGATTAGAAAATGTGGTTTGTACAAATAACGTGTTCGAAGACTAGAAAAATAGAATTTTGATTTAAAATTTTCCAAAAACCGTTATTCGAAACCGAACTAGAACAATTTGTTCGTTTAGTAATCTCCTCAATTAACAAAGATCAAAGACAACTTCTCCATCGTTTGAAATGACTTGAGTAACTTCTTCATGGAAGAACCGATTATATCAGTTTAGCATCAATAATAGGAATATATACATACCGCATAGTAAAACAGGTGGCTAAATCTAATAATAAAAGCTGACAGAAGCTTTTCGGAAACTTTATTTACAATTGATCAATTCTAAAACATAATAATGTATAACTAATTGAAGTCTCTAGCGAGTATAAAATTGATTAACTCTACAATTTGCGGATCCGATGCACACAACATCGATAACTTCTCGACCACTAACATATCCGATTGTCTAGTCTTCCGTTGCAAATTTTGAATTTCATCTGCTAGAAACTTTGGAAACATTTCAATAAAGTTATTCATCTCGACCACAGTAGATTTGAGCTCACGAATTTTTGATTTCATTTCTGTTAACTGAGTCTCGTAATTATCGATTCTGGTCATAACATCGATTAATCGGTGCTCTGACGTATTTGATTCTTCATCGAAAATAGGCGACCTACTCAGTTTAATTCCTTTCGGAGGTTGTTCAAAGATACAAGTCGAACGAGCTTTTATATTTTTAATGAATGTATTCTCACACTTTAACTCATCCAAATCTTCTTGTTGTGTGTTTGTCGTGGTGATTTTGCAAACGTCCGGTATTGGTACTGATGGATCATTATTGTTCGAAATGTTAAAATTAAAGAATGAATCTAAAAGTTCGCTTGATTTGGATTTACTATCGATGTGATGCTGGACTGTTTTATCCGCAATATTTTCGACGGTATCATCATAAAATTCTCGGGCGTTTGATTGCAAGAAAATCATTTTCTTTACAATTCGATCACTAATGTTAGTTGTGCTTAACGGTGTAAAATTACTTTTACGCATATCGTACGAACATAAATTACCTTTATAATCACCGACGCAGTAATAGTTATCATCAGCCGATACAGCAACTGAATTTAAATGATGGTCACTAAGAAAATTGACGCTGGGCGATATGCCGGAACGAAAATCATGAATTATTACGGACGAATCATATCCAATCGAAATTACATAATTCTGCTTGAAAAAGCTTAAATCTTTACATAAACTAAAATGGTTTTCTTTTGATTTGTAAACCACTTTTTGGGCACTTGTATCATACAATTTGAGTTTACCATTCATGTATCCGATGCACATTAAATGCGATGTGGCATTTGGTCTAAATTTAGCTAGTATTGGGATATCCTCTTTAAATTTTTTGATTTCGAATGCGAGCTTATTTCGATTGATATCGAATACATCGATCAAACCGTCTTCAACCACGGATACCAGTTGTGAGTGGTCTGAACTGAAATCCAGATATTTTGAACACTTGATTAGGGAATCTTCCTTGGCTTTTGATTTGACCACTTTGATTTTTTGGTTTTCGTGGTGCTTTAGCACGACACTACCGTCAGCCAATCCAAATGCCATGTTATGCGATATCTGACTCTTTGGACATGCACAGCATACCGCATTGGCGATTTCAAACTTTTGCAGTGTTCTAAATTTGGCTAAAATTTTATAAACAATGGATAAATAAATTTGGCGTATTATATCGTAATTAGTAAGATACCTGTGCTCTTTTCACTGTTTACCAATTCGATCAGTTTAAATCGACTATCCGAAGATTTTAGAAACGCTCCACTACCGCAAGAACACAAGTCAACATTGCTCGTAAAATCGATTTCATCGTCATACAATTTTAAAATTGGCTTGAAATCAGGAAAACTTAGTAATAGTAATCCATTGCTTGCAGTTAATAAATAATCTTTCATTTTAATTTTAAACGTCTGTAAATACTAAAATGTACACAAAATCTCGACAAAATTTCGCGACTGTTGGTTAGAATGTCAAAATTTATATTTTTGTTTGACAACAATGCCATCTATCTATAAAGGATAGAACTTTAAATAAATTGAGTTGTGACATCTATGTTTAGACACTTCCAACAAAAACCATTCAACTGTTGCCACCAATATTAGGATAGAAAATAAATTTTAAATGTGTCAAATTATTCTATTAATTACTAGGTGGCAGGCATAAAATAATTGTCTCTTTAGTTATAACAGCGACAATCGATGTAAACTCAGCCGTTTCCAATAGACGTGTAATACTACCTTTACAATAAACGTCAAAATTTTGTATACAAACACACATGTGTGCCGACAGAAAAAATAAACGAAAATAGTTTTGCGTTAAAATGAAAGAACTATTGCTATCAAATTGTGAAAAATCATTCATAAAAAAATGTATTGAAGAAGGAAAAGTGTGTGTATTCTATGGCAACAGAAAATATTATATTAATTTCATTTTGTATTTTAGAGGTTAGATGGCCGTGGTCTGTCAGAATTCCGTGACATTCGCATTAATTTTGGAAACGACTGGGGAAGTGTTCATGTTTCATTGGGCGATACACGAGTTTTAGCCCAAGTCTCTTGTGATGTTATGCAACCAAAATCAACGCGTCCAAATGAGGGGCTTTTACATTTAAATGTGGAATTAGGCCCGATGGCCGCACCACACTTGGAACCAAATCGCCAATCAGAACTCAGTGTATATGTGAATAGAATACTAGAGCGGGCGCTTAAGGATTCACGAGCTGTTGATTTGGAGTCATTATGTATTGTGGCGGATGAAAAGGTTTGGAATTTACGGGTCGATATAAATGTTTTGAATCACGAGGGAAATATTATTGATTGTGCTTCGGTCGCAGCCCTAGCAGCTTTATCCCATTTCAAAAGGCCAGATGTGACCACATCAGGCGATGAATTTATTATTCATACGCACGCCGAAAAAGATCCAATACCCATACCATTACACCATTATCCGGTTTGTGTCTCGTATGGCATTTTCAATAATGGTCTTATAGCAATAGCCGATCAAACAGCTCTAGAGGAACGTGTTTCCGAGGCCAGTATAGTATTTGGACTAAATTCTTACAAAGAGTTATGTGGTTTACATTTAGGCGGTATAACTTTGACTAGTTCTCAACTTTTACTAAAATGTGCCAATAAAGCGGCCGAACATGCGAAACTTTTAGTAGATAAAATTAAAGCAGCCCTTGAGGAAGATAAAGAGCTACGGGCGCAAGAAGGTTCACAAATTGGTTTCCATGAATGTGTCCGACAAAACCAAATCACATCATTGGCCCAAGATCGAATGAAAGTGAGACTCAAACATTTCGATATCAGTTCGTGCACGGAGGATTACAAACACATGAAAATGGAAACGAATGAAGAAGATGTGAAAAATAATTCGCTTATGATTGATGATCAGGACGTTGAATATAAAATTATTAATTCAGATTCGGTGGTGATGTTGCCGAACGATAGTAAACCAGGGCAGGCGCATTCACGTAAGTGGATACCCGAAGATGAGGATGAATCGAAATCAGATTCATCCGATAGTGATGTGGAAATGGTAGAAGCTGAACCTAAGAAAACGGTGCCTATAAAAAAGAAGGATAAGAAGAAAAAACTTGTAGCAAAAACTGAGGATTCATCGAGCGAGGAAGAAGAAACCATTGTGCTAAATGCCACTAATGCTTAGAAGCCACTTACACTGGGATTTATGTGGCGGTCTGTAGATTTTGTTTTTAAATAAATCAATATGCACCAAAATTACTTTGTATTCTTTGTCTGTTTTTGTAATCAGTTTGGCGAGGAATAAGGAGCTTTTTGCGGGCCGGTACCAATTTAAAGGTGTTTTTGTTTATTCTTTTGCTAATGAACAATATCAAGAATATGTAATATTACGTTTCGAGCGCCATCAGAGCCTATTGGCTTCACGGTTCAAGATCGTGTGTGATACTGTCTTATGTTCAGATATTTTCAATTCCTTTTTTTGCGTTCTCCCCCACATTTGCCCAAACGGGTATTTGAAGTGTTCGTCAAACATAATGAAAATATATCTTACGGTTGGAAAAAGTCCAGCAAAGTCAATTGAAACACGATTTGTCTGCTGAATTATTCTAATCGGGCCCCGGACTTACGTATCTGTAACATTAACATGTTGCGAAAATTGCTCGCTTTTAACAACGCTCAATTTACTTTTAAGGACGTGTTCGAAGTTTGTGATAATTATTTCAGCTGTAATAATTATGACATTATTTTGTATGCAACCAAATTATCATAGCCACTGCGTGTTGTAAATTTGACACTTCTGTAATAATATTTATAAACAAAACCGCGCAATAACAATAATTAAGCCGTATTATGCTAATTTATTTCTAAAAAAATAGTACAAATAAACCTTATTACAAAATATGGAAGAAAAAAATTTTTCACTCCTGTCAAAATTATTACAAAAAAAAAAATTATCACAAACTTCGAACACGTCCTAAGTGTAAAATTAATTGTTGTTGAAGCTTTTCGACAGTGCGATGACTTCAAATTAAAATAGGACGAACCCCTCTTTCAATGCATCCGAAATTTTGCGGAATTGTTGCGGAAATAGTACCTTGCATGTTGGGCCATTCATTAGAACTGTGGGATATGATGTTACTTCTTTACTTATTACCCACTCTATTTTGATTATATCGCCCAATTCCAAAGATCATAAATTTCAATACACTGACTAAACTTTTATTTTTTCAAACTACAAAGGTAGAAAAAGGACTCCTTTTTCCATATCATGCGTTTTCTTTTTGTCTACGAATGGCGACGGTACTACTTTACTCAAGTTGTAGTTTCGTCGGGTGTATACAATGTTGCCATTATGGCATAATGCAATGAGGCAATACTTATAGCAACTAATTCAAACTATGTACATAATTCGGCTAAATTACCAACGACATTTGGTAGCCACAGAACCTTCAATACCAATTTTGACCGTTTGCACAGATAGGACAATACATTCCATAACGTGTCCCTCTTAATGCTGCCCAAAGATCTCCCTTTTTATGAAGTGAACAGATAACAACAGTCTTTCACAATCCACTCTTCTGGAACGTCTTCGGTAGACCAAATTATTGATATGAGGAATACCTGCTCTATGCCCTTAAATTTTGTATAATTTCTCCCCGTTAACATTTATGTTGCTGCAGATAAGTTCCTTATCCCTGTTCAATATAATATACCTATATGAAGGTTTATTATGTCGGATTTTCTAAAGTTGTAATACGGCTTGCGGTTTTGATGATTATCAATAACATTATTTCCGTTGCTTTCAAAAATTATTTCTATTTTGGCTTAGCATGGATTTTATTATTTCTTGTTTATTACTAGCTAATAGTTGTAAAATTAAAATCTTTCGCGATTAAAGATGGTGTCAGGTGAATTAGCAGCATTGTTGATTTCCAATATTTTTTAGTGTAGCATGTGTGTCGAAAAACCTGAAGTCTTTAGGCATGCGCCTACCTTGCGTGTCGAAAAAGCTGAAGACTTTTGGCATGCATCTATCTTAAAAAAGTGGTACAAAATAAGGCGCCCCGCCAGGATACTTATTTAAATAAGTTAGGTTTCACAAATAAGTATTATTACGGCCAAAGCAGCAAATAATTTTGATGGACGTTATTTTTATTATTTGTCATGTTTATAGAATTTCGTTCATTACCTGGGTAATAAATTTCTTGTGGCTCATTAAAACGCCAGACTTACTCAACTGGGTTCCAGATTCCAGAAGCTAAAGTCCCTGGATTATTTATCGGCCGGTCAGCCAACTTACTAGCCAACGGATAAAAAGAAAGTTCCTGATTTAATTGTCTCCGGTATAACTAAATTCATTCAACTTATATAGGTAAGTCAAGCAATACCGGGCAATCAATCTCTGCACAAAGTATGTCCTGAGAAAATACTGCATGAATGATCTCTGAAATCAAGACTACGAAGGTTCAAAAGTGTACAACAACTGGCATAAGGAGGTAAACTAAATCCGAAAGTTGACCTCGGAAGTCTTCAGAGGGCTAATATTAAGAACTTTTTTTTTAATCCGTTCAATATGATCGCTAATGATTTTATAACTAGAACTCCAGATAACTACAGCGTATTCCAAACTAGGCCTAACAAAAGAAATATTTAATGTCTTGGGACTGTATGTGTCAGAAAATTGACGACCATGGCCCGTATTCTTGAAATTCGATCAAAAAAACTCGCCCATTATTTTCTAGTGAAATACATCATTTCAGTCGAAAATTTAAATTGTTTCATACCAAAGTCACCGGCGATTTTTTTTGGTGAATTTTAAGAATACGGGCCCAGGTCTCTTTACGAAACCAAGCATCGAGCCGGCCCTAGCTACAATCATTTCTGTATGTTTAGTAAAACTTACGTTACCTGTAAACAAAACACCTAAATCAATAAACTGAGTAACTCTATCAATTTCCACGTCTTGTAAACTGTACGGAGCTACAATTAAATTCTTAATTCTTGTAAATGACATACAGTAATGACAGCTAAACGATTTTCGACTAAACCGATTAAGGTCCTGTTGTACCAATAAAACTTATCTGCATATAACAGACACTTGCAAAACTTGAAACATGTCACAATATCATTAACAAACAGAATAAATTTTTATTTTATTTTTTTCCAAAAGGGTGGGTGTTTGAAGCCCAGAGCACTGCGACCATTGAGGCCTATTGTGCATCCCTAGAGATTCCTACGTGAAATGTTGGTCTATGTCCTTGATAAACGCCGCTACCTGATGCATATCCAGTGGGTCAGCGTTAGGACACTGGATTATGTACGCATTGCGGAACTTGAATTTTTTTAGGATGAGAGCATCGCATGTGAAGAGTAGGTGTTCCGATGTCTCCTTACCGCAGTCACAGAATCTGCACTGGTCCGTAAGGGGCCTTCCCATTTTATGTAGATGGCCGTTAGAAGCGCCGTGCTCTGTTAAAAACCAGATAAGGGATCTTAGGGATTGGCGGTCCATCCTCGGTGCCTCTCCCAGACGTATAATATTATAACTGAATAATTTCTTGGCCTGTCTCATCCCAATGGAGGACTCCCAGAGTAATTTCCTATAGTTCTGCTCCCAGTCCCTTATACCATCTGGGTATGGTGTGGGACCCAGGAAATCTCGGCTTGCTCCCATTTTTGCACATCGGTCTGCTGCGTCATTTCCTTTAATGGTGGAGTGGCCAGGAGAACACAAAATGGTGACTTTGTTTGCTTTACCCAGTTCTAATAAATTACAGTAGCAGCTCCAGATCAATTTCGAGTTGAACACTGAAGCTTCTAAGGCTAGCAGAGCTGCCTGGTTGTCCGAGATTATATAGATCTCGGTCTTCTTGTATTTCTTTTTGAGACATTGAAGCACACATACCTCAATAGCAAGGGTCTCTGCCTGAAAAACTGTGGGGGTTCTACCCAGTGGTATGCATAGTTTTAGGTCGGTCCCGACTATCCTTCTACCGGTATCTGTTTTTGACCCATCCGTATACCATACAGAAGCATGGGAGGGAGGAGATAATATTCTCTACCAGTGCCCTATCCGGCAAACTACCCGGTAGTCCTTACCACCAAATCCGATAGTTGGATCAGTTCCTCCTTAAAATTTAATTTATGTAGGATACTGTGTTGTGTCCTGGCCTTATGGTTTTAATTTTGGCTATAATTTTTAGGCTCAGCTTGAACTGGCTACTTTTTTAATGTGTAGGTGCAGTGGTGAGAGCCCCAGTATTCTCTCAAGGGCAGCTGTTGGACAAGTCCTCATTGCTCCAGTTGCACCCACATAGATTAACCTCTGGATCTTGTCCACTATTCTCCGTGCACCAGTCTGCTCCGTCTTTGGCCACCACACAAACGCCGCATAAGAGACTATAGGTCTTACGACTACCCGGTAGAGCCAAACCAACATTTGTGGGCTCAGTCCCCATGTTTTGCCAATCATTCTTTGGCAGGTGAAGTAGGCCTTATTCGCCTTATTTCTGATATGATTTAAGTGGGGATTCCATGTCAATTTCTGATCAAGTACGACACCCAGATATTTAACCTCCGTCGACAGTTGGATAGTTACCCCCCCCCCCCCCCCCAGGGCTATCGGCGGGAGGACAGTTTTAGTAAAGAGAGTGCAGTTGACTTTGTTAGGATTTACCGTAAGGCCCACCTCCGTGCACCAATCATTTACTACCTCTAGGACTTGTTGCATTTTTCCCCTACTGTATTTCCGAATCTGCCCCTAACCATCAAGACTAGGTCGTCCGCATAGGTAATGTTCGAGAAGTCTAAATTTCTCAGTCTGGTAAGTAATTGATTCGTCACGATCAGCCACAATAAGGGAGAGAGAACACCTCCCTGGGGCAACCCCTGGCGGCCGGTATGGTGATGGTTTTATCTCCAAAAGAGGCCGTAATCCTCCTGTATTTTAGCATGTTTATAATCGACCTTACGGTGGATTATAAACATGCTCCACTTGGTTTCCTTGCAGATCCCAAGGGATTCCTGTGCTCCAAGGAGAGTGCTTTCTGGAGTCGACACGTCATAGGTAATTTGTCTATTTTCTTACAGAAGTCTCTCCAGCTTAGTGTTTTGCTCTGCCTAAGAGCTATGTTGTATTGGGTAAGGGAATTCTGATAGGTAGTCCAATCGTTTGTCCTCTTAGCCCTATTAAAAAGTTTATGGACACTTCGTCTCATATTTTCCAAGTTTTGGTTCCACCCTTGTGCCTCTAATACGCACCAGGGGTGAGCTTGAGTGGTAGGCATTAATTATTGCCCCTGTAACGTCATTTGCTGCTCTGTCGAGGTCTTCGACAGAGTTTATCGTGGTCTGTAGACCAGCTAAGTTATCCAAAAGTCTGTCGTTATAGACTGGCCAGTTGGTGCGTTTTGGTATCCTTAACATCAAATCTTATCTCGAAGGGATATTGATATCATATGATCTGAGAGGAATGCTTCCTTGGACACATGCCAGTCGAGAATTGCACTGGAGGTACCCATGTCAGGCAGGGTAAGATCCAGTACCTCTCTCCTAACCGCATTCACAAAGGTCGCATCACTCCCTTTATTGTTTACTGCTAAGTTGTTATTAAGACAGAATTCAAAAAGTTGCTCACCTCTTAAATTGGTGTTGCTGCTTCCCCAGACTACGTGGTGTGCATTAGCGCCGCAACCAATGATGAATTTTTGGTGATGAATCGTGCAATAATTCACGAAGCTCTGTATCAATTCTGGAGGGGGGGTCATTTTCATACCCGGGGAAATATGCAGAAGCGATGTTAATCACCCTCCTGCCTCCGTTTGGTAAGGGCATTTCTATTGAAACATCCGTGATGTCCCTAGAAATAAATTGGTTAATAGAGAAGATATTGTGCCTTGAGCGACAGAGAATTGCTGTCCTCGGCCTATCTGCAGCCGTATTGTAGACTAGCTTAAAAGTATTGGCTGCAAAACCTTTAATCTTCCCATTGTTGGTCCAAGGCTCCTTCCTGTATGAGCGCTATATCCCAGTCATTAATCATAAAAAGACGGTTTGTAGCCTTCTTCGATCGATGTAGATTAATCGTTATTAATCAGTTTCGTTGTTGTTGTAGGTTTGGTGTGTATCATCTTGATGTGTATTTTTTTTTATCATTTCTTAGGCTCCGGAGAGCCTTGTTTGCTTGATTGCTGTTGTGCCACCCTTCCTCTAGAGCTCAGCCCATGACTTTTCCCGCTCCTTCCTCGGCCCGATTTGGCCGGTCTCCCTATTCCGGAGATGCCAGGTCTCCTGGCTTCTCCCGGCCCAGTGACCCTACCACCGCGGCCCGCGTTCTCAGCCAAAGCTGCCCTTGACGTGCTGGGCCGATTCGGCTCTGCCACTCTTTCCTTGATTGCATCCACCGCCCCCTTCTTCTTTGGGCGGGAGTGTACAGAGCCAAATATCCAGTTGACTCTATTGTAGTTGGAGCTCTTGAATATCTCCGCCGTTTTGTGTGAAACGGACATCGTAATTTAAAGGAGGTCGCCTTCTCGCTCCTTCCTCGCAACTGCGTCTCTTAGGTCCTTATTCTGGATTACCAGACGATGCAGTATCTTTTCGTTTGGCTCCTTACCACCTCGTGGCAGATAGACAAACATGATCTTTGGACGGGGCAACTCCTCCTCCCCGACTGCCTTCAGGGATGCTCCGTCCCATGGCTTAAGTGAGGGCACTGTGGCCCTAAGCCACTCTACCGTGTCTTCATCAGCACAATTGACCGTGAGTCAACCTTTTCTGGTGCGACATCCCAGGAAATTTGGGGTAACACCATTTAACGGCAGCTCCGCCACTGTGTCCATTATGGCATCCTGTATTGCCAGAATCTGGGCAATGCCCAGTTTTATTTCAGGGAAGCCTTGGTCGGCCTTGGTCTCCTACCTGATAGCATGGTCGGTAACTCCCACCTTCACTGCATTACTATACATTGTGGCCGTGTCGGTCCTGTTTTCGGGGCAACTCTCCTTATTGTCGCCGTCAGTTGCAGCTTTTGGCGCGGCTTCCAATGTCTTCGGTGAAGGACTGGAAACTTTCCCTCTTTTTGCCGCGATGCCTTTGGGGTTAGAGTCGTCATCCGACCTATTTCTCTTATTTGTTGGGACAATTCTGCCCCTGATCTTCTCCTTACATTCCTGAAAAGCAGCGTCGCGGGGGACCCCTGACCGAATTAGATGGGACAGACGTCTCCTCGCGGCCCCACTGAGGCGTGTTCTCCTCTTTGATGTCTCCTCGAGCTTTAATTCCTCAAGGTCGTTATTTATTTCGGCCGTTGTCGACGTGGATTGGATATCCATTTCAGGCAATAGAGTGCCATGTACAGCAGAGACCACCACTACGTCCGCGCTAGAGTTTTCTACTAATTTTTTAATCTCAGAAGCAGGGTCTGAATGGTCCTTGACCTCTTCTGAGATTGGTGCGTTTGAAGGAGCCTTATTTTTTAGTTTTTAATTAAATCCATGCAGTGTTGATTTGTTTGAGGAATGAACGGTCTACCACGGCAGCGCCTCTTGCCGTGGTAAGACTGATTGAAGCCGGAGGTCGCCTAGTATCCGGAGTTCCGTGCTAGCGACCAACTAACCCATGATCATTCATCCCTCGGTGCACCTGTCTCAGTTGGTTGAATTTTTGATTAATTTTGTCAGAGCCCTTGCTGAAATCTGTATATATAATGTCAACTTGGGCACCTTTTTCTAAACAGGATATTGTATCATTAACAAATACAACAAGATTGGTTGTCGTTGATCTACCAGAGAAAAACCCGTGCTGTTGGGGATCACTTATGTTTTTGATATTAAAATTAATACAATCTTTTACCAATTTTTCAAAAAGTTTAGGGATAACAGATAAAATAGCTATGCTGGAGGGTTTCCAGCAGTGGGCAAAATTCTTTGTCTAAGGCTGTGAGCTAAATGGCCACTTAAGGCTTCGGAGCGATTATTTTAAAGTAATGAGGGAATACCGTCAGGGTCCAAAGAAATTTTAGTATTATGTCCAACTAAAGCCGTTTTAATTTGTTCCGCCGTAAAAGAGAAATACCATGAATATGAGGGAGATGTTGAAATATTATCGACTGAACATACGGATTTGAAAAAAGTTGCAAATAAGTCGCAACCAGAATTTAGATTATGAGGCTGCCTATCATTATAACTCATTAGTATAAAGGATAACGAACAGACTCTCTTTTAGAGTTAATATAATGCCAAAAGCAAAAACACGATGGCATGGATTCGTAATTACCTTACAAACATTGATTTTTACCATACATAAATTTACCTTAAACTCATACCGAAGGTGAGAATAGAATGCATAAATCAATCGTTTTATACCGTTTGTATGCCTTCGTTTTACGATTATACAAATTAGGAAGTTTATTGTTGAACCTGTTGTCACGATACGAATTATATTTGTTGACAATTTTTTGAATAAATAGATCAATCCTCGCATATACAAAATTTCGTAAAACCGGCTATTTATAATTTCGATATCCTTCTCATTATAAAGGAAATCCCACCCTAGGAAAGGAGTCATCGCACCCTAGGAAATGGAATTCTTTCGTAACTAACAGGGTTTCCAGCATCATCGACCAATTCCCACGCGATTCCTGGCGGTATGCCCCTTCAAAGCAGAATGCAGCACACTCTGCTTTAAGGGGTATATTAGTTAATTAAATTTTGAATCCAAATTGTGTATGGTGGATAGGTCTAGACTGGTTACACTTGGAGGAAGAATGGTGGCCAGAGGAAAGGCAGTCATACCAAACAAAAGTTGAACGAAAATCCAATTTTATCAGCGAATTCTGTATCAAATACAATTCATTCGAAAAAATTAAGAGGGTACTCGACTTTATGTTGCTGTACATTAGTAATCTTAAGAATAAAGCAGAACACCGAAACATGTTTGATAGTCCGAATAATGTGTAAATCGAAGAAGAAAAGTTGAAAATACTAAGATCAGAAGAATTGTTGCGTGCTGAGGAAACTATTGCTTAATGAATAACCAAGAAGATCCTAAGAAGAGCGTATTACGAACGTTGAATCCATTTATTGATGATCATGGAGTTATCCAAGTAGGAGGCCGAATAAGCAACGCCGAAGTAAATTATTATACCAAACATCTTGCTGTTTTACCATGTGGCGAGCCAATTTCCAAAGATATATAAGGGCAAGAGATGTTGCACGGTCGCTGATACATAAATGTATTAGGTGCAAAAAATATAAGCCATAGAACTAGTAAAGCAACTGATGGGCGATTTACCACTAGATCGAGTAAGATACTCAAATCCATTTGTTAATACTGGAGTTGACTACTGTGGACTATTTAGGATTCAATATAAAGCTGTTCATATTGAATTGGCCAGTGATATGTCATCAAAATGTTTCTTAAGCGTTTTAAGAGGAATGCAAGAAGAGGAATATGCCGAAGAATCTATAACGACAATGGGTCAAACTTCGTAGGCGCTAATAACCAGTTAAGGCTATAGCACTGCCAATGGCTTAAAGATAGTGAAACCTACAATACGAATAAGTTAAGCAAGAACGGGATCCAATGGTGTTACCATAACTGTAGGTGACGCCTGAATTACCTTCGAAGAATTTACCACTTTATTATGTAAAATTGAGGCCGTTATGAGACCCATATGTGTATTTGGTGAAGATGAGTTGAAGAATGGAGGAAATTCCGGAACCAGATATATCAGACGACAAATTACCACCTTTAGCTCGTTGGGAATATGTAACCAAATTAAAGTAACATTTTCAAAAACGTTGGCAGCACGATTGGTGCCAACGATGGTGCCATATAACAGAAAATATGGCAATTGGTGATTTAGAATTAGTTGCAGATGATTACCCTTCAAAGAACTACATTCTGGAGCTGATGGTAAAGAACGTATTCTTA
Organism: Tipula vernalis; assembly: GCA_958295665.1. Taxonomy (NCBI): domain Eukaryota; kingdom Metazoa; phylum Arthropoda; class Insecta; order Diptera; family Tipulidae; genus Tipula; species Tipula vernalis. Next base: position 300,478,772 of record OY282560.1, on the reverse strand, counting down.
CAGTCAAAACAGCAACCAATATATTGAAGAGACCGATTCATAAGTTATGCCGACTACCACACAATACAATTGTAAGTGAATAAGTCACAGAAATTGCGAGCAGTATTATTGGACACATTCATTTGCCGTGAGGTCATGAATTTAAATCTGTGCTGTTTGAAATGCACTGTTTGCTTGATGAAACATTTGGTTCAGTTAAACTAGACCTAAAAATCGTAACAAAAAACAAAACAAAAAAAAAAAAAATGGCACAGTTCTATTTCTTGGCATAACTTGGAATACATAAATCGGAATTAAGGTCGAAATTAGAAAAAAATCATGTGTGAGAATATCTTGCTTTAGCTAGTGATGTCCGTGAAGGATGAGCATCAAAATATAGTAATCCATTTTCTATAACAATTGTTTAAACCGTTCATTATTGTTGCTATCTGTAAATATTTACTATTCCTACACAGTATTTCTTCAACCGCAGGTAAATTTTTAAAAGAATAGTCGAAGAAAATAAAAATTAAAAATTCAAGGATAATAGATTTTATTGTCTTCTTTTCTTAGTCCTCGTTAATTTAATTCTCAGATTCACATATACGTTATAGGAACGAAATTTTCACGAGATGATTCAAATTTACTATCATTTACTTCAAAATATTAGCACATCTTTACATTTGTAAATTGATTATTCAAATTCCATTTAGCACTTATCAAATCCCCAAGTTAAAATTCCGACAGGTGTCATAAATTTTCTTCGCCACACAAATGTGTATATTCTATGCCCTTTCTATTCTATGTATTTCCAAATTTTCTCGTTTTCATATTTATGATTGTTGAGTTGTTTCTTCTTTCAATTGAAAATAATATTAATAATATAAAGTGCGTAACATCGTTCGAAGAGAGGGGTGGGAGAGGGGATGTATCATCAGAGTTTATGATTGTCTGTTGTAGCCGAACATTATTCAGCGTATTTGAGGCTTATCTCGCAAATCATAAAACTCCTAAAATTTGCATATAATATTTGATTTGATTCTTAAGAATGTTGGCTGACTATGATTATGTCTCAAACGACGAATTATTTGCAACATCCGTTTATGTTTACCAGAGTACCAAATGAACTATAAACCTTACTGAGCTCTTTGTCTCTCCTTCTGAACCCGGTAAACCAGAAGTCCGAAAATATTGGGAATGTTAGTCTTATGTCTGACACTGATGTTAAAATTATTCATTTGGCTTCTGTGCCATTTATATGTCTACGTTTAACTAAAATGAATGTTAAGTGTATATATTTAGCTTTCATGTTAGTGATGCAGCAGACCTAAAGCTCTTTTTATAGATGTCCAACCTAAAAGTAATCGAATATCAACCTTAAATAACTGTTATCATAATCTAGATTTGATCCCAATTTTGTGATAGCCTAAAAGACGAGTTACTTAATAGTGACTTTGATACCAAATATATGACGAACCTTGAAGTCAATTACAGAAAACTGACTTATACGTCTATTACTCGATGAGCGTAAACGCTGGATAAAGAAGCTTGACTTTGAAGTCAGTAATTTCATGGACATTATAGTCAAATACCGACCATTAACTCATGTGCCAGTTATTTTTAAGCAAGTAAGTAGCTTTGTCGTTGTTAACAAATGATAATAAGCAAGTGTTTAGTGGTGTGCAGTTTATGTTCCGTTGGAGCGCGAGATATCAGGCATACAGATATCAGGCAATTAACTAATATTTTATTTCAAAATAAAAATGATAAAATATCAAATGTAAATACAAGTGCACCAAATAACTATTTTACATAAACAAGTAATGCAAATTGTTTAAGATATGTAATTATTGATTTAAATAAACATAATGTTTGTGAACAGCCAAAGGAATCGCTAGTGTTAATAGTTTAAATAAATCAAACAATGAAAATTGTTGTTGAGATGTTGTTTATGATCTAGCAGCGGAATCGTATAATTCTCAATTTAAAAACTCTCAAAATTTAGTTATCACTAATTTCATTCAGCCAGATGCCAACCAAAAAATTAATACTTACCTCGAACCGCGATATACCGAGGAATAACTGGATAAAACATAATTGCAGGTTATTAAAATATAATATACTTCAAGCTGGCTTCAATGATTTTTTTCTCTTTTTTTTTAGAAACTATTAAAGCTGCTAAATTGAATGTAGTCTTCGACTAAATTATACTGCTTTTGATACAGAAGAAAAGTAGAATTAGCAAAATAACCGGGCTTCCACTTCTGAAGGGAACTCGAATAATTACGCAAAGTTGTTTCAGGAATGTGAGATCGAAGCCATTGAAATCAAATCCGTGTTATTGGATAAACCGATAGCAATCCAAGCTCTAATTTATAATGGTTTCTGTCATTCTCCAGCAAAAACCCATAAATGGTTTTCTTGCATTAATGTGTCAGCCACTTTAGCGGATAATATCAATACAAAGTTTCAAACATGTAAAATTTGCGAACTAAATTACTCCAACTTCACAATGCTTTTCCTTCAGAATCTGAAGATTTATTGGTAAAACTTATAAAAGGATAATTCCGAGTTTTTTACAACTTATAAAACATCAAGTCACTCTGCATGGGGCACCAGGTAAACTCAAACATGACAGAGGTTACTTCACCTCATCTGCTTTGGCTAAATATTTACCTGAATATAAAAATTACGTTACCCAACAAATTATGTGGTCATTTAGCCTTACCGCACAAAAACTATATATGGAAATCTGGATTTACAATACTCTCAAATCCTTTCTCAAACTTAGAATACGACCTCTATATAAAAATAATACTGTAAGATAATTTCTGCAGTCATTTAAGCTTTCCAGACTAGAAAGTTGTATGGAATTCTGGATTTATGCAGTGTGATATGGGAAACTTCATTCGTGCAACACGCCTTGACATCAATATTCTCAAATCCTTTGTTTATAAAATCCAGACTCCCATACATCTTTCTTGTCTGGCAAGGTAAAATTCTGCCACAATTGTCTTTCAGTTTTATTTTGACATTCTCCTTCTCGCCTAGGTAGGATCTAGGTAAGAATAGGGTAACAGATGTCCAGGTTTCTCTAGATCTGTTTTGGGTTTTCAAACTTCTGTGTTAAATTTATTAGCGGCAATGCGAAATTCAGGAGGGAACAGAAAAAAAAAATTCAATAATATTTAAATCGAGCTCAAGCGCAAACGACTGTTTAAGGTTTGGAACTCATTATATCGATTCGGCTTAATATCTCCGAAATAAAATATCATTAAAATACATCGACAAAAGTGTGTCTTCTATTCGGTGCTCGAGGCGGAGCAAATTGTCTGGGTTAGCTGTGTATGGAAAACCAAAACTATGGTAAATATAATTTTTTTATCGATTAAAATGTCATTAGTACGAAGAGTGTTCCAAAATATTTCTTGTCGTTGTGCCATGTTTTATTTTAAAAATTCTGACCCCAACCCTACCTTACGACAGACATTTTTTCAGACCCTGAAATAATAGGTTTTATAAAGGAATTATTTATTGAATTTACAAAATATTGCAGATAATAAATTTCACTCAAGAAATGTTCCTGTTCCATCCATTTGATACTGGAAACTGGGAAGATAGTCTGAATTAGCTAAGTATATACAAGTTAATTTAGCGAATTTTATTTGTGATTTAAAGTTCCAACCCAAAAATATCCTGAATTTGAACAATGGTTTATTAAATAAATTAATAATTAATAAATTTTATACTAGGAACTGTTTAAAGAATCGACTTAACCTCTTAAATCTCAGATATAAATTCTATTAAAATTCATCCACAAACGTACCGTCTAGTTCCATTTGAAGCTGGAGACGTAGTACACTACCTGGATTGGTTGTCTATGTAAAAATACGAAAAATTAGTGAAACAATGTTTCTAATAAATGGCTTCAACCAAAATATCATTAGTGGTGTTCAGTAATATTTTTTGGATTAGGTTCTTATTTTATTTAACAAATCCGACCCCAAATGGGGTGACCCAAGAAATTTTCAGAGCGTGAATAATTCGGTTTTATAGAACCGACTGATATAATCAGCTTAATAGCCCCGATATATTGTAACATTTCATTAAAATCCATTGACAAACTCCATTTGGTGCTGGAACCTGGAAATGTAGTAAAGGCTCAAAGTAATAAAACAATTTTTCTTTAACAAATCTTATTTCTCCAAATTTTTTTCTAATAAGGAAAATGTTGTTATAGTGTTTTGCAATATTTATTGAATTCATGTTTTATTTAAGAAACTCCATCCCTACATCAAATGGAACTGATGTGATTATACACGAATTCCATTGAAATTTATTATCTTACTTAACTAATATGAATCAAGGGGGTTTAAAACTTTTCTAAAATGTTTTTTGCCCAGTCGTCACCACCAAACCAATTTTATGTCCTGTTTTTTAAGGCAATTTTTCAGACTTCCTCCAGGTCATCCTATGTAGGTACCTACTGTGGTATCGTCTGGCAATAAAATTTCTTTAAATTGCACCAAAATATCTAAGGAACATACACGTTCGCATATATGCCAAAATTACGCTTTTGAAAATGAAAAGGGTTTGAACCTAAAGTTGCTTTATGATAAATTTTTTATTTACCGCGTGAAATTTAGATAAAAATAGCACAAAAATTAAAAATTTCGCTTACGGTTTTGCTGATTGGTATTTTTCTCTACGAGAAAAACATAAAAATCTCAAAAAGATGATCTAAAAATATCTGTGATTTCGTGGAGAGTTGTGGAGGTCTTAAAACCGTTTTAATATTCAATTTTGGCTCAAAAGCTAAAAACAATTTTAGTGTAATTTCTTGGATCATGGTTTTTGTTTAACACAAAAAACCAACAATTATTTATACCTAAGGTGTAACTACGTATTTCATATGTACTCCTTTCTGACTAGAAGTACTCCGCTGAAAATTTGAAACGTACTCCGTTCAATGTTTTCAGAGCGGCAGCAACGGTAAGAAGTCGCCAGCCAAATTGTCATTTGTTGCAATTATAGACGACAAAGAAAAGTTATCACTTTTACTCACTGTCAAAAGTCTTCATGCATGTTTTGATGAATTATTAAGTTTTCATAATTTAAAATAAATATTTATAAAATGTATGTTTCTCGTATTATTTTAAAGCACCACATAGGACATGATAATCAGAAATTTGTCGAACGCTGAAGCCAAAGTTTTGTTACACGCTGAATTGAGAGTTTTGTTGCACGCTTCTTAAGTCAGAGTTTCGTTGTACACTAAAGTCAGAGTTTTGCACACTATACGCTGAATTTAATGCCAAATTTATATACAGCTTCGAAGCTTTTCGTAAATCAGGCTTTAAAGTCCAATTATTGTTGACCAATACTCTGATGACAAAGTGACTATTGTTACGATCAAAGTCAATTATAGGATGGAATTTGGCTTGTTTCTATATATCCATGTGGCTCACCTACTGATACACTTACATATGTCACTTCCTTCGGCGACAATAGATATTTTGTCAATCCGAATTTATAGGCGAATAATCGACTTGTGGTGGTTTACCGGGGAATGTCTTAATTTTTCTTGTTTTTAGTTGAAATAAACATGATACGAATTTTAGATACGGTTCGTTGCGAAGTGAGTCGGAGAGACGTAGAAATGAATGGGCGAAATAAATGTTTTAAGAGTCGGTTCAGACTCAGAGTAACCTTACAAACTAGAGACGGATGCATACCTTACAGATTATGCGTAAATATAGTGTTCCAAAATTGGATGGTTATAGATTATTGAAGTGAATTAGCAATATTGGTACTTGGATGGTGGTAGATGTGCTTGTTGAGATGAAGAGGTTTTTTGGTGTTGATACGGTTTATATGAGAAATAACTGATAAATAAATATCAGAGTCCGTTTGTAGCGCTAATTTAAAGTGTTGTTTGACATTAAAAAAATGAGTAAGAAATAAGTGTTAGAAACAGTGTTAAAAAAATTTACTAACGAATGAAAAAATACAAATCTTGTATTTTTGGATGTTTATTTTCTCCTTCAATTACATACATAAAGGATTCGTATTCAGTTGCTTTTTATATATGTGTGTAATAAACGTCCTCCTTTTCTTTAAGGTGTTTAGGATTATTTTCAAGTTTTATGCATGTTTTTATTGTAGGATTCAACAATACATTATGGACATTGCAATGTAAAGCGTTGGTTCTATTAGAGAACGATGATAGTTCCCTTGCAAATTAGTACGTAGGTGCAAAACAATAAAATAAATATGGGTTACTTACAGCTTGATTCGAAATGGTTGATTCTCAAAAAACTAGATCGACATTGGGGAAAGTAGCTAAATAGCACAATAGTGTTGGTCGTAAAAAGAGTTGACATTTCTTTTGAATAAACGAGTATACTGCAGAAATAACATTTTTAATAAAGTTTCATTCAAAAATATTCAATTAAGTTTCGCAGTTTTTTTTTGCCATTTTTGTTTAACAAAATTGAATCATTAATAAATAATTCATGAAAACATTTTTTGTCGAAAATATCATCGACCAATATTCAGCTATCGATTTTACTGACTTTGAATACCATGAAAAATGAAATAAAAGCGAATCCTGTGGAAAGGATATTAGATTTAACATCAGTTTTATGCGCATAAAAGCCATAAATTTATTTTTGTAAATTTCCAAAAATATTGAAAACTCAACATATAAAATACAGAAACCAAATCATACATAAGCAAAATAATTATTTTTGACGATCAAAGTAATACCTTTCGGTTATTTTCTATATGTATTTCAACTGAAAATTAAAATTATGACGTAAAAATTTCCTGCCAAAAGTATTTGCCTTCCAGAAAGATTTCCAAAATGCTTTTCAAAATCAAATCAAATCAAAACATAATATGTATGATGTAACAAACACAAAAAATATATTTGGTATTATCGATCAATAAAAAGTTGGATTGAAGAGGAATATTCGTCGTGCGGAAAATGTTAACAAAACAATTTTACACCAACAAAAATCTTTCCAGTTTTTAAGCTGATCGAATTGTTTTTTAAAAAAAAAATCCCCAAGGCAACTTCCAAAGGAAAATAAACACAAAAAATGAACGAATAACACAAAAAATGGGTTAGGGTATAGTATGTATGTAGGTAGAGAAATTTCTACCAAGTCCAACTAATTATTTGTGCCACTGTGACTGTACAAAAGATTTTAAGCGGAAATAGAATAAAATACAAATTTTCATCCAGGCTACATTAAAATGGATTAAAAAAGTTTATTGTTGTACCTGTGTAACTAGGAAACGATAATAGAAGAACGTTTACATAAAAAAAAAACAAAATGTATCTAAAGTTTCCTGGAACATATGCATGAAGGTGAAATGTGTCATAATACAACTAAACAAGAGAGCAATCAATAGTATGAAATTTCAAAATTGATACCATTGGGATGGAAAATACATTTTTACACAAAACCAACACAAAAAAATTTCTTTTATTTCGTTATTTGAAAAATTAAATCTTAACAAGGTAAACATTGCTTTGATTTGTCGAATTTACCCAATTTACCATCTAAAAATATTCCGATTTTTTATTCCTATATCAAAGGATCACCGATTAAGACGAATCTGTTGAATTAATTCTTTAAAGGAAATACCGAAGTTCGATAGTTGATTTAATATGCTTGATGTATTTCAATAATAAACATATATGCCAGTTAAAAGTGTATTCATTCATAGCGTGTTTTTATGGAGACTGTTTTTTGTTTTCAAAACAAAAACAGTGCTGCCTACTTGGACAAAAAAAAAGTACTGAACCGTACCAGAGCCTACTATATAAATAAGAGCCTCCAGTACTAAGCTTTAAATAAGGTACATACAATTTTTTCTTTACTTTTTGTTTTTGTAATAATATATGTCATAAACTAATAACTCGAAATTTATAAACAATACAATAATCAACTCTTTCATTGCCTCCATTCAAATTTGAATTCGAATATGTTTCTGTTGTTATTTTGAATTTGCGAAGCATGCTAGATTGTTTCCATTTTTTGTTTTCTTCATGCTCATTGTATTAACAAAGAGAATAAGATATCTTATTCTCTTTGGTATTGATTTAATTTTTTCTGTTTGGCCCTTTTTCATTTATTTAAATTTCGATTATTGAGCGGAGTCGTTGTTTTCTCTTCAATAATAATGTGGACTGTATTTCTTTTACTTTATATTTATTTGTTGTTAATTACAGAATGAATTTTGTTATAATAAAATTTTCGATGCTAACTAGAGAACGGTTTTTGTTACAATGATTTTACTTTTTTTTCCCGACTCTTCATCGTTCTTGAATGTTTTTTTTTTTTACAATTTTATGGTTCTTACAATTTATGGTTAACGTTATTACGAATTATGGTTAACGTTATTACGAATTATGGTTAACGTTCTTACGAATTATGGTTAACGTTCTTACGAATTATGGTTGAGGCCATCTATATTTGAATACTTGATACAATTTTGTTTTCATGAATCGAATCACAAAAGTTTGTTCTGTCAAACATTTAATTTGTTGACATATAAACACACAAATGGACACAACTCTGAATCCCACGTAAGTATAATTATTTTATATAATGTACGTGATTAAACAGATATTTAAATTAAATTATTCTATTTTAGGTGACATGTGCAAATACGATTGGATTGCAGTTTCATCACTGGGGTTTCATCAGCTGTTATTTAGATAAGTTTTTCCTTACAATTATCTGTGATCAACGAATTCTTTGTTTCTTTTATTTTATATTTTAGGTATCAACGGGTTGGATATTCAGGCAAAATATGCTCAACATCATGAACACCTGATGTCAATGATGGTTCAGAAACATACCGCCCGCCTTGAATCTGTTGATTCAATTCATTGATGGTAATCTGCACAGTTTGTAGACCGGCCTCTTTAGATGTCCCGCTTTAGTTTTGAGTGTCACTACTCTGATCACGCCATCTGTTCCGGGATGAATCTCCTCTATTTTGCCAAGCAACCATTTGGTAGGCGGTAAATTGTCTTCTCGAATTAAGACAATGTCATTTATTTGTATCGGTTGACCTCTTGTTTGCCATTTACTTCGTCTTTGCAGCGACGTTAAATACTCAAACTTCCATCGATTACAAAAATGTTGTATGGCCTGCTGCTTGTGTTGCCATCGTGACAGATGTGAAGTTTTGATGTCGGTTAATATAGGTTGTGGAACTTGAACTAAGGGTCGTCCAATTAAAAAATGTCCTGGTGTCAGTGGGTCAATCTGGTCATCTGATAAAACGCACAGTGGTCGTGAATTAAGCACCGCTTCGATTTGACCCGCTACCGTTGTAAGTTCCTCGAACGTGAATATTGTGTTGCCCATCACACGTCTGAGGTGATATTTAAAAGACTTAACGGCGGCTTCCCATAAGCCTCCGAATGTTGGTGCTGCACTTGGAATGAAATGCCAGTTTATTTTCTCTGAAGCAAGAAATGAAATGATATTGTTAGCATTAAATTTAGTAAATTCATAAACTTGGTGAAGTTCGTTGTTGGCTCCAATAAAATTTGAGCCATTGTCCGAATATATGTCGGTACATAGTCCACGACGGGCTACAAATCGTTGTAGTGCTGCGATGAAGTTCTCGGATGTTAAATTTGATACCACTTCAATATGCACAGCCTTGGTGGCCATACAGACAAATATTGCCAGATAAGCCTTCCACTGATGGGTTGATCTACCATAAATCTGCTTTACTTGTAGTGGACCTGCGTAGTCAATACCCGTCTTCAGAAATGGACTCTCGTAGCACACACGATCTTCTGGTAGATTTCCCATTATCTGATAACTTGGTTTCGCGTTATATCGTCGACATATATTACATTGCTTGATGACGTCTTTGATTATCTTACGGCTATTTAAAATGTGATGCCGTTGTCTGATGATACTGATGAGCAAAGAGGCTCCTGCATGCTGATGGTTTTTGTGAAGTTCTCTAACTAGTAATTTTGATAGATCGCAGTTTGGTAATATTACTGGATGTTTGGTTTCATACTGTGCTGCTGAATTTTCGATGCGACCGCCAACTCTCAATAATTGTTGCTCGTCTAGAAATGGATTTAAGCTGCGGATTTTACTAGTTTTTGGTAGGTTTCGTTTTGATTTTATCGACTGTATTTCTGTGGCGAAGTACTCGTTCTGCACCCAGGTACAAATTTTGGTTTTGCTTCGCTCTATTTCGGGCACTGTCAGCTCTGATTTCATTGAATTAGTATTACGTTTTGCTCTGTCATAGCCTCTGTAAATCCATGCAAGTACTCGGATTAATTTTTGATAGGATGAGATTCGGATGAGCAGATGACTTAATATCTCATTATCGAGGATTGCTGTTGTAGCTAATATCGTCGGCTTAATGTTACGCTCTTCCTTTGATAATTCCCGTTCATTTAATGTCCATTTTTGGTTCGGCCATTCTTCCTGAGGTTTACTTAACCAATCTGGGCCATGCCACCACAAGTTAAATCCGTTTAGTTTTGACGGTATCAGTCCTCTGGACGCGCAATCTGCGGGGTTACTTTGAGACTCGACATGATTCCACGATCCTCTTGACGTTTTTGACAGTATATTGGCTGTGCGGTTGGCAATAAAGGTTTTCCATCTCCTTGGTGGAGAGGATAGCCAACCTAACACAATGGTCGAGTCGGTCCATAATGTGGTCCTTGCTTCCGGAATCCCCAACGCCTTCTTTACTGTTATTATTAGGGTGGATAGTAATGTTGCAGCGCATAGTTCAAGCCTCGGAATACATATTTGATTGATTGGAGCGACCTTTGTCTTGGAACTTATGAGGCTTATCTTTACCTTGCCACTTTCGTCAATACATCTGCAATACACAACTGCCGCATACGCTTTCTCAGAGGCATCACTGAATCCGTGTAGCTCAAAAGTCTCTCCGTTGGTCCCGTACCATCTTGGTATTTTTATTTTTTCTAGTTCTGGAAGCTCGTCCCTAATGGTTCGCCAAATTTCTGCTTCATTTGAGGGTAGTTCCTCATCCCAATCTAGGTTTAGTAACCATAAACTTTGAAATAATAATTTAATATTAATGGTTGCTGGTGCGAGCCATCCCATTGGATCAAATATACGGGCGGATTGTGACAGAACTTCTCGCTTAGATCCTTTTGATTTATCCTTGAGTGATACCTTGATTTGAAACTCGTCTCTCTCAGGATTCCATTGTATTCCGAGTAGTGTATGATATGATTGATCGTCTATGATCCATGGATTGGATTCTTTATTTTCTGGAGTAATTTTCTCAAGTAAGGGGTTATAGTTGGATGACCACTTCCGCAAATTGAAGCCATAGGATTTAAATACATCTATAACGGTTGCTTGGATTCTATATGCTTCCTCAGCTGTATGACTTCCGGATATAAAATCATCGACATAGAAGTCGTGTAATACCCTTTCCGCAATCTTCGGTTGATTCTCCATCATGCTATTTCCGATCATTTGTATTGATTTTGTTGCAAGGTATGGTGCCGAGGCTGTTCCGTACGTAACTGTGGTAAGACGGTAATGTGTCGGTGGTTTCGTATTATCGGAACGCCATAGGATTCGGTGATAATCTCTATCATCAGGGTGAAGGGTTATTTGTCGGAACATTTTCTCAACGTCCGCGGTAAAAACGATTCTGTATAAGCGGAAGCGCATCAAAATTGAGGTGAGCGGCTCATATACGGTAGGTCCGATCATCAGAATATCGTTGAGTGAGGTTCCGTTGGATGACTTAAACGATGCGTCGTACACCACACGTAGTTTAGTTGTCGAGCTGGACTCCTTCAACACACCGTGATGCGGAAGATAATAGACTCCATCTCTTTTATTTATTTCTTCGGTCGGTATCTCTTCCATATGGTTAAGAGCTAGGTATTCCTCCATAAAATCGCAATAGTACTTTTTAAAATTGGCATCCTTCTCGAACCTGCGTTCCATCGCTTCCAGTCTCTTAAATGCTCCATGTATGGTATTCCCCAGCTTTATTGATGTTGTTGGTTTAAAGGGGAGTTTTACTACAAACCGTCCGTCCTCCGTACGATCTGTAGTCTTCTCGAAAAACTCCTCACAGTGTTTTTCTTCTGATGAATAGTTTGATTGTTTATTTGGCACTGTAATCTCCTCTAACTCCCAGAACCTCTGTAACAATTGGTCGATATTTACCTCACAATGGTGGCTTGTGAGATTGGAGGCGTACTGGTTGGTTGCATACGATGGGCCGGCAATAACCCATCCGAACACTGTATTGTGTGCCATTAAGCCGCCGGTGTCTAATTTCATGGCTCCAGGTCTTAACAAGCTGAAAAATTGATCGATTCCCAAGAGCACGTCAATTTTATTTGGTTGATTAAACAAAGGGTCGGCCAATGGTAGATTCCGAAGCTTAAACAAACTTGGTTTCTCAATAAAGGTAGCCGGTTGGCAAGAGGTTACTTTTGGGATGATCAGGCATTCAATTTGCCAATTGTTGTCTTCATTACGGGATGATACTGAGATGGTTACCTTGCCCTTGGTGATCCCAGCGGTTGATTGTCCAATTCCTCGTATACTGATTCGTGCATTGGTTCGTTTTAATTGTAATCGTTGCACCAGGTCTTCACTCACGAAGGATGCTTGCGAACCTGAGTCTAATAGCGCCCGGCATAACTTCCATTCGCCAAACCCATCCTTGATTTGTATAAGGGCTGTTGGTAAAAATGTTTGGTTAATTAAAGTTGGTTTCTGCTTTAAATTCGCGTTAAAGCTGGTAACATCTCCTCCTTGTGAGTGATTAGTAATTTGATTCGAGGTGTCTGGTTGTGGCTGGACTTGCGATGATGTCTCTTTAGTTTCTCGTTGGTGTAAACTACTGGTTGCTGATGTTTTGAATGTGGGAGCCTCGTCACTCGGCAATCCCGACATATGTAGGAGCGAATGATGCCTCTTGTTGCAAATTCGGCATCTTTTATTGGATCGACACTCATAGACTCTATGGTTATCGTTCAAGCAATTGTAACAACGCCCATTTGTTTTGATTAGATTTCTGCGTTCGAGTACTTCCATCGCTTTAAATTTGGAACATTGGAACAGAAGATGGTCATTAGTTTGACAAACGGGACACATAGCATCTGGGTTTAAATGAAACCCTTTAACAGTTGCAATTGATCTTGATGAATGGCCTTTATTGTATAAATTTGTTCCTTTATTGCTTGCATTTATTCCTTCTAGTTCATCTGCCCGATTTGCCAAAAAATCGTAAAAAAGTTGTAAGGCTGGAAAATCTTCATCAATGGTGCGCCTCATCCATTGTTGTTTCGATTCGTCGTCTAACTTGTTGAACAAAATGTACAGCAACCACGGATTTTTGGACTCAGCTTTATCTCCCAATGCTTTCAAGCCGCGTGTGGCCTCATCAGACGTGTCAAGAAGTTTTCTTATCGATGATGAATTGGCGTGACGGATGGCAGGTTGTTCCATGAAAAGCTTTATAAATGAATTGGCAGTCAAGCTTTTCCTATCGTATCTTTTGCAAAGTTTTTGGAAGGCTTCAATATAATTTGCTTCCGTCACTGCCAAATGCTTTAATAAATTGCTCGCTTCACCTTTCAACAGCCCCTTTAAGTACTGGAATTTTTGTGCTGCTGACAGCGTCGGATTCTCGTGTACTATTTTAGTAAATAAGTCGAAGAAGCTTTGCCACTCCTGATAATCGCCCGTGAAGCTAGGTATGTTGACTCTAGGAAGCTTGAAATCATTGCTGCCCCCTTGTGATTGATTAATAATACTGTCGTTTAATTGACATGTAGCGTTCAACGTGTGAAGGCGTAACCACTTGTTTAACTTGGCCACCACTCGGTAATACTGTTCTTCGAATTCCTCTCTTTCCGATTTCTCCGCTGGATTTTTGTTGAAAATCTGATCCTCAATGTCAATAAATTGTTGCAGTAATTCTTTCGCGCGACTTACTCGTTCTCTTATTTCCTCGTCACATGAGTTCTCGTTTAACGTGGTGGTAAATGTCTCGATGCGAGTTAATAGGCCCTTTGTAACGCTTCGGCGTCTGGTTAAAACTTCCATTTTGTAACTTTCACTTTGTGCACTTTAATTCACTGAACTTAATAACACGCGAATGTTCTTTGTTTATTTTACCGTTACTTTATATGCACGCTTATAAATAATTGGTCGATTTTGATTTAATCGAAACTGTATATTGATTTACGTTCGACCGGGTTCGTTTGTGCTCATAAATTCGATTGGTTAAATTTATTTATAATATAGATATTAAATTAAATTGATACTCATCTGATTTCAGCGTGATTAGGTGTGGTTTTTTGCGACCTTGACGTGAACTTGACCACGTTACTAGATTTGATGGTTTCAGCTATTACGGTTTCTCCATATAAACCGGTGCCTATGATCCGGCTCGAAGGACCAATGTTTTCTCTTCAATAATAATGTGGACTGTATTTCTTTTACTTTATATTTATTTGTTGTTAATTACAGAATGAATTTTGTTATAATAAAATTTTCGATGCTAACTAGAGAACGGTTTTTGTTACAATGATTTTACTTTTTTTTCCCGACTCTTCATCGTTCTTGAATGTTTTTTTTTTTACAATTTTATGGTTCTTACAATTTATGGTTAACGTTATTACGAATTATGGTTAACGTTATTACGAATTATGGTTAACGTTCTTACGAATTATGGTTAACGTTCTTACGAATTATGGTTGAGGCCATCTATATTTGAATACTTGATACAATTTTGTTTTCATGAATCGAATCACAAAAGTTTGTTCTGTCAAACATTTAATTTGTTGACATATAAACACACAAATGGACACAACTCTGAATCCCACGTAAGTATAATTATTTTATTTAATGTACGTGATTAAACAGATATTTAAATTAAATTATTCTATTTTAGGTGACATGTGCAAATACGATTGGATTGCAGTTTCATCACTGGGGTTTCATCAGCTGTTATTTAGATAAGTTTTTCCTTACAATTATCTGTGATCAACGAATTCTTTGTTTCTTTTATTTTATATTTTAGGTATCAACGGGTTGGATATTCAGGCAAAATATGCTCAACATCATGAACACCTGATGTCAATGATGGTTCAGAAACAGTCGTGTTGTCTTTTTTCTTACCATTGGTTTTAGATGTCGATAAATCATGACGTCCTTAAATTGAATTTTCTCTTTTTAATACACATTGTTATTGTTGTAGAATGTTTTTTAATTTAATTTCTCTTTTATTCTTTTGATTATTGCTGGAATATAGGGAAATTTGAAAACCAATGTTTTAAATGGGTAAGACGTCAATCACGTTTTTTCATACAAACTCTATGAAAATAAATTATTTTTTAGTATTTCTATGTCCCTTATTTTAGGGTCATTTTTCATATGCTGTCTCTATTTACATCAAGATGGTTTTGATCGTACAAGTAACAACTATCTTGATCAATATTGTTAACAATCCCACTTTGATCAAATTGTTTCCATTAATTAGTTGGAAGCTAACTTTAAATTGATTTTGTTATATTACTTATTTCCAGCAATCTTCATAATGTTTGTCACTTGTAACATTTCACGTTGCCGTTGAACAATTGTTTTTGACAATCGTTTTGTCAAAAGATCCGTCTGCTAGTTCTCTGATGAAACATATTCTAAAATAAAATTTCTCAACTCATATTTCTCTCGCGGCGGCAATAACCGGGGGCAATAATACTCGGACTTTGTTGTAGATAAGCGACTGACTTCTGTTTTTGAGAGCTTCATGATAGTATTGAAGATTCCAATTTTACAACAAATCGAGAGATCTCCTTCTATTATAGATCTTCTTGTAATTAACATCGCTCAAAGTTACTAATTTTGAATTTTATTCATGTTTACAGAGTAGTTCATGATTTACTGTACTTTTTAAATATTTTAAAATTCGCTTAAAGCATTCCAGTGAATTATTTAGGCATTTATAAATATTGGCCTGCACTATTGACCGCAAAAGCACTATCCGGCCTTGTGCCAGTTGATAAATTCATAAACTCTCGACTGCCTCATGATAAGGTGTGTTGCTCAGACGATTATCTACGTTCGGATGCATTGCTGCACACATTTGGTGATTTCTATTAATCGAACGGGTTAGCCGAACAATTTGTAAATACATAAGGATCTGCGTTCGTTGCCTTTAAATTAAATTAAGTTAGAGTAACCTTAAAGCGCTGGTTCCACAATCTTGATGCTCGTTTTATAGCGTGAAAACTTCGATCCAGTTTACAAACTCTATCCGTTCAATCCTCGAAACCAATGGGTTGCTGCATATATATATTCTCTTGTAATTCTCTATACAAAAAAGCAGTTTTGACACCAAACTGATGAAGTTTCATTCTTTTTGAAGTAGAGATCGAAAATATCACTCGTAAAGAGTCAAATCTAACTACAGGACTGAATTTTTCATAGTAATTTATGCCATGCTGTTGTTTGAAGCCTCGATCAGGATGTTGTTTGATTTTGAAAGCCCACTTATTGTTAATAACTGTCTCTCCTTTCGGTAAATCGATTAACTGACATGTGTAATTTTGCTTAAGTGATCCAACTTCCTCATCCATTGCTCTATCCACCTATTCCATCCCTCTTCTTATGTAGCAGGTTCATAATGTTCCATTAAGAATGCTGAGAATTAAGCTAAATCACAAACCTTACCGTACCGCTTGAACTCCACTACGATCGAGGCCTTGATGATGGAGCTGCACGTAATCATAAAAATCAGAGCTACTCTACTACATACATAGAACTCTCGGGGACTATTTACCTAAGTTCGTGAACTGGTGAAAGAATTCGAAACCGATATGAGAGAGCGACTAGACAAAGCTCATCAATATGCCCGAGATAATCTCAACGTTACTTCGGAGCGTATGGCGCCCCAATACAACACGATGGCGAATCCAGAAAAATTTTGAAATTAGAGATCTAGTTTGGTTACATAACCCAAAAAGGTGGTTTGGCGCGTATTGGAGGGGGGGGGGGAGGAACCAATGTTGAGTAGGTTAATCTACCAGCTCCGTAACCTTTCAGTAGGGTGCGCATCACGTGAGCAGTTCTGCTCATGTATTAGGCAGCTGCGTGATGGGTACAATTGTGTAAGGGTAACCTGGTCATAACTCTCAAGTGTACGTGCTGTCCCCTCGTAGCATCCACTGGTTACTAAGGCCATTTAACACATTCTGGCCATTTAGGCCAGAACGCCTACATGGCCTTCAACAATAATAATAATAATACAAGCTCAGGGTCGCGTACTGGTTGTACACATCGATAGACTGGCTCGTTACTTAGGAGGATCCCATGCGGGAAGCTGTGTAATATAAGTCAGTGGTCATACACAACAAAATTAACAATCACACGTACTGTATTTTCAACGCTGCCCGTATAATTCGCTATAGTTAAATGTTTATAATAAATATAAAACTTAAATAAACCTCTGTGTAGGGACATGAAAAATCAAGTCAAACCAGCCTGTCTAATTAAAGCCATTTTCCAAATGTACATGAGCATTTTATTGGTATTGTCACATAGGTTTCTTTTTTTTTTTTTTAGCTGGCTTTATAACCGATACCGAACTATACAACACACCAAACATATTGGCTTTCCCAAGCTCGTAAATGGCTTGATTTTGTTGTATTTTTAAAACGATTTGCGTTTGACGTTTCAAATTTCCATCCAAAAAAAAAAAAAAACCAAAGCCAAACACCATTTTTGTTGTTTTTCTTATTCGTGACAATTTTGCTACCGCGATGCCCATTAATCCAAAGAAGCCGGTGTTTGAATTACGTAGTTGAATTAGAGAACAACATACAGTAAACCAAATGAAAGATTTTGCAACAAAAAAAAAGTATTTTGGTATCCTTTTATAAGCTTTTTAAAAGTTAATATTTGTACTTATTTGCACGAAACTAAAAAATTTATTTATAAAATGTGTTTTGATGAAAGAAGTAGAAGGTCAAGTTGAATTGTGTTCTAATAAGATAAAATAAGTCGATACTTACAGTATGCATCGTTTTCGAACAGTTGTAGTGCTTATTTGCTTAGTAAGCAAAAGCTTAGCTTAGCTTGACAATTATCCCAACAAATGTAAGCAATTACCTAATGCATTTTTCAGTCTGGCGAAAAACCTCCCTTGAATTCATACTTTTGTGCAGGTCTAAATACAACACTAAAAATTAGAAAAAGAAACGCAAAATTCAATAGCTTAACTCTTTATTATAAAACTGGACATTTTATCGCTAAATAAAGGTTTTTCCATTTTGGCTTAAATGTCTTTTTGTTTTATGTACTTTTGCCTCAGCCGAAAACTACATGAAGTACGATTAAAAAATTATTACCCTATTTAATATAAAGTAAATTGAGAAAACTTTGAGAGTAATTAAGCTAAAAATTAAAATCGATCCATCAAATTGTATACCAAAAATATTTACGAAAATTATTATTACCTTTTATACCTAGATAAGTAAATTTAGTATGTATATGTATAATGTATGTATCTACGAGTAAGGCGTCTGTCGTTTTTGTTAGGATTTAATATTGCTATTTTAACCAAGATGTCAGCAAGATTGATTTGCCGCAAATCTATTTAAGAACTGTTACTTATATATGTAAATAACATAAACAAAGATAATCGATTTCGAATATGTAGTATGTGTGCTGTGTAAATAAAACCGCAGTTGTAAAAAATTGTACATACAATTTACAGACAATTATTGTTACTATAGGCACACATTTTTATGCTATAGCGGAGTTTTCATGTTTATTTCTCTCGAATTTACATTAAAATTGATTAAACGTAAACAAAAAGCGCGTTTTTTTATTCGCTCCGGATAGCTGCTATCGAGAGCCGTCATTTTTATACGCCTAAATTTAAATTTGACGCGCTATTTATTGGTAAACTAAACTTATTTAACATCAAACTATCATTTTTAATTCAATTGTTTAGCGAAAACTTGATATAAAAAATATTTGGCTCTACCTATTTATACAGAGCGCTATCCGGAGCCACTTTTCATATGACGGCTCTCGATAGCAGCTATCCGGAGCGAATAAAAAAACACTACTAAAATCGTTTTAGGAAGGTAATGATGGTTTAGATTCCAAAGCAATAACAGTTTATACAGTGAAACGTCCACAGACCACCATCTCTCTAAACTACCATTTTATTGTAAACAATTTTTCAATAATATCCCTCTTTAACGCGACCATGGGTGCTATTCTTGAAACATTACGAAAATTTTCGTAACCGAAAATTTTCGTAATTCTATTTTCGTAATAGTAATGGTGAAATCATAATTTAGTATTCTTGAAACCATTATGAATATAACGAAGAGAGGCAAAAAGAAATAATAAAATTTCGAGAGAGAAGATGAAAATGTAAGTTCTTAAAATGGTATTCTTGAAATCCGGATTACGAAAATTTTCGCAACGGAACGTTACTAAAATTTTCGGATGGTTTTTTTTGTTTCTTATTGCATTTCGTAATGAAATCATTTAGATTTTTGTTTTAATTATATTCATACAAAGACGTTCATAAAACTCAATAATTTCTGTTGATGGTTAAAAATAATATGTATTTACATTTCGCTAAATATTTATTATTTTATTACCACAAAAAAGAAGGGTACCTATTTGTTTGTGGTATGTTTATTATTTTCTTAAAAATAAGGGTAATAGCATTGAGTAAACAGATAGAGAGTATGACACCGAAAATTTCAAAGCGCCATACCAGCTGAAGTGTCTAAAAATAGTACTAAAAATCTCAAATGGATTGGGTCTTTGGTTATTGTGTTCAAAAATATTGTGACGGTGACACCTAGTGTATAATAGAATAAGTAAAACTAATAGCTCAATGTTTTACTGTACTAAATGGAATTTTCCATGATAAAAATTGTTACGTAATGTTTCTACGCTATTCCAACTGGAAAAGTCGTGAACTTTCGAGAAGCTTGGTTTGTGTATATAAAAAGGCGAACAAGATCGAATTGGATTATTAGTATTTGGAACGCGATAGAGTAAACTTGTAAGATTATCAGTAGTATTTGGTAAGCGATAGTATAAAGATTAAAAGGAATTAAAAAGTGATTTAAAAAGTGTTGTAGTGGGATAAATAAAGTAAAAGTGATCAGTAAAATTTAAGAATAATTTATATAAAGTGATTTTGTGAATTTTTATTGATAAACTGTGTTGTAATAAATTTTGTGAAATAAATAAATTCGTTGGTGATAAATTGAATTGAGTTTGTATTATTCACAATCCAGTGATACGAACCTTGATTGACAAGGCAAAAACGTAACAATATATTGTTACGTTTTTGCCTTGTCAATCAAGGTTCGTATCACTGGATTGTGAATAATACAAACTCAATTCAATTTATCACCAACGAATTTATTTATTTCACAAAATTTATTACAACACAGTTTATCAATCAAAATTCACAAAATCACTTTATATAAATTATTCTCAAATTTTACTAATCACTTTTACTTTTTATTTCGCACAAAAACACTTTTTAAATCACTTTTTAATTCCTTTTTAATCTTTATACTATCGCTTTCCAAATATTACTTATTCTTACAACTTTACACTATCGCGTTCCAAATACTAATAATCCAATTCGATCTTGTTCGCCTTTTTATATACACAAACCAAGCTTCTCGAAAGTTCACGACTTTTCCAGTTGGAATAGCGTAGAAACATTACGTAACAATTTTTATCATGGAAAATTCCATTTAGTACAGTAAACATTGAGCTATTAGTTTTACTTATTCTATTACACACTAGGTGTCACCGTCACAATATTTTCATTCCTAAAAATTGTTTACTGTCCTTTTTTTTCGCATGATAATAATAAAAAACCAACAACAAATCCAATGAAACGAAAACATAAAACGATCGACATTAGATTTGTTGTTGGTTCTGTATTAAAATTAGGTAAACAGATGTATGTAAATATTTTTTGGTATTATGTCGGATATTTTGAAAGTGGTGTGTGTTCATATTTCGTCGAATTGAGATAATGAAAGAATTGAGAATCAATAAATAAAAATTTATTTGGGATTTTGAATTTTCTTGTTTTTGGATAAGAACATATCGTAATTTGTAAATCATTATTTTTCGAAATGTCTTCGTAAATTTTTTCACACGTTTCGTGCTTTCCTCTAACCAATAATATTGCTTTAACGCGGTTTCTATTTGAATTTGGGTTTTTTCACCTGCCCATAAATTATTAACTAGGGAAAATATAAGATGATGATCAATCTAGCGTTTGCAATTTCAAGTATCGGTTATTTCGAGTGTGACACTTTCTTCTTCGTGTTAAGACAGAAAATTAGTTTAATTTTTGACATTTACAAAATGAGTTGCATTACGCTTGAACAAAATTGGGAAATATTGAAAACTTACTTTCAAAGTGGTGAGTCTTCTACCCAAACTGTAAGAAATTTACGTGGAAAATTCAGTAGAAATGAAATGCCTACAAGGCAATTTGTTTATTAATTTGTAAAGCGAGTTCGTGAAACTTGATTGTTATTGGATAAACCAACAGGTGCACTTGCATTAACAGCGCGTACAGCCAAGACCATTTCAGCTGTTGCTGAGAATGTGTCTGAGCATCTAACAATTTCAACTCGCCATCGTGTTCTATGGGGAGCGTTACCGAGCCATGATAAACGAGTTTTTGGTACCTAAAATTCAAGAGGAAGACACACATGACATTTGGTTTCAACAGGATGGCACGTAATGGAGTTGTCAATTGGCCACCATGCAGCTGCGATTTAACATGTGTTTTTGACTGTTGCTTTCGATTTACAAATCACATATTCATCTCAATATATAACACCAAGCTGATTTTATAGAAAGTTTCTAATGATTTTTGGAAAATCGAATTTTCCCAGATATCCCACGGGAAATTTGAACTAAATTTTTTCCTGCAATAGCTATTGACAAGTCACATCAATGTAATGCATCTTCAGACGTAACACTCTAGAGGCTGATTTTATGCAAAGTTTCTAATGATTTTTGGAAAATCGAATTCTCGTAGAAAATTTTTATTGAACTTCTTTCTTGCGATAGCTGTTGACATAACGCTCTAGACGCTGATTTTGTATCAATTCTAAATATTTTTTTGGGTTTCGCGAGTTTTCCATAATTTTCCACGAGGAGGCAGGTTTTGCCACTTAAGAATATTGGCAAAAATCTTCAATGCTATCCATGCATCCATAGTAATTTTCGGCTAAACACTGTCGACTGTTTACGACTTAATTTTTTACTTTCGGCTGGCAATTTTCGGCTAACTTTAACAGTATTCAAATATGTAAAGGATGTTCAAATTTGAGGTATTTTTTCAAATATTCCGCCATTTATACTTTTGGTACTAGAGTACCATATGATATTTGACAAATGACAAATACAAACATTCCTATTGGTTAACATTGGAATTGGGATTTTGGTGTGGTGGTGGTAATTGGTCCATATTTTTCCAATAATTCAATTCAATTACTGTAAATGGAGCTTGATATCGAGGGATGATTAGAAATTTTTTGTGGAGTCAATTGGAAGATATTGATGTGCAGAATATGTGGTTTGAACAGGAAGGTGCAACATACCACACAGGAACGGAATCAATCGATCTTTTGAAAGAGAAGTTGGTTATGCCGATAGTCTTCAATCTGTTCAACACCTCAAGACAACATCATCGAGCAAATATCACTATTTGAAACATCATTATGCGAAAAAATTATTCAAAATTTTAGTAAAAGATTGACAGCCTGCCAAGCTAGCAGAAGAGGTCACTTGAACGATATTTTTTTTCATTATTAACCGGAACCAATGTACTTTAATTTCCAATAAAAATAAATAAAGATTTCACACAATTTATATCTTTTATTTAAAATTTAAAAAGATACCTCTAATTTGAACACCCTTTATGTTGGTTCCTTTATTGTTTCGGGTTTCAAAGAATAATGTAGCAAAAAACGAGGTAAATCCTCGTTTTCTTTTTACAAAACTTTGATTTTTTAAATTAATTTTTTACAAATGCGGGACATGCGGGCTATTATTTTTTTTTTGCTAGTTCTTTTTAAGGGAAAAAATGTCTGGAGGACAGGGTCTTGATATGTGGGTGAGTCCTATAAAATGCGGGCTATATGGTCACCGTAAAGTATACGGAATGTATTTATAAACAGTAACTTTACATTTGAAATTATATTTTATTGCTTGATGTTTTTCTGTGATTTCGGGGTATAAATAGCTTGATTTTTCAGTAAGACCGTTAATTTCTTTTGTGTAAACAAGTGACATCTTAATTTCAGTTGAGTGTTTAAGTGAATTTCTGAAAATTAAAATTGATGTGATAATTAGTGATAACTACAAACAAATTTAGTTAACATAAAATAATACATGTTATAAAATGGTTTTCGGTGATTATATAAATTGTAAAAACAAAAAAAGTAATGGTGTTCCTAGATTTGCTTTGCCAAACGATAATCGCCGCGATATTTGGCTGTTAAACTCTAAAAATAGCTATTCACCGAAACTTATTTCAAGCGATCCAATTTATATATGCGCTGATCATTTTGAGCCAAGATTTTTAAACTGTGGCTCGTTTAGATCACGCCTATCTATGAATGCAATTCTGAATTTATATTTTGAAAGTGAAATTGATCATGAATATTCTATGGAAAACAAAGATAATGAACCTACTGTTTCCAAACAGATTAAATTTAATGTTCAAAATCAAAGCGCTGCAAAAATAAGAGATTTGAATGAATTTGTACCTAAAAAAATAATGGTCTATGATAAACCTTCAATAATTATGGCAGAAAACAAAACCAAAAGTGTCGCGACTTTTGTGAAAAGTCAACTGCTTCACACAAAAAATACTAAATGGAGCACAGATGAAAAGGACTTATTTTTAAAGTTTCATTATAAGTCCCCATCATTTTATAGGTATTTGCAAAAAGAAGGTTTTGCAATGCTTTCTTTACGAACAATTATCCGTTGGTATAAAGTAATGAAGTTTGAAACGGGAATTTCATATGATATTTTACATATGTTAAAACATAAATTAAGTGAAATGCCCGAAATTAATAAAAAGTGCATTTTGGTGTTTTACAAGAAGAGCATTATAAATGAGCTTGAATATAATTCTAAGGAAGATAAAGTGTTTGGATTTGAAGATTTAGGAGAGTTTGGACGATCTAAATCTTTTGCTAACCATTCTCTTCTTTTTATACTTCGTGGTTTAAATAAATCATGGAAACAGGTGAGTCTGAAATTATTTTTTTGTTTCGAAATCATTAATAAAAAAAAATCTCTTGATTGCTTATTTTTGTTAGATTATTGGCTACTACTCTGGAAATGTCAGCGGTGTTACGCTGGCGGAAATTATTACTTCGACGACTAAAATATTAATTCAACAAGGTATTGAAGTTGTTGCGATTGTAAGTGATCAAGGCGCTGCAAACAGAACTGCATACAATAGATTGGGAGTTACAACAAAGCAACCTTCTTTTAAAATTATGGAACGTACACTTTTTTGTTTTTACGATGTTGTACATCTATTCAAGAGTGTACGAAATAATTTGTTAGTGTCTAACATTTTTATTAATGATGAAGTCGTTTCTTGGTCAATACTACAGAAATTATTTTATGCCGAAAATCGAGTGATTCGTTCGATGCATAAGTTGACGAAAAATCGAGTGATTCGTTCGATGCAAAACCTGACACTTTTCAAAAAATGAGGGTCAAACTGGCAACTCAAGTATTTACCCACCATGTTTCAGCGGCAATTTTTGCAGCTGCGTCAACAAATTTGTTCAACGAAGAGGAAAAATGGGTTGCTTTGAGTACTGCTAATTTTATTTTCAAAATAAACCAAACTATTTGATAATATGAATAGTACAAAACAAGTATTCAAAAAATCCAGACAAATGTGCTTTGTCGATTCAACAAACGGATGTAGAAACGAACCTAAAAGAATCATTAGAATGGATAGGCAAATGGAAGAGAGAAAAAAGGGGTCACGTATATTGCTTTAGTGGTTTATGCCAAACGATTAATGGGACCCTTCAGTTATGGGATGCCATAAAAGTAGAAATGCAACAATATCTCATTACATCTCATCTAAATTCGGACTGTTTAGAAAACACAATTTTTATTGTAAGAAGTAATCGAGGATCTTACGAGAAAAATCCTTCTTTATTTCGGCTTCATAAAAACTTGATGCAAATGTGTTTTTACAACATAATGGCTCCAAATACTACATCCTGTGAAATTTCGGATTGTTCAGTTATTTTGCAATTATTAACAATTACAGACTTCTCGAAGCCAGATGGCACTGATTCCAGTTTGAACGACGAATCCAATCCACATGAAGCAATTCCGAACGAACTCATGCCAAGTTTAACATGTAAGAATTAATTAAATGCTATTAAAACAACTACATTACTAAATTAACTATGCATTCTTCTCTTTTTATATATTAAAATGCGAGTTTGATGATTCTGATGCAGAAGCCGAAGATACTGTTGTTGACGAACATAGAATGGATCCAACTGTAAACAATATGGCAACAACTTATTTTGCAGGATACGTTGCACATGCCGTCAAGAATACACAACTGTAGTGATTGCTAATCTTTTCTGTGCAAGGAAAATTTGGATAATAATTACGTCAAATCAGAAAGGCTAATAAAATATCGCCAGTTCACAAATACTGTAAATGGGGGTTTTTTAGTTCCAACAACGGCATTTGTTATTATAATTCAAAACATCATCAACTGTTTCGAGAATAATTTTGATGAATTTTGTTTCGAACACAACGTGTTAAAACAATTATTTAATTTATGTGAAAAGGAAGATAAAACACTTTGTGAAATTTTGGAACACACGAATCATTTGATTATCCATACAATGCGAGTGCTCATTCGTGCAAAACTCAAAATTATAAATGCTTCGGCGAAAAAAAAAAAGAAAATTAAGAAAATTTGATAATGTAAACCATATTTAAATTAACATGCAACTAATTACAAATCCATAAACAAAAACGAATTTATCCTTTTTTCACTTTGTTTTGAATGAATTGAAAAAAAAAAGATTTACGGTACATATTTAGTGTATAACCATAGAAGAATTACTATGTAATTCTTCTATGGTATAACAATAAGCAAAATAGAAAATAAATAAACAACAGTGCGTAAACACACGCCCATTTTTTTTGTAAAAAAAGTAGTAAAGTAACAAACCAAAAATCGCGCTTGCAGCGACATACCAACCTCGTAGCGGCGAAATTGCCCGGTGTCATTTCTATATGTAAATATTTTTTGGTAATAGCTACAATACTAATTGACAATTTGGGATGTATTTTTAAATGTCGCGTGTTGTAATTGGAATTGGATTGATATACCGTCACAGGCGGCTAATACTAATGGTACGTAAAGTCATACAATCATACCATCATACCATAATAGTATCGTACGACAGTACGATCTAAAATCATATCGCCATAGAATCAAAGGACAATGCCACTACATAAACAGCCGCGACATCAGTCTAAACAGTCAAATCCCCAGGCGAATAAAGATTTTTATTTTCCTATGAAACATAAACAAAATCATATTGGAATTATTTTGTGTTGTCTTTATTTTCAATTTAAATGAACATTTTTATTGATAAATATAAACAATTTTAAATTAAATATATCGAATTGCAGCTTGTCCACAATTTGAATTAAAATTAATAAAATTTTAATTCACAATTTTGCGTTTTAGTAAATTGATTTTTATTCTCAAACATCGTCAGCCTCCGTGCTTTTTTTTTAAATTTCATTTCGTAGATTACTAGATTAGTTTTATTACTTTACCAATGTTACTACATAAACAGCCATGATTTATAATAAAACTAATCTAGTAATCTACGAAAAGAAATTTAAAAAAAACACGAAGCCTAACGATTTCCCTAAATTTCTCTAAAAATCAATTTACTAAAATGCAAAATTGTTAACTAAAATTTTATTAATTTCAATTAAAATTTTGTACAAGCTGCAAGATATACAATGTGTTTCGTCGGCAAGTGAAAATCCGAAAAATTCGGAATATTTAAGTAAAATTATCGCAAAATATCCTTTAAAGTGGGTGTTTCCTTTTCAAGTTATGAGCTCGATTTTAATTCTGTTTGCGGTTTTTGAAAAGATGAAGTTTATGAGTCACTTTATTTGATAGTTTGCGCACTTAGCCAGGTTTTTTTAAAGAATGTAAAAAATTACGGGAAAGTAACATTTTTATTACTAAAGAAAACCTCTACTTTTTAAAAAACTGAACTGTAAACCGTGAAAATGTCCCATTAAGTTAATTATTTTAATTATTAGTATTAATCTACAGCATAATATCTACAAATTGACAAAACTTTCTTACTAGCTAACTCTTAAAAATACCGCGCAAAAGTCACCTAGAGAAAGTAGGGAAATTAAACAAAAAAGTTATTTAAATTAAAGTCAAAGAAATAAAATAATACTATTTTATTAATAATCAATAAAAACAATTTTTATTACAAATTATTAAACATTTTTAATTAAATGACATGTTCGAAATGCTCTCCACTCTCTTGTAAACAAACAAGGGCTCTCCTGATCACACTAGTTGTTGTCCAACGCAATTGTTAAGGGTTGCCTCTTGTTTCTGCTGCAGCAGCGAAAATTCTTGCTGTCAGAAATAAAAATCTAGGGGCGTAAGATCAGGGGACCTTGGCGGCCAGGCTACAGGACCTCCTCTACCGATCCACCGTGGATTATTTTCATTAAAATTATCACGTATTATCTTTGCAAAATGTGCTGGAGCTCCATCTAATTGCAGCTGCATTCGCCTTCTCCTCAACAATGGCACTTTTTCCATGACAACGTGATTCCTGAAAATTCTAATAATACATGTTGATCAAGCCTGTTTATTACCACGTAAGGTCCGATAAGTTAATCGTGGATCATTCCCGCCCATACATTTATAGCAAATTGGCTCTGGAAAGCTGTCTCCCTTACGACGTTTGGGTTTTCGACAGCGCAAACATGGAGGTTTCTATAATTTGTTATACCCGCCCTGGTGAAAGTAGCTTTATCTGTCTACAATATTCTCCTTATAAAATTGACATCACTTCTTTGCTGTGAAATTATCCAGTTACAAAAAACTGATCTGGCACGATGGTCCACATTTCCTAGATGTTGAGCACGACGAAAGTGATAAGGATTAAGGCCTTCTTGACCTCGATATGCCTAATCTAATAGACAGGCGGCTGATACTTGTCGTAGGTTCAGCGCGTATTAATCGTAATAAATCCTCTTCCAACGTGTACGTTAATATTCACGCTGGACTCGTGTTGTTGTTGGAATAATCCTTGTTTGGGAAAACGTCGATGTATTGCAATGAATGTCCTATACCCAAGTACTGGCCTGTTGGATATCGACGCCTGTATTTTTCGACAGCAACGCGTGCATTTCCATTAGAGAACAAGTTTACAAAATGCATATTGACTACATGAGAAGGTGGTGGATCACGCAAATGTGTCATTGTAATGATTAAGCGTTTACTTAACACAAACTGTCCTTTTAATTTTCACACAAACTTAAAATTGTTAAAACACAAAACACTGAGAGTACACGTGTGAAAGTGTCACACGATTGGTTAGCGAACAACTGAACTATTTAATATTACTTACCAATTTGAGTTTTCGATCATTTAAAAGATTTGGTTAGATAACATCACTATACCTAAACGGCTACAAACGCCATTTTTTCGACAAATTGGTGTTCGAATATTTTATGAGTTAGGTAGTAACAATGTTTTAATAATTATAAATAAAATAACCATGCCATGGGACATTTTTTCGACTTACAGTTAATTTTTTTTAAAAAGTAGAGGTATTTTTAAATAAAAAAATCGTTTAAGTAAAAAAATGTGATTTTCCCATAATTTGTTACATTCTTTACAAAAACCTGGCTTAGTGTGCAAATTAACCAATAAAGTGATTCAAAAGCTTTAAAAAACCGCAAACAGAATTAAAATCGAGCCCATAACTTGGGAGATATGATGAAAAATGTGAAAAGCTATCACCAACACACAAGGGGTCACTTGCCGACGAAACAGATTGTATTTAATTTAAAATTATTTCTATTTATCAATAAAAATTTTCATTTAAATTGAAAATAAAGGCAACACAAAATCCCATATGATTGTGTTTACGTTCCATTGGAAAATAAAAATCTTTATTGCCTTAACACCACTACAAATTTTTTTTTTCATGGCTTTTTATGTAGTGGCATTGCATAGGATCATATCGTCGTACTACCATACCATCAAACCATCATGCCATCATACACGACATAACATTATATCATCGTTCAATCGTACCATCATACAATCATATGTACCGCCGTACCATAAAAACAGAATTTTGGAAAAAAACGGATAAGCGATTCTCGAGATATCATGGGTACAGACATCCAGACGTCCAGAAAGACGGACAGACATTTTTTTTTTCTTTTTCGGACTCAAGGATTTTCAAAACGTCGAGATAAATGATTTTGGATCAAACAAATTTTTGGCCATTTTTGACAAGATTTCAATACATTGGTCTTTTAGACCGAAGTAATTTTCCCTTTAAACGAAAAAGTAGCATACACAATCATTTTTAATATATTTAATTTAATATTAAATAAATAAGCCATTATTGACAAAAATTCACAACAATTTATAATTTTAAGTAAAGAAAGCGTCCGCTTCGCTTAATATTCTCAGTTATACTAAACTAAACTAACATTTTTAATCATCTCTTTCGAAATCTTCTTAGTTTTTTATTCCTCTCTTCGTAATTTTCGTAATGGCTTCAAGACAAGAATACTAATTTATGATTTCGCCATTACGATTACGAAAATATTGTGCATTACGAAAATTTTCGTAATGTTTGAAGACAGGGCATTTAAAATGATAAAACAAAATTGTTCCAAATGAACTAATGAATGATAAAAATCACACTTTAAATTACACATTGCATTAATTAATTTCCAATCATTACAATTTTAACAAATAAATATAAAAGTTAAATAGGCAATATAGCTTTAAATACCATATTTTTGTTGTATTGAATCACATATTCCATTTTTGTCCGCTATAGCCAATTGTCAATTACGAAAAAATCTCATACACAATCTGGTACACGTATTGTTTAAAATTAGAAAGTGGTCAAGCATTTAAAAAAATGTCCCAAGATTTAGGTATACGACATGTAAATACAAAAATTTAGAAGAAAATATGGTTTTGTTCTAGTTAGGTAGTAAACAAAACCGAATGCATAGTTATGTACATCGTTATCTCGAAATAAATAATACATATTTTTAAGAACACGTGAAACAAAGAAACAAAAGGTACGCTTTTGTTTTCACTTTTTTATAAAATATTGAGAATAGAAAATATTGAGTTTTATGAACATCCTTATCAATATAATTAACACAAAAATCCAAATGATTTCATTACGAAATGCAATGGGAAACGAAAAAACCATTACGAAAATTTTAGTAACGTTCCGTTGCGAAAATTTTCGTAATTCGATTTCAAGAATACGATTTTAGGGTTTTCGTAATACTTTGACACTAACTCGCAATACGAAAGTTTTCGTAATGTTTCAAGAATAGCACATCTCTCGAAAAGACCATTCTCCGATACCGAAGATGAACTACTTAGAAAAGTATCACTATACACCAATATATTAGTATCCATTCATAATATGTAGGCATGCAACTTTAAATTCATCGGCACAAACTGTTATAATATATAGCATTTACCACATCCACGAACAACACAATATTAAATTTTTTACTGTCTCAACTATACCCTGGGTCCGTATTCTTGAAATTCACCGAAAAAAGTCGCCGGTGACTTTGGTATGAAACAATTTAAATTTTCGACTGAAATGACGATTTCACTAGAAAATAATGGGCGACTTTTTTGATCGAATTTCAAGAATACGGGCCCTGGTCTGAACGTTAATCAGGCAATTTTCGATAGCATTTTTTCGACTAAATCACCCAAAAAATTATAAAAATCATAGCAGGCCTGGTTTTTATTTTAAATTGTAAAGAAAATCCACATATAGTTAGTAATTAAACTCTGGTGAGACAGCTTTTCATGATATATGATTCATCCTTATCTACTCGTATCTACTACTTTAATTTAAGCAGAAATATTTCTTAAAGTGTAGCCCCGCAGCCATTTGTATCACTAATATCGGATCGGTTGCCGAAATACTTCCCATAAATCCAGTGTTAGATTTTTGGTGGATTTTATGTATCCGAATAAAGTTCTAATTCGAAAGAGTTTCTATTCAAAAATCTTTAAACTTGTAATATATAAGTGGTGTATATCGAATTTTAATTTAATTTTACTAAATATACACTTTACAAAGTTTTGTGGACCGCAGTGACCTCTCAAACAACCAATTTGGTAAAGATTTTCAACATCCAAAATCTAGTCTTTTTCTGTTACCTTTTATGTGTGTAGTATAAACCTCATTATGTAAACCATCTCTACCTATTTATACATACTCAACATAATGGCGTGCACGACAAGTCTACCCACACTCAAACCCCTATTATGGTTCTCACCTCACCGACAAGTCCCCGTGACTCGAAAAGTCGTGTGAGTTCAATTTTGGTATTATGGTTCTCACATTTATTTTGGCGAGAGTTGTGCGCAGCTGATCTTATTGGTTTTCTTAATTATGATGACCATTTCCATTCGTTTTGAAGTTTGCCAGCACAGTAGTTTTATATTTTTTGACGTACTCGTATACATAGTTAGCATCCTTTTGTAAACATTTACATTTATTGTGATTAATTTTGTAATTTTATGAGATTTAAATAGATATTTTATCGGTTAAAAGTATTAATAAATAGTGCAAATAGCAAAATACAGTGTGGATTTGTTTTTCTGTGGCGAATGAAACTGGAAGAAACAAAAATGTTTGACAACTTACATACGCAATTTTGTTGTTAACATGTATAATAAAAATATTTTAAAATACGTTTTTTAAAAAAAAAAAAAGAAAATAGATTTTTATTCAATTTTTAATTAGGAAAAATTAATTAATATATGTATTTTGCCTGTAAAAAAACTGTAGAGTTTTTTATTCCATTATTTCTTTATTCTTTACAAAAAATCGCACTAGTCACCGAGAAATATTAGGTGAGCAATTTTGACATTACTCTCACTCACGGCAAGAACCATAATACCAAAATTTGATTTGGGTTACTTGAAGTCGCCAAGTGACTCTTAGGTGAGAACCATAATAGGGGCATCAATCACGAAGAACATATTCATAGATATTATCGCATGATGGAAATGATCATCAAGCACAAATTAGTACCTAATTGAAGTCAATATACACCAATTACTTCCGCCACCTAATTTTCCTTATGTACCTAGTTTAAAAAAACAATTTAATTTCCTTATCACCTTATTTGATTATGAAGTTGACATAATTGTACTGGTTGAGTCTTGGATGCTTTCCAATGAGGTATGTTTAATTAAATTTCCGAACTATGAGATATTTCATAGTTGTCGTGATGGGCGCGGTGGTGGCATATGTGTTTTAGTTAAACAAAATATACAATGCACACTTATGTGTGACAAAGATATAGGTAAAAATAATTATTTAGTTTTAAAACTCATCCGTCAAAATATTAATCTAATATGTATATATAAAAGTCCTAGCTCGCACATAGATAGTTTTCTTGATGTGTTTGACGGTATTATGGAACAGTATAAGAGATCGATAGTGGTGGGGGATTTTAATCTTAATTTATTTAACCCAAATAATGCTACAGTTAGTAAATTTTTAGATTTAATTTCAACAAATGGTTTCATGATGGTCTACACGCATATCATCAACTACTTCAACTCTTATTGATTATCTGCTAACTGACCAAATTGGATTAATCAACAGTGTCAGATTGGAAGATGTATCTTTTTCGGACAACAGATGAATTCAAATAAAACTGGGGCTGCATGTGGAGAATAGTACGCAATATCAAAACATAAAAATTTTTAATTATGAATTGGCTGCGAAAAGTCCGTTTTGGAATGAGTTACATAACTGCACAAGCTTGGATGATTACGTTGCTGGTATTGAAAAGCTGGTCATTGTTCACACTGAAGAAAAAAACTTTAAATAGGCGATCAGGGTTTAAGCAACCATGGATATTCGCACAAGAGAAAAATATTTTATATTAATCGTAAGATATCTGGATTGTGATTACTTGAAAAATAAATATAGATACATGAAAGATGATTTAAAATACAAAATCAGAAAAGCAAAGAGGGAATTTTACCATATGAAATTAAGTGCATCAATTAATAAATTAAAGGAATTCTGGAACTTATTAAAAATGGCAATATCGAATAAGAGAGCTTCCATCATTAAACAGGAAATTATGCTTAATATTAATGGTTTAATTATTGATGAACCTGTCGCAGTTGCTAATGCGATGAATTTGTACTTTGTCCATGCTTGTGATTATCTTTGGTCAGAGATCAATATGGATATTGCGGAACATGATGTGAATATTAAAACCTAAATAATGTTACTGAAGAAGAAATTTTACAGAGTATTCGGAATCTTAAAACAGCAGCAGCTACGGGGCGAGACGGGATACCAAGTAAGTTCCTTCAGTTTTTCGAAGAAAAATTGAAGAGAGCTCTTACTCGCTTGATTAATAAATCCATCTTGGAAGGAAGATTTCCGGAAAGACTAAAAATCTCTAGAATTATTCCGATGAATTACAGACCAATCTCAGAAAAATCTGCTATCTCAAAGGTATACGAAAGGGTTTTAAATAATCGGCTGGTCGACTTTCTTAAAAGAAATAATGTAATAGCGCCAGAGCAATATTGTTTCACAAAAGCATCAAATACTCAAGCAGCATGCCTTGCGCTAACAGACTTCATTTCTGAGAAAGTTAACAAAAAATTAGTCGTTGCTAGTCTTTTTCTGGACCTAAGAAAGGCATTCGACTCGGTAGACCACGATGTTTTGCTAATCAAACTCCAGCAAGGATTGAAGCTTGATCCTATGCCAATTTTGTGGTTCCAGTCGTATCTCAACTCTCGTCCTCAAGTTGTTGCTCTCAACCACACCGACAGTGAACCTCTGTACTCTTTAAAGGGAATCCCGCAAGGATCCATACTTGGCCCTGTTCTTTTCAATATTTACATTAACGATATTTGTGGCAAATTTGGTATCAAATACAGCAACACAAACTTAAAAGACCTTTATGACTGTATGCAACACGATTTAAATCTATTGAATCTATGGCTCACAAAAAATAGACTCCAATTGAACACTAGTAACACCAAATTCATGATATTCACTAATAGAAAGATACCAGAATCTGTGATTATTGAACACGTCATCACTTATTGTGGAGTAGAAGTTGAAACAGTTAGCTCATTCAAGCATCTTGGATTAATAATAGATACAAATATAAAATGGGACCTTCATATTGACATGATTAAATAGAAAATTCGCCCATATATTTTTTCTATTAGACGAATGAAACAAATTTTACCTCGAAATTCTCTTATACTTATCTATAATGCTTTCATTTTAACACATTTGACATATCTCAACCCAATTTGGGGAGGTTGCGCTGGTTTTCGACGGGAAGAACTAGAAGTGTGCAAAAACATACGCTAAAACATATATACCATCTACCTCCGCACGTTACCCAACATTAGAATTGATCTGCGATATTCCTCAACTACGACTAACTAATAATATAATACAGTGCCAACTTCTGGTTTTGATTTTTAAAATTCTAAAAGGATTTATAAAGTTTAATCGATCCCTCCCACAAACCTCTGCAAGGCCAAATCGATTTCTTTAATACTAATTTACGAAATAATAATGTGATTTACAAAGGCTTTCAGGCGTATAACGCATTACCTATAGATCTAAAACAAATTGATAGTTGTAATCAATTTAAAAAATTTGTTAAAATTCATCTGAAGAATCAATAAGGTTCAAACTGAAACAAGACTAATGCTGTGTGCCTTAATCGACTAAACTAACTAAACTAAAAAAAAATTGAAGCTTCTGCTATTGTTTCATAGGCGGCAACCGAAAAGTCAATTTACGAGCTTACTTTTCAACGACTTTTCATTTATACTGTAAAAAGTGAACAATAAACATCAAGGAAAAATAAAAATAAAAATGGAGAAACGCCATTACTCAATTCGCTGTAAGTTATAATTTACAAATTTATTTCAATAAATGCAATTTAATAAATTTTTTTTATGTATTTGTACAGGGACACAAGATGAAACAGCGATTTATTTTGGCCCGTATTAAACTAGAGGGTTTGGGAGTAATCAAGTTGGGAGTAAGTAAAATTTATAATATTGTTACGATTTTGCCTTGTCAAATAAGGTTCGTATCACTGGATTGTGAATAAAACCAATTCAATTTAATTTATCACCAACGAATTTATTTATTTCACAAAAGAATTATTACAACACAGTTTATTAATACAAATTCACAAAATCACTTTATATAAATTATTCTCAAATTTTACTATTCACTTATAATTTTTTATTTCCACAAAAACACTTTTTAATTCACTTTTTAATTCCTTTTTAATCTTTACTCTTTCGCTTACCAAAAATTACTTATTCTTACAACTTTACACTATCGCGTTCCAAATACTAATAATCCAATTCGATCTTGTTCGCCTTTTTATATACACAAACCAAGCTTCTCGAAAGTTCACGACTTTTCCAGTTGGAATAGCGTAGAAACATTACGTAACAATTTTTATCATGGAAAATTCCATTTAGTACAGTAAACATTGAGCTATTAGTTTTACTTATTCTATTACACACTAGGTGTCACCGTCACACTACCCCTCACCTAAGCCTGTTCGTCCCGAACAGGACCGAAATTACCTCCTCTGTAGAGGGCCAGCCTCTCTAAATGTACCGCCATTGGTTTACCTCCTTGTCCTTTTCTTGTCCTGTAGGGTGCCGTCCATATAGGCTGCACTTTCGCCGATAAATCCCCCTTCTTTTGTTGCGAGTTGTGAAGCCACACCAATTGCCCCTCGTGTAATCCCTGGCCATTTACCCGTATGGCACATCGAGTTCTCATCCAGTCGCCCGACACTCGCACTCTACCTCGCACAACTCGGCCCTTCTTATCCAATGTCTGCTTAACCTGGTGTTCTTTGGTTTCCTCAACAATTGTTTCAGATTTCGATGGCAGCTCCTCGCAATGACTGATTGTTACTCGCCTTACTGTCGCATCCGTACCGTTAAATTTAAGTTTCAGCTTGATGTTATCGCTACTCAATATTCCTCGTCCAAAATCCAACACAAAGCCATTCATCCTCATGAAGTCCGTTCCCAAAATAACCTCGTCCACAATGTCTGCGACCAGAACCTCGTGTGGGAAAAGGGTTTCGCCGATCCTTATGCTCACGATCTTTTTCCCTTTAATCATTGCACTCTCCCCATTTGCCATTCTTAGTTTTAACCCATCAATCAGCTGCACTGCTCCTGCGATCAAATCTTTCCGAACAATTGTGTGGGTTGCTCCGGTATCCAGCGTAATAATACACCTCCTTCCATCAACACCGCCCCCAACTGTGACGCTGCTTCCGCCTCGTGCTTCACTCGTAACAGGGATGGATGTTATGGGGCAACCAGACGGCGAAGCCAGCTTCGGTTCCTTCAAACTGACTTCTAACCTTTCCACTTTACCGACTGTTGCCATCCGTTCATCCGATCCCTGCTCTCCTCTTAGTGCTCTTTCCACAGAAGTTGGTGATCCGTGCCGCTTTCCCCTTGCTACCAAACAATCTCGCGAAATGTGGCCAATCCTGTTACATACCCAACATCTTCGCTCGCTGCTTCTAGACCTTTGTTCCGACCGTTCCGTTTTTGCTCGCATAAAAGGTGGCGATCTTCTCTCTCCATGTATTACTTTCCGACAGTCCATTGAGATGTGACCCAACTTGTCACATTTCCAACACCTAAGCCTGCCTCTTCCGACTGTCGGTACCATTCGCTCCATGCTGCCGTTCTTGTCTGAGTTCATTTGGCGCCTAACTAATGACGGTCTGGTGAAGTTCTGCACGGCCTCGATCGTTAACGCAAACGCAACGGTTTCCGCGAACGTCGCTTTAGGTGACAACATCACCGCCCTGCGTGTTTCTGGATCTCGAATGCCGTCAATGAATGCGTCAATTTTAAGCCTTTCCATATAATCGGCCGACGTACTGGTATGTGCTAGATGTACTAATCGCTCAATTGCCGATGAAAATTCCTGAAGTGATTCTCCTCCCTTTTGGTAGCGGCTTTTCAATTCCATTCGATAGATTTCACGCTTGTGGTCACTGCCGTACTTCCGATCCAGCGCCTTCATAATTTCGAGATAACTGTTGCGATCTTTTTCCGGAATTGTTTGTAAGGCCTCCGCTGCTTCACCTTTAAGGGCCACTATTAACGCTGCGACAAGATGTTCATCATTCCAACGGTTTTGATTGGCTGCCGTTTCAAATTGAAATTTGAAAATGATGAAAGATGTTGTTCCGTCGAATGTTGGTGGCTTTATCTTGATTGATTGGACGGTTTGTACCACTTGTGTTGTTGTTCCACTTGCCTTGATATCAGTTAGTTCTTTCTCGAGCCGTTGGCATTTTTCTTCAACCTGCTGAACCTCCGTTTTGACAAGTTGAACTTCCTTTTGCAGTTTTTGGTCAACCTGTTGAATCTCCATTTGCAGCTTCTCTACTTCACCGTGTATGTTAGTAGATAATTCGAGAAGTTTCTCGTCCATTCTCTTATGACCATCAGTAATTTGGCTTTTAATTTCTTCTCCTTGTTTCTCCACCCGGTGTTGAAGTTCTTCGTTTGATTGTTTCATTGCTTGGTTTGACTGATTTATAGTTTCTAACTGTCGCTCATTTTTCACCATTTGTCGTTCGTTTTGTTGTTTCATTAGACTCATCTGGCCCGTCATCTGGTTCATAGCTGCTATTAACTGCGACAAATCGAAACTTCCAGATGGTAATTGTGTTGTTTCGACTGACGGCTGTTTATCTCCTGTATTCTGCTCTACGCTTTCCGCGGCCGTTATTTCCTTTTCAAACTCATGATGATCCGCGTCTAACCCTTCTTTCTCCATGGCGTCACGTAGTCGCGCTTGTAAAGCTGCTTTACCACCATCAGTAGTCAAACCTCGTTTCTCAAGTTCCTTCTTTAATTCTGGCACTTTTAATTCGTTGAGAATCATTTTTTTTTTTTATCTTTTTATTCACAATCCCACCGCTGTCACCAAATTGTTACGATTTTGCCTTGTCAAATAAGGTTCGTATCACTGGATTGTGAATAAAACCAATTCAATTTAATTTATCACCAACGAATTTATTTATTTCACAAAAGAATTATTACAACACAGTTTATTAATACAAATTCACAAAATCACTTTATATAAATTATTCTCAAATTTTACTATTCACTTATAATTTTTTATTTCCACAAAAACACTTTTTAATTCACTTTTTAATTCCTTTTTAATCTTTACTCTTTCGCTTACCAAAAATTACTTATTCTTACAACTTTACACTATCGCGTTCCAAATACTAATAATCCAATTCGATCTTGTTCGCCTTTTTATATACACAAACCAAGCTTCTCGAAAGTTCACGACTTTTCCAGTTGGAATAGCGTAGAAACATTACGTAACAATTTTTATCATGGAAAATTCCATTTAGCACAGTAAACATTGAGCTATTAGTTTTACTTATTCTATTACACACTAGGTGTCACCGTCACAATATATATGTATAAATCATGATAAAATGACTATCCTAGATATCTAATTATTATAATTTAAATAAATGAAATAATAACTGTTTATTTTAAGTTAATAATTTAACCTAAATCAGTCAATAATTTAACCTAAAACAAAAATTTTCACATATATTTAGAGAAATTGTACAAATCTCTTTACAGAAAAGTTAGATTGGAAGAGCGGTTAGAAGAGGATGATTGGCGAAAACTTAAAAAAAAGTGGACCAATTTAATGGATAAATACAAGGTAATTTTTTGTAAATATGTATCTACAGAAATATTAATAACGCAAATTATTATTTTTAGGTTACAATAGAACCACCGACAGGCCTTGGGCCAGAAGAAGAAGGGGCAAGAGCTGCCAATTGGCCTTACTTCGAGCTGATGCACCAATATTTTTCCGAAAGGCACAATATTTATCCGCCTTTGGTGATTAACACGGGCAACGAGGAGTGCCTTCCGTTTACGTCGAGGGCAAGTGAAGCCACGCCACCACCTACTCATAATCGTAAGAGAAAACGTCATGAAGACGAAAATGATAAACAATTAAAATTGTTGGAAAAGGCAACGAAGCTTTATGTGAAGTATATGTCAACTCTCATTGTGCTATCCAGCGATACTAGCGAAGAGAGCGATTGAGTAAAGGGTGAAATACACCAAGCAGCAGAATTAAATATAGATATCAATTTACTGATGCAATGATGAAAAACTTTAGATTGAGCAAAACCATAAGCATTTTGTATAAATAAATAAATGTACAAAAGTATTCTAATTTGAATAGAAACATTTCCAAAAACAAAAATTTCAAAATTTTTCTATTAAAATTATAATATTTTTGTACATTTTTATAAAAAATGCTTATAGTTCTGCTCAATCTAAGGTTTTTGATCATTGCATAATTAAATTGATAATATTTAATTCCGCTGATCTAATATGAATTATTTATATTTTGTTCACTATCTTTTTTTATAGACTGATTTAAAAAAAATTTTTTTTGTATAATTAATTATACATTTTGAATACGTGATATGTAGAATCTTTGGATAAGTACAAGATGGATTTTGTATAAAAATTAAAGACTGAATTATTTTAATAAATTTAAATTTTTACTTTTTTATTTTAAATATTTCAAATTCGCTTTACATATGTTTAACTCTCTGCTAACAATTCATGTATCAGCATATTTCAGAATTCTAAGGCCTGTTGATCATCCTGGTCATTTGCATTCTCAAATGATTCATTTACCACTTCTTCAAATGGCTCGAGTTCAAAGTTTTCGGATAAACACACATTGTGCATAACACAACATGCCGTAATGACTTTTACGCAATTTTTTAATTTTAGATCCAGGGATTTCAGAAAAATTGCACGCCATCGTGTTTTCATTACACCAAAAGCATTTTCAACAATGCTACGGGCCTTGCTGTGTACGTGGTTAAATTTCCGTTCAATTGCGGTTGAATTATTTTTAATCGAAGTTATTATAGCCACCGGTTTCAGAGCACATTTATAGCTACATTTGTACTGTCTCCTATAACAGGTAGTATCCTTGCGGCGGGAAACCTCTTTGTCGGTATATTTGACTATTACGTAAAACTCGTTGGTCATGGACAGAGCCCGGATAGCCACAACATATGTTTACGAATCTCCCGAAACTGTCACATATCGCCATTAAATTGATGCTATAGTCCAATTTTCTGTTAATGTATTGACCATGCAAGCTTGTAGGGACTAAAATTTTTATATGACCTCCGTCTATGGCGCCTAGAGCTTTACTAAATATTCTTGCCCCTGACCGTTTATTAAATTGTTCACCGATTTCCGCATATGAATCCAAGCTAGGATATTTGATTAATTTAGGCGCTAGTGCGACAAAATAATCAAGCATATTATGAACTATTGTTCTAACCGTGTACCTGGAAATACAAAAGCTTACACCAGTAACACGATAACTAGTTCCACATGCCAGCCAATACAAAAAAACACAAACCCGGAATCTCACGGTGTAGTCTCTTTTAGTTTCTCGCTCGACCAATAGTTCGCATATGGCATTTAAAGAGTCAGCTGTTACTCTTAAATGCTGTCTTATAAATCGGTTATTATTCGACATAATTCCTTGGAAAATTATAGAATTATATGAAGAATAGAGGTTTCGTGGAAGCTGCAATTTAAAGCAAACAAATTTTGGACAACATAACATAACCTCCCAACTAACAATTTTGAAATTTATGAGCCTGATATAAGAGTTAAAATGCATCTTATATTAAACTTTTAAGAGTCTTCTGGCGAACTATTTGGGCATATAAGGTTCAAATAAGCGGCATATAAGGTGAACATAAGTGTCATATAAGGCTCAACCTTCTTGAGAAAGAATGATATAAGTTATAAGAATAGTCGTAAAGTAGTCTTTATTAAGGTTGTTATCAGAATATACATTCTTATATAAGAGCGTTTTAAGACTTACGTTGTATTTCCTATATAATTCATCGTTATAATCTTAGAAAATTATGTTATAGGATTATACAACTTTAATGATTCTTAATTCAGTTTTATAACAAACTTGGTATTATCATTTGACAAATAAAACAGATAAATTAAATTAAAACAGATAATGCTTGAAAAACTAATTGCTTTTTATATAATTAAAATTTACATTGAAATTAGCATAGAATTTAGCTGCGAATTCAAATTTTTCAATTAAAAATAATAGCTACCTGATCTAATTTTTTTGCGCTCTTAAAAATTCGAATAATAAAATAAAGAATTATTATTATTTAAAAAAATAAAAATTATCAAAAAAAAGAAATATCATAAAATGGTCTAATTAAAATACTACATAGTACTTGTTATGAGAGGAAACTTTATAAAAGCACTTGCTAAGTTCCTAAAATTGCCAAAATATATCAAAATATTCCATTTGAAAAAAAATGTATCTATAAAATTACAAAATGGATGCTTTTTTTAATAATGGAAATTCCTAAACCAATGGCCGAAATGACGTTCTACGTGAAATATCTTATAAGTGTCTTATAAGAAAACGTTTAAATTAGTTTCCAGGGTCGGCTTGAGTTTATATACTTCGGTAAAACTGAAGAAATAAATATAAATTAACCAACAAAATTATGTAAAGTCATATAAATCTGTTGATCCTTGCTCATATTTATGGAGCACCCCACATATTTTCATTTTATGCATTTATACAAAGGATAAATAAAACAAAAAAGTTATTTAAATTCAAATTTTTAATTATTAAGTATGATTTAATACTTGGTTACGCCTCCCTTCGCTTTAATAACCGCTGCCACCCTTTTTGGCATATTACTTATAATTTTTTTACAAAATGTAGCATCGATTTTGCCCCATTCTTCTTTTATTTTTAAAATTAATTCGGTTTTTGATTTTGGCTTATACTGCGCCACCTTTTTTTCAGCATTGGCCACAAATGCTCGATGGGGTTTAAGTCCGTAGACTGGGCAGGCCACTCCAAAACGGATATTTTATTATCAAGAAACCATTTCTTAGAAACTGCTGATGTGTGGCAGGGAGCGTTGTCCTGTTGAAACAGAAACGTCACCTGGTCATTTGTACCAAAAACCTTGCGGACGGATGGCATTAAAATTTCCGACAACATTGTGGTATACGTGGAAGAATTCATTCTTCCAACGCAATTAAATACTTCCCCGACCCCCGCAGTTGACATGCAGCCCCAAATCATCACACTTCCACCACCAAATTTCATGGTTGGGACCACGCAGTCTTGATGATATGCTTCATTCTGTCTCCTCCGCACATACGTGGTTCCAGAGCTCCCAAACATCTAAGTTTTTATAAACAAATTAGGTATTTTTATTTTTTTATTTGTTTTTAATATCTAAGCAATAAGTAAGTGGTCTACCACTCATAATTGAATGTATATTACGTTTTTAAGAACTCATAATTGAATGAATATGAGAAACAAATAAGTAAGAATAATTGAAATTATCAGAAGCCACTTAAACACGTCAACACTAGAAATTGAATTAAATCCTTCTAATGCAAATTTATAAACAAAATCCATTTATATTGGAGAAACCGGAATCCCCGTTATAAAACAAATGAAATATTTTGTAAAACCAAAAACAGCAACACAAGCAAACCAAAAAAAGATGACTTGATTCATACAAAATAAATTATAACAGTATTAATAGGGTGCTCCATACATATGAGCAAGGCTATATATATATATATATATATATATATATATATATATATATATATATATATATATATATATATATATATATATATATATATATATATATATATATATATATATATATATATATATCAGGGACGAAGCGTGACATTTTTAGAAACGGAAGCACAACTAATTTTAAAATCGAATCATTAAGCGCCAGCTATAATGAGCTCAGAGCAGTGTACAGTGCTGGTAAAAAAAAATTGGGCAAACAAATTTATTGCAAATTGGAGTCTTTTTTTGCTAAAATTACAAAACTTTTGAAAGCAATTGGTTTATTGTTTCATTTTAAATACATGTATGACGTAATTTTTTGAAAAAAAAATTGACCTGCAATTTAGGGGCAAAACACCGAAAAATGCCAAAATATTCAAAATACGTTGATTGGTGTTAAAGTAATGTAATAAATTAAACACTTATTTTTTATTTT
This sequence comes from Tipula vernalis, assembly GCA_958295665.1. Classification (NCBI taxonomy): domain Eukaryota; kingdom Metazoa; phylum Arthropoda; class Insecta; order Diptera; family Tipulidae; genus Tipula; species Tipula vernalis. The sequence continues at coordinate 300,435,153 of OY282560.1, read as the reverse complement.
TTGTTTGTTTTTTATTGATTTATAGAAGTTCAATCTTTCATATTAATATTTTGTTGGACCGCCTTTTGCTTTTATTACACCGGTACAACCCCGCAACTGATGTGCAAAAAAATTGGGCAAGCAATTTTTTTTTTTACGCCTACCGTTCTTGGCCGGTCATTAGGGTGCAGATGTTTTATTGCCTGTAATTTATTTTTTGAGTATAAATAGTGCATATTTTGTAAGATTAAGTTATTCTGTAAGTGTTCCTAGACAAATAAAGAATAAAGTGCAATTTTAGGTAAAAAAATGGGAAAATTTAGTGACCAGTGTAAAAGCAATATGTTGATTTTGGCGCGAGAAAATTTAACCACGCGTGAAATAGGTGAAAGATGAAACATTCCTAAAAGTACTGTCGCGTGGAATATTAAAAAAAATCGAGAGATGGGCGGTACACAAAGAAAGAAAGGTTCTGGAAGGCCCAGAAAGACAACGCCAGTGGGAGATCGTTTTATAATATTAAAAAGTCGTCGGAACCGTTTTAAAACTTCATCGGACTTAAGACAGGATCTTGAGCGACCAACCAGAAAAAAAATTTCAGCCGGCTTAGTGAGAAAAAGACTTGTTAAAGCTGGTTTGAGAGCACTTAAACCAGTCCAGAAGCCTGAGTTCACATTACTAGTGAAAAAACAAACGTTTGCTACGGGCCCAGGAGCATATTAATTGGACTCCAGAGATGTGGAATGATGTGATTTTCTCCGATGAATCAAAATTCAAGCTGCATGTTGGAGATGGAAGAATTCTCGTAAGGAGAAAACCTGGCGAGAGACTTAGCAACGAATGTCTTTTAAGACTTCCACCGAAAAAAGAAGGAGTTATGATCTGGGGATGCTTTTCTGGAAATGAAACCGGTCGATTGTGCTTCCGTAGTTCCAGCGTTACAGCAGCTGTTTTTCTGCAGGTCCTTCAGAACGAATTTGAACCTTTTGCGTTAAAGCTTTTTGGCGAGACTTGCAAATTTATTTTTCAACAGGACAACGCTCCGTGCCATACCGCCAAAATTGTGAGTTATTAATTTTGAATTGTAGATAGACAAATTGGCTTTCAGATAAACATATATAATTTGTTAAAAAGTTTTTTTTTTTTTCTTATCTCTTCATTTAAAGTTAAAAAAGTACTTCGAAAAAAAAAGTATCGATGTGTTAAGCTGGCCCCCGTATAGTCCAGACTTAAATCCAATTGAAAATATTTGGTCTATAATGAAGCTAGAAGTAGCAAGGAAGCGCCCAGAATCGATTGAAGCTTTGAAAAGTTTGTTGATGATGATTTGGGAGTCCATATCTCCTGCGACTTTGAAAATTTTATCAAATTCAATGAATCGGAGGTGTATCACTGTAATAAAAGCAACAGGCGGTCCAACAAAATATTAATATTAAAGATTGAACTTCTATAAATCAATAAAAATTAAACAAAAAAATAAAAAATAAGTGTTTAATTTATTACATTACTTTAACTCCAATCAACGTATTTTGAATATTTTGGCATTTTTCGGTGTTTTGCCCCTAAATTGCAGGTCAATTTTTTTTTTCAAAAAATTACGTCATACATGTATTTAAAATGAAACAATAAACCAATTGCTTTCAAAAGTTTTGTAATTTTAGCAAAAAAAGACTCCAATTTGCAATAAATTTGTTTGCCCAATTTTTTTTTACCAGCACTGTAGGTAATAAGCATTTCAAATAAGTTCTCGGCATTACCGTGACACCGCAATAGTTTTGGCATACTAAGGTATTGATAATATTTTCTTTTTTTACCATTAAAATTATAAAACCAAATAATGATTGAGCTGTGCTAGTGCTACCGAGCGAGACCTTCATACAGGCCAATAATCGATCAATTATACGCAATATCAATTTCAATATAACGTAATATTATAGAAACCTGTGAGAGGTTAACATTAAGCGAAAGAAGTCTGTTTTTGTGATCTTACAACGAACTTCCTCTGACACCACCAGAAGCACATATGGCTGTATTTTGCCTTGTTTTGAAGTTATATCACAAAGTAGTTATTTACTCAGAGACACATTTTTCCTACGTCTCTGAGGCATATAAAATAAACTAATGGAATTTTTCGAATGTTAAACCAAGTTTTGGTACAAAATGGTTAATGTTATATCAAAACCAACACTTATGTATATTACCAGCCGTGAAAGCTTGCTGATACACGTATATTATTAAATAATTTAACTACAATTTGTTTCATCTTTCATATTCATTTACCCAAAATTACACAAATTTAGTTGTAATAAATTTTTTGTAAATATCTATACGGAATATGCGAGAATGAATATGTTTAATATTGTTTGTTGTCAATTTATTGTTACCAAATTGTTAAATAATACCACAATACCTAATTACATTACACACATAAATGCACTCTTTATAGCAAAAAATGTATACGCACATTTTTAATATTTATATATGGGAATTTTTTTGAACATATTTAAACCCAACAAAAAATATGAACAAACATAATAACAAATCTATGTAATAATAATAAATAATTTGATTCTATCGGTTCTAACTTTATTCTGTTTGAAGTACATTTATGCCACTAGGACATTCTATTTCAAAAATGTTCAATTTGTATAAACAGACTTCTGAAAATGATTAATGTATTCTAAATGATATTTTATTTTTTTAAACGCTCGTTAACCTTATGATGCCAGCGAACGTCATCTCATGCAGATCAATCAATTCTGTTTCACGTTTATTAACCGGTCATGTAGTGATGGTTAAGGTGACGACTTAGACACACCGCGGTCTCGAGTTCGATTCCCGGCGCTAAGCACAACGCCGCGTCCAATTGTGTGTATTTTAGTTCGTTGTGCTGACCATCTACAACGATCACCAATAATTGTAACATATGGTCTGAAAGAGCTTGTAAAAAAATATCTCAGTATAGTGTTAACTTTGACCTAAATATAAAATATACATGCAAAGAATTCTACACCATTTCCTGGACTTGCCCTGATTCTCCTAATACAAAAAATCGGTTATACTGTTGCTAAACTGTGTATTTGTATACTTTGTCGTCAAATAGTTAAATGAGATTTACCCTGAGCCCGCCACTGATAGTAACGTCTCCTAAAATAATATTTTTAATTATTTTCCTATGTAAGAATATAGTAAGTATCTAATTAGGGAGAGCTATGAGTTTTTCTTAAAGAGAACTTATCCAAGCGTATTAAGAGAATATTTTGCGAATATATATTATATATTTACAGACATATTTACTATATTATTTTAAATAAAAAAACTGAATAAAACTGTAATATATCTGACACTCGATTTTTAACATTAATTAGTTTTAGAGTTACGTCAATCACTAAGTTTTATTTTCTGCCGTACTCAAACAAATGTCATATTTTCTAAAAGAAACACACTTTAAAGGCTCTTGCTAAAGAATTTAAACAATATGTAATCTTATACCGTTCTCTATAAAGATTTGTTTATGTTTTAATCTTACAAAACTCTTGGTCAAGAGAAATCCTACAGAAATTAAGAGAACTGTAAGACTAAATATGTCTTGGCTAAGAAAACTTTTCCACTAAAAACAATAAGAGTATACTAAGTGTGGTGAAAGAAACAGCCTTACAACAGAATCTGCAAAGGTGTAAAAATGCCATGTAAGAATATAATATCGTTTATAAATCGGCATTTCTTTGACAAGAAGCTAATAAGTATTCAGTTTTAAACATTCTTGGAGAATGTTATTCTAGGGCTCTTTTAAGTGAACTCGTAAATATATTGTGTTGTAAATTACTTTGGTTCGATTTTTCCGTTTTTTTCTTGAATTCTGTTTGCTTAAAAGACGTTTATAATACATCAGAAGTGTATTGGTAAATAAAAAATGTGGCAATATCATGAATAAATTTTTACTTTTTTTACAATTTTACGTTAGGTATTTTCCTTGTTTATTGGAGATTAAATTGAGTTTAGTGTAAGTTGAGGCACAGACAGAGACTTGTATACTAACGCCATCTATTTAAATATTGAATTAACTAACTCGTTTTACTTTAGTTAGTTAGTTTAGTCGATTAAGGCACACATCATTAGTTAAGTGTTTATTGATTTATAACAACAAAAAAAAATTTCATGTTTAGTATAAATCTTTTTATTTTGCATTTATATATATTTATATTTATATTATATTTTTATTTTATATGTATTAATATTCACAATTTATAAATTTTTATTTTATTAATTTTTATTTAAAAATCAGTACGCCAAACGAATTATTGTTAATGTAAGTTACTAGGTGTCAAGTAACAAAAAATGTAAAAAAAAACTAATTTTAGGCAAAATAAAAAAAAAAAAAAGAAATAACAATGGATCAGTATAACACACATTTGTATAGAATGCCAAGATCCTATCGTTTATTAGCCAATTTTGCGTAAAATGGTTGGAATTAGAACAATTCAAAATAAATTTGTTTAAAATGTTTTATTACTAAATATTAAATAGGCCTGCACCCGAATTCCCGTTCAATGACAAATTAGAATGAGAAATGACTTAATTTTTTATTTCGCCTACTCTAAATAAAAATGTAACCGACTAGTTGAAATAAAAAATCAAGTCATTTCCCATTATCATTTGTCATCGAACCGGAATTCGGGCACTGGTAATGTTCACCAAATGACAAACTAATCAGTAATTAAAATTGTTAACGTCTCGGTTCCAAAATTAGTTCGCTCTAACATCGCAGTATTTTAAGCGGTGTAATAATTTAATCGAGGTTATAGACAAAATCAATAAATTTTTTGACGATTAATCTCCGCCGTTCACATTACAAGAAAACTTAGATTTGCTAGTTAATCGAGATTACTAATCCTTAGTCTGAATATAGCATATAAGGATCCTATTTCCATTGTACTCGTACATGTCGAATTTCATAAAAATCCGTTAAGAAATATGCTAGTTCCTTATTACTTGATACATCAAAATAGCATTTAGCATCAAAATAGCATTTAGCATCAAAATAGCATTTAGCATCAAAATTTAAATCAGTAAATTAGATCAAAATGATGTTTACTTCCAATTAATTTACAATGGTAATCGTCATAACAAGTTATGATTAAAAATACAATGTACGGCGAAAAAAAATCGGCTAAAATCTGGCTCATTTTTAGGATATTAACAGTTAGCTAGACGCAACTCACCAAAGTGAATCAAAGTGATTCGCATATTTGTTCTATCTATTTTTCAAGAAATCTAACGGTATGAGCATCAACCCTACAGCATTTCCGAGTAATAATAGCGAAACGAGGCAACATATTTCGTGACATCAAAAGCTTGAAATATTGAAACCATAGACCAGTAGTTATACGTCAAAATATAACATGGTAGTCATCCGTGTGTTATTTAGCTTGTTAATATGTATTTTAACAGTTCTATAATTTGAGGAGTGTCTGATCAAAAGCCGCTATTTACATTTTCCAAAATTAATTTTTTTTTTTCTATCAGGGCAGAATTTTTTAAATGAAATAGACCAAAAGTGGCTAAAAATTCTTGATTTTGGTCAAAACAAGCTTATAAGATTGGTTAAGATCTGACTCTAGAGTGACAACCTTTCTACAGCGTTCGCACGAAACCTTATTTTATCGGTATTGTTATTGTCACATACATAAATGAAGTGTCACATTACAGAATCTACATTACTACATATACACATCATAAATTATCAGGTGATTCTTAAAATATTTTGTCTATCCTTTTCTTCAGAACAGAAAATGGTTTGTCGACATTTTTGGGAGTTTCTAAATAAAAGTTGGATTGGGGTTGGCAAGCCGATAAGAGAAATAAAATAACATGACAAAATGTTGAAGGGTGAGCGAAAAAATAAAAATTCAATGGCAGAAATGTTCATTACATTTATTTTTTACAATCATTTTTGCTATTCCTTTGGTAACATATTATATCAAGCTTCACCACTCGATATTAACTTATCATTGTTAGTACCAATTTTATTTATAAGTTTACACATGTCTGACATACAAGTATTAAATACATTAAAAAGAAAAAATTGGAAGTTTTGAACGAAAGCAATTGAAACAAATTCTATTAAGTCAAGAATATTTTTTTTTTATTGAACCATAAACTTTACGATGCTTTCTCAAAACTTTCTTACATTTTCATTTTTCAAAATTCGATTGGAATTTCAATTAAATAACAAACTGAATGAAATAAAAAATGAAAACTAATACTTCAAATAATTCAATTTATTCCATTTTTAATTGATTCGATACTACTTCATTCGAAAAAAATAAAAAATACAATTGATTTAATCTTTATGGAGTAAAAAGCTGGTAAATAAATGAACAGAGTTTATAAATTATCCTTCAATGAGTTTATATCAATTATAAGATAAAGTAAGAAAACAAAATTGAGGTACATTAATTACAAACTTTAATCCAAATTGATAGCGTACCAATAGTAAGGCATTTTAAATGAAATACAAACGGCTTAATATTCTTACAAATTTATTTCATCTCCTTCATGCAGTGTTCACGACATTGGAAAAAAGACCTTAGTGGTGCTATAGATCAATACTTTTCCTTTCTACAAATAAAGTATGAGATAAGCAGCAGGTAGGACTTTAAAAAATCATTTAAAGTGATTTGGTTGGTAGAGAATTTGTAAATGAATACCATGGTATTTTCCATCAATATCATTTAGCTTCAAAGTAATCTCTTTCGGATATAATACATTTATACCAACATTTTTCCAGTTTTCTAAATAGTTGCTAAAGCCTGTTTCCGGAACAACTTACACCAATCATAAACATTCGCTCTGCACAGCGCATTGTTACCAAAAGCCTTTTTCAACATTTCCAACGTTTCGAAGCCGAAATTTCATTTTTGAAGCAAAATTTGATGAAACTTCTATGATGAACTTGTTAACACATTTTAAAAATCGAAAATTGCACTTTTTCAGAAGGAAGTAATCAAGCCTATCTTATTAACTACTAAAGATATTGGTTGCGAAATTTGACGCAGATGTCTGTTAGGGTGCTACCAATCTAAAAAAAACACTACTCGTTTGGATAAGCCCGAGCGATTTGAATGGAAAAGTGTTACTACTCATTGATTACTGTAGTATAAATTTGCAACATTTCTCTGACAAATTAGAAGTAAAGTAAAACGGCTAAACTTCCTACACTGCTCAGTAGAAGAATGGTTCTAGAGTTTGTTCATTACGAGAACTGACGCTATTAAGGAGCTACCTTTTTTATTTTAGCTGACTACTTGCGTTGATACAAAATTTTTGTAAAACAAAAAGATCTGTGGTGAATTCTATCTTTTGCGACTAAATAAGTTTCACCAGCTCATACATCGGAATTAAATTTCAAATAAGGCGTATATAAGCCTTATAGTACATGTTAGGGGAACAATTTAGAACTCCGATTTAGAACTACCAAATTCTTCAAACTCCTCAAAATAAGTCTGAAAAAAAGTTTGTGAAGAGTCTTGATATTTTAACCATTCTGCCAACACTTTCTTACACAAGAGTTTCTTCATAAAGATTGACTGTTAATAATCAATATTGAGTCCGACATCAATAAATATTCCACAAAATCATCAAGAGCGAATATTTTCTCGTATTGTACAGATAATTCAAGGATATCTATTTGAAAACTTTCCAGTGTTGCTGAAGTTTCCTGCACAGGTACACATAAAATCATTTGAAATTTAAAGTATCGTCCATACAAAATCCAAAAAGTTCAAGAGCTTACAGCAAAAGCTAAAGTGAATCGTTTTACTTTTACGGATGTCTTTTTGGAACACCTAAACGGAGATCACATCTTGACATCTTGAGGGATATCTGGTTTAGTTATGAAGCACACTTTATAAAAATATTAACAAAATTAAAGGTACAGAAAACCCCAAGGAACTCCATTACACCCTCAAGAGGTAATTTTTTGGTGTGCTTTATCGACTAAAGGTACTGTAATGGTTGTTTTACGAGGAAATGTTACTTTAGCAAATTATTTGGTGCTGCTTGATAAATATTTTATTCCAAAATAGGAATGCAGACATGGTTTTGGATTATCTACAGGATTTTTTTGATAACAGTCATCTCGAATTGCTGATATATATGATTGATATATCGTCGTCATTATAGTGTATGCTCTCTACGGTTCCAACTTGAATTATTTTGGAGTGAAAATCAATTTCATCGACTCAGGTATGAGTAGCATCTCAACCGAGCAGCTAAACCGTAATAGCAACAGTAAGGCGAAATACCTGGACCTGTTATTTGCTAATGACGTCATTTATACTGAGGTTTCACAGTCTGTCAGAGCATCTATCACATACCGATTACGATAAAAATGTTTTATGTAAATTTTACAACAGACTCTTATTCTAATCATTTTTAGTTTAATTTCAGAAATGCCGGCTATACTTCCTTAAATGAGTTCCTCTGAAATCCCGATTGGAACTTTTTACAACGTGGCGGAAGTTTAAATGATGTTGTTTTGAAGTCTAACGACCTTCTCAGGAATATATATATATATATATATATATATATATATATATATATATATATATATATATATATACATATATATATATATATATATATATATATATATATATATATATATATTTGAAAGATACGTTACTTTGGTAAAAGAATCTAGCCTGTGGGAGCCATGGTACAATAATGAGTTGATACATCTAGAGAAAGGCCGCAGTATGTTCCATTCCTTATACAGACGTATGGGGTTGATGTCTTCTCTAGTCAGCCCTCGGAAATATGCGATTCGTTTTCTAGATTTTTTAAATCAGTATGCGAACCAACTGCGATATCTCCTACCATGTACCTACCATGTCTTTAAATGCTTACAGTTCCGTTCCGGGAATTTTTGATTGTTTGTTTAATCTTGCTGTTAATAACCAGTTTTTCCCCCGAGCCTTGCAAAATTTCATCCATTCATCCCATCTTCAAGACGGGTAGAAGAAACGAAGTAAGTAACTATTGGGGGATTGCCAAATTCTCCTACAGGGTTCTGGTTTTCTATACTAAATCATATATTTCTCTTCCGCATATGGACTAATCTGGTTTCTATTTGTGGCAAATGGTTTAATAATTGAAACTCCAGAGAGGAACTGGACGCTGCTTATACTGATTTTGCTTTTGATAAGATCGATCACTCACTCCTTATCATCAAGTTGAAGGACTTGAATTGTCAGTTCATTCCAATAAGGTGGTTGCTTTCTTACCTTTCCGACCTCGGGCAATCTTTTAGGATTTTCGATTCTTGTTCCCGGCTATTTCCGCGATAACCGGCGTACCTCAAGGTACTCATAGTGGTCCATTGTTGCAAGAAGATTTGAACAAATTTTGTGTGGACAATTAGTAATAGATGGGCCTCAACGTCAATAAGTGCAGGAGACTCTTTCATTTTATCGTATCCGATCACCACTTTTCCATCAATATGGTCTGTATAATGAAGATGTTCACAGAGTGGCATTCACATCCGTTCTGGGTATTATTTTTCCAACTAATGCCACCTTTGCACAAAACGGTCTGGTTCACGCCATACGATTCTTTGATAATTTTAGTTCCCTTCTGCAACCATCACCTGCCTATACATCTTCTGGATATTCGCAACTGTACCGAAATGGGGTATCGAAATCGAATATCAACGTTGACCAAATAGATGATTGTATTGTAGTTTACAAGCTTGTAAGCAGTTTAAAAATACTGAAATGGATAAAATAAGCCCAATTCGCCTCACGAACCATAGGTTCCGAACAATTAATACAAAACTACAAAACCAAATTACAAGGAAAGTTAAATAAACGGTACTAAATTGATGAAATAAACAAATACAATCACTAAAACAACTGCAAATTGTTATGTAGGGTCAACTAGAGCTTAAAATCTCTTTCTCTATCTCTTCATCACTGACCTGCTGTAATTGCAAACACATTTTTAACAGCCTGTTATTTTGCCAGATGCGACAGACGATATGGATCTCGACCGTGTCAAATATCTTTGATATCAATATTTTCACAGCTGAATACGAACCTTGTTAAAGTTAGGCGGAAATTTTCAGTCGAAAGTTATCAAATGTCGGTAATGCAGCTAGTGTCTTGGCTATCTCAGCCGAAAGTTACCCGCCGACATATTTCGGCCGAAACATATTTTAAAGAAAATGAAAAATTAACAAAACATCCTAGAAACTGTCGTTGTTTACCATATGAATTATACCCTAAGTTTCATCAGAAAAGCCAAACAAAATGGAAAGATTTGTATAAATGCAACCTTTTAAGTGTCAAGTCTGGAAAGTGGTTTACTTTAATTGAACCTCGCCAATAATAATTCCGTGAATCATTATGAGGGCAAGTTTCATGTGGGGAGCATGGGAAAGGCCTGTGAAAATTAAAAAATTTGCATAACTTCAACCTTTAAAGTGTCATGTCTGGACAGTATTTCAATTAGTTAGTGTTCCTAGCCAACCATTAACCTTAGAAAAATTATCAGGGCAAGTTTCATGTCGGGAGCATGGGAAAATTCATCTGAATAAAGGAAAAATTATTAGGACAAGTTTCATGTGGGTTGTTTGGCCAAATTCGTTTGAATGAAAAGCTCATATAAAATTTAAAAATCTGTATAAATTCAAACTTTAGTGTCATGTCTGGAAAGCTTTTCAATTAGTGTGCCTAGCCAACAATCATTCTTAGAAAAATTATCAGGGCAAGTTTCATGTGGGGGAAGGTTCATAATTTTAGGAAGGTACTAAAAATTACCTTTTCATATTATACAAAAAATAATAAATATAATTTGAACTAATAATGTGTATTGGTAAACAAAATTCACAAAAGAATGAAGTACTGCACCAGACTGCCAAATACTCATTTCTATGACATAATTTAATTCTCTCCAAATCTCGATTAATTTGCTACCTGGTCGAATATTAATTTTTTTTACATGGAAGATGGAAGGTAAGATTTTCACGAATAATTAGGGACGGGCAAATATAATTAACTTTTTTCATAATAATTCTTTTAACGCAAGATAAACGTGATATGAATTCGAAGAACAACAACATAATTGTCGTTAGAATTTTCGTTTTCTCGTGTGCTAATTATTTTCGGGTCAAAACGCCGTATAATTTATTTATTAACTTTAATTTAATTTTCATTTATTTCTGAAATATTGAAGTTATGTTTTTTTATTGTGGTTTATTCTACAATACTATTTAGTAAGTAAGGCCCTTTCGATTTCAAATTAGCTTAGCTCCTTTCCATTGCATTATTGTTCAGTATTTTCAATGGTTTGCAGTTTTATATACTCGTAGCGAACAATGAATTTATTCTGTATTGATGTCAATGTCAGGTAGTCAACAACATTTTGTACAATAAATCATATTTGCGTAGTACCTAATTAGGATATTTGTGCTGGTAATTGTGTTAGTGGACTAAGCCATATTTTTTCGTATTAAATATTTAGAATTTTGGGTTCGTGGGCAATAAAAAAAAATCTAATGTTATGTAACAAAATATTTCCAATAATACCTGGTGACAATAAAATGCAGAGACTGATTAAATTCCAAATATTTCTAAAGAAATTTTCATAATAGCCTACATGAGCATTAATACATAACCTTAAATGTTTATTAAAATTATCAACAGCAGTTCGAAGCACTTCTAGAGCCATTTCATTTCAGACCTTGACAATGGCAGCACGTAATGTAGTATTCCAAAACAAAATTCCGAAGAATACGGTGGCCAATGTCGCTTTGTGAGCCGGAGCAGAATCTTGTTGGAAGGTTCAATCATTGTTTGAAAAATACTCACACGTCCAGCGAAGAACTAGTTTCACGAGGTGATTTTACGGTGATAAATTTCTTGGTTCACTTTGACAGTTGTGAAATTACATGTCATAATTATTTACAATTTTTTCTTTGTAGGTAAAGATACTGAACGGTAAGATGTAAATTTTTGAGATGGGGTGCTTCATTTACCCAAATTCTGTATTGATGTTTTTGACACAAACCAATTCATCTTGTCCTGGAATTGTTTCAGTAATTTGGACTATGAGCCATTTGGTAGGTGGAACATCCGTATCTATTAAAACGATAAGATCATCAGTTCTTGAATTCTCAAAAGTAAAGTTGTAAAGGAGTTTCCTATTTGCTTCGTTGCTGTAAGCGGATAACCAGAAGTATTGTACCATCCACTGAATGTGTTGTATCGCGATAATCTATTCTCTTTTATGTCTAATAGATTTGGCTTAGGAACGAAGGAGGATGGATTCTACTTGGGTAAGTAACATTCTCGTCTCTTCGAACATAAGTAATTCTCTCCTAGAACTAGCTTCAGATAATATTTGGATAATTTAATGTCTGCCTACCATAAACCACCAAAATTGGGAGCACCAGGTGGTATGAAATGCCCGTCATTAGGATCTCATATTTTCCACCATCATCAGCCATTGTCGCTGTAAATAAGACCATATATACCCCGCCGTGTACGGAACCGTCGTAGAGCCGCCCAAAATACCTTGGTTATCGCACACACACACACACACGAACAGCGCCAGGTATGCTTTTATAGTTTTAGCATATCGCAATCTTGATGCATTGGTGTAGCAATAATAAGCAACTTTAGATTGTCGCAGTTGATCCATTAGTTGCTGTTGTTACTGTGCTTTCAAACAGACGTACTTGATATACCGGCCCAATTACTCCTCGAACAGCATCTTTGCATCTTAAAATATGATAATTTTATTTTAAAATTTACATCAACAGTGTGGGACCCGCATGCAGCTGTTTGAGATGTTCATCTCTAATAATCGTGTTGGTTACCCGATGCTTTGCTGTGATTATAACTGGATTCTTTGTTTCAAATGGAACATCTGCGTTATCCAGATTTCCACCAACTCGTAACAGACCAATTTTAGCTACAAATGGAAAGAGAGATGTTAATTAGGTTTGATTTAATGGGTGATTATTCGCGAGTGCATTCACTTCAAATGCAAAATTGGTTAGCTGCACTCTTCGGATGATCAAATTTAAAGCATCACGTTTACCCTCATTGAACTGCTGTGAGAATTCTAATACCTCGGTTGATCTGCTTGATGATTTTTTTACAACAATATGAAAATTCGAGTACCTATTTATAACTAATTATACTGTTCAGAGAGCCAGTCGCTGGTATTTTCAAAGTTCAATAACTTAACGAATTCCAGTAGTATGGAAGATAGTTTCTTTACTGGTAAAAACATTTAGTATTTATCGATTTTTCATTTACCGAAAGTTTTTACCAGTATTGAATAGAGAAATACACAATTTTAATATTCAAACCTGACACGGAACAAATAATATCAATAATTTCGAAAAAAACGTCGAATTTTCAAAGTATCTTGAATATTCTAGAAAGTTCTCAAATATCGAATTATCTATAACTATGTAAAAGTGGAGGAAATCCTTTACGCGCTAATTACCGCCATGTAAAATGTTAATAACCTCGACATTCTTGAATAATTTCGAATAACCTAGGAAATCAAAGAAATGTCGATATTTTGGCATAATCTCGAGAAATCAACTAAATATCAACTAAATACATTACCATACTAAAATTCGAATAAATTCGATAAAACTCTAATAATCATAAAATTGTCGAAAAATTTAAGAAATCTGGAATAAACCGCGAACAACCAAAAACAATTTCAATAATACCGAACATTTGGAAAAATTCCGAAAATTGGTGAAATTATCGAATTATTTGTCAAGTAACTTAATGTTACTAATACATACCATTAAGCAAAGTACTATTAAGCAAGTTAAGGCTAAGCTCATCAAGACGATATGCAAAATTTGAATAAGATTTGAAGTTGGAATCAGCCGAATAGGCTCTAGGGTTCTTGAGTAACAATGAACAATCAAATACATTCGACAATCTCGAAATTTAAAAAGGGATCAAAAGATGAAATCCGAGACAAACAAAATACAACATCCGGTTTACAGCATATAGTTATTCAATTTTTATTCATCGTTTACAGATAATCAAAAAGATCCATTAAATGAGAAACTATAAGTCGAACGAACGCTAATTCGTTATAGAGACCATGATTGCTTTGGCTGAAATATCCAGTAATTCCATTTCTAAACACATCGTGGTGCTTAGATATTTTTCTAGGAAGAAAGTTTGAACAATTTCTTCTTTATTTTGGATGTTCATCAAAATGATTCTTCGCAAACTGCTTAGTAGCAATGCAGCAACGTATTAGCTCCATTTTACAAAGCCATGCCAGCTGTGTCCTCTCTACAGTCCAGATGGCCTAACCTATCGAACTGAAACTTCAGATTTAAGCTTTTTCGATAAATTGTGAGGTCCCAGAGAGTTTTACCGGAAGTGGCCACTTCTTTGGTTGAATGCCGGTTTTTTTTCTCGCTCGGATCTTCTGACTCAGACGCACTTCTACGTTTCATGTGTGTCATGTGAGATTTTTTTATTTGAAGAATAGACTAGCATGATTCTGCGATTTCTGTGATTTTAGAATCCCTTCTGCCAATTAATAGTCATCAATTTTCGATATTCGCAAGCGAATCTGGTTCTAAGGCCGTTTAACGATTGCACCATCGATCTCGATAACATACATAATATCACCTACGTGTTCTCATATTTCTCCTTGCAACCATTTACATTGTTTGTTAAAATTCTTTATGTACACCTCATCTTCAGGTTGAAACTTAGCCGCATTTTGTTGTGTCGCTGATGACGTTCATGGAATAATTGCGACGGGGATTTCCCACTTAAACCTGGTGAAAATTAATAACTACTTAAGAACTTAAGCAGTGCCACATTCGTAGAAGCTCCATCAATTGTAGTTTTCTGCATGAATGTTTTAAAAGTCCGGACGAATCTTTCAGCTTCCCCGTTCGATGATAGATGAACGGCGCTGTAGTTAAGTGTGAATTTTAACATTATTATTTTCACAAAATTGAGCACATTCTGCCGATGTTTAAGATGTGCCAATCACTAACAATACAGTCAGGAAGACGTTCTATGAAAAATATTGATTGCAAAGCCCGAATGGTTGACTTTGTATTAATGTCGGACATTTTCACTATAAACGAATATTTTGAGTAAGCATCTCCACGTTGAATTAAGAAACGGGCCTGCGAAATCTATGTCGATTCTCTCCCACGGTTTAGATGTAACTGGCCAACTTTTGAATTCTTTCTTTGGTGCTGCTGCACATTCTTGGCAAGTTGTACATTATTTTACCATCAATTCTATTGCTGCATCTTGTTTTGGCCACCAACAATAATGCCCAGCAATTTGTTTCATCCTTACAATACCCCAATGATCATCGTGGAGCAATTTCAAAACTCTGTTCCGCAATATCTCAGGAACAACTATTTTAATACTATCAGTGTTTAGCAGAACTACATCATTATGGACAGTGAGCGAACTCTTCCTATTAATGTATGGTATTCTCGCTTCTTGTAGTTTTGTCGTGTTTCCGGGCCTCGATATATCTCAATACTTCTCGTAGAACATTATATTTCCTGGTATAATTTGCAATGGTTTCAGCATCGATTGGAAATGAAGAAAGTTCAACTTCATAAACTTCGTTTTGTGCTTCATGACTCAAAGCGTCCGTAGCTGAAAACCTCAAAATTTTCAGAATAGTGAGTTAGTTTGGTGGCATCAATAATTTGTTGTTTAATTTTCTTAAATGACTTTTCTTCAGGTTGCTTCCATGTGAATTCTACGTTCTTCCTTCTCAGCTCGTTTAGCGGAGCTAAAATTTGAGAAAGATTATTAAAAAATTAATTATAATATTGTACCTTCCCCAGAAAAGCTTGCACGTCTTTTAGGTTTTTTTTGGTGTTGGCATATCATGAATTGCCCTAATTCGCGATTCTGATGGTCTAATACCACATTGCCACTTATAATATGTATGTCCCAAATACTGTATTTCGTGTTGCATAAAATTACATTTTGACATTTTATAACTTAACCTATTTAGTTTTAGCCGTTTGAATATTTCTTCCAAATTTGACAATTGTTCCTCTTCCGATCTGTCAGTCACTACGATACCGTCTAAATAACTGACGCATTGAGGTATGTTTACGATTATCATTTCTATAAATTTTTGAAATATGGCTGGTACACTTGCGACCCCTTATGGTAATCTCTGGAACTGATATAATCCAAAGGTTGGGTTGATAACTATTAATTCTTTCGATTCCTCGTCCAACTCCAATTGTAAATAAGCTTCTGAATGGTTTACTTTTCAAAATACTTTACCCTTACCTAGTTTTTGAAAAATTTCTTCTATTCTTGGGATTGGTTACTGTTCAATGCATAACTGAGAGTATACATTGGTCTTAAAATCAGCGCACAAACGAATTGATTTATTAGGTTTTCTGACAATCACAACTGGAGCGGTCCATTGGCTAAACCTGATTGGTTTCAAAACTCCAATTTACCCCAATCTGTTAATTTCGCTTTTCACTGTCTCCATTTCACAAATAGCAAGAGGTCGTGCCTTAAAAAACTTGAACACATAAGTTGGTTTTAACTGTAAATGCACTTTAAAATTCAAACAGTGCCCCAAATTTGGTTTAAAAATTTCTTTAAAATCTTGACAAAGGTTATGTATTTTGGTTTCGTATGACTTAAAATTGATTCTAGTGTTTACTGCTTGCGTTTTGTTGAAATTGCTGATCTTTTTGAGTTTAACTTGGAACTAAAGTTCATCAAACCAATTCATTCCCAAAATATTAGCTCCTTTAGGGCTAGATGTGACAAGTAGGGGCAACTTTTTCTCTATATTGTTGTATATCACTTTAACCGGAAATAATCCTTTAACAGGAACCGTTTTGTTTCCATATGAATTCAATATTGTTGTTGTTCCAACAGATGGTGGCTCACCTAACTGTTGGTAACCACAAAGACCCATCATTGATACAGTAGCACCCATACCCAGCAACAACTTCGAGTTTATTTCGTTTACTTTGACTGATACGTACATTTTCCGTCCTATGATAATTATCGGCGAATCCTCAATTTGCAGAACTTCGTCAAATACCTTCGATTGTGATACAACAACAAGGGACTGTGCATATTCATTTGAACTCTGCCGTTGTCGTGACGGACTTCTTTTTTCCTTTGTGTTATTTCGTCTATTTAAACAAACTGAAGCAATGTGTATGTGTAATTTTTTTCCACAGGAGCGACAATTTTCATGTAAAAATTTACATGACTCTCTACTATGGTTCGTTAAGCAACCAGGTCATGAACGAAGCCCGTTCACCCTGAAGCGCGGACAACCCATATTACCGTATGATTGGTTCACTTCACACGTATTCTCTAAGCTGCCTTTTATTATTTGTACCGTTCAAAACCAATTTTCTCGACGTTTTGAAAGTCCCTGGGTCTACAAAAGCAAAAAAAAAAAAAAAAAATGTCCGTCCGTCTGTCTGTTGGTGTGCCCGTCCATGGTATCTCGAAAACGGCTGTTCGATTAAGAATTTGTTTGCCAATCTGTTTCTATGGTCAAGGCGATTAGAAAAGCTTTTGGAACCTGTGTGTCAAGAGGGTCGGGTACCTGCCATACGAATTGACCCAAAATACCTGGTTATAGAAATATTTACCAATTTTTTATATATGCTGGTTTAAATATTGAGTTGGCTATTGTGTTTGGGGTTGAGTTGAAGGTTAAGTTATGGAGAAATTTGCAGTTTGAGTTCAAGTTGAGTTGGGGTTGAGTTGGGGTTGGGTTAAGATATAGTGAGCAGTTGACCAATTTTTTATATATGCTGGTTTGAGAATTGAGTTGAAAGGGAGTTTGCGGTTGGGTTGAGGGTTGAGTTGATGGCAGTTTGCGGGTTGAATTGGGGTTGAGATGGTCTCAAAATGGTCAATCTATAAAATAAAGTGAGTTTTTGTATGTATGTATGTATAGCATATGTGTATGATATTTAAAGAAATCCACACGACTTGACCGATTTAAACCAAACCTTACAGAAATATTGTTTAAAACTTAAGAAAGGTCACTGTTAATATCTCAAACCTCAAATTGAACCTTTTACATTTCAAATTAATCCTTTAGCAAATTAAATGAATGGCCAATTAGGATGGAACTTATCTATTTCTTACCTGATTTTAGCGGAATTTGACTTCCAAGATGGAAATGGGGTTCTACAATAAGTTTTCAATGAAGTTCTGGAATATGGCCAAGTATGATGGAACTTGCCTATTTCTCGGCCGATTATGGTGAAATTTGGATTCTAAAATGATTTTTCGATGAATTTCTGGATTATGGAAAAGTATGAGGGAACTTGTCTATTTATCAACCGATTATGATGAAATCTGATACGTGCGATGGAAATGGGGTTCTAAAATGATTTTTGAATGAAGTTCTGGAATATGGCCAAGTATGATAGAACTTGCCTATTTCTCAACCGATTATGATGGAATTTGACATGTACGTTGGAAATGGGATTCTAACTGATTTGTGGATGAAGTTCTGGAATATGGTCAAGTAAGATGCAACTTGCGTATTTCTCAACCGATTATGATGAAATTTCTGGAATATGGCCAAGAATGATGAAACTTGTCTAAGGTAAGATATACATCATGGTGTGATGGTGGGATGGTTCGAGGTCACTATGTTACAATGGTACGATTGTATAATGGTTTAATTGAATAATGGTATGAAATAATGATTGCTTAAGGTTATTATGGTACCACGGTACGTATGCCGGTATGATGGTGAGTAGGGTTTGAGTTGAAATTGAGTTGGATTTGAAAGAGAAGTTCGGTTAGAGATTAATTTGAGGTCGAGTTTAGGGTATAGTGGGAGGTTAGATTGAGTTGAGTTCATACAATCATGTAGCTTTCAAATCCAGTTAATTTTGGAATTTGGTAGGAAAATAAGTGTAGAGTTGAGCAGAGGTTTGAGATTTGGGTCGAGCTAAGTTCATTTGATGTAGAACTAGGATTTAGTTAGCTTGCATTGGGATGTGAGTTGTTCGGTTGAGGAATAATTTAATGGTTGATTTGGAGTTTGGTTAATGGTTGATTTGGTGATTTTATTGATAGCAGGGTTGGCCGTTAATTTGATGATTGCGTTTAGGATTATGTTGCAATTGACATAGAGGTTGGAGTTGGAAATTTAGTTGGAGGTTAAGTAAACGATTGACTTAAGAGGTTCATTTCAGAATTTGGATGTTGAATTAATCAAGACCGAAGTTCTGATCAACTTTTGTGGTTTCAGCCCTTTATATTTATTATTATTTATTTTTAGGTTAGAAATTTTGCATATGTTATCTCACGTTGAATGTCAGTTTTTTTTTTTGTGAGACCAAGATAATCTGTTTTTTTTAAATTTTCCATGTAAACACAGTCATTGTTCAGTATGAAGCGGTTTTATGCATCTTAGCTCTAATTGCTGCTATTTTTATTTGCGACCAACAGAACTACAAAGGCAGATAATTTTTTTCTAAAAGTAACCTTTACTTTCATCTTTCATTAGCAGGTGGCAGGAAAATAATTGCATGTAAATTAGTTATTTTAGGTTCGATGTTTTGAAAAATATCGATGTCTTGAAATGTGGAAAACATCGATGTAATGTTTGATGCTATGTTGCCTCCCTTCTTCCCACTTATATCTACTGTCGAATTTTGATTGAATTACTCTTACTCATCACAATTGAATTGAAATACTCGAGAGTTTATTTTGGCAAAAAGATAGAATTTTTATACATACATATAGATAACACATAACAGCGAAGAAATAATCAATTTTTTTGTATACATTTCCTCCTACACACTTTAATTCTTCGTATATGAACATATGAATGATAAATATGATTTCCACATATTTATGATTTTAAAATCGTAAAAAGCCATCAATCAAATAATGGATAAATATCAAAGTGTCTATATATTCAACTGATTTTCTTGAGTATATATCGTAATTATGTTTATAAATAAACAACATCATCAATAGTCAAATAAATAAACATGTTATTTAGGTTGTAACATCCTCTTCAGCATTTTATATTTTTCGACAGAAATTTATAAAACACGTCATGTATGTTTATAAAAACTGTCAATTTTATAGGAGTATGATTAGATATTATTCGAATATATTTTAATGTTTATTAATTCACATTTAGATAAACAGTTCGATTCAAACTCAATTCTTTGACTTTGCAGAGGTAAAACTCAAAATGTGAAAGCGGTGAAATTAACATATACATTTTATAGAAATTTCCGGACCAATGTTACGGGAAATTGCATTAAAATTTGCCATTGAATTGGAATTAATCCATTTCAAAGCATCTTCAGGCTTGAAGAAACGGAACCAAATTTCTCAAAAAATATTATTAGGATATTCGGAGAATTTTCAAAATTATTTTTTACCATTTTCGACTAAATTTTCGTTGGATAATATTTTCAATGCTGACGAATGTGAATTATTTTATAGAATGATAGTCAGGTCACTTATAATGAAAGGCAATCCAACAAATTCATCAACAATGGCCATAAGTAAATAAAAAAAAAATGGCTTTGCTTTATAAATATCATAAGCAGTAACCTACCTTCTTGGAGTGCAAATGAAAGTGCATGGATGATATCAGAACTATTTATTGAGTGATTGCAGAATTTGGAGAAAAAAAAATGACATAAACAGCTATGTTACATTTTACTACCAATTGATAACTCAAAATAGAATATAACCGAAAAGTGTTAATCGGCTCCAGTCAAAATCATTTCAGTCAAAAATAGAAATGAGTTTTATTAAAAAATTAAAAGGTAACTCAGTCAAAATAGTTTTAAGGCATTGCCACATGGAAAACGGAAAACCGCCATTTAAAACCGTCAAACCAAATTTTTGGCTAAGTTGCTTCACTTTACAATAAGAAAATTATTAACAAATAGTTCAAATCTATAAGTTTCACCTTATTCTAAGAAAATTTTGTTAAAATCAATTTAATTTCATTAAAAAAATCGCAATTTTATGTTTTGCCGTCCGTCGAAACATAAAATTGGGATTTTTTGAATGAAATTAAATAAATTTTAATAAAATTTTCTACAAATAGGATGGAACTTATAGATTCGAACAATTTCTTAATAAATTTAATATTGAAAATCAAACGTATTTGTCAAAAATTGGATTTGAAGTTTTGAAACGCCGGTTTGCTGTTTGTGCATGGGGCAATGCCTTTTCAGAAGGAACTTCAATCAAGGAGGCTTCTCCTGCAATACATACAGTCAAAAACATTTTGGTTAAAAAGCAAAATCTTCAGTCATAAAATTTCCTACACAAATACAATACATTATCTTCTTGAAATATCCAATCTATACCACCCATTTCGTCTCCATAGGTGGTTAGTAAATTGTCCAACAATTCCACATACTTTGCGGCATTCATTTTTGTTGAGATAATGCATATAGGAGTTTTTCCATAGTACCCCCATAGCCCCCCAAATCATCAACGATCCACCACCAAAATTACGAGACATTCGTTCCTGCTTTCTTGCACATGTGTCATGCCAGTACTTCTGCGACCCATTAGGACCATCCAGATTGAACTTCTTCTCATCTGAAAAAATAACCTGGGTATATTCTTCTTCCCAAAATTGGTGTTTCTCCGCAATGTTTAGCCTCGAACATTTATGGTGGATTTTCAGTCGTGGTTTTTCAATTCTTTTTGTGTACTCTAAGTTACAATCAGCTTTTAGAATCTGCTGAATTCGTCTAACAGTCACGTTAAGATTGAGAGATCTTTACTTTATTAAAATTTTGTTGAATGTTAATTAATTCATGTAATTTCTAATATGTTACCGGTGATTAGACCATTTTAAGTGTGTTTCGATTAACACGAGAAGTATATTAGTATTTAAGAACAGTAATTCAACGAAACCGACTAATAGACAGAATTCTATTTATTTAATTATATGATTTTCAACTTTCAATCTTCGGAACATATTAAAATCATATATTGAGAGATCGCCGAATCTCAGCTGGGCTATTCGATTTGTGGACAGCCAATCTTTTTATCTCTCGAACGTTTGTGGCAGAGATAACTGATTTTCTTCCTGTAGATTTCTTTTGGCCGTATTGCTCTCTCAATTTCAACAAATTTATTACCACCGTCTTACTCTCCTAATTCGGGCTGCTATTTGCTGCCAAAATTTGTCCTTTCTCCTTATCTGTCAACTCCTTATCAAAAGTCACAATTACAGCTAAAACAAAAGTATAATTGTACATTAATTAATTCCTTACATGATACAATAACAGTAAACAACGTCGGTCCTATGATTATTTCGCACTGAAATTTTATTGAATTGCTGCTAACGCTGAGTACAGACGGAATATAAAATGATGATTTTTACAGCTTGTGAAACTGTATATGAGTGATGTAAAAACCAATGATATAACATTAACTATTTTGTTTTTGTGAAAAAAATGTGGTTACTTTGTTTGGTTCTATCATCTTGCGAATTTGTATGCTGGGTTCACCTTAGAGCAGATTAGCGCAGCATTCACGATATCTCAAAAAACAGTTCCTACCTACACTAAACTTGACTTGATTGATCACCGTGCGAAAAACGCAGAAACGTTATATAAACTGCAAGGATCTCAATCATAGGTTACAGTCTAGGATGGTACATATGGATATCTTCCGAAAAGCAGTAGCCTCCGCTTTCTAGCGGCTACATACGGCATAAATTATTTGTCATTTTATTTTAATTTTTTCTTTGTAGAATAATAAACGAGTTTTACTTTGACAGGTAAGATTTCATCGAAGCTTTGTGCTGCATAATACCGTACAGCTATTTCATTTCGATGAGCAAAGACGAATCAAGGAAGGGTTAGGCGGACTAAAATTGCTATACTCATAGTGCGTCTTAGAATAATTGTTTGCATATTTTATTGAATGCAAATAAAATTTTATTAATAAATATTTAATTTTATTCGTTTATTGTACATATTGATATTATTATTACATTCACTGGCGGCGGTTCTGTCCGTTCCTTTCCTATTATTCCACTTTTCGTATGACCAATTTTTGTATGACCAAAGATCCGTATGGGCTTTAAAATCTGTGCAAAAAATAAATGAATGATAAAAAATATATAAATCATTATTTATCTTCCTCGAGCTAAACCTACACATTGCTCTAAATAATTTAAGGCTAAATTTCACGGCACTGATATTTGTATTTCACCGTCAAATTTCACTCGTTCACTTCGTCTCTATATCTTTCTCGTCATACATTTTCTCTACTTTTGTTTTCTGCCATTATCTCAACTATTAATACTATTAACTATAGGCCACTTTAGTAAAATGAAACGACACAAGTAGGAAAAGCGCCTCTTGCAGCAAATATTCAACATGGGGTAGATACCTACAAATCCAGATCCTCCAATCATCCAATAGGTTACCGAATTTGAAATTCAAATCTGCAAATTTACCTGCTAGCCAAAATATTGCTGATGGCAAATAATATTGTCAGTAAACTGAATTTCTACACATTTTCCAATTGTAATTCGGACAGCATCAATTGCAATTCAGATTAGTAAATTATAATTCAGAAAGTATCAAATGTAAATCAGATTACATAGTCAATTGTAATGCAATAAACTGAATTAAAATTATATACTTAGTTTTACTGGACTATATAGAAAGAAATAAAGATATAGTAACCAAAAATATGTGTCACTATCTACGTTAATTATATTGTTATTATTTTTTGTGAAAACAATTTAATCCCCCATATTTTCTAATGGAGTTTAAAAATAATTGCGTTATTTGCTGTATGTAGACATCTATTGCACACAAAATGTCAACAAGATATGAACAATGCCACTTGTCCTATTTGCAGAGCTGTTGTCACTGGAACTGAAACCACAGTAAGAAAAAAGTACAAAAAAAATACTAATCCAGATCGCGAAAGAATCGTAAATTATGTCAATAAAGGTGAGGACTGGGTGTCTTAGGCTGCGACGTTGGACATTAAGTACAAGACTGCGTTTCATTGGATCCGATCAGGGCGTGATAAAATGTTACCCAGAGGAGGCATAAAACCTAAAAATTTAAATGAGGAACAAATTGATTTGCTAGTTTCATGGGTAGAAGAGGATTGCAGCTACACACTGCAGCAATTAAAACAAAAAATACTAACCAATTTCAACACATCGATATTTGCGTCAACTATAGGTAATTACCTAGAAGGTAGACTCTTCACTATGAAGAAAGTTCATAATGAACCTTGCACTATGAACTCCGAAATAAATAAAGAAAAAGAGCAGAATATGTGTAACGTTTGAATAACTACGTACAACAAGGAAAACAGATTGTTTGGATAGATGAGTCCAGTAGCTGGTACCAGAGCAGTAAAACTCAGGAGCAATATCTACGGCAGGAATTGTGTCAATGGAGCGGAGAAGAGGTTTATTTACAGCGTATCTGGCAAATGCATGGGTGGCAAGACTGATGCAACACTGTCAAGATATGGGAAATGAACTGGACGATTTGGTAATTGTTTTAGACAATGAACCTTGCCATTCAAAACCAGAAACAGTTATTACTGGAACGATGGCGTCTCTGCTGCGGCTAGGACCATACTCGCAATGCTTAATCCTATCGAGACGATTTGGTCAAAGGTAAAGGCTTACGCTAAAAATAATATTAGAATACCCAGCGTTACAGGTTCTCGTGTAATGGAACAAAGACTAATCTACTTGGAGGAGATAGTAGATCAGTCAAAGAACACCGTAGCAGGAGGTGATTGTGTTCGTGCCGTACAACATAGTTCAATCCATCAAGCTACCGCTTTAGCAATGAACGACATGCCTGTTGGTACCTAAAGCAGAAGTTCATTCATTATTTCGATTATTTGTTTTCTTGTTCATAATTTTGATTATTTGTTTTATTTATTTGATATTTCTGTTATTGTTTGTGTTTGTGTTATTGTTTCTTTATTAAAGAATATTGTTTGTGTTATGTTAAAAAGATCAAATTGTTAATTATAATCAGAAATATTCAATATTCATCTCATTGGTGCAATAAATTGACCAAATAAATATAATAAAAATTGAATTTAATTAACTTATCTTTAGTATACTCCATTTACTATATAAAAACTAACATATAACTACTATCAATATTCTCCATTACTTCTCAAAATTAGCAAAAGTTAAAAACTTCATAACTTAAAATACTAATAACTGCTATTACAACATAAAACACTTCATTAACTTCTGTATAAAAATCATTCAATATAAACTCTTGGGGATATCTCCCCTACCATAGCGTTTCCGCCTTTGGTTCGCGGAGGAAACATAAAATAAATATAACAAATATAACATAACCTTTCTTAGGAATTTTACACTACGTAATCAACATAATTAAAAATATGTAAATAAATGGGCCAAATAATTTCAATTGAATCTTTCATTACAGAATAAATATTCTCCTAGCCGCAACATGCATCGTCCCATTATTACTGTTTTAATGCTAAGTTGTGCTGTCTTACGCAATCTCTAAAAATCTCCCGGTTGATAACCCATTTCATGCAAATGATGTTACCTAAACATTCGCTAACTGTGAAGTAAATTTACATTATCTGGGTTCCATATATAAAACTCCTGTTGCAGAAATTGCTGCAATTGGATGAATGTTGAAATTTTCTGAAATACAATAACTATGTAATCTGAATTACATTTGATACTTTCTGAATTAGGTTAGGTTAGGTTTGGGTGGCGGTCCACTAGGACCAGGCATCGACACAAAAATGGTCCATAGCCATACCACGTATAATTGTTTCCTCCAACTCATTGGAACCATTTTTAGCTGTTAACAAAACGTTGGATATTCCTGACGTCCATCCTACAGAGGCCCGTCAGGTCCTTGATAAGGGGTGGCCCTATAAACTTTAGTCTGTTTCGTGCCAGACGAGGGTAGGTGCAAAGAAGATGAACTACTGTCTCTTTCCCCTCTTCGTCCTCGCAACTACGACAGTAGTCATGTGAGAAGACACCAGGTCTACTCGCATGCATCCCTATGAGACAGTGCCCCGTAATCACTCCAATAACCATACTGATCTGACTTCGCTGAAGTGAGATCAGCTGTTTGGATCTCGCCAAGTCAAACTTTGGCCAGATCTGCCGAGTTATTACGCAAGAGGTGATACTTGACCATCTGTCATTCGTCAGCTTGCTAGCTTCTTCCTGAAGCAGCAGTTTTCAACCGCAAGAGGCATTTCAATATCTTTTCTGCTTTCTGAGAAGTGGTCCGTTGTACCACATTGAACCAGTTCATCGGCGTTTATATTCCCTGTACTTATGAAATGTCCTGGCACCCATAAAATGTGGATGTTGAACTGATCTGCCATCTCGTTAAAAGATGAGAGACAGTTCGGGACTACTTTCGACGTGAGCAGGTGTGATTAAAGCGCTTTAATGGCAGCCTGGCTGTCCGTATATATGCGAATATTACAAACTGATATTACATTATACCTCAACCAGTCTACGACTTTCTTTATGGCAGTTACTTCAGCTTGAAAAATGCTACAGTAGTCGGGGAGACGGAAGGAGAGATTTAACAAAAGTTCCTCGCAGAACACTCCAGCCCCGACTTTCCCGTCCCGTCTTGAACCATCAGTGAAGAAGTTTATAACTCCTGGCTCCAAAACTGCACCCATCATCCAGTCCTCCCTAGATCCTAGTCTGGAACTTTGAGTCAAAAGATAGTGACGGGGCAGTACAGTCGGTGGTCTTGGGAATTTGTTTGTTGCAAAAAATAGATGAGTGCCCTGTATTGTTGCAGGTCCTCATTAAGATGGATTTCAGTTGTATCGCAGTACAAGCTGCCAACTGTTTCCCCAAGATATCTAGAGAAGTTAAAAATAGCAGAGTCTCCAGTGCCTGAGTGGATGTGCTCCTCAGTGCACCACTGATCCACAGAGAGATTGTTCTCTGAAGTTTTGTCAACAGCTTTTGGTTGACAGTTTTGTCCAGAGCAGGCCACCAGACTATTACCCCATACAAGAGTATGGGTCTTACTAC
The DNA here is from genome assembly GCA_958295665.1 of Tipula vernalis. Taxonomy (NCBI): domain Eukaryota; kingdom Metazoa; phylum Arthropoda; class Insecta; order Diptera; family Tipulidae; genus Tipula; species Tipula vernalis. The sequence continues at coordinate 300,408,063 of OY282560.1, read as the reverse complement.
TGCGGTATAAAGCCAATGTACGATGCGGGGCTCCAGCCCCCATCCTTTCCCTATGGGATTTTTGCAAGAGTATAGCGCTACCGTAGCTTTCTTTACCCTTTCCAGAATATTAGGTTTCCAATATAATTTGCTATCCAAAAGGAGACCCAGAAACTTCGCTTCAACTGTAAAAGTCAAGCTGAACCCATTTAAAGTGGGAGGATCGATGTGAGGAAGTTTATATTTCCTAGAGAAGAGAACCAATTCGGTTTTGTGTGGGTGCACATTCAACCCACAACCATTGGCCCATAATGAAAGAGTGCCCAGGGCATTTTGCATAAGCTGACTAAGGGTGCCGGGATATTTACCACGGACACCAATAGCAACATCATCCGCATAGGCAACCACCTTGGAGCCTCTGCCCTCCAGTCTCAGCAACAGGTCATATATGACTAGGTTCCAAAGTAGGAAGGACAGTACGCCACCCTGTGGCGTACCTCTGCTTGCAAATCTTCTGACGGAGGATTCCCCGAAACTGGCATTTATGATCCTGCCTCTTAGCATCTGATCTATCCAGTCCTTGAGTGATTCATCCACTCCCAGATCTGAAAGTGCCCAAGTTATAGTCCCTGGAAGCACATTGTTAAAGGCCCCCTCAATGTCCAAGAAGGTTACTATTGCATAGTCTCTATATTCGAAAGATTTTTCAATGAAATATACAAGAGAATGAAGAGCAGTCTCTACAGATCTCCCCTTGCAATACGCATGTTGAGATTTGGACAGCTTTTCCGACACAATCGTGCCTCTAATATGAGCTTCTATTTGTCTTTCCAGTATTTTAAAAAGGAAGGAAGACAAGGTAATCGGTCTTAGGTCTTTGGGATTGCAGTGTGAGCGTTTTCCCGCCTTAGGTATGAAAACAACCTTCATTTCTGTCCATTAACTAGGAATGTGACATAGTTCTAGGCTCCCTTTGAAAATTACCTCTAACCAGGAAATTGTTAGATCCGTAGTTTGTTGAATATCCGCAGGGATAATACCATCGAGTCCAGGCGACTTATATGGTTTAAAACTGTTTATCGCCCAAAGGATATTTTTTCTGCTAATAATTTGGTCTATGAGGCTAATTGCCCTTTTATACCTATTGATGTGCTAGGTACAGATTCGGAACAACCAGAAAAATGAGTCTCCATCAGAAGTTCCAGTCCATATCCCATCCGGCTGTTGAAGATAACTTGGGATATAAGGACCAGTTGCTAGTACTTTGCGTAGCCTAGACATCTCCGAAGACTCCTGAATTTTGCCACAGTATAGTCTGCAAGAGCTGTTCTTGGCACTTCTCAATTGATATTTGTAAATTTTGAGGACTTCCTTATAAGAGTCCCAGTCTACAGCAGATTTTGTTTTCCGTGCTGTTTTGAGGAGTCTTTTGCATTTTCGACGTGTTTGTTGAATCTCCTTGGACCACGAGGGTGGCCAAGATTTACCCCTACCCCTGCTAAGTGGACTAGAAGCCAGTATCGCTTCATTAAAAGCGCTGGACAACTCGTCCACCAAGCCATCGAGCTCTTGCGCAGTTTTTCGAGGTTTTGGCAACGGAACTGGTAGTGAATTACCCAGAATAGTCCTAAAGGTATCCCAGTTGGTTTTCATCCTGTTACTGTAGATTGGACTTTTTGGAGAAGTCAAGTCCATTTCAAATTGAAGATAACAATGATCAGAAAAGGAGTGGTCCTCCGACACTCTCCAGTTTAATAGACTAATCGTCAAAAAAGCTTGAGACAAGAGTAATATCCAATACCTTCTGTCTATTACTAGTTATAAAGGTCGGCTTATTGCCTATGTTGCATATATGAAGGTTAGTACTTAAAATGTAATTAAGGACTAACTCATCTCGTTCATTTGTGTCCGTACTTCCCCAGATCATGTGATGGGCATTTGCATCACTCCCAAGGATGACTCCAACCTTGCGCTTCTGAGCCTCTATCTCCATCTCCACTTCATCATAAGCTAGGTAAGCTGATACTAGCCAGAGGTTTCATTTATCGACCTCAATGCTGACCGCTGCTACATCTCCCTTACTGAAATTTGATAACAGAAAACAACTTACTCCTACTCGTATGTTATTTTGAATGAGAATGCACGACGGAACTTAATCTTCTTTTTTCGCGTGCATTAATCTATAATATGGAGTCTTGAGCCCAAGTACCCGGTCTTCAGTGACCCAAAGTTCCTGGGTCAAGACAACATCTGTCACTTCTTTCCCAATTTTTAAAATTAGAGCAGCTGATGCTGCCTTAGAGTGGTGAATTACATTTGACTAATCTGAATTAGAATTTACGCTTTCTCAATTACAATTGGAAAAGGGTAGAACAAATAACGAGACCTTGTTAAATTGTTTAATGGTTTCTCAAATATGTTAGAAAACGGTTGTATTAATTTACCTAAACCTTCTCCTTTATTTCTGATAAACCCAAGATATAATTTGATTAATTAGTCTATAAATGCAAAAATCATAATCAATAAAACTATTTATTATTACGTAGCTATAATTAAAATTATTTTTGTAACAGTAACAAATACTCTTTACTCGTTGTTAGGTAATCGTTTTTGTTCTATTTTTCCATCTTCCGTAATGGATCAAAAACAAATTGTTTATTTCCGCATTTCGTCGCATAATTAAATGTGTACCCTTATGTAAGGCATGAATGAATTGTTCAGAACAAAATAATACGATCTAATAATAAATTATTCATGTTCGCATATTTAAAATTTAAACAGCACCTAAAAGGTTACATTTTTTGTTGTAAGAAGCAACTCTCAACTGAATGATTTAATCCGATACGGAAAAAACGTCGAGCGCATCATTGAAAAATATAATAATGGTATTGTCCTCTTATTGAGAAACCCCTTTTTTACGATGTAATATAAACAAAATTCTTGATTCTGATAACAAATCACGACTTTATTACATTTTAATTATTTTGGGATTTATTCTATCTATTGTTGTCATGACGAGAAATGCTCCTTTAATAAGATTGTGGTTGGTAAATTTGAATGGGGATGAAAATTAGCACGGTTAAGAGATATTGGGATATGAAAAGGTAAGGGAACATAAATAAGCGTTCTATACGCTTTCATTTATTGAGTCAAATGGCCATATCGTTTCCAAAGGTATTTGACTTTATACTTAATTATAACATCATTTAAAAAACACTAAAAGTTCATTCGTCCTTTCTTTTTTGATTGTTAAAACAAGAAGACAACTGCAAAAGCGAAATAATTAATGAACTTCCGCAAAAGTTGTCCAATAATTGGTTTGGTTCTTATTACACTTAACCATCAAAAGCCTTATCTTCTAGAATAAGGTTTAAAGCCAAAGGCACTACATTCGCAAAACCACAATTTAGAAAAGTTTGAATATTCTTACTTTGGGTTGAAAGTTGAAATACAGAAGTATGTTGACCTTAGATGAATCGGATAATTTCAGAAACACTCTAGACTAAATTAAACAAAAAAATTGATTTAAAACTTTCTACAAATATCTTAAAAGTAGCAAAAACTTCGTTCCACACAATAAATTACTTTATCCAGTGAATTAATTATAAAATCAATAAGTTGAGATAACATTGTTGATGAAGATAGTTGAAATATTTTTAAATGTCAGCAAAAAAAAACAACAAATTATTAGGAAACGAGAATTATACGAGCATCGATGTTGAATTAAAATCAGGTGATACTGAGTACATTGTAGCGACAAAATTTACCAATTTTCATATGGAATAATTCCAACAATTATTTACCAAACCACAACCGTTTATTTACAACACTCATATTATTACTGGTTTGAAAACAAAACAAAAAATTTACCTGCGCAACGGTTGAAGAATATAAAAATTATTGTAATAGGTTCTGCAAAAAATATTTTATAGTTCTTATTCCGGCAGAGCATGAATGCAAAAAAAAAAAAAAAAAATTAATTTATACTTTGTAGTAACAATAATTTCCTCTTATATATATTTTAGCATTTTTTATGGCTTTCTATAAAAGCACAAAAAAAAAACTTTACATTAAAACTTTTCTTTGTGTTGAATACATATATACCGAGGAACGGAATGGAACAAGTTTACGAAAATATTTATTCTAGCTTTCAATTTGAAAACAATTTATAAAAAGCGGTTGTAAAATTAGGTTAAAAGTTAAATGAGGGTGGTATTGAATTATAATGAGTGTACATTATAAATTCAATCCATGAATAATATTTATGTAAATTTACACCAAATATTTATCATCAATCTAGTTAAAGTTGAACGATGTTTATTTTACCTAATTTTTGATGTTCTTTGTTAAAAAAGTAATAAGTCATCATTATTGATCGTTTTCTTATTGTATGCATTAGTAATCGATGTGTCATAGAATCAACAATCAAAATGACTAATAATAAATAATTTAGCCAATTAATGAACCTGTAATTAGATAATAGTTATGGTACCTTAGTATAAGATAATGACATGTATTCCGTAAATACAGTGAACCTTTGAGATCTCAAAATTTCGAAAGCAAAGTACCCAAACTAACAAAAAAAAAAACAAAGTGTTTGTTTAGTCTGCTAAACAGAATAACTAATCTTGTACATACGTAATTACTCGTGAATGACCAACCTCAAAACCAACCATTTACATTTTACAAACATTTTGCGTTATTTTGAGCAAGGGCAGTTTCAGGGATTATTTGGAGACCTTTCCCAATATCATAATTGGCCATGACAATATAAATTCTCTACCGCAAGTCACCAAATTACAGAACAACAATTAATGTTAGATTATTTTGAACTGAGACGTATTCAACAGCAATCAAAATCAAATTCGCCATTTTTTTGTCTTCGACCTTTACGAATTAGCTCCAGTTATATTGTACATCTCTAGAATTCTGTTGAAACTCCTTAATAATTTAAATTACTCCGTTCAGAGACCATCCACAATGTTCAAAATTTCTTTTCTGAAGATTTGTGTTTCTAAATCTCCTACCGCCACTCTCTTCAACCTCCTCCGCCCTAATAACATGATATTATTTAAGGGTATCCCATGGTAATTTACCATTTAGGTTTATTAACGACCTTTAATACCAAGCGATTTCATTTAAGCAATTCATTCTGGGAGCAATAGCGAAATTGCATAGTTACCTACATGACCCATGAGAAATAAAAAACAATAACAACAGAAATATGGTTGTTGCGGAAGAAAGGCTCCTGTAATACAACACTGAAGATGCCAAGGGTTCGGCCATGCTGCCTCTAGCTGGTATGTAGTGTACAATTGTGTGAAATGTGTCAGAAACCACGAACCAGAAAAATGTCCAAGGAACACGGACCAGAAAATTCAAGTCAAATGCTACATCTGCGGGGGGAGTTTGGTGGTCAGCTTTTCGGAATGGCCAGTGAGACTGAAATCAAGCAAATTTTACTTTCGATTCAAACTTTATTAGAAGGGGTATTTCTGTTGCTGCCAACTCAGTAAAATCCTGAACTCGCGAGAGCAATTATTTCATTAATAGGAAGGGTTTCCAAAGTGTGCTAGGACCAGTATGCGAGTCACTCCAATGAAGCAAATAGTCCTCCGGGAAAGTTTTTCTCCAAGCCTCAGTAAACTTTATCTCTCTTATAGATAACATAACTGAGTTTATACGGCGACTAAATGAAGTGCACGAGTAACACACAGAACTATTATAAATAACTTCACAATCTATAGAATAAATCCAAAAACAGTCAGATCGGGTGATAAGTACAATTATGGCCGTACCACCCGATCTGTTCGTTTTCTGCCTGTGAGAAGAAATCAACCATATAAGCCCAAACGCAATTCTGTACGAAATTTACTCAGCCACATTGCTGACTATCGGAGAAGGCAGAAACGCATTTGCCATTTTCTCAATATACTTCTGGAAAGTACCATAAGCAGATCTGAAAACCCTTTTTAACCACCGTAGCAGAATCCTCCTATGTGGAGCCTTTAACGCGAAACACCACTATGGAACCCCACTAAAGACAACTCAAATGGAACGCAACTATACATTTTTTGTTCTGAAAGCGAAGTCCAAGTTTATTTTCCAAGCTCCTCCGTTCGAGGGGAGTCGGTCATTGTCCTGGCTATCGCAAAAATCAACATACAAAACATTTCAACTTTAAACGAATATGTTCAGGCCACATAGAACTGTAGCGATTCTTTCACTCAATTGCTCCATTGCATATAATTATTAAGAAATCAATTTACTTAAATTCAAATATAATTCTAAATCTGGCTTGGTTCACAAGCTGATTGTCAGTGGAGTTGTTCCGGTATTAGTGATGGTCATAAGGAGATGAGAAGCAATGTAAGCCTGTAGGTGATGTGCTGATAAATAGTCAGAAAATCAACGCTACAAATTACGTTAGGTTCCTAGGGCTCCACCTGGCCAATGGATTATATTTCTTCAGTCATATGTGAAGAACATCCAAAAGCAGTGCTTCATAGAGTTCACCACACTATACCCCGTCCTTAATTTTAACAGTGGACAGATTCTAACAATATGCCGCTAGCTAATAAAATGTTCATATGTCCCATAATAACCCACATTGCTCCGGCCTGGCATGACGTCATAAACAAAACACAGCAGGATATGCTGTAAAAAATCCAAAATAGATCATTGAGGTTCGTCTTCAAAAGCTGGCCGCGTTCTCCTGACTTTAGGCATTGTAGTACAAGGCAACTAAATGACTCAGCTGGACTTTTGTATGTTGATGGGTTTTCTGCTGGCCTTCTAGAAAGGAGAATATCCAACCTTCTGTTAAGCCCAAGCGAAATGATAAACGAAATTTATTTGGCTAACAATATGCTAGTATTCTGCCTTATTTTTTGTTATATTAGTTTTAAGTTCGATTGTAAGTTAGTAATGGTGGCTCATTTGGAAATCCTAAAGTTATTTCAGACATATCTAGACATAACAAGACTTCCACAGACCATTCTTTAAGCGATGGTCAATTGTATGATTTACGGGTGGATTAAAAACAGAAAACAGGGCAGCGGTAGGAATACCTGGGATAGGGACTGCGCTCTTTAAGTACTTGGGTACCAATGCGACCATCTTTCAAGCAGAAGAAAATGCTACAAAACTTTGCTCCAGGATGGGCATAGCAAAAAGTCTAAACAATGCGAAGATATATAATATTAGACAGCCAATCGGCGTTAAAGGCAATTAGGTCTTGTACCGAGTTAAGGCTGGTATGTGACTATCTAAAAGTTATTAAACATCTGGCAAGCATTAATGAGGTAACACTTATGTCGGTACTAGGTGATTCTGGAATCGAGCAAAATGAGGCTGCTGCGCAGCGGTTGAACGCTGGAAAGTTGTGGGAAAGTCTTCCTACGAGGACCTGTCGAATATGGTAAGGCTTGCACTGAACTGATTGTTGCCTCAATTTATCTTCCATTTGATTTTTCTCATCCTCCCCTTTCGGAGACACTTACTGAACTCTTAAAGTGGAGTAGGGATAAAAATATTCCCCTCTTAATTGGTTGCGATGCCAACGCGCATCATACTCTTTGGTGTAGCACTAATATTAATAACAGGGGCTCCGCTCTGTTAAATTTTATAAGCTCATCTGAGCTAGAAATACTCAATAAAAGTGGTGAGCCAACTTTTGTCAATTAGTTTGTTCTGTAGACTTGATGCTCTTTGTCTATCGGATGGCAAATTTACTTCTTCGAAAAATGAAGCGTACGAGTTGCTTTTTTCGGTCAATTTCCGGAGTATACCATCGTTAACTCTGATTCTGCTCACTTTCTAACCAATAAGAATTGCAATGAAGCTCCCGACTGGGAATTAGCGGATCGGTTAATTACGTTCGAAGTTCTGCGTTGAAGTATTTTCTCCTTTAAACCATACAAATCAGATGGTCCTGATAGGATTTTTCCGGCTAAGTTACAGCATGGTTGTCTTATTATTAAGCACTACCTGCTCCATCTTTTCAAAGCGTACGTTGCTTGTAGCATTGTTCCTCATGTTTGGTGCAAGAGCAACGTTGTTTTTTTACCGAAGGATTGCTAAAGGTTGTCCTCAGGGAGTTGTGCTCTCACCCCTCGTATGGCTTTTGGTGATTCTGATGATCTTATTATTATTGCCGCTGGAAAGCACCTGAATGTGTTATCCGACTTAACGCAGAATGCTTTATGTATTGTGGAGTCGTGGTGCGACGGAAAGGATTTACACGTCAATCTTCTAAAATTGATTTGGTTATAATTACCAGGCATCGAAATATTAATGGTCTAACTGTGCCCGTTCTTTTCGAGAGGCCGATTAACAGATCCGACCACGTTAAATATTTAGGTGTCTTGTTGGACAGTAAACTTTCCTGGAATTTTCACCTTGAGTATAAACTTCAAAAATCGACTGCCATCTTTTGGCAGTGTAGGCGAGCCTTTGGGAAAACCTGGGGTTTAACTCCCAAAATGCTGTGTTTCATCTATAAATCGTTGATTCTACCAATGTTATCTTATGCTTTCTTGGTTTGGTGGCCTGTGGTTAAATTAAAGTCTACAATTATTAAACTTAATGGTCTACAAATTATTGCTTGTAGGACCATTACAGGAGCTATGGCATCAACTCCCCTTCTTGCCATGGAATCAATTCTATTCTTTCCACATTCTTGGTTCAGTCGTAGGCCATAGAACAATTTTAAATGATTACACATCACAAGTGCCAGAAATTGATATGGTTAATGATGTCTGAATTCAATTTCACTAAATTATATTAGGTGGTGCGACCTTCGAGAGATCAGTGATCACCGGATTTTTTTGAGAACTTGCACGAGTCGATGGTCTTCTTTTCTGATGGCTTTCGCAACGTCAATAGTTCTAGTTATGGAGTGTACTGCTCTAGGTTTGATCTGCATTTTTCAGGCTGCCTGAATAGGTACTGCACATTTTTTCAAGCGGAAGCAATTGCTCTTACGCTCTGTGTTATTGAGGCATTAAATCTCGCTATTACAGATAAAAACTTTGTTTTGGATAATCCCTTGACGTTGGATAATCCCTTGACTGTGTCAAAATTTGTTAAAGCTTGTAAATACTTTATTGATCTTCTCTGTTCAATTAATAGAGTGAAGATCATGTGGGTTCCTGCCCATTGTGGCATTGAGGGCAATGATATTGCTGATTCTCCAGCAAAAGCCGAGACTGGGTTTAAATTTATCGGTCCCGAGCCAGTTGCTTTCTTACCATTTAACTTTGTTAAGAAGGCCATCAAAAATTGCGCTATAAGTAAATTAAAACAGCAATGGCTTGCTACTGGTAGTTGCCGCATTGTGAAACTTTTTGTTAGTGGGCCTAACTCGAGGGTCTCTAGGTTTGCTTTATCTCTCAACAAGAACCAGTTGAGAGTCTTGATTGCGACTCTCACTGGTCACGGCGATTTTAAAGTACATCTTCAGCGCATGGTGCTAACTCATGATGCTTTGTGCGAGGATTGCCTTGAATACGATGATGCCTGCCGAGTTAGGTTGCATTTATTTGGCTCTACATCTATTCCTGAAGATCAGTTGTCTTCCTTGTCTTGGCCTAAACTGCTTCAGGTTACTAAGGCTATAGAATCAGATACCTATGACTTTGAATTCTCAATCAGCGACCTTGACAACAAACACAATAAGAATTTCTAAATGATGTTATTAGATTATCCGGAGGTTTCGCTCGTTGTTGGCGCCGTTTTGGATCCGCTATTTTGAATTATTCAAAAGGCCAGTCGAATTTTGGAAGGATATGCTTCTACGAGCAATTTAAGCACAGAACGAGTTTTTCACGTTGCGTAAATTTTTGGACAGACGGGGTCCCGTTTACGTGAAACGTCCTCTTTTAAATTGCAGACTGATGCTCGAATATATATTATTCTCGTGATAGACCTAATTGTAATGTCAGGCCCTTTAAAAATATCGAATTTTAAGACTTTTGCTACTAGGGGTGTTTGGCGTATGCTTCTTCTGCGCTTCAACGTATGCTACGTTAATAAAGTTGAAGACGAAAGTAAGGATGTGAGTTCTCCTCTTAGTTCTAAAACGAGTTAAGGCAACAACCAAAATAAAATATCCGGGTAACCAGTAATAGAACAAACAACGTAGAATTTTTTGGGAAACAAAACCGAGTTTGCTGTTGTTTCTATTCAGTTTTAGGCATGGACATCACAGAAAAAACCTACTTTTCACACTTTTAATAGGAAAACGGAATTTTTGCATCCTTAAATAAAAGTTTCTTATTGTTTTGAGGAGGTTCGGAACCTTAACCTGTCACTGCAAAAAATGTGTGTCTGTGTTGGTGGAATGTCATAATTATTGACAAAAAGTATTAACTCGACCTCATTTTATCTCAGTTCATCCTTTAAGCCATCTACATAAATATTGTGTACGATGAAAAATATTTCTCGCACACACTAATATGTTTTAATAGCATGGCGTTTCCATGGTAGAGGTTTTTTAATTAATTTTTAAAAAACAACAAAACAGGGGAAACAGCACTGTAGGAACAAAGCAATACTGCCTCATTTGCTTTAGTTGATGAATATCCGAGTGTGGTTTTGAAATTTTGAAATGTATACAATATTTTTTCTAATTCTCATTTGAATATTATGTTGTCGTATATTACAACAATAAAAACTAAGCTGTCCTATTTAATGGAAAAAATTAAATCAATACGATAAGACGATAATTAATTGAATTCGCAACCACAATAATATTTTTTGGTTATTAAGCATAATTTCTTCCGTTCGCTCAACAATATTCTCAACAATGCAGAAGAAGCAGAATATACAAATATTATGCTTGTGGTCTGTTTTTGTCACTAAATAATTTAAACCATAATTTTGGTGCCTTTAGAGAATATTATTTTAGTAAAGTAGATTATTATATCCGGATTTCTCTCCTTTTTTACTTCTCGAACTCATACCATAACTTGTTTAATTAAAACATGTTCAATATAAATTTAGCAACTACAAAAAAAATAAAGATTTAATTTATAATCTCATTTATCCGGTGGGATAGGTTTAATCGAAATTTTTGCAAGAATACGAAAAAATTGAACAGTACGAAAAATTGTACAAGAAGATTACAAGTATTCCGTCTGTTTTTGGAAAAATTTTGGTAATCAAGAAATTCTCGTAAAATGTGAAAATCCTTAGTACCTAAATTCCAAAATCCTCAAAACTGCTAACTAGTTACCAAAAAAGTTCCGAACAAACAAATTTAAAATACTTAAAATGTACGTATGATTGTTCCATGAAATATGGACCTGAAGAAGGAAAGATACTTATCGAAACGTTGCATAAATGAAAATTGTTTTATTTATTGGCTGTAGACTCAGGCGTAGCTTGTTGATTGATTACACAATAAGCTGTTAGAAGAGTACACAACCTTTAACCATACTAAAATTTAAAATAGTAATCAAGTTTAATATAAATTGAAAGGAACTATAATACAATTGTACCTATCTATCCTCAGTTAACAAACAAATAAAATTTGATTAAAAAGGATAACTGCCAATAATAATAAGCAAACCGTTTAAGTGGGCAAATAAAATCAGATATGTACTTAGTTGTGAAGTTTATGGAAGTTTGGGGAGGATTAAAAAATAATCCACTTGAATAATTATTTCATTTAGAAGCTTTACGATTTTATAAAAAATTAATTTTTGTAAAAATTCTCCCTCAACTTATCAGTTAAAACGGCATGTTTTATGCTACATGCTAATAATATTATTCGTAATAAAAGTAAAAATTTTTACTGCTTTGGTAATCCGTAAAAACTAAAATAAACTTTTTGGACAATAAAATATGTAATCATAGCAATTCCATATACCATTTACCGTCTTAGGGTATTTTGTATATATTTTATACCTCACCCAATCCAATTATGATTGTCGTATTTTTATGGTTTATGTACAGTACTATAGGGAAAATTACAGGAGTTAAAGTCTTGAATATTTAATGGTGGATCGATTTTATTTTTGGTTGTGAAATTTTTAACTTTTCCACACAATACATATTGTCTTCATCCATTAGATCATAAAACCTCAAAAATTTATGTTGTTCAATACAATATGTATTATGTTTTTGTTACGGACCACGAAACGTAATGCATAACAAAAAATTGGTGCTGGTCTAAAATGGTACAGAATTTATGTCTGGAAAATTACAAGTTTACATTTTTACATTTATGTAAAATTTTGAGAAAGAGCATGACTTAAAAGCAAGACTGGAAAGTGGTATCTATTAAAAGTCATAGATAACATCAGGATAATGGCCAACTGTATTCCATCTTTAGTTCACCGTGAGTCAAATAAAAACGTTAAAAAATTTCTGTGACTACCGATAATATCACCACGCTAGAAGCCTTACAGACACGTCAAGAAAGGTGTGTCAACGTTTATATAAAAACTTTAACGAGTATGAATTAGAGTTACTCCCTTTTGCACAATATGAGCCTTGTTGTATAATCTACCCTCCCGAAAATATTTTATATAGGACCTTTTAATTTACCATCCAGTACATAACTTTTCAATCCCCCATATTAATAATACAATTTCATTTCCATATTAAAACGACGCAATCCGCATTCCATAAGAATCCCCAACAACAACTTTTAGGCAATTAAATTAAAATATAAAGTGTGGCAAAAACAAAAAAAACACACGCGCATAATTATCGCTGATCAAATATTTTGTCAAATCAGAAAATGTTTATGAGTCAAAATCGTCATTTAAAAAAAAATAAAATAAGTAAGCAAAATCAAAACAAAAAAAAATAGTATTAAGATTTGTTATTGTAATCAATGATTACAATTAGTATATAAGCTAAAAATTTTAAGTAAGTAAAAAGAGTCTTAGTCAGTATATCAAATTGTATTAAACATTCGCTACTACCATTAATAAAGGAAATCATCTAGAACCAAGAGTCAAAAACTATTTACTTAATTGTTACATGCAAAAACATCTGTGGGCAGAAAGGAAAGAAAATCGGTAAGTATCACTGAACAAATAAAAATCATCATTCTAACACCCGGGAAATATTAACATTGTACATAAGGCTGTAAAACATTAGGGGTTAACTTTCGTACGGAAAAACGAAAGGGTAAGACCCAAAAAGTGAGAAATCACACGTGTCTCTGTCACCCTAATGTTCCCTGCAGTATCCGACGAGCCCACTAATATACGTGCTCGAGGCACCGCCAAAACAATCAGTCATATCAACAACCACTAACAAGAGCCCCCACCAGCGGTAAGCTCTGGTTGTTGATTACGGACAAACAGTTATTCGACAAACAACCTAAATTCTCTTAACGCAAAATTTATCCAACTTAGTAATGGTTATATCTAATATATAAAACATACAAGTTATATATAACATAAAAAATTATAACATATAATGGCGCTGTAATTTTTTCGCACTCGTGCGCGGTAAACCAGTAAACAAATAAACGGATAAACCGATAAACCAATAAAACACAAAGGCACTAGTTCGCAAAGAAATATTGTGATTAATCTAGTTTAGGGTTGAAAAATCCCAACTTTCCCAATACAAGAAAGTTAAAACATTTTCTTTCATTAGAAATTAGCGTCTACGTTCAAATTTTAAAAATAGTTAGTTTTTGTGAAGAAATCAAACCGAAGTCATCAAAAATCAAAGGATAAATTTATGAGCGGAGCAAAAGAACCACCGTTCAAGGAAAAATCAACAAAAACAAAGCGTTCACCAAGTACAAAGAGACCGAACCCGCGATTACCATCAATAATTCCAGAAGACCGCACTCGTAATCAACGTATTAATAGCAACAGCGACTCTGAAGCACAACCAGGCACCAGCAAACAAAAAAACCCAGTAAAATCAAAGTCTGAACCAAATATTAACAAGACTGTAGAGACAGAAGTAGAACAGAAAACCGAGACAGTATTTGCAAATGAAATAGACCCAGAACGATTAGATAACGAACAACAAGAACTATTACGTAACAAGCAAGAGACGCAAGAGCAAACAGAATTACCTGTACAGATTGAAGAAGACGCTACGTTTCAAGATAATTTAGAAAAACAAGACAAGGAACGAAAAACCAAAAAACACCAAGAAACGCAGGAACAAATACAAGTACACCAACAAATTGGAGAAGTCGAAGACAAAACAGTAAACATACAATTTCCGGTAACAGAACCACCACAAGAAGCAAACATAGTAAACAAGCAAATAGCTGACATCAGACAAGTACAATTAGCACAAGCACCAAAACTAAACAACACAGAAAACAGACAAAGCAAGTCAAAAATGGCGAACACAAGGGAGATACAGAAGACAATAGCAGATATAGTTCCAGAATTCAGTGGCGAAGGAGGAGAAAGAGTGACAACGGATTTAACTAGATTCCTAGGTTTAGCAGATAGTGCATATGGCACGTTAACAACACCCGAGGAAAAGAAAATATTTGGAGAGCTCATTAAATTTAGACTAACTGGCAACGCATATGAAAGGATTGAAAACAGACAAATCGATGACTACAAAACATTCAGAACAGTACTGAATAACATGTACACAAGGGTAATAGCATTAAGTGAACTGGAAAGAAGGTTCGTAGAAATTAAGCAAGCATACGGAGAATCGCCTAGAAGTTTCGGACAACGGGTTATAGAAGCATTAGAATGCTATAAAAATGGTTATAAAAGGAAATACAACGTAGCAGAAATAGATAACTCTTATACAACACATCTAGGAAATGCAGCAGTACTAACATTCAAAAAAGGATTGAATAACATAATAATTAAGGATAGAATTGCAACAATAAAAGCTAAAGACGTAGACGAAATAGTGGAACAAACGGAAGATATAGAAAGAATGTTGAAACTAACCAACGGAGAAACAGCACTTAGAGCAACACATGAAGTACCACAACAAAACCATACCAATAAAGCAGATCGAAACCAATATCAAGGCAATCCAGTAATTTGTAATTATTGCAATAAACCGAACCACACGTATGATATGTGCAGACAGAGAATCTGGTCACAAAATAGGCCACAGTTCCAATCAAGTCAGCAGTACAGCACAAATCAATACAACCAGAGATACGCCACAAGCCCAACACAATTAAGAGCACAACCAAGTAATGTTCCGAGAAACCAACAACAGACAACATTCAGACAACCAGCGTTTCAGAATTACAAAGCCAGCCAGAGCAGCCACGTAACAAATTACCAAAGCAACCCTACAGAAATAATCCAGAGATTTAATAACTACAGAAGACCTCCAGACCAGAGATACACTTTGGACAGGCCGCCGAAGTACTGTTCATTTTGCAAAACGACAGTAGGGCACACTTTCGAAGAGTGTAGGAGTAAGTTTAGGAGAAATCAAGACTTTGCCCAGAACAATCTCAACAACTATGAACCACGACCACGTACTGAGAACACTAATTTGGAGGAGAAATTTGCAAACATGCGAATCAACTTAATTGCAGCACAACCACAAAACGATATGCCACAAATGCAGGAACCACAATCGGGAAACGAGCATGGACTCGCCCCAACACAACAGTAGGCCAAACCCGAGCGGGTCCAATTAATTATATAAGTACATTGACAAAAGAACCTACAAGCAACCAGACACGGAATACAGCCATAATCCAAAAAAATACAAGTTATACGGAAACAACGAGCAACCAAATGCAATCAATCAATACGAAAAATTCAAACCAAGCCGTCACCAGCCTGACGCAAAACCTAGACATTAAGCAAACACAAGCCGTCACCAGTCTGACGCAAAACTTAGTTAGTAAGCAAACAAAAGCCGTCGCCAACCAGACGCACAACATTCCAATTATCAAGCAAATTCAATCAAAAATCGTCGCCAGCCCGACACATAACGCAGACACAAGTCAAAAGTATAACTTAATCGAATCACCGGCTATTCCGATAGACATCAAAACAACAACATCCAATCTAATTGCAACAAAGGCAGATGAAACAAAGACAAACAAATGGCAACAAAACATAAATGTACGCGCACAAATCGTAACTACAATTCCCGTCAAAACTCATATTCATACACCCGTTACAATTCTGGCCAACGATAATTCAAATTTCACACAAAACAGCACTACAATAGTAAATCCAGAAATTAACAAGTCCAGTGACACAACCTCAGTATATGAGATAGAAAATAATATGGAAAGTACACCCACAGTTCAGGCACACCCAAGGAAAATGAATGAGAATTTTCTCTACACTACAACGCACAACCAGGATCAACTATCTGGCAACAACACATTAGAAAATTTATTGTATCCTGAAATAGAAGAAGCAAGTAACCAACCCATGAATAAAATACCAGTGCAACAAGACAACATCGAATTAGAAAATCCAGTAAATAATTTGGAAGAGGAAATCCCTCAAAACAATCAAGCAGAAGGAGAAAATAAAATAATAATCACAGAGGAGGTCAATCCAAAGAAATTATCAGAGCACAGTATAAAGCTAATTTCACAAAAGAAGTTTTCTCACGATACCATCACTCTCAGTATTGGTGCCACAGGTAAAACGTCTGTAGTCTTTCTAATCGACTCTGGAGCATCAGTATCCATCCTGAAACAGAGTAAGATACCAAACCCAAAAAAAATAGCAGAGCAAAACAAAGTCATTCTAAGTGGGATAGGTGAAGGCAAGATCATATCTCTAGGTAGTATGGAGACTGCAATAAACATTACGCCATCAATGAAAATAAGACAAGAATTCCAAGTAGTAGAAGACAACTTTCCAATAGAGGAACAAGGTATTTTGGGTCGAGATTTTCTAAACGAAAACAAAGTGGACATTCTTTACAGCAGAGGGCAACTACGCATACACAATAAATTATTAGATTTTAATAACCAGCCATCATCAATTATAATACCGCCAAGAACGGAACAACTGATACAATTAGCCACGTTCGTAGAAAATGAGTACTTATGCCACTCGAAAGAAATTAGAGAAGGAGTTTTTATAGGTAACTGTCTCGTAAGTTCGGGAAGTAGAGCAAAAATAAGTATAGTAAACTTAAACGACCACGTAGTGGAGGTGAAAGACATACAACCAACATTATCCCTTTTATCCGACTATCATGTACTAAGAATCAACTCATCTACCCCAGCGGAAAGAACAGATTTAGGAAGGGTTAACACAATCATGGAGCAGGTAATGATGACACTGGATGAGATTCTGAATGACGAAGAAGTATCATCAGTTCTAAGCATTATACAGGAATTCGGAGACATATTTTACATAAAGGGAGACAAATTATCTAGCGTCCCAGAAGTAAAACACGAAGTTAACCTTCACTCAGACACGAAACCAATCAATGTAAAGCAATACCGTCTGCCACAATCACTTAAAGAGGAAGTAAACAAACAGGTACAGGAGATGCTAAGCAACGAAATCATAACACACAGTATAAGCCCATACAATAGTCCTTTGTTAGTTGTACCAAAAAAACCTGATAAAGACGGGAAGCCCAAATGGCGAGTAGTAGTGGACTTCAGGAAGCTAAACGAAGCCACTATAGGTGATTCGTATCCATTACCCTTAATAAGCGATATTTTTGATCAATTAGGTAGAGCGCGGTACTTTTCAACTTTGGATATGGCAAGCGGCTATCATCAGATAGAAGTACATCCAACAGACAGACACAAGACAGCATTTAGCACTGACTACGGTCATTATGAATTTTTGAGAATGCCGTTCGGCATGAAAAACTCCCAGAGCACGTTTCAGAGAATGATCAATAACGTTCTTCTTGGTCAACAAGGATTAAAATGTTTTGTATACTTGGATGATATTATAGTATACGGTCGGAGTCTAGATGACCACAACAATAAATTAAGAGACGTTTTTGAAGCCTTAAGAAAGAACAATTTAAAAGTCCAAACAGAAAAGTGTCAATTCATGAGAAGAGAGATCCAGTATTTAGGTCACATAATCACAACAGAAGGAATTAAACCTAATCCAAAAACAATTGAAGCAATAGTCAATTTCCCACAACCTAGCGGAATAAGAGAAATGAGAGGGTTTTTAGGACTAACAAGTTACTACAGGAAATTTGTACCAAATTTTTCTACCATTGCTGAGCCATTGCATAAATTAACACGCAAGAATCAAAAATTCATCTGGACGAACGAAGCAAGCATCGCTTTCAAAAAGATTAAGGAGAAATTAGTAACTCCACCGATTTTACAATACCCAGACTTTAACAAAAATTTTATCGTTACGACAGATGCAAGTGAATACGGTCTAGGGGCAATCTTGAGCCAATTACAAGGGGAAAATGATTTACCAGTTGCGTATGCAAGCAGGTCGCTTAAGCAAGCGGAAAAAAACTACTCAACTATAGAAAAAGAAATGTTGGCAACGAAATGGGCCGTCGAAATTTTTCGACCATATCTTTTCGGGAGAAAGTTCACCATTAAAACAGACCACAAACCACTAATCGGTGACCTAAGGAACGTATCAAAGAGAATACTAAGATGGAAGATACAACTAGCCGAATACGATTATAATGTAATTCACACGCCAGGAAAAAACAATGCAGGAGCGGATGCACTAAGCAGAATCAGAAGAGAAGAAGTGAACGTGATAACTAGGGCAAACACCAAAGCAATAGCAGAGCAAGCAAAAACAAATGAAATGGAGGAGAGAATTAACTGTAATCAGAAAATAAACAATCCAGAAAAAACAAAAGTAACGGAAAACGAAAAATTGAAGGACCCAAGAATACAGATAGTAACCGACCAAAAGACAAGACAATTAATTTTAAACGAAAAACACAATTTACCACTGGGCGGATACGAAGGAGTAACCAGAACCTATAAAAGAATACGTCTCCAATATTATTGGCCAAACATGCTTAAAGATATAAAAAACTTCATCAGCAACTGCAAGAAATGTAAAGCAAACAAAAGTAGCAAATTAACAAGAGTACCACTGACGCTGACGAATACCTCCAAACTACCGTTTGAGCGAGTAGCCTTAGATATCGTAGGTCCTCTACCTACAACTGAAAATTTTAACACACATATACTAACATTTCAAGATGACTTAACAAGATTCTCAGGAGCCATTGCTATACCAAATGAAAAAGCAACAACAATCGCGAAAGCAATGTGTGAACAATATATCACGAAACTAGGCGCACCGGAGAAAATATTGACAGATATGGGTGCCAACTTTATGAGCAAAATATTTAACGAAGTATGCAAACTACTAAGAATAAAACACATCACCACGACCAGTTTTCACCCTCAAACTAACGGTGCATTAGAGAAGTCACACAACACATTGAAAGAATACCTAAGAAATTTTGTAGACATAGATAAAAACAACTGGGATGAAATGATACATTATGCGATGTTTGTGTACAACACAATACCCCACAGTGCAACTAATTTTACACCATACGAGTTAGTTTTCGGTAGACAAGCTATAATTCCCACAAGCGTAAAGAAAGATCCAGAACCAGTGTACGGTTATGATGACTATATATATGAACTAAAAAATCGACTGAGAATTGCGCACCACATAGCAAGGCTCAATACAATAAAGAAAAAAGAAACAGCAAAGAAAACATATGACAAAACAGCTCGAGAATTTAAGGCAAAAGCAGGAGATTTTGTATGGTTAAAGAACACCATGCGGAGAAATAAGCAAGCATCCCTTTGGTTAGGACCATTTAGGATAGAAAAAATATGCTCACCAACAAACACAATAATAAGTTTAAGAGGCAAATTTAAAAAAGTACATAATAACCTTCTTAAGAAAGATTAAACAAGCTAGCAAGAGCTATTAAACAATTCCTTTTTTTAACATAATAGTATATATAACTTTTTCTCTCATGTCAAAAAAATACTAACACACATGAGAAAACAAGTCCAATTCGGCCAACAAAAACAAAAACAAAAATTTCAACTAACACGCAAAATTTCAGTAAATCATATATAAACTAGTAGATTATAAACAAAACAATTAACAGAAGTAAGAATTATAAACAAGTAGTATATTGAAAACAAAAAACCTATTGTTATAAACAAATAGAATAAAATTATAGTCTAAAATTAAAAATACACGCATAACCTAAATTCAATTATTCAAACCTAAATTTAAGAAGCACAAGAACAAACATTAGACATCCACATTTTTAAACATAATTTCCATTGCCATCGTAAGTAAATTCCTACATTAAAACAAAATATTAATCATAACGCAAAGAAGTAAACAAAAACAATTTTTCCTAAATGCAATACGATATGCACACATAATATAAAATAATTTCTTTTTACGTCAGTAAAGCCGACAATACGTAGTAATAATCATAGATAAAAAGTAACATAAGAAAATTACACTAACACAAAATAATAATAACATGTAAATGGAGACAGTGCGAAGGAGAAACCGACCAGAAAAACAGACGTCAACACAACAACATCAACAATAACAACGACGAAAACGACACAAGAGAAAAAACCCAGGCACAGAGGCAGCACGGAATAACCAAGGACAATAAAGCAAAATAGTAAATAGAGCCAACTATAAAAACGGTCAACAATACAGAAAAACCAAAAATACCAGTCATAATAACTACATGGTCTATAAACAAAATTAATAACGAAGCTATAATAATAGTAACAATAACAATAACAATACAATAAATTAATAGCAATAATGATATAATATAAAAAAATAAACAGATAAAGTATAATAATCAAATATGCATAACAGTAGTAATAATAATAACAATAATAAAAAACTACTGCAGTAATGACACAATAAGACCCAAGGCATAATACGTCTAAAACATAACAACAAAAACAGTAATTAAATTAATGAAAACAACAAATAAGAAGACCAAGGAAATCATTTCCATAAACAACGAACGTTTCTGTCCATCCACTGCAGAACAGGGAACGAATAGGAAACCAAACCACTCCACCCGAAGCCGACAACACCAAACACCAGCGACAAAACATTTTTCTCAACACATCAGAGCCTAATCTTACACAAGATAGGTGAATCTCAAAGAAATTTGAGATGAATAATTCTGTAACTTGAAGACAACAATCAACAAAATTCAACAAACATCAATCATCAAATCAAAAGACACGGAAGCTCCATTGTAAATAATTAAAAATACTAACATTAAAATTAAGCTAGAAATAGATCATATAAAAACTAAATATACATAATTATATCTCACGATAAGTGAAAATCTCCTTCCGAAATTTTCACTTCGCAAGGGAGGAAGGTATGTTGTATAATCTACCCTCCCGAAAATATTTTATATAGGACCTTTTAATTTACCATCCAGTACATAACTTTTCAATCCCCCATATTAATAATACAATTTCATTTCCATATTAAAACGACGCAATCCGCATTCCATAAGAATCCCCAACAACAACTTTTAGGCAATTAAATTAAAATATAAAGTGTGGCAAAAACAAAAAAAACACACGCGCATAATTATCGCTGATCAAATATTTTGTCAAATCAGAAAATGTTTATGAGTCAAAATCGTCATTTAAAAAAAAATAAAATAAGTAAGCAAAATCAAAACAAAAAAAAATAGTATTAAGATTTGTTATTGTAATCAATGATTACAATTAGTATATAAGCTAAAAATTTTAAGTAAGTAAAAAGAGTCTTAGTCAGTATATCAAATTGTATTAAACATTCGCTACTACCATTAATAAAGGAAATCATCTAGAACCAAGAGTCAAAAACTATTTACTTAATTGTTACATGCAAAAACATCTGTGGGCAGAAAGGAAAGAAAATCGGTAAGTATCACTGAACAAATAAAAATCATCATTCTAACACCCGGGAAATATTAACATTGTACATAAGGCTGTAAAACATTAGGGGTTAACTTTCGTACGGAAAAACGAAAGGGTAAGACCCAAAAAGTGAGAAATCACACGTGTCTCTGTCACCCTAATGTTCCCTGCAGTATCCGACGAGCCCACTAATATACGTGCTCGAGGCACCGCCAAAACAATCAGACATATCAACAACCACTAACAAGAGCCCCCACCAGCGGTAAGCTCTGGTTGTTGATTACGGACAAACAGTTATTCGACAAACAACCTAAATTCTCTTAACGCAAAATTTAACCAACTTAGTAATGGTTATATCTAATATATAAAACATACAAGTTATATATAACATAAAAAATTATAACAGCCTACCATTTATACATAATTAGCAAACTGAAGGTGGAAATAAATGCAAGGTCACAGGAAACAAAAGCGGAAGTACAAGATCTGAACGCATCACTAGGCCAGTTTATTGGTCAACAGCAAAGCTTGTTGCAAGGAATGAACCATAAACAAAATGTATGATTTTACGACAAAAAATCAATATAGAACAGTTTTATGGTGATTACAAGTTGTGGCCTTCATTCAATTTGGTTCACGAAAATACAGGTCGAGTGCCGTTCATAAATTGCCGATTTTAAACGGGTTATTGAGAGGTGATGCTGCTACATTAGTTCGACATATAAAGGTAACGGAACAAAACTACGAGGAAGCCTGGTCTAAATTGGTTGCCAGGTACAACATACTTAAATCAATTATCATTTCGCTTATTCAGTTATTTTTAGAGCAACGAAGTTGCAATCAAGCGAATCACATAGAATTGCGGAAATTGTGTGAGACATCAGATAAAGAGACCTTAGGGCATTCGAAAATCAGGCTGAAAACCGTGATCCTTGACACGAGGCAGTTATGGGCGAAAGAATCTGTCGACGATGCTTTTCCAACGTCCGACAAATTTCTGAAATATTTAAGTATATGATGTGACGCACTAGGTGAAAAGTTATCATGTCACCCAAGCAGCTAAATTCATTCGTATTGCCTGTCATAAAGATCATTTCGTATATAAATGCCCTTTGTTCAAAAGCTTGAATGTAGAAAACCGCAATAAAATTATTGAAAACACCAATAGCTGTACCAATTGCTTGCGATCAGGACATCTGCAACTTCAATATTTCTCACGTTCGCTGTGCTTAATATGTGATAAATGTTCTACATAAAGAACTTCAATCAACAAATCTACATACATAAAATGAAACATTAGAATCAGCCAACTTAGCTATATCAGCATTAAATTCAACATAACCAAATACACCGCAATCAACAATTGAAAACACGCTACAATCAACAATTCTATCACAACAAGCAACATTAGCATCATAATAATCAACATTTAAACGCGTCTTAATTAGTTGCTGCCAACAGCACTGCGGGCAACAAATGTTAGCAAGAGCACTGCTCGATTCCGGATCGCAATCATCATTTATTTCCAAATCTTGCGTTGAACGCTTAATTCTACGGCGGAAATACTCGCACATTTACATTTACGGCCTAGTTGTGTGTTCAACAGAGAAAACAAGAGGAAAAGCTGTTGTATCAGTTAAATCACTAGTAGTTCCACATTATTCTACACAACATTACAGCACACATCATAGAAAAAATCATTTTACATTTATCTGAAACCAAAGTTATAGTACCGGAAGAGGCGACTGTGGTGGCAACTGGAGCTGGCAGATCCACAGTTTAACAAATCTAGCATAGTTGATCTCTTCGGACCTGAATTCTTTTTAGACATTTTAGGCGAACAGAAAATGTCAATCCATCAGTTACCAGTATTACATTCATCCAAGTTTGGTTGGCTTATAGCAGGAAAATTAATTCAAAGTCAAGAAGAAGGCACATTCCACTCAACAAAGTCATTCCACTCAACAAACACTTCACACAGTCAAGAAGAAGGTACATTCCAATTAATCTAACAGTCAAATCAACCCTAGATTTGGGGCTGACCAAACATATTTTCAACTGAACCCCTCCTCGGTCAACCCGGACTAAACACATTACTCGACCATTATTCAACAACCGCAAATTAAACGCCCAACTCAATCCTCAAATCCACAGGGCCCGAAAACGTACATGTGTACATGAAAGACTGAGCCAAACTCAACTCAGTCCTATAGCAACTCTAAATCAACCCCCTAACTCGACCTCAAACGTAGCCCTTAACTCAACCCTAACTAAACGCCCACATCAAATAATTCCCCAACTGAACACTTCTTTCAACCCCAACTCAATTCCTATTCCAACCCTCAACTGCCACACACAATGCTCAACTCAATACCTTGGAAATTCAAAAATTGAAAGTGGAAATAAAACCTTGTGTGCTGCTTGGAAATTTCTCCATATAATTTTTTCAGCTAAGTGCTTCTTCCGATAGCAACTGCCTACATGCAATGATTCATTTTGATTCGGATTATAGCTTTCGAGAGTTTAATAAAAAAATTCAGTAGTAATGTGGATTTCGTTATCATATATTTCAAAATGTTGCTGCAGAGATTATGGTTAACGAAAACTGAATGGGATGTTCAAACATGTTTAAGAAATCCAAATACCTCGGTGTTTCCTACCATTTACAGAGCCAACTTCAATTCAACTACATGCATTTTTTGATGCATCAGAGTCAGCGTGGTGTTTATCGGGAGCAATAAGAATGATGGTGAAACAACATGTCGAATAGTATGTTCGAAAAGCAAGGTAGCGCCTATAAAAAAAAATAAGTCTACCCAACTGGAACTTTGTGGGCGGTACTACTAGCCGATATGGTTAAATATTGCAAAATCACCTTAAATATAGACAATTCAAATGGGTATGCCTGAACCGATTCGATGGTGGTACTGCACCTGGCTCTCAGAGGTGCAGGCGAAATGGAAAATATTCATAGCTAATCGGACTAGCAGCATTTTAGAAATCATTCCTAGAACTAAGTGGAGTCATATAGCATCAAAGCAAAATCCGGCGGAATATATTTCAAGAGGGATACATCCATAACTAATACCAACATTGGAAAATTTCTGGCAAGGGCCTAGTTGGCTGAAACTTAATCCAACTATTTGGACAAACAATTAATCACAACTGCCAGATAAAGACGTAGACCTTGAGAAATTGTTAGAAAAGGGAATTGTCTCCGGTTCTGCAGATTACCGAAAACCGAATGTTCTTTCCTCTGGTAAAATATACTTGGACTATTGGTAATACAACGCAGCGGAAATTTACATCATTGGGGTAATCCAGGCAAAGAGTTTTAAGGTAGAAATTGGCAAACTTAAAAAGCACCAACCATTACAGTTCAACAATCTTTCAATCCCACTGGACCCATTCATTGATCCTCAGGGTATTTTGCGAGTAGGTGGAATTCTATGAAACTCACATCCGTAAACACAAACAGAAACTCATAGCTAAGTACTCAGTTCAACACCCAATAATTTTACCAAAAAATCATCCTGTAAATTGGTTAATTACACAGGAAGCAGACAGTTGTAATCTACATGGCATAGTGTCTCTATTGATCAATATTCTATGGCAAAAATATTGGATAATAGGCTCCAGATGCTGTATTAAAAGTTTCATGAAAACAACCGACGAAAATAGATTTGTGGCACGTCGTGGTTTACCTAATGAAATTTGGTGCGATAATGGGTCAAATTTTATTGGCGCAAATAATGAATTAAAAAGACTAAAAGGAGAAATTATGATTCAACAAAATAATGAACTAAGTTCAAATTTTATACAGGGTTTTTCCCAGGGGCAGCTGTCAATTTTGAAGGTGTCATATTTTGACATTTGACAAGCAAAAACTACGCCATTACTAAAAATGGTACGATACCTTCGGTATATTGGGTCCTTAAGATGCATCAAAATGATCCGGATTTTCATCGAAAAATCATCTTCAGTGATTAGGCCCATTTTCACCTCGGAAGCTACGTTAATAAGCAGAATTGTCGCATTTTGGGCTCAGAAAATCCAAGAATGATTATTGAAAAGCCTCTACATCCTCAACGTGTCACTTTTTGGTGCGGTATTTGGGCTGGCGGGGTGATTGAACCTTACTTTTTCGAAAATGAGGCTGGTGCAAATGTTACGGTGAATGGATTGCGCTACCGAGCTATGATTAATGATTTTATGGCCGGAATTGGAAGATATTGATGTGGACGACGTGTGTTTTCAGCAAGACGGCGCTACGTGCCACACAAGCAACGAAACAATCGCAATTTGGCAAAATGAATATCAAAATGAAACTTCTTATTGGAAAACCCTTATTACAGAAAGGTATTCAATTTAAATTTAATCCTGCCAGTGCGCCACATTTCGGAGAGTTATTAGAGGCGGCCGTAAAATCAATGAAATACCACTTTAGCAGAACAATGAAGGAAGCCAAGCTAAATTTTGAAGAGACAACTACTTTATTAATCCAAATTGAAAGTCTACTCAACTCTAGACCGTTATTTCATATCGGTGATGACAGCACAAATCTACAACTACTTACTCCAGGTCATTTGTTAATTGGTGAATCGTTACTGGCTATTCCTCAACCACCGCTAGAAGACGTACCTGTAAATAAATTATCTAGGTGGCAAAATATTCACCTGCGTGTTCAATCATTCTGAAAATCCTGGTCGAGGTATTATTTGAATACTCTTCAAGAACGAGGTAAATGGAGAAAAGAAAAAAGTCCGTGATGATCCCGTAATAATTAAAACTAAGTGTAGTGCTTGTGATTGTGATTTTGTGTAACGCGCGATTATAGAGACTTGGGTCCCGCAAACCGTAACTTGGGTTACGGATTATAACGTGTACTCGTTGACAGACTATTTAATCCATATACGTCACAATGGAGTGTATGAAACGGTTATGGGTCAACGGTTAACGGTTTGCTAAAAATATTGGTGAAGAGATTACACTGCACGTGCTCGAGACTCAATTGGACAGATTGAACACACATTTTACGAGCGTCAATGACCTGGAAGCTGAATTATATTCGTACACCGACTACATCCCAGTCAGCGAAAGGTACGGAAGAAATTTATGTCGACACCAAACTAAAGTTATTAGCGGCGATTGATAAACGGAAGGGATCAAAGGGAACTAGCGATTTCAATACAACCCTCGAGAATTTCATCGGACAACAAAAGTCGTTTTACGAGGGTGTAAGCCAAAACGATTTAATTTGCCTAAATTAGAGATTGTGCCGTTTAATGGCGAATATATAGCATGGCCTGCGTTCAACGACTTATATGGTTCAACGGTACATACTGATGACACGTTACACCCAGTACATAAACTTCAATTACTTAAAAGTCTAGTTAAAAGAGATGCTGCAGCTTACGTACTTAAGTCCTACCAAAGCTAACTACAAAATTGCTTGGGAGAAATTAGTTAAGCGTTACGACAAACCGAAGCCCATTGTGGGCTCTTTAACGCGGAGAATTTGCGAAAGGTAACAGAGCGGTTGAAAGAAATCATTAATAGTTTAAGAAAGATATTGGGAACACAATCCCAATGACGGGACCAGTGGTTGATCCACATTTTGGTGAGTAAACTGGATAGCGACATTGACTTTGACGATCTCATTTCATTTTTGAATGATCGCAGTGATATGGAGAGCTGTGAGATTGGATTAAAACAAGTATCCCAACAGGCGATACAGAGTCGTTCATTTCTGGTGCAGCAACGTTTTGAAACCAAAACACATCTAATAAGGTCAAACTCTTAATTTACAACAATTTATGTCAGAAGACGAAAGAGAGACAAATGATAATTTAAGACATATAGAGGGCGAACACTTAAATTCACCAATCATTAGCCATTTAACTTACGAGATTAAACTAATTGATACGACAGCAACATGCGGCCCAGCAATCAACACACCATCAATCAACTTACTAGCCACTGGCATACCAACAATCAACACTAGTTGAATACTTAACAATATCGAAATTGGAGAAAATCGGAAGTTAATGGAGTTTGCTTCAACAAATACGTTGACGGTCACTCATAAAATACCTTGGAGGAGTCCTGTATTCAAAGAATAGGTCTGAAACGCACCAATTTACGGCCTATCGTCTACTTCTGCTGGAAAAACACGAGGCAAAACCAATATAATCTTGAAATCTCACTACTTACAGTGGTGGTACTAAATGTGGATTGGGATGACGCCTTGCCGAACTAAACGTGCAAAACGTCACATTACCTAGATGCCTATTTTCCAAACCACCTTCGGA
This sequence comes from Tipula vernalis, assembly GCA_958295665.1. Taxonomy (NCBI): domain Eukaryota; kingdom Metazoa; phylum Arthropoda; class Insecta; order Diptera; family Tipulidae; genus Tipula; species Tipula vernalis. The sequence goes on along the minus strand of OY282560.1, from coordinate 300,379,920 downwards.
GTTACAATCAATCCAGTTACATGCATTTACTGATGCACCTGAATCAGTATACGGTGCAGTGGTATACTTACAAATGGTTCGGATCGATGGGGGAAATTAAAACTAACTTGGTAATGGCGAAAAGTAAGGTAGCCCCAACCACGATTAGAACTTTGTGCTGCGGTATTGCCGTCGAACAACAGATACTTACGCATGGACTGACTCCAAAATAGTGCTTAGTAGGCTGGCAGATGCACCACGTCGCTGGAAATCATTCGTAGCAAACAGGACAGCATTATTTTAAAAATAATACCAACGGTGAATTGGAAATACGTACCGACAAAGCAAAATTCTGCAGATCTGGCATCTCGAGGAATCTCACCTGATGAAATATTACGGGCAACAATTTTGGTGGAATGCACCTGAGTTTCTGAGGAAAACAGTAGAATATTGGCCTGTATCAAACGTTACAGATGACTGATCGGTTGAAGCAATACACCTAAAACACGTCAATCATCCGATCATCAACCTCATTCTGTGGATAATGCCACTAATGAAATTCGCGTAAATTTGCAACAGTATATGGTATCATTGGCGAGTTTTTAACAAAATATTCCTCCTTTCACAAAATAAAAGGTATCGTTGCCGTTTTATTGACGAGAGGCAGCTGAAACTTGATTTATCCGATGTATCCGGCAGGTGCAGTTTAAAGATCAATATACACAGTTGCAGAAACAACTACCACTAAAAAAATCTGGTTCGTTATTATCGTTGAACCCATTTCTGGATACTGAATACGTTATGCGAGTTGGAGGCCGATTAGGAAATGCAAATTTGCCGCTAAAACATCCGGTAATCCTTCTCAAAAATCATACAGATTAAATCAATTAGTGATACGCCAATATCATATATAGCTTATTTGCATGCCAACAAAATGCTTCTAATTAACATCTTAAGACAGCGATACTGGATTATAGGAGCTCGGTCGGAAATTAAAAAAAATCATTAAGTCTTGCGTAATATGTCTCAGATACAGACACCAAGAGCCATATCAAAAAATTGGCATCTTCCCAGCACAAAATGTAATATAGCAAGGCTGTTCTTAAAAACGGGTTTGGATTTGTGGCGGTCACGCATTTATACATGCGTTCACCGCCACACGTCAAAGACAACGCGCACTGTCTGTCGTCTTCAGACAGGCATACCAACCGCGCGACACAAAACAAAAACAACAGATAAACGAGGAAAACGAAATGACAAAATACAAAACACACAACAAAATAGTATGGTCACAGCTTTCACATTGAGCGCATGCGCGCTCATCTAAATAAATAAATAAATAAATAAATAAATACTGACACAAGATGGTGGTGAAATGAATTGGAATATTTATACAACATTTATGTATAATTTAATAAATAAATATTTAATACTAAAAAAATAATTTAATTTAAACCAATTAATTGTGCGTGTAAAAACAATCTATTCGTTCTATAAGTGGTAACCCCGACGTCCGTTTTTACGGGACTGGACACGCCTAAAACTCGGCGCAACCATTTTGGATATTTTTTTTAAGAACGTGCCACCAAATTATTCGACGACAACATTTACACATACACATAATCACCACACCTACACAAACATGGAGTCAGCACCGATCAGCGGCATTATCACACGCAGCATCAAAAATGGATTTCTCGTACCAAGCACAAGTTTGTTTTTTGTTTTGTTTGTTCATCACGTATAAAAATCACCATACACGGAGCCATACCACACCACCTAAACCAACATGGAGTCAGCGCACATCATCACCATTACCACCACCATTTCGGTCATTTCACCAGCTGGCGAAGGCAGTTGACATCAGCAAAAGCGGTAATTCATCACACCAACCAGCCTTGGTCATCGTCACATCGTGATCGATGTCATCATCATGGCCACCATCGACGCGACATCATCAACAACATCATCATCAACGTCAACAACGATACAGCAACAACAAGGACACCATCAGCACCGGAACAACATCACCATCACTATCAACTCATTTTTTTTTTGTTTTTTTTTTTGTTTTGTAAATTTTGCTACCACCATTTTTATTTTTTTCTCTTCGATCAATAAATTATTTTGTTTGTCGTTTTCATTCAAATGGCTCGACCAACGGTCGTACTGCAAAGCGACCACCCAGCCATTCCCGACCACACTCCCCATACGGACAGACACTGACAGGACTGCAACTGGCCCCCAAGACATACGTCAGGCTTCAGAACATACCATTCTGGTCTGGCACGTGTTTTGGGCCCAGCTACTGACCGAGACTAACAAAACCGTGACACGAAAATGTCAGACGTAAACTGGCAAGTCACGGTTTTGCAAGTCGGTCGACATACACAAGCAAGCATCACACACACCCACTCGCATACGCACGAGCATCACGCACACACTTGCACACGCACGCAAGCAGCACATCACTCGCATACGCACGAGCATCACACACACACTTGCAAACACACACACAAACATCACATACGCACACATTACAAGACAGAGGGGGAAATTCACTCGTGGGGGAGTCCTGTGGCGGTCACGCATTTATACATGCGTTCACCGCCACACGTCAAAGACAACGCGCACTGTCTGTCGTCTTCAGACAGGCATACCAACCGCGCGACACAAAACAAAAACAACAGATAAACGAGGAAAACGAAATGACAAAATACAAAACACACAACAAAATAGTATGGTCACAGCTTTCACATTGAGCGCATGCGCGCTCATCTAAATAAATAAATAAATAAATAAATAAATACTGACACAAGATGGTGGTGAAATGAATTGGAATATTTATACAACATTTATGTATAATTTAATAAATAAATATTTAATACTAAAAAAATAATTTAATTTAAACCAATTAATTGTGCGTGTAAAAACAATCTATTCGTTCTATAGATTATTCTGGGCTACTTTTTTGTAAAAAAAAGCAAACGAAGAAATACCCCATTCGAAAAAGCATATATAGATAGGTAAAGATACCTCGATAGGTAAAGAAATAGCGGGAGAAATTAAGAATGTTATTAGGGATGTAAAGAATAAGATAAACAATTGCTCTCTATTTCTTGTGGCAGTTGACAAAGAGGAAATATACTTAATCATAAGAAACCTTAGGAACAATGCTGCTCCAGGATCTGATGGAATTACTTCTGAGCACGTCAAATTGATTAAGCAAGTGGTAGTTTTCCTGTGTTTATGAAAGTCATTAATAGTTCCTATATATATATATAAAGATTGACTAAGAGATGATCCATCGAACTATGTAACAATTGGCCTTCGAAATGCGGCACAGTCCTTTCAGAGACTGATCCTTTGATACTAAGAGGATTACCATTCTGCTTCGTATACTTAGATGACATCCTGATAGTGTCTAGTTCTTGGAGGGTACATGCGTCGCATATCGAAACGGTTTTCCAAAGGTTGCCGAAAGCAAGTCTAGTTATAAACGAGGAAATGTTGTGTTTTTGGGTCGCCTGGTTATTTACGAATAATATTGTAGTAATTTACGCATTTAAACAAAATTTGAACAAAGCCTCACCGTAACAGAGGTTGGATTTAGACTACATAATTACAGTTTACAACAGACTTGCCACACATATCCGGTACTGATAACGAGGTTGCAGATGTGACGTCAAGAATAGAACAAACTATAGACACAAGTATCAACTGCGCTAAAGTAGCACTAGAGTCACAGTACACAGGTAGAAGACGAAGATTTAATAGATTAGATACAGAACAGGAATACGGGTCTAATCATAGAACAAATACCTGTAACTTTTACTTAAAAATATACTGCGATACACCCACGGATAAACAAGGCCTTTTATACCAATTATGTAGTTGGCGAAAAAAAGTTTTTGAAGCATTCCACGGTCTATCACATCCAGGTGTGAAACAGTGAACTAATGACAGAGAATGTGGTATGGCTCATCGGAAATTTTAAATCAACATCTGCACTTTTTGAACCATTTCTCCGTAGCGGGTCACTCATTCGTTTTCCGCCACAATGTATCAACCACATAAATTTGCGTCCAACCCTCTCAAAATCAAGAAATTAAATTAATCTTGTCTCAGATTTCGCAGAAACAGCATGCGCGCGCCTGTTGGTTTCGCTCTAAAAGCGCAAAATAACATTAAGTTATTCTGGTATATTCCAGATATATAAATATTTTACGAAGAGGAACAATTGTTAAGAGTCTACAATTAAGTTTCGATCTATGAGCACTTCTCAATCATAGAAGCAGTTTAGCCGTTACGCAGTTCGAAGAGAACAGTTCAATAAACATCTAATCATAGTGTAGAAAATTGTGAACAAATAAAATTCCGAGCAACATTAGCGCTAAGCTAAGACCGAATAAATAGTAATCGGTAGTGTATGACTGTGAGTATACCAACGAATTAGTACCGCATACAAACTATCAAAAACACTTCACCACAGTTCCCTAAGTTATTCTGTGTCTTATTATCACCCTCTTTAATGCGATACTAATAACTCTTAATTAATAAGCACGTTTAGCTTTATCAAATTTCAAACTGCACACTTTCAATAATAATTCCTTACATCTAATGGATTATAGTAGCTTTGAGGATTTATATATCACTGGGTTTAAGGCAAAAATGCCACTTCATACAAGAACCGATTTTTTTATTTGGGTGACGACTGATGACGGTAATAGTTGAAGGTTTCTTTCGGGCTGATTAATTTATATTTTGAAAATATTTCGTTTATACAAATTTAATATACGAGTAAATAGTTAATTTCTCATTTTTTGGAATTTTTTTTCATAAAATACGACATGCGAGTGCGGAGGTTGGAAACTGGGAAACAAAGCTAAAAAATATCTTACATATGTACATCCAAATACAAAATAATATCATCGAATGAAACATTTTTGTACTTACATTCATTAAAACGTTATGTACACATCCGATAACCGATGGCTAAGGATTCTATTTAAAGAAATATTTTATTAAGATACCAAGAAAATTGTTTTTTATATTCTGCGTAATTTGGTCCAAGTAATTTAGATTTTTTTTATAAATGGAGAACTTATCGCTATTATAAGAAATACAATTTTTTAAGAAAGTGTCACAAGTAACCCAGTAATGGCTGGATAGATCTCTTTACCATATTTTATGTATTATTACATTTTATGAATATATACTGAAAAGATGCAAGATAACCAATTGCAGTTTATTATGCGAAACAGTCTTTATTTCATCAACATGTACATATAGTATGTATGAACGAGTATCATGTACTCATATATCATTGTAGCTAAAGAACATATGTGGAGCATAAAGTTTCAATTTTTATTTTATTTTAATTAAAACCAGCTATAATACGTCTTTCATCAAAGCATATTTTTATGTCGTTCATATAGAGCTTATTAGCTCAAGGAAATATTATATTTTTCTAATTTGTAGTTTTTTATGTGAAAAACGTGAAGCTTTTATAAATATAATTATGGTCGTTAATTTTAATAAGCTTATTATACAGTTTGTATAATATATGTTTATAGTAAACTTGTGGTGGATCAAACGCACAATTATTAGTTTGACAGCGGACAAATCCAGAGAAAGTAATATAATGTTAAGTATATTTGCCGCTAGTTGTCACTAATGAAGTAGAACGTGAGTACGTCGCGTTTTTCTGAAAGATGGCAGCACAAAACGACGCCAATGGTAAACTCTTCGCTCATTTATAACTACGTATCGTACCTTTCTTTTTCAAATACACAAATTGATACAACAGATAACAATGGAGCGAGTCATCCTAGCGGGGCGAATAATCAATCGGCTTGTCTCGGAAAAAATTCCTCTTTTGGAAACAACCCTTTTTCGGATTGGGATCAGTAGGCAAAGTACCTTAATTGAATTGGTTTCTTCTATCTCTAAACTGGGCATGGGGTTGAAAGTTCGAGTTTCTTTATTCAGCAAATTTTGATTCGTTTGATAACCATTTTCTTAGTTGGAATCCGTAATCAGAGAGAATGGTGTTGATTTCATTTTTTAGTCGTATCGCAGCTTCTAGAGAGTCAGCTCCTGCCAACAGGTCGTCTACGTAGATTTTGCTCTTAATATAGTTTACAGAAACCTTATTTTCAACACATTATTCGGTGTATCGTGCCATATTATTCTTCGAAATCTGGTGTCATCTTGTGCTACTCGAACCTGCAAAACATTTTTTCGACATCTGTTGTAATCGCCATCTTAAAAGTTCTAAAATGAGATAAAATATCGTACAAGGTTGATTGCACTGTTGGTCCAACTGCCAAACAATCGTTCAAGGATTTTCCTGTATCGGTTTTGGCTGACCCACCAAATACAATTCGCAACTTTATTGTACTACTTAATTTCTTTATAACGCCGTGATGAGGTAAATAATAGCCTTTAAGTATTTCTATATGTTTATTTATTTGTTTCATATGCCCCAACTGAATATATCTGACATTAACTCTTTATACTTATTTGCAAGCTTTTTATATCTGGTTAACTTTTTCTCTATCGAATGCATGCTTTGGATAGCTGCGCGAAAAGAGTTTCCCAGGTCATTGAAGCTACCGAATGGCTTCCACAAAACTGTTCCTCCTCAGATAATTCCAAAATTTTTTCAGCAAATGGTCTAGATTTTCTTATGGTTGAGTAATTGTAACGGTAATAGCTTGTTTTGATTTTACTTCCCTGGATTATCCGGGAACTACCCTTCCCAACCAAATTTTTTGCATGAACAAATTGTTTTTGATGGTAATTTTTCCTTCGGCCAGCAATTCGAAGAAAATGTCAGCTCCTAAGATTATGTCGATTTCCGCCCCTTTGTAAAAATATGGATCTGCCAATTCGAACTGCTTAAAATGGTTGATATCAATAAACTGAGTGAATGAGATTGTTTTGCCGTCAATTTGGGAACCACTAATGCTTCAACTTGCCAGTGTGGTTCATCTTTGCTCCATGGTGTTAACATTAGTGATACTGAACCGCTCGTAAACCCATTCGTCGGTGCTCCTATGTCGGATACTAGTACCAGTACTTAGTACTCGACATAATTGTTTTTGATCAAATTTATCAGCTACAATTACTAGTGCGGTAGGTAATACTGAGCTATTTAAGTGACTGGTAGTGGTGAAACTGCTCTCTGATTCTTTTTGCTGAAAACTGGAAACTAATGTTTCTGTTGGTGTTGTGCGATTTTTGTGCAATAAACTATGATGCTTTCTATTGCAGTGCTTACATCTGAATATGGACTTGCAGTGCTTACATATGAATATGGACAGGCAATTGAAACATCGGTTATCTTTCTTTAAAAGGCTTTTTCTTTCAACTAATATCATTTCATTGAACCTGGCACACTCGAACAGCCGGTGAATTTCCTTCGGGCAGATTGAACAATATTGAACACATGACTGAATAACATGGTTTTTGATATTTGGTTTTGGTTGGTTAGGTGGTGGGTTTGATCGTTTGGTTGCGCCTTTAACATATTCAAGAGCATCGATTCTTCTGGCCAGAAAATCGAGGAATTGTTTTACTGTCGGTAAGTTCAAATCCGCTGACACTTGGCTCATCATCGAGTTCACTGACCAGGACAAATATTAACCAATGATCCCTTGATTCTGCTTCATCTCCAAGAGCCTTTAATCCACGAATCAATTCGGTAATGCTGAAGTGTTTCAACAGTCCCGCGGCTTCCCCTTTCAATGTCCCCTTTAGGTATTGGAGCTTCTGGGATGGTGTTAATCTCTGATTGTCATGGATTGTAAAACAGAAGAGGTCGTAGAATTACTACCACTCTGTATAGTCACCGGTAAAACTTGGGATTGCGATTTTTGGTAGTTTTACATCCATATGTCCGCCCATCATAGAAGCATCGAGTAGTGTATCATTTAGAGTAATTCTTGGTTCTATTTTGGCTCGCAGAGCAAGATTTAAACCCGCCACTGCCTTTTAACAGTTGTCCTCAAATTCGTCGTCTAACTCTTCATCGTGATACCAAGAAATTATTTTATCTGCAATTTCCATAAATTCGGTTCTGTAGCATTCAACGTTTGTTAATCGCACTTTAATTTCCTCAGCGTTGGTGATATCACGTATCGTGTTTATGAAATTCAGCAATTTGGTCATGTTCCCCTTAATGGATGCACGACGTTTCTTTAAGCTCATAGTGTCAGCCATTTTGCCTTTTATGAACTTTGATTCACTTTACACTATCATTATCTTCACTGTTCACTTTTTACATCTTTCAATCAACAAAGTAGATACTAAGGTTGAAGCAGTCCAAAGAAACGTGTACAAGTACGCAATTATACAAGGGAAAACAACCAAACCAACAAATAAGACGGAAGCAATCGTCCATTATTTTGGTAATAGATCTATCAGTGATATGCTCAGAATAGAATAAAAAATATTCGCACACGCTACGCAAATTATTCTGGTAACAGCCTCCATCAGAGGTAAGCTCAGAATAAAGGTGTGCAAGGAATACGAGAAGCCATAAACGACACCAGAAACAAGCCGATTATCACACTACAGCAGATGCAGCCGTACCAAATTACAACTAAAACCATATTGTAAAAGGCGTGCTGCGTTTAGGAAAGAAAGGTAACAAACATTTTTTATTTAAATTATATTTTGGGACATAATAAATTTCACCACCATTCATACATGTCTGAATTCAATTCGCCTACTTCATTAACATCGTTACGGATGCTGAGCTTAATTTCACCACTAAACTCAGTCTGAAATGCACATTTCCTTAGACATTTAATTATTATTTCTGATTTAACTGATGAGATGGCATCATTAAGGACAATTAGAGCATCCAAAACATTCAACTTTTTTTAGTCCGGTCAGGAGCTTTTCCAAATGCATCCAAGTTTATTAAAATAGATTTTAGCATTAACTTTTTATAATGCACCTTAGCATTTTGGATTACCCCGTTGTCCAACGGTTGCAAAACTGTATAACCTAGGAATGGTTATACATTCCACTCACAATAACAAGGAAAAATGAAAACCCGCACTTCAAAAACAATTATTTATTTTAACAAAAATTACAACTATGATTTTGTTAATTAAATGGGTACTTATTTAAAGTTGGGTTGGTTGTAGGTTTTTGGTTGGTGGATGGACGTGAACTGATAATTTATTTTAAAAATATTAAAAACAGAGAAAGTATGGTATATAAGCGGTACATAATTGAATATAATAATGGTAAGGGGAAATATAATTGTAATGTATATAATGCAATAAGTAATACAAATTAATAGGTAATTTCTAAAAGTAAGGGAATCAATACATAGAATAATAATAATGTTATATATAGAAGAGAAAAAAAATGCAAATACAATAGCTTATCTAGAAACGTCTATGCGCGTTATATACAATAATTGGTAAATTGTTAAATAATAATGATATACATAGTAGTGGTAATTAACTCGTTGACGGTCAGGTAAAATATTGGTTGGATTGCGCGACAAGAAATTGAGATTAATAAATTAGTTTAAACATACCGCCGCCGTTGACTCGATAGAGTCAACTTTAGGCAAAAGACAAAGTTTGTAAATAGGGCGTTTAAGGATGGTTCCGTTGGGTAATTTAATAGATATAACTCTGGTTAGTTGGTCGTTCCCAGGGTGGAGCTCATAAATTCTGGCGAGCGGCCATTTGGTGGGTGGTAAATTCTGGTCCCGAAGCAAAACAAGGTCTCCTATGGTGAATTGATGATTTTCAGCATGCCGCTTATAATATTTATTTAGGGAGGTGACGTACTCTTGTGACCACTGCTTCCAAAATCCTTGAATTAACTGTTGGATTAACTGCCATCGACTTAAATTGCACATCTTTAAATGTTGAAGGTTAGGTTCAGGTAGCATCGTTAATGATTGCATAATCAGGAAATGTGCAGGGGTTAAAGGGTTCCATTCCTCTTCCTGGAGTTCACCCAACGGCCTGGAATTTAATAGGGCTTCGATTTGCTTTGTAATGGTCAGGAATTCTTCATAAGTAAATAGGGCATCTCCAATCACTCGACGTAAATGGTATTTACAGGATTTGACGGTGGCTTCCCATAAACCGCCAAATGTAGGAGCACCAGGAGGGATAAAATGCCATTGGATGCGATTGTCAATACACCATGCTTGAATTTGGTTTTGTTGGGCTTCATCCATAAATTTTTGGTAGAAATACTGAAGCTCGCGCCTTGCCCCGACTAAATTGGTGCCGTTATCACAATATATATGTTGGGGTAATCCTCGGGTTGCACTGAAGCGTTTCAGGGATGCAATAAGAGCATCAGTCGTCATGTCTGTGACAATTTTTAACGTAGTGGCCTTGGTTGCCATACATACAAACACGACTAAATATGCCTTATAGGATTTAGCGCCTCGGCCCTTGTACGTTTTGAGAGAAAAGGGACCAGCTAGGTCGATTCCAACTTCGATAAAAGCTCTAACTGATTGGTTGACACGACAAGCAGGAAGTTGTCCCATTAGTTGTTGTTCTGGTCTGGCGTTGAATCGTCGGCAGGTGAAGCACAAATGAATTACTCGTCTTATTAAATTTTTCACCCGTGGAATTGAAAATCGTTGTTTAACCATGGTCAATAACAACTTGTGACTAGCATGCAGATTCCTATGATGAAGTTCACGGATGATTCTCTCAGCAATGATGTGGTTATGGGGTAGTATAATGGGATGTTTGGCATTATGGTCCATGCTTGCATTTTCCAAACGTCCTCTCATGCGCATCACACCATAGTTGTCGATATATGGAAAAAGAGAAAATATTTTTGAGTATTTTGGGATTAATTTATGATTCAATAATATGTTAATTTCGACTGTATATGTTTCGTACTGAACGAATCGAAATAGGTAAAATTCAGCGACTAATACCTCGTCTACTGATAAATTAAGCCCGGGTCTACGCTTTATCTTCCTTGATTGAAGATTGTTTTTGTAGCGTAGAATAAATGCTAGCACGTGGGTTAATGTACGTAGACTTGAAAATCTAGAAATCAACTCCTTAATAATCTCATGATTTTGATCGGCTGTAATAAAGTTGGAAATGATTTGTAAATTTTCTGAATTTTCGATTTTAGGGGATGCAGGTAGTACTAGCGGAGACTTATGTAAGAATTCTGGACCCTTGAACCATATTGCTTCGTTGACTAGGTCTTCAGGAGCGATCCCTCTGGTTGATTTATCGGCCGGGTTGTCACTGCCTGGTACAAAATGCCATTGACTTCGGTTAGTGGTAGACATAATTTCCGCAACACGGTTTGCTTGGAATGGCTTAAGCATCTTTGGTGGTTTTGTCATCCATTGTAATACAATTGTTGAGTCGGTATATAGGTAAGTCGTTGGTTCTTTTGATAGCTTAAGCGATTCTAATGTCAGTTTTAGCATTCTGACGAGTAATATAGCACCGTTCAGCTCTAACTTTGGAATTGTAAGTGCCTTGATCGGGGCGACACGAGTTTTGGATATTATTAAGTTGGTTTGGACGTCTCCATCGACTGAAACTACACGAGCATAAATGGCGGCAGCGTAAGCATCTTTTGATGCGTCTGAGAATCCATGCAGTTCTAAATGATCCCCATTGGTATATAACCATCTCGGAAATTTTATGTCCTTTAACAACTTTAATTGGTCCCGGATTGCTAAATAGTCCTTTAAAATATTCGGTGGTAGTTCGTCCTCCCAATTGATGCCTTCTACCCATAATGACTGGAACAAAATTTTCAATCCAATCGTAACCGGTGATAATAGTCCCAACGGATCGAAAATGCGTGACGTCTCCGACAGAAACGAACGCTTTGTAATCTTAGCTGGTGGTGATGGTAAGGATACTCTAAAATGAAAATAATCTTCAATTGGATTGTATTTTATACCTAATACAGAGATCAGTTGACTGTTATCGGTAATCTCAAATGATATCATTTCGCGACTCTCCATTGGGATATTCTTCAATAATAGTGGGTGATTTGCTGACCATTTTCGCATGTTGAACCCCCCGTACTTCATTAGCGAAATTATGTCCCTCTGTAATTGTAATGCCATGTCGATGTTATCACTGCCGGACATTAAATCGTCCATATACAAATCGGTTTTAACAATATTGCTGGCTTCGGGATATAACTTTACGTATTTATCTGCCAAGAATCGAAGTGAGGCTGTGGCTAAAAAAGGTGCAGGCGAGGTGCCGTAAGTCACGGTGTTCAAGCGGTAATGTTTTAGTGTAGCAGTCGGGCCTTCTCTCCATAGGATACGCTGATAATCTTTGTCCGGTTCGGAAATGGCAATCTGCCTGAACATCTTCTCGATATCAGCAGAAAAAACGTATTTATGTTTGCGAAACCGGATCAGTAAGTTCACTAGATTGTCCTGTATGGTCGGACCAACCATCAAATTGTCATTCAGAGAATAACCGTTACTAGACTTGGCGGAAGCATCAAATACGACGCGAACCTTCGTGGTGGAACTTGACTCCTTTACCACAGGATGGTGAGGTAGGTAGAACAGCTGGTTATTTGCCTTTGATAATTCGGTTTCTGGTACTAACTCCATGTGACCCAACTTAAGATATTCGCGTAGAAAATCGTCATAGGCTGCCTTCAGCCTATCATCCTGACTTAGTCTTCTTTCCAGTGAGTAATATCTTCGAAGGGCTTGCGAAAAGCTTTCTCCAACTCCGGGTGCATCTGTCTTAAAGGGCAATTGGACAATTATTTTGTTACCTTGCAATTTAGTAGCTGAATCAAATAAATCGATGCATTGTTGTTCTTCCGTGGATAAGGAATTTTCAGGTACAATTTCTTCAACCTTCCAAAAGCGCTCGATTGCCGCTTCTATACGCTGGAACACTTCCACTGCCCTGATATGAGAAGAACTAACAATTGGTTCGGTTAAATCTGGATTAGATGATTCATAATGGGATAAGTTTCCTCCAATTAACCATCCGAACTTAGAATTTTGTACACACGGATAGTTTATCCTCTTTTGAATTTTCTCTTCGGATAAAGCTTGGAAGAATTGCTCACATCCCAGCAGGATTTCAACTGGTGCAGGAACATTAAATTCTGGATCAGCCAATGGTAAATTATCTTCCATCTCAAATAGTGATTTCTCGACCTTTTCGGTCGGCAATTTTGAAGCTATCGTTGGTAATATAAAAACTTCTACGTCCATCTGGAAATTGTGGTCGATGGGTGATCTGAGCTTAATTGTTGACTTCCCTCTCGACATACCGGCTTGCGTATGGTTGAGTGTATTGATAGTGATACTGGATTTACTCCGAGGCACCTTCAAGCGTCGTAGCAACCCTTCTGAAATAAAACAATGAGTAGAGCCTGAATCTAATAATCCACGACAACTTATCCAATTGCCGTATTTGTCTTGGATGTCGACCTTAGTGGTTGGCAGAATAGATATATTGAGCTTCCCCGATTTGTGGGTTGACCCAGATGGCTGATGTGAGGTAACTTCGGTTTGGAACTGGCATAGTGTTACAGATGACTCGGTAATATCAGCTGCAGATGTTGGATTGATCGAAGCAACTGCGAGGTTCGTATGAGCAATTTTGTTTGGTGATGCTTCGGTCATGGAGGAATGAGAGCTTTCCTGGTTACTACATGTATCTGGCACATAATGGAGCAGCGTGTTATGTCGTTTTGGACACTTTTGACAATGTCATCTATTTCTACATCGGGTTATAGAATGATTGTCACTGAGGCAATTAAAGCAACGGTTTGACCTTGTTATGAAGTCTCTTCTTGATTGGACAGGCATTGCTTGAAATTTGGTACAGAGGTACAGCTTGTGGTGTTCATTCTTACAGAGCGGGCAAGTGGGCTGTTGACCAGTGGTATGCAAGACCCTTGCATGTGATAATGGGCTTGTTGTAAGATGACGTTTGGTTGCGGTATCAACCAGCGAGTTCATTCGTTTAGATAAAAATCCTAAGAACTGATCGATTGTTGGGTAATCATCTTCAGACGTCTCGTACTTCCATAACTGCTTAGTGTCGTCATCTAACTTCTCGGATGCTAAGAATATTAACCACGGATCCCTTTGTATAGCTTGTTCTCCGAGTGACTTTAACCCTCGCACCGTTTCATCGATGGTGTCGTGAAGTTTCGTTATGTTCGTGGATGACGGTTTATTAAATTTTGGTGACGACAAAAAATCACGAATGTAACTCTCAATTATACCCTTTTTTCGGTCATATTTTTTCACCAAACGTTTTAGAGCTTCTAGGTAATTCGCGTCATCAATACGAAAGTGGCAAATTGAAGTATACGCGGCACCACGTAGTTGACCAAGGAGATATTTAAACTTCTGCGCTGGCGAAAGATTTGTGTTTTCGTGTACTGTGGAAATAAATATATCATAGAAAGAATGCCACTGCTTGACATTACCGTCGAAAATAGGAAGATTCAATCGTGGTAGCTTAAAATCGGACCTAAAATTAAATTGGCTTGCATTTAAAGTTGTCTCAGCATCATCATGGTTAGCGGGTATAGCGGTGCTTAATGACTTTCCTCGGATGAGAGCTTGTGTTTTTGCTACAATAGAAAAATATTGCTCGTCTATCAAATCCATCTCTGATAGAACGGTATTATCCAATGCAAACATTTGGTCCTCTATTGTAACAAATTGCTTATAAATTTCATGTGTCTTTGTTAACCGTATGGACAGCTCATCATATGTAGCGGTGTCACCCTTGAGGCTAATATAATTGGCAAACTTGGTCATTTGACCTTTAATCACACTCTTTCTTTTAATTAAGGCCTCCATTTCAAAAATAAAATTGCTTGTAGGTAGCGGAGTAAAAATTTATAATTGTGAACACGATAAATTTGCGTACGATTAATTAACTGAATAAATTTCACTGCACTCGCGAACAACGGAACAAAAATTTGTAACTGTAAACACGATAAATATGCTTACTGATAATAGATTTCACTACACTTGCGAACAACGGTACAAAAAATTTGTAATTGTGAACACGATAATACGACAAAATAATTATGACGCAAAATAAAATAAATTTAATTTATTGATTCTTTACCATAAGAATGGCATACGGAACAAAAAACAGATTACCTGACTTAGGACCGGTTTTGTAGATCATATAAATCACCGTTGGTTAATGATTCCCTGACTGCGGCTTAGTGTGAAACTTATGGTTGGTAATTCACTTGTGCACTGGTTGGAAAACACCGTTGGTAGATGATTTAAATTAATCCAAATAAATTAATGCGTTGGACCGCATCCGGCTCGAAGGACCAAAAAATGTATAACCTAGGAATGGTTATACATTCCACTCACAATAACAAGGAAAAATGAAAACCCGCACTTCAAAAACAATTATTTATTTTAACAAAAATTACAACTATGATTTTGTTAATTAAATGGGTACTTATTTAAAGTTGGGTTGGTTGTAGGTTTTTGGTTGGTGGATGGACGTGAACTGATAATTTATTTTAAAAATATTAAAAACAGAGAAAGTATGGTATATAAGCGGTACATAATTGAATATAATAATGGTAAGGGGAAATATAATTGTAATGTATATAATGCAATAAGTAATACAAATTAATAGGTAATTTCTAAAAGTAAGGGAATCAATACATAGAATAATAATAATGTTATATAGAAGAGAAAAAAAATGCAAATACAATAGCTTATCTAGAAACGTCTATGCGCGTTATATACAATAATTGGTAAATTGTTAAATAATAATGATATACATAGTAGTGGTAATTAACTCGTTGACGGTCAGGTAAAATGTTGGTTGGATTGCGCGACAAGAAATTGAGATTAATAAATTAGTTTAAACAAAACTGTTGCAGTATTGGGATGAAAATATTTGAGTTTTATATTCGATCAGAACATTTCGTGATGGCAAGTGGCGTTATCCAGAAATAGAAGAATTTGCCTCTGCTGCTTCTCCATGCGCATATTTAATTGAATAAGATAAGATTCAAAAATTTTTGATGTCATCCACGACTTACAGTTGGCGTGCCAATAAATAGGCAGCGGTATAATATCGAGGTTTTTGAAGCAGCGCGGCTTCATGCTTGTTCCAATTACGGTTGTTTTATAAATTTTCCCATTGCTAAATACGATAAGTAAGACGATAAGACGGTCTTTCCAAAATTTCCCGCCTACACATTTTTGGCTTTTAACGTGCATAGTCTTATTTGGTAGCAAATCACATAGTCTGGCTTTCCAATCATTATTGACATTCTGGTTGAGTTCCAACCTTTAAAATCAGTTATTCCCAGTTTGTTAGCGATTTCTATGGCCTTCTCTTGTAAAATGCCCAGATACAGGAAATGTTTTAGTCCACGTTACCACTAACCATTCCAAAACATCCTCGTCTACTTTTCGGATATCCGTCTCTCTGCGCTTCTTGCACATAACCGTATTTTCATTGCCATTGACACATCTTGCAGTAATTTTACTAGCGTTCTTCAATACTTCATAAATTTGTGTTTTACCACACTTAAATTTAGCACAAATGTTTTTGACGCAAGTTTTATTCTTGTGTAGAGACTGTAGAGTAATCGCCTCATGCTTCTACAACCTAAAAAGGATGTACAAAAATATATATTTGTGATTATGAACGTAAATAATTCATTAATCATACATAAAATTGTAAGATCATAATCTGTAAATAAAAACAAATAAAATAAGAATTAGTTCAGTCAGTATATAAAAGGTTTCGTCAAGCATTTTTAACAGCTGTATAAACTACAGATTGGTATTTCGGCCACTTCTCTATTCAACTTTCTGTGTGATTATATGACGGAGAAAAATCATACAACAGCTGATCACCGATAATTTAATGTACTCAATAATTTCCGCTCAACTAGATCAATTTCTTCTTGTAAAATGGCTGTGGTCAGAATGTTTAAATCATTTTTAAGATGATCATGATTGATGCTTTGCGATGGCTCGGAATTACCAATTTCTTCTTGAAGGCTTTTTTGAAATTTCCTCTTTTTTGTTCTATCGGTTTTTAATTTAGTTTGAAGAAAGCCGTTTCCTTTTTTGTTGGCTAACAATTCTGATAATATATAGCAAAATAAAACCACATTGAACATAATAAAACAACTTCATAATTAAATATATATTACTTGATCTAAGGAAGGAAATAATCGCAATTTGTGCCATAAGCTGAAGATCCTAAGTGTTTGGTGTTGATTTAAAGTTTTCTGCTATAAAAGCTGCTAAGAACGTGACGGGTTTCCTTCTTTGATTGTCAGTCAGAGAGAGACTTGATGTTTTCGTAGTTTTGAAATAAATCTGGATCACAAGCTTTACGAAGTATACAACTTTTGGTGGTCTATAACAATTATATAGATATATTACTTTCTTTTACTCTAGTAAAATAAAGTATAGTAATCATGAAAATTTTGGACCTTGATATTTTTAGTGATTTATCTGTTTTGAGGTCCCCTGAGTCCGAAAAAGTGGGTTTCGAAATGGTGTCTGTCTGTCAGTCTGTCTGTGTCCTCTCTACAGCCCAGATGGTTTAACCAATCGAACTGGAACTTTAAATTTAAGCTTTTTTGATAAATTGAAAGGTCCCAGTGAATTTTACTTCAAATCGGCTAACAGGAAGTGGCCACTCCCTTGGTCCAGAAAATTTATTTTGCAAATATCTTAAAAAGTATAAGGTTTACAAAAAACTACTAAAAACAAAATGTTTCCAAAAATTAAAAACAAATAAAATTAAAAAAAAAAAAATTAAAAAAAAAATTTAAAAATTTAAAAATTAAAAAAAAAAAATTTAAAAAATTATAAAAAAAAATTAAAATTTCTCAAAATTCTCTGTTCGTAAAAGAAAGTCGTGTGTTGACCACACCTCCATTTTTTATTAATTAGTTTAATAATGTCAATTAAATCCGAAAGCAATCTTTAGAATTTTTTAAGTTGGTCCGATCTGAATTAATTACTGTGTTTAATGTTGTTATACAGAAATGTCTTCATATTCTGTTGTATGAACGGTTAATATAAAATTGGGGTACATTATATAATGACTTACATAATCTAAAAATATATATTCACTTAATGTTGCTCTAAGCGAATTTGAAAAATATTCAAAGTCTTCGAATGGAATTTTTATATTATGAGTGCTGAAATTTCAATTCAATCAATATTATTTTTAAAACAAAATTTAAATTCTTAGGCCATTGCTGCTTGATATCTTCGGGGAGTGGATCGTCAACAATCGAGTTTTTCCAGCCAAAGTTTCTGAAGAACCATTTAAAATTTAATTACAGCGGGTGAAACTTAATTGAGCGAGAGGTCATAGACAATATTTTACGATTGGTTGCCACATTATTGTCTCCAAGTTTGATTTTATAAGAGAATGTGTCCTTTGTTGGGTTCATGTTCCCCATAATTTATTCTGAGTCGCTCTGGTTGTAAGAACCTGTGTTGCCTAAGGTTTCTGGTAGGAATATTTATACTCAGATTTCCAAGAATAAAAGGTGGCTCAGTTTTACCTAGAAGCACGTTAGCAATAAATTTTGACCCAAGTATTTTTCAACTGCATTACTTGAACTGCATGTTCCAGTTGGAATCTGACATTTCTGAAGTGTAGTATAAACGATGTCCTTTGATAGAATCGGTCAAATGTATTGCTCGTTTCGGTTTTTAGTAGTCGTGTATTCAAAATCGTTCTCGATATTCAAAATATTATAACCATGCGTTACTCAACCTTTACATTTTTAAAACAAGCAAAAGAAGTACGACAAAACATTTGAAATTGCGATTAAGAACTTCAACACTGATTAACCACAAATACAAGTTGTAGCAAAAGAAACATTCTTTTTGAAAAAAGAAAACACTCGCGGACAAAAATATTGCATGAATATTTTATTATTGGTTATTTGAATTTTAACGACATCGAAATATCGGTGGTAAAACAAATTAATTTGTTTTTTGGTAATGTTTCACAACATACAAGGAGCTCAGTTATCAATTGGCAAATGGCAATATACGTTGTAATCTGTTATCTGTATATTTGTAATCTGTTTGCATTAAGCTTCGCTCCACACTAAATAGTACAATAATTTATATTGACCGGACTTTTGCCAAGCACATAACAAAAAAAAACGTATATTAGTAATAGCACTTAACTTCACAACTTCCTATTATTTTTTTTTATAATAATAATACCAAATATTTTGGTCTCTGAGTGTATGTTTTTAAGCAATATACAGATTTAGTTTTACCATTAAATGTAAGCAAAAGCGATTTTTCCTTAACAGCACCCACAGTGCGCAAAAAGCAAAACGAATAAAGCGATACTGATTTAATTTAGTGTGATTTGAATTAAATGAAAATCTACCTGGGGTTTTCTGGTTACTTATTTTTCCTTTTGGTTTGATAGAAATTCTTGAAATAAATATAATTTACTATACGGTAACTATATATACGAGTAGACTGGTGCCTAAAGCTTTTAATAGACAATCATTTGTAAATGTTAATTGTTGGTCTTTTGGTAGTTTAATTGAGCATTCATTTGTATTTTACTTTCAAATTATATTTTAATCGATTTTCAACGTATTCTTTTTTATACTTTTCCATCTTATTTCTTCCCTTTCTCTCTTTAAAGTAATTTTTTCTATATTTAATGGATTGTACTGGGTCAGTGTTAAGTAAAAGGAAAACTTTAATTTTTCGCATTAGGACATTAAATCGTGGCATAGAGAAAACACGGACAACTGTCCTTCCGAAGAAAATACATTAGTAAGTAATTTGAGAAACTAAGTTGAAGCTATGTATTTGCTTCAAATTGTTACAATTGTTCAGGCGCAGCTGAACAGCAAAGAATCGATGAATCCTAAAAAGAAAAACAAAACCACAAAGTATCGAGGAATAAATCAATAAAATCTTTATACTTATCTGAATTATCAGCTGATCGTAATAGTTATCCATTCGTGTCTTCATATCCATCGCATAGACGCGTATTATTCAATCAATGTAATTACATAATTGTAATTTATAAAAATTAATTTGTAATTTACCATTTTTTTTGTCAGTCGTTACGTCATTAATATTTTTTCAGTGACATTTCAATTGTTTATTAATGTTTATAATTTTGTAATAGAAGAGAGTTATAACCATGAACAGAGTAGTACTAAATTATTATAGCACATCAAATGTAGTTTGGATATTTAAAATCAGATGGCATGGTAGTAGTATTTTGTTCATGATTATAAATTTCACCTTTTCTAAAATTTGTAATTCAATTCAAGTTCGAACGCCATTGTAAGAAGAAACAAAAGTTGTGATTAAAGTGATTCAAAAAATTATAACATAGAAAATAAATTAGTGATACGTTTTATAACGTTGAATAAATTAGTAGTTTTTATTGGGTGCTTAACTAAAAGAAAACTTAACTATACAGTCCACAAATATCGTACTTCGTGGGAAAACAAGCAACACAAATTCAGGCCACGGCATTCACCGCGTGGAATTTACATTCAACTTGTGTTGTCCCATCCAACAATAAACGTCAAATTTCATTGAGCGAAATATCTATTCAACAGAGAATGATATTTTTCCTAGATTTCGATTGCTGATTATTGAAACTAAACTGCCCAGCTGATACAGACAGATTGTTTATATGAAGTCAGTAGTTGGGCAATACGCCTCGAGTTAAGATTTCTCCATAATATTTGCTTAATATATGGTCAGTTTAATAGCTTGTTGTTTTTTTGTCTTCTTCAATGTGTTACAAATTTCCTAAGGCTTATGAGCTGTCCTAAGGAGCCTTCTCAGGATTCCAACATTGAGTTTGCTGACCACGACATTGTCGATGGTTGCAGCTCTGCTCTGTTGAATACAATTGATGGCGGTTTCAAATCGGACCCGACCCTTCGTTCCAAATCTAGGCGAATAGGCAAGTGAAATCGCCAGCGCCTACAAATAAATCTTTAAATAGCCTGCCTCCATTTTCTCGGATACTCACCAGTAATGTTTGCCCAATATTATACTTAAATACCATAATTTATTGTTAACGGAATGAAAATTCATTTTTGGCCGTATTTAAAAAGTCATTAAATACGAAACGAAAAACAAATTTAAAAAAAAAAAGATTTGGTTTGGTGTGTTGAGCCAAGAGATTCGTTTGTAACCTTGTATATATATGAACGGTTCACAGTTCAAGGTCCAATTCCTTAAATCTCGTAAAAATTATTATTATCTCGTGTCCAGATTTCAGCACAGTCCGTTTAAATGGTATCACAATCTCCGTTGTCCAAAGAAAGCCAAGGTATAATTATTTCGTTATGGTATCTTATCGTGTCCAAATTTAGCCGGGTCAAATGAGTGAGTAGCGGTATCCAATCTTTTCCAGGTAATAATAGTAGGTGAAACAAATACGAAGTGATATCCAATCTTTTCCAGGTTATGCAGAGCCAAATAAATAAAAATCACTGTTTGGTTGTAATTATTTTTAATTCACAAATATTTAATCTTCACTGTTGTAATACTGATTTTTGAATGAATGATAAAAAAAAAAAAAATTTACAAAATTAATTTTTCTTATTCTAGATTTCTAATTACATGACATCTATAAAAAATTTCTAGATTTCTAATTACATGACATCTAAAATTTTAAATTATATATGTGACATCTATCTGTAGGATTCGAAATATTTACATATTATAATTAGTTTTACTATAATAATCTATTACATTCGTTTTATGAATAGAAATGTTCACACATACATTGTTATCAACAAATTGTCAAATCTATATCCATTACAGTATTTTGATTGTAAACACTAAACAAGTTCTTAATAATAATTTATATAAATTTTGAATATAAGTTTAATCTACATTTAATTGAACATAATATAGTTAAATTTTATGTGATAATTCATAATATCTTTAGATAATAATCAATATAGGATATTGAATTATAGTGTAATGTGTGGTTAAGCAAATAATTATCTATGTAATTTTTTTGGATGTTGTGATTATTGATTTTGTATCAATCTTTCATTGAACTTGAATTACACAACATAATATTGGATACACACATACATACTGAATTAAATAATTTAATTTAACGGAATAATAAAATGGATCAGCTGTGATATTTTCAGATAAGTGTAGAAAATATATCTTAAATAATTTTGAATGTTGATTCTTTGTGGGTTTTCTTTTATTTCAGGTTGTTTTGTGTTGATCATCTTAAACATGGTGTCGTATAACACATACATAGAAGACGCCATTTTTTGGTGCTTACACGGAATTTAACACATAGGGATTGATTTTATTTTTTATTTTTTCTGGTCGATATTCACACATGCATGCAATATTGTTTGTTCGGCACATGTGTTTCCGTAACATGATTTCTATACAATTTTTTACTTACTCCTGCTGCTAAGGATGTTTTCACATCAAAAATTACAACCACCACCATGCCATTTTCATCGACAACGCAAACCGAAAGACAAGCAAATGCACCAGCGCGTTTCACAGTATGATGATATGACCAGTATTAAAATAATATAATGACACGCAAACAATGAATTTTAATATACCCTTTTGTTGCCTAAACTTTTTATTATCCCAAATCCAATGTAATCATGGAATTTTGTGACATTTCGCGAGAAAAGAGCGAGATAACACGCCATTCAATTGGCAAGTAGCTGTTGTATTCCAATATGTATCGGTTTCAGCAAGTATAGATGTTGATCGCCCAGCAATTAAAATAAGAGAGAGCGTCCCTTGCTTTATGAATACAAAATATTAACATTGATAATAGTAAATAGGTAGGTCAATACCGGTTTTTACTCTCTATGAACAACAATTATTATACAATACAATATGATCCAAATACAGACATTTCTCTCTCCTTAAAATAATGAAGAATACTTCACTAACGTGACTTTACATTAGAACATTAATTGATCAATTATACAATACAATATTAGAAACACATAATATATGATTACACAATAATATCAATTATACAAATTCAATCTATTAGGTTCCTTCCTGATTTCTCAACGTGGAAGCTTCTGTTGGAATCTCTAGTTGGTTCGCATCATCTGGCCTATCCGGATCCACTTCTTCATTTGGCTGTACTATCGGTGTGGATTCTTGAACCTTAAGCCCTGGCAATGGAATGTCATCAACATTCACTACATCTCGCTGCCGTAACTTGTATTGATGCACAATTTTGATTTGTTTTGGCCATCCCAATGCTTCCTTTTTGAATTCATCCAAGTTCATGTTTTGTCCGCTTTGACAAATATCAAATCCCTTCACTATATGTTCCACATCCGCATCGATGCTAAGCCACCAACACACAAACCAATATGGTTTTTTAACTTAAGAGGTATAACAACTCTGTTCCCCCAAATAATGTATCCACTTTCGACTAATAATTCATTACGTCGAATGAAAAAAGGTTTTAACTCACCATCCGCGCTATGCGGCCATACATTTCGAATATTTGTAAATAGTTTTACCAAATTTGTATCTACCTTTGTTTCTCGAGCAACATCTTCATATGACATGGGAATAACGTCATCATCAGAGAACGATTTGATTAAGTTATATCATACATCGCCACTTCTTTCGGCTGTTAACGGCATCCTTGACAATGCATCAGGTCCTCTATATTTGATGGTATAATTAAACCCTGAAAGGATTATATCCCATCGTTGTATTCGATTTGCAGCTGCATTAGGTATTCCTTTTTTGGCGTTTAGAAGTGACGCCAGTGGTTGATGATCCGTTATGATATAAAAAGCACGTCCAAACAGAAATTTGTGAAATTTCTTCACGGCAAATATTATTGCGAGCGCCTCTTTCTCTAATTGAAAATAATTCCTTTCTGTTTCGTTTAATGTCGCGGATGGAAACATTATTGGCTTTTCAGACCCATTTATAAAGTGCGTTAAAACAGCACAAATGCCGAATGCACTTGCATCGCACGATAAGTAAATCTCCTTTGTTGGATCATAATGACAAAGAATATTATCATTTGTAAAGCTTGCTCACATACTTGGTTCCACATAAACTTGACTTCTTTTTGAGTTAGCCGGTATAATAGCGAAAGTTCTGATGCCATCATAGGAACAAACTAAGAACAGGCATTTGTTCAAATTAACTCGAATATTATACTCCGACAACTTAGCTAGTACAGTGTGTACGTTTGTTTTACATTCATCGATATCCTCCCCAGCTATCAAAATATCATCCAAATAACACATGGTTTTTGGTATGCCTTTCAATATCTGATCCATCACGTTTTGGAAAATGGTCGGTGCACATGATATTCCGTAGATTAAACGTGTGAATCTTAATAGCCCCAGATGCCTGTTAATAGTAAACAATGAACTAGAATTTTCTGCGACTTTTAGTTGTTGGTAAGCTCCAGCTAAGTCCAATACCGTAAATACTCTACAGTTTGACAAACTTGCGAAGATATCCTCTATAGAAGGCAAAGGGTAGCGCTCGAATTCAACCCACTTATTGACACTGACTTTAAAATCGACGCAAAGTCATAATCCTTTATCCTTTTTAGGTACGACTACAATAGGGCTGGCCCACTGACTATGTTTGACCGGAAAAATAACACCGGTTTCAACTATTTTATGAAGCTCTTCTTCAACTTTTGCTTTTATAGCATATGGCACACTATAAGGTTTACAAAATATGGGGTTTGCATTTTCTTTTAGAGCTATAACAGTTTTAAAATCTTTTACTGGCCCATTGGGTTTCGAAAATTCTATTGGAAACTTAAATTTTAGATCTTCCACCATGTGTTGTCTATTATTTACTATAACGATTTCTCTGATACATTTACTAGTGGTTTGTCATTCGCCAATCTGGAATTAATGTATCCAACCAGTTCTGCCCTACAAGTGTCGTAAATAATTTTTTCGTTTTATTATAACCAATGTTAATGAATATTTCTTACAGTCATATTCAACAAGCACTTCAATTCTACCTAATAACTTATTCTTTCCTTTTGTAACTGTGCCTTTGGAAAATATTTATAAAAATAGCTTTCCTCCATTACACTTGCACATGCTCCAGTATCTACTTCTACCTTAATCTGAACACATAAATCTTCGACTTTTTCTTCTTCAAAACTATTGATTTTCTTTTTATTTCTACAAAGCTCCTTCACATGCCCTCTTTTGTTACATAAAAAGCACCTCCAATATTTTGCCGGGAACAATTTGTCACTATGGTACCTACCACATTTGTCGCATGTTTTTTTAATAGTTCTCCCGTCACTGGGATTAGAATTGAATGTTAGATTAGGATTACTATGGTTTGTCTCGTACTCCAAATTATTGAAACTGAGCTGTTGCTAATTGTTTTGGATTCTAACATAGCTAATTCTAAACTAACCGCTTTCCGGCATGCATCTTCAAAGGTAAGGTCACCTCCTTCCGATAAAAGCTTCTCACTCCACAAATAAGTCTATCTCTCAACGCATTATTTAAAAATGTGTCATATGAACAAGTTCTGGTAAGCCTTTTAAGCTCTATAATATACTCAGCTACGGTTTCATTTGCCGCTTGATCACGTTTATTAAATTTGTACCGTTCAAAGATAACTAACTTTTCATAATATGTAATAATTTATGTATATTATTAATATATAGGTACGTATCTTAAAATCCTCGTTGCCAATATTGTATTCCAAATGTACCGGGTTCAGCAAGTATAGATCTTGATCGTTCAGCAATCAAAATAAGAGAGAGCGTCCCTCGCTTTATTATTCTCGTTATGTTAGTACATCTAGAAAACACTCGTTTGTATGGTGTGGTCAATTTAATCGAAGACACGTCGCTCGAATCGCATTAGGCGTTACAAAACAATGCGGCGCATATATAAGAAAACAAAATGGTGAACCAAAATAGAGAATTTGGCGAACCGTTCGTTGCACCAGTAATTTGTATAATTTATTACATACATTAAAAATAATATTTATAAGTATTTACTAGTGAATAAACGGGACCAGGAATAAATAATCATTAATCTACCGTACACCAAAATAAACGCAATCTATGTAGTGTTTTATTGGGAGAAATTCTACAAGTAGTATTGCCGGCAATGCCAGCATTACCTCGAGCAACATTATATCTTATAGGCATACAAGCCATATGCGCCCCGCTCCTAGAGTATCAGCCATATTCATATTAGGTGGCCAAATACTTCACGAGATCTGGCATACGTCCGTCCTTGATGGAGTCGAATGCGTTCAAAGTCCATGAAGAGTATATAGATATAGTGGTGAGTTTGATTCATTCGATTGTTGTATGATGGTGCGGATCTTATTGATAGGACCCGTAGAGCGCCTACCTGGCCTAAAACCGGCTTGCTCATTTCTTAATCGTTGAGTGATTGATGGAGATATTTGTTTAAGAATGATAAGAATGATCATCGATAATACTTTTATTGTGTGTTGAAGAGGAATACGCCTCGCTAGTTTTGGCATATTCTTAGGTCGCCGTTGTTTGAGATTGTTATGATGAAACCTTCTTCTTATTTCTGCGGGATTGTCCATTTTATTCCATATGTCAACTAGTGTATTAGTGGTGCTAGAAAGCTGCTATATGTATATATATATATAAATATATATAAATATATATATATATATATATATATATATATATATATATATATATATATATATATATATATATATATATATATATATATATATATATATATATATGCGTCGCCTTTGAATATTTCAGCTGGTATATTGTCTGTGCCAGTGGCCTTGTTATTCTTGAAACATGGAAGCACTCACAGAATATCACATGACTCCAGGTGTTTGTGAACAAATATCTTAGAAGGGTCATAAAATGTTCTTGGCAAACACCAGGCAACGAAAAGTTCTATAACCTGGAAAATAACTATGCCAGCCGAAGAGAGAGATCTCGGTAAATCATCGGGAGAGCTGAAAGCAATATCCCCCAATAGAGTTAGATGGTTCAGCCTAGTGGCCGCCCTACGCTCCTAAACCGGAGATAAAGGGGAAAAAAAATGTTAGAAAGTATTAAGAATTTAATATGTATTGCGAATAATTCGCTAATATAATTCGACTACATGGTTGCTTTCTATAAATAGAAAGTAATCAAAGGTGTAATAAGCAAACCTCATATTTCAAATAAAGCACTATTATAGTGTTACCAAAATTTGTTTCTAAATTTATATTTTTAGAATCGATAATAAAAGATTATTTTAATAATAATAAATCTTACACTCTGTATCTATAATAATACACTTTGAGCTCTAATGGAATCTAAAATCCATTAAAGTAGAAAATTTATTTTTAGATTTATTAAATTCGTAAATGGAACGGTCCATTTTTTTGTTTTGCTTACACAATTTAAGGTGTTTAGGGAAACACAAATTAAATTTTATTAGTTTCTAAATTTAACATGAATTTTAGTTCGTTGTTCATTTTTCTATTTTTTTCAAAGTCTCATCTACCTTAAAATTGAGGAAATTCAAGTTTACATTTATGTATATAAAACTCCAATTCGTTTTCGAATACAAATACATTGCTAAAACCAAACTTCATTATCATTTATTTTTCGTACCCATATAGAATTTCTTATCATATTGTGCCTCTTAACATAAGATATAACCATATTTCTATATTTAATTGGTCTTACGCTTAATTCGGCAGATATACTGTTACATTAAGAAAATAATATGTAAGGAAAGACGTACTTAGTACTTACATACGAAATATAAATTAAATAAGAAGATTAGAGAGGTATAATTTGGGTTTGGGTTATTTTGAAATAATCTTTGGTACATACTATTTTGTTTTTACAAAACACCAGCCATATCTTAAAAATAAATTTAGGTCGCACAAAAGCAATTCATCTTCATTTAATCTTTAGTTCTCTCATATTTTATTTAAAGAAGCTTTTATACGTTGACCATAAAAAAACCTAATACGTCGTAATTAAAAAATGTAAGTCCTGAAATCTTTTATTAAATCGTATTTTAGTTAACCTTTGTTTAATTCTATCTAGTTAGCTTTATATTTAGTCTGTGCAACGTATAAAACTATGGCAGCATATCCAATCGTAAACATAGCTACGATTTACGTTTATTTTAACCTAATGGTGAATAATTGTAGGGCTCGGTTGTGTTCGCGTAAATTAAATCCTTTTCATCGATTCCATGTAAATGTGTTGCTTTACCACCACTGCGATATGTGTCACCGGCTAGGTCTGTTCGCTGAGGTCGTTTTTGGTCGTGGAGCATGTTCTCTCAAAAAAAAATTTACTTTTCACAGACCCGTGTGGAGTTGCTGGACCTCCTCTCTAGGTCGCGGATAAGGGAATGGACTCACCGGCTTGTCGGCTAGTAGGTGAAAAATAAAATACTACCCGCGGAACAAGACTAGCAAAAGCGTTTGTTCACCAGGAGGTGCGGCTTCAAACAGCGTCTGTTCCTCATGTTAGAGGCGGCTGAGTTTTTTTCTACCTGGTAGTAGGTATAAAATGCTAGGGGGAGGACACCCTGATTAAAAAACCACCATGATTCGCAAAGAGGAGGAAACTTTTACGGTGCAGGGAGTCGGAAACCCAGTACCGGCGGCGGTGTAGTGATGCAACGCTTGGTTACTGCATTATATACATCTACAAACGAAAAAGTACTTCAATAACGAGATCGCCTACAAAATCGTCCATCAATTTCAACAAATTCATTATCGAACACGGAGCCAGAAGTGGTAAATGACACGACGGATATACACCGTGGAAAGCGAAGCAGCGATACTAGTCCTATAGAGAGCACTAAACGTAATGAACATTTGACACAAGCTGGCATCGATCGATATAATAATGTAAAACGGAAAAGAGGTTGCCCAAAAAAATGAAAAACTACTGAAAAGTAAGAAACCAAATTTCGAGAAAGTACCGCTAAAACCCGATTTGAAATGTTCGCCGATAAGGACGTGGAAGAGAGCGAACCTGAAAATGCAAACATTCAAGAACAGGCAAATCGAAAATGCAAGCCACCTCCAATCTACTTGCGTGAAGCTGATGCACACAAAGTGGTGCAAGAACTTAAATCAAGCGTGCTAACGAATGGAAAACCATTTCACGTAACAAATTTACTTCATGGCAAAATACACGAAGTAAAAATTCAAACACATGAGGTCAATGACTATAGAGAAGTCATTAATTATTACGACGCTCACAATAGAAACTATTATACACACCATTTGAAGTTTTCAAAGGGTCTTTCAGTCGTTATTAAAGGTATCGATGTCCAAGTTCAGGCAACCGAAATCCAGGTCGCGTTTATTGAAGATGGGTTTAAAATACAGAATGTCTATAGGATCATGAACCGCTTGAAGGAACCACAACCAATAGTCAAAGTTGAGCTGGTTCCACCCGAAAGCACTTTCAAAAAAGGAGAAAGTCATCCAATCCGTCCAGACCAATTCAGTTTTTAAACTGCCAAGAATATGGTCACTCAAGAACTTATTTCAAGTTGATATCCGTATGCGCTGTATGCGGTGAACTACACCCAACCAATAGTTGCTCGAACCCAAAAAAATTCCTCAACAGTAAATAAATGCAACAACTGCGGCGGAAACCACACTGCAAACTACCGGAGATGCCCAGTCTACAGAAATATTATTCAAATGTCACATCCCAGGCTGCAGTATAAAACTACACTAGATGCGCTGAATAACATACCTTCGTATACGCAGAATAAAATACCTTCGGATGCGCCGAATGAATCTCGTTCGCCCAGCACATCAGCCTGGGGGTCAATTCTCGTTCTATGAAAAAACCTAATGAAAAAAAAGTTTTCATTTTGATTCCATCAAGTCTTTATCATTTATAACATTTCACACAACGACAATAAGCGATTCTCGATGTCCAAATGAAAAAGAATCGTGAGAAAAACGCTGAATAAGTTATTTCCATAGTAAGCTACACTGTAAACACATATTTTTTCGAGTTTCATGTATATTTCCGCTAGCTGATACAACAATTGGTTTAAATATTAGCTAAATAAATGATAAAGTAGATTTAGTTAATCAGTTTTTGTCATTGGCTGTCAAAATATAAAGTAAATTATAAAATTTACCAAATTATTTTTAAAACTTAACTAAATTAATTATTTGGAGGCTTTTCTTAAATAAACGGAATAGTTTTTAATAGATTTACTTATTAGTTAAGTTTAAAGTGAATCATATTATAGTTTCAATGCACATTTAATGGTAAAAATACAAATTTAGTTTTTATAGAATTTTATTTCCATATTTATGATGTTCTCACCGCCAAATTGGTCGGTGAGAAAGTTTTATTCATATGAAAAGATTTTGACGTCATTTTTCTCCTTCTCATGGAACATGAATCGGAAATGTGTATTTCTCACTGAAAAAACTTTTCATTGTACTTTTCATAGAACGAGAATTGACCCCCTGGAAACCAACATATGCATGCGTTCTCAGTGGTAAATACTCAAATTCTGAACTTACCCTGAATAACTGTTGATGCAGTTAATGACAGCAATGCAAAATATGCGACAAGCTATGCTGCAAAATCAAACCATTATCATCCAGAAACTAGAATGTCTCTGATAAATTATCTAAAGATATGCCACTGGAATGCAAACGGTATAAGCCAACACAAACCAGAATTACAACATTTTCTTGCAAAACAGAAATATTTAACCGATAAACATAATTTTAGAATAAATGGTTACGAAGTCTCTGAAACTAAACATCCCTTGGGCAAAAATCGAGGAGGAACTGCTATCATTATAAAAAATCGGATTTGCTATTATGTTCTGAATGAGTATAGCACTGAAGAAATTCAAGCAACCTCTGTATGTGTCGGCCTTGATAAAAAAAGTTTAGTCATCGCTTCACTATATTGTCCTCCACATAATAACATTTCAGCAGAAATCTATTAAACGATTTTTGCATCTCTGGGTCAACGCCAGACTTTAATGCCAGACGTACCTACCGGGGTTCAAGATTGACTACTGCAAGGGGACGTCAATTAACGAATGTTAGTCAGGAAAATCATTACGATGTTGCATCGTGTAGTGATCCAACTTATTGGCCTACTGATCGTAGAAATATTCCTGACATCCGTCATTTTGCAGTCACAGGTAAGAAATGATCGAGGCTCAACCACTTTCAGAATTATCTTCTGACTACTATCCGGTCTTACTACATTACTGGGCTGAACGAAAGCTATATCCTATAATCAACTTCCTATCGAACACCTTCACTAACTAGTTGAAATTCAAGATGTACACCAGTTCGCATATCGACTTTACATCTACACTAGAGACGGCAAACGATATAAATACTGCAATGAACAACTTTATTCAGTTATTGATGAACGTAGCTATTTCAGCCTCGTCTAAACAAAACAGCAAACATACAAGGCAAATAAAATTACTAACAGAGGAATGGCCCTTAAGGCGCATATGGCAAATTAATCGATCGCCTGATGCAAAATACAACTTAAACCAGGCCAAAAATAAACTGCAAAGCCTACTCCAAAAAAACAAAATGGAATATCTGCAAAACCTTAAGCATCTGTCTCCCCACTCTGACACAAACTATTCATTATGGAAGGCCACTAAATACCTTAAAAGGCCTCAGCAACCAAACCCGCCAATTCGTCTGCCCAACGGTGACTGGGCTAGAAGTGACGAGGCAAAAGCTAAAGCCTTCGCTGATCATCTTGAAGGTGTTTTCACTCCCAACCGTGGATTTTCGGTATAGTTCAAACAGATGTAGCAATCGTACCTGAGAGGAAATTCAAGATAAAGAGGCCACTAGTAAAGTTTATTATTGCTCACCAAACTCAATTAAAGAAAGCCCCTGGGTATGTTCAAATTACAGGCGAAATGCTTAAAAAATTGCTTGAGTTTGCCTTTGGTCGACTAGTGCAAATATTCAATTTAATGTATGAATTAGGATGCATCCCTGACTTCTGGAAACTGTCAAGTATAAATATGATCCCAAAACCTGGCAGGGATCCTACTAAGGTCTTGTCATATAGACCAATAAGCCTACTGCCAATCATGACGTCTACTTTCGCTGATGACACAGCAATCGTATGTACTCAAAATATGGCTAAAAAAATGAAAGATAAAGGTCAATGAAGAAAAATCGACTCACGTAACATTCACTTTAAATATGCATACGTGTCCGCCGGTCACAATGAACGGAATACAAATCCCTCAGGCAAACGAAGCAAAATACCTAGGCGTTCATCTAGACCAGCGATTAACCAGGGGGCCTATTACGAAATTTTTCGATTTCGAATTTTTACGATATCGAAAAAATTCGATACGCCGCGAATTTACCCTATTATGAAACTTGGTAAATCGAATTTGTAATTTTATTTATTTTTCTAATTATTATAACATTATAAATAATATTTAATTTATTTAAAATTAAATATATCATTTACAAACAATGTATTTGCCACAAAAACAGAAAATTCCTTAAATTTTACAAAATCCTCTAACTAAATGGCAGTCGAATTTTGCAATGTGCGTTCGAAAAAATCCGATGCGAATTTCCTTTATTGTTTCATAATAGGGCGGATTTTTTCGATATCGTAAAAATCCAAAATCGAAGAATTTCATAATAGGCCCCCTGGCGAAAACATATTGAAATGAAACGAGGCCATATCAAATTAAAATGCACTGGTTGATATGGGGAAATATTTAACCCTTGATCTAGAATATAAGCTTTTCCTGTATAACACAATGATTAAACCAATGTGGTCGTATGGCTGTCAATTATGGCAATCAACTTCAAATTCAAATATTGCCATTGTTCTGTCGGGCTATTTGGGAATTCGATTCGAATGATTTAAATAGGAAACGAATGAATCTAATTCAATTCAAATAGGAATCTAATTCATCGAAGGCTGGATCACATTCGAATCGGATTCCCAAATATCCCCCTTGGTTCAACAAAAATATACATAAGGACCTTACCATCCTAACTGACAAAGACGAATTACTAAAAATGCGAATTAACTATGCAGGGAAACTGTCATCTCATCCGAACACCGTCATCGGTGTGCATCAGTTCAATGCGAAAACTGCGGAGAGAATCATTTACATTCCCCTATTTACATCACGCATGCTCCGTGATCGAATAGTCTGCGCTATCGACCGACAATGTTCTCATGCCCTACAATGAGAAGCTGCCATTACTGCAGGTTTGTGATGCGTCTCCATATGGCACCGGTGTGGTCATTTCACACAAGGTGGGTTATAATGAACGTTAGATTTTGTTTTTATCTAGAACTCTAGCTGCCACCGAACGTCGGTATGCTCAGATTGATAGAGAGGCTCTGTTAATTATCGCCGGCGTCAAGAAGTTCCATGACTTCGCCATCCATGTGCTATCGTCGAACTATCCTCTATGCGCTGCATACAGCAGCCCACCCGGGTGTAGTGCGCATGAAATCCATGGCGGGAAGTTACGTGTGGTGGCCGAATATCGACAACGATATCGAAAAGGTTGTCCGCTCCTGTACGCCATGTCAAGAATCTCAGCAAGAGAACTCCCAAGCGCCTATACACTTTTGGGAGGAAGCGAAAACGCCATAGTAAAATATTTTTCATCTTGGTGGACTCTTACTCCAAATGGCTAGAAGTGCAACTTGTATCGTCTACGTCATCAGCGTGTGCTATTCAATCGCTCCGTGCCATTTTTGCAACGCACGTTATTCCAGAAGTAATCGTAAGCGATAATGGCACCGCCTTTACATCAACCGACTTCGATAAATTCTGCAAGGGGAAATAGCATTCAACATACGTTTGTCCCTCCTTTCCACCCCTCGTCGAATGGACAAGCAGAACGGGTGGTACGTTCAACCTTCCAATATCGAAGCAGTGCTTGTAATTTCTGTTGACTCATCGGTTATCTACAGCAGGTCTGCCGATCTTATCCTGCTAACCGTGCCGGAAAACCAACAAAGTTTAAGAAAAGATATTACAAACAAAGTACAAACTCTGTCAAGCAGGTATCCTTGTCCAGCGAAGTGAAAACGGACACAACAGCCGTTATCAACAAGGTGCCTTGACATTTCGAACTCGATTCGGGCTCTCGATATACCATTATTTCGGAGCCAGCCCTTAGTTTAATCTGGAAATCATCACCGATTCTTCAGCCATCTGGGCTTAAGTTGAGAGATTTTCAACAGAATCCGATCCAAATTCTCGGTCGCACTGAGGTCGACGTCGAATACAATGGCAGATTCCTTAACCGCCGATTCATTGTTTGTCACTACGGGAAACAAAACCAACATCTTGTGTCTTGATTGGTTCGGACCATTGGGAATCTCCATCCATGGAGTGCATTTAATTCGACCAACGAAAATTTTGAACATATTGGAGAAATACCAACACCTATTCTCAGCTGAGTTAGGCGAATTTTGTGGTCCACCGGTTTCAATAAAATTGGATCCGACAGTTGGACCAATTCAACTACCACCTCGCCGAGTCCCTCTCGCTCTTCGTAAACCCATAGAAGAGGAGCTGCAGGAGATTTTAAACCAGAGAATTTTGCAGTCAGTGGTGTACACTGAGTGGGCGACACATATCGTTCCTGTAATCAAATCTGATGGAACAGTACGGATTTACGGAGATTATAAATCTACCGTAAATAAAGCAGCTATCCATTTGTTGTCGACGATGCCAAGAGGGTCAATATTTGCCAAGTTGGATTTGGCGCAAGCTTAGCAGCAACTCACAGTTGACGATGACACCGCCATGGTACAAACCATTGCAAATCACAAGGGGACTTTCAAAGAGAGTCTCCAGTTCGGAATCTCCAAGGCACCAGGTATTTTCCAAAATTTTATTGAAAATTTACTTCGTGTAATTTCAGGGTCATTCCATATTTGGACGATGTTATTGTCGTCGCTGCTTCTGATGACGAACTTCATGAAAAATTGACAGATTTTTCAACGACTTGATGAATCGGGGATTCGTCTTCGGAAAGATAAATGCGTTATTAAATGTGAAGCTGTCGATTTCCTCGGTTACCGAATCGACGTCAATGGTCTTCGCCCCACCGAAGCCAAAGTTGAAGCCATCCGAAATTCACCGCCACCGAAGCAGAAGAAATTCACCGCTACCGAAGCCCAACTCCAGGATTTTCTTGGGGTGTTCAATTTTTACGACGCATTCGTTAAAGGGAAAGCTACTGTCGCAGAGCCGCTGCATCAACTTCTGTGCGACAGCACCAAATGTTCTTGGTCCACTGCCCACCAGAGAAGTTTTGATGAGTCTGAAGTCTGGGACCGAAACTACGCTGCAGGTCCAAGATGGATTCCGGCAACTGTCACAAAGACAACTGGACCAGCCTCATACCAGGTTGAAACCGGAAATGGCAACATTATCATCTGGTAATATTTCATCTGCAAGTGTAGGAATGTAATGTATTAAGCCACTGTACATTGTAACTTTAATTAAATGTACTGTTCAATACACAACTTACATATTATAATTACTGTTATGTATTGCATTTTGGTTGTAATTTTTAGAAATAAATTCAACTCTGTTTACGGTGTTGATCAGTTTACTATCAAACATAATACCAAAACATAATTTATTTAATTCTTAAATTTTGTGTTTTGCTTTTTTCACTCACAAACTTTTCTTTCCAAACTCCCTTTTTTTCGTTTTTCCAAAAATCTAACATTACTCCGATTAAAATTTTCCAATCTGAACTACTTAATTTTGGATCAGAATTTTACCAGAAACTACTGTTGATCTGTTCTGCGGTCTCAAGCATGATTTCCACGATGGCGAGGCGACAAAATTAGTCAAACTAAAAAGAGAAAGCAAAAATTAACCAATAGTACGATAGAGAGAAAATACAATTTTGACAGAAAAATTGGGACGTCCAGTTTTAAAAATTTTAATTCAGCACTCCGAAATAGGACGTCTAATCCGAAAAAAATATTAGATGGATCATCTTTTTTCGGATTAGTCGCTGATATTGCCATTAGTTCCTCAACAGTATCCATTTTTAACAAAATTTAATTTTAATAATCGAAACGTCAAAAATAAATAAATAAAAATTCGGAGTTACGACTTGTAGCTGTTTCACTCACTCTTATCTTATTTTTTTTAATTCCTTTCTCTTTTTAATTTGACTAATTTTTTCGCCTCGCTATCGTGGAAACCATGCTAAAGTAACATACAATTATTGTTATAAATGTCACGATTCAAAACAGAGACATGCCCCACATTCAATATTCTATAGATGGAACGATTCAAAGATGTCTTCCTAAGAAATCACGCCACGTGTCAACGAGACGATTAGTGTGAATATGCAATACACATCAGTGAAAAAGGAAGGAAATCGACCGGATTATTGTACAACAAATTCCAACTCTGATTTTCCCGGAGAAAAGCAAACTGAAATCCTTTTTCTATTGCATCAAAAAAAAAAAAAAATTCAAAAGCAAACCATGCGATCACATGATTAAAAATGTTTTCGAACGAAAACTTGTAAATATGTATAACCTTGAACTGAGAATTTTTAATTTTTATTTGAAAAATTGTTTACCCCATTTTCCACTTGAAAACAAAAATAAATTTCCACCATATACATACATAAATGATTCATTTTGGAAAAAACAAAAATCACATATATTTATCACACTACAAAAT
Source organism: Tipula vernalis (assembly GCA_958295665.1). NCBI lineage: Eukaryota > Metazoa > Arthropoda > Insecta > Diptera > Tipulidae > Tipula > Tipula vernalis. The sequence goes on along the minus strand of OY282560.1, from coordinate 300,343,179 downwards.
TTTCCAATAAAATAAAGCAAAGAAAAAAAAAACCAATTCACTCGAAATGTTGGATGAAAAATATGGAAAACACAGTGCCGGTCAAATCTTTCTCTTTTTTATAAAAGATTCTCTTCAAGAATTTGGTTTCCCCGTAGGTCGAAACGTTTTTTTATTTGCAAATTCAGTACGAACGAATAAATTGAGTTCATCAACTTGATTGAAACGGGGAAAATGAACTGCGATAAATATGTGTTGAAAAACTTAAATTCATCCGAGTCGTGAACGTTTCGTTGTAAAGGGGAAAAAGAGTCAAATATTGTGAGAGTTGACCGAAATAAAAATTTATCCATGTGGTATGTGGTGGAAATATCTGATGAGAACTACACTCGGCGGTAATATTATGATAAATTTTACAAAATCGATTGCAAAAGTGCTTAACCGTGTATCTACCGTGTACATAGATACGCTACAAGGAACTAACCAAATTGAATAATTGTTCATTCAAAAACGTTCTGCTTGCACAAATTAAAGTAAAAAATAAAGGAAACCCTTGTTTTCTTACCGATAAACCAATAAAATGATTTTGGGAAATTTTGTAGATAGTAATGCACTTTTGCCATCGATATACAAATTTAATGATATGTAACATTTAAATGAATGAACACAATACGTCATATCGCTACACAAAATGGATTCAGTATTACTTTAATCAACCGACTTAATGTTAAAATAGTAAACAAAATACAATTACGTAACTTAACTTCTTTCTACACAGATAGCGATCACAACAACAAAAACTATATCCCAGTTGAATACAACTCTAACACCAGCTACGTAATGCAGAAAAATTTTTTTCAATACATTTAACTACACCCTCGCATACACAACTAAACACAAGATACAACAGAAACTACAATCACATAACAACAACAAATATGATTGTGGCATTTACAAATTAATATGCAACGACTGTCCTAAGTTTTACATTGGGCAAACTGGCCGATCGTTTGCAACGCGTTTTTCCGAGCACACACACGAAATAAGGAATACACACACTGGAACTTTTCAAACCAAGAATATCAGATCCAATTTCTCTCTCCATATTATTAATGAAAAACACACATACACTGACATAAACAACAATTTGAAAATTTTACACAAACTACCTAAAGGCAATAATATGAACCGTTTAGAAGAGTTGGAAATTTACAGACATCGCAACAATCCACTACTACTCAACGACAAAATCAATTCCAAAACAAACAAAATTTATGATTTAATACTAAACAATGGATACAATGGATAGAATGGCCGCACTACGTCATGTACTTAACAATAAATAATCATATAATTTTATTATTTTTTATTTTTTTCCTATTTTATATATTTTTTTGACATTGAATTTAGTGTAGTAATGGGATCTGATGAAGGAAGAAATTTCCGAAACTAGTCTCCATAGTAAATAAATTTTTTAAAATTATTAAAATTATCACTATAAGATATTTTACTACCAATTTGTGTTTTTTTTAGAATCGTATAAATTAGAAAATTTTATTTTGCTTGTTTTTTTGTGCTTGTAATTAAAAAATTTTTTTTAACCATATATTGTTATATAAAAAACATTAATAAATTGTAAAATTTTTAAAAAACCACCGTTTTTTAAACTATAATATACAGTGATAAAAGCCACGGCACCTGATAAAAATGGATAAATGCCATCTTTATAATATAAATAAATGAAGCTGTTGTGCAACGGGAATTTATTCCAATAAAGTTTTGGTATAATGCTCCATTCAGTTTTTCGAAATTAAGAGCATTAATTGAAAAGGTCTGTCAAGACCCAAAGACATTTTTTAGAAAATGAGATTATCAATCAGAGGCGTAACTGGGTAACCACAGAACCCGCAGCCAAAAAATCAAGACTAAATAGAGGGTAGTTCAGATTATGCTTAATTTAGACCAAATTTAGGAAAATTTTAAGAAAAGGCGGTGTTCTATAGAGAGAAGAAATTGTTCCTGTCGCTATTAGGTGTTCCCTTAAGATAGGCCCAATTTCTTTTGTGTTGCTGAAGGTGAATGACTGAGTAATGAATGACTCCAAAGACAGATATAGAAGGAAAGGTTTTTCTCGTTAGAAGCGTCTTTGTCTTTAGAAAAGGAATCAATGGTCATTTGAGCCAAACCAGTCAGTTTCTCTAATTAATTAGCTTTCGTTCGACTTATGGTTTCTCATTTACCGGACCTTTTTGATTAGCGTTAACCGGTAGAGATTCTCCTGATTTTGGGAAATTCTCTTAGTTTCCCGATTTTATATCCCCTTGTCTCGCATTTGATCTTTTGATTATTTTTTAAAAGTTCTCGATATTATTGCAGTTGATTTTCGAGATTATTCGAGTACGTTTAAGATTGTCAAATCTATTTGATTGTTCGATGTTACTAGAGAATTTTAGAGCATATTTAGGTACTAATGGGTGGTTCATCTAACTTTTGCATGCATTTTAATTTGGCTCTAAATTCAAAGACAAACGAATATTTTTCAAAGCGGTTTGTTTTATTAGAAAGAGTATTGTCGTCGCAATTATTGTTTGAACGCAAAATACACAAAGTAAAAAAATAACACAAAAATCAAACTTTAATTGTAATTATTATGTATATAAATTTTATTATTATAGATTAATAAAAAGAATATGTATTTAAATTAGGTAAACAATTTATTAATTAATTTTATACTGTCGCAAATTTGTTGATGTGTTGTGGACGACAGCTAATCTCAAAGTGACTTAAAAAATGTTTGTAAAGCTTCCCATGTCAAGTTTTTCTGTAGTTGCCTAAATGACTTCAAAAGATAAATATGCAATGAGATCGTCGATATGCATCTATCGATAAGTAATAGCGACAGGTGCACAATATGCAATGTTTGCGTTAAATATAATTGAACTCACTCATCATATGGACAAATACGTGTGACAGGTAAAGATTGAGTTGGATTTATTTTTTTTTTGGCCACAAATTAAATTCAATATATTTTATTTAGTTTAGGCGTCAACAAGTATTTCATTCAATTGACTTCCACGGCTGGCTTTACAGTACCCCATTCTGTCAACCAAATTTTTCAAAACATTTTCGATTGTATTGGCCTTATATCATCAATGGCAACTTCGATTTGATCTTTCAAGTCTTGGATAGTCTCTGGATGGTTAGCGTAACATTTATTTTTAGCAGTTCCCTACAAACAAAAGTCCAACGGAGTCAAATCGCAGCCGCGGCGTGTAGGCATTTCATTCTACTGAATTTTGCACGTAAATTTCTTACAGTTTGGGTGACTCACCACTTTGAAAGTAAGTTTTCAATATTTCCCAATTTTGTGCAAACGTAAAGCGACCCATTTCGTAAATATCAAACATTAAACTAATTTTCTGTCATAACGCGAATGGTAAGTGTTGCCACACTCGAAATAACCGCTAGTTGAAATTGCAAACGCTAGATAGACCACCCGTTATTTGAGCGTTTCAATTTCCAATCTTATTCGAATTTTCCATATGGTTTTGTTGAGCTTGGGCTTAACTTGCTTAGTATTTTGCTCGCTAGTATTTGTAACATTAGCCGTCTTTCAATGGGCAAAATTTGCTACTTGCGGTCGAATTCTCCGGTAAATCAGTTACTACTGTAAATGGATTGTAGATCTTTATTGTTCGTTTTTTGTCAAATTACGCATTTTTCCTATTTTATGCTCGTCCAATTCTTATAACAATAAAGAATAAAGGATCTAAACGTGAAACATTTACCATTTTTTTATTTTCTTTATCCTCCATAGAAAAAAGATATAGAGGCATTTACCGAATTTAGCGGATTTACTGGAGAATTCGACCGCAGCCTTGGAAGTATGGATCGTGAAATTGAGTGACACAAGTAAAACATAGCCATCTGTTTAGTTGTTTTTTTGTCATTTGTAGTTGCATATAGGCGATAAAAAAAATTAGATTGAAAATATCATTGATATTTACCGCATTGGTATTTAAATCTATTTTTATAAAAATATGACATCAATAACAAAATAATATTACAAAAAATAGGAAAAACTGTTGGAAAATATCGAAAAAGTTCTAAAAGCCATCTATTGGAATTTTCGCAACTAAAATCCGCCTAGCGCAAATTTTATGCGTAACTACTTCTGTTTTCTATATCATCGTATGAGAATGAGTAGTTGTGAGTAGCTACAAGTGCTTGCGAGTACCTTGCTACCGTATGATTCCAAGCTGATGAAGCAAATAATGGGATACCTACTTAAAGATAAAGTAGTTGGTCTTCTAGACTTTTGCGGGCCATTCATACTACATTCAGTGAGACGAAGAGGTTCGATTTACGATTCTTCCAACAGCGGCAACCAATCAAGGCGAATGTCAGTAAAAACCTGTTGTTTGGCAAAGGTCAGTGATACAAACAATTCAATCAATTGACTTTCATTTAAGTTTGGTTACGAGTTATGTTTCATATAATTATTATTTTAAATTTTTGGTAAATTTTAGTGGCACAGCACTATTAATTAAATTTAAATTCCTCCTTAAATCAAGAATCCTAAAATTGTATCCATACAAATCAAGATAGATTAGGTATCTCATCCCGCAAGGAATAAATAAAGAAAACTTTAATACATAGAAATGGCCATGTCCCGATTTGTGTTTAGTATTAGATAAAACCAAAATTAAATTAGCACATTTTGTTTTTATTTTGCATTAAATTGAATCTACTTAATAAGCATGATGTCCAAATCTCTTTACATAACATCATATTTTACTGGGTACCATAAATTATTTTTATTTGCTGCTTCCAACAAAATATTATACTTGAATATGATTTGGTACGTGACATTAAGTTTTGTTATAATAAACCATTTTTATTCCAGACAATTTACATTGGTGTAGCCGCTTAATTTATTTAGGAGTTTATTTAATGTTATTACAAGGTAGACACACATGTCCGACGAATTTATTCTGAACAAAGTTTACACCAGATTATATGCGGTACATGTAATTTTAAAATATACTATATACATACTTATGTATATTGAGTAACTGCAAATCAGTTACGATATTCTGTTCCACATAATAAAAGGAAAATATTTTGTCAAAATCTAACAACATAATGCGCATAACTACATACTTACAATAATAAAGTAGTACCTCTCTACCTACTTGGTTAGACATTATTGTTAGTAGGATATATGTTCATGCTCGTATACTCAAAAATGTACATAAATATTTATTCTTACGACTGTAAATACAGATATGTTTTTATTTCGTGTTGTATTATGTTCTGAGAAATGAAAATAATCAGAACATAAAGATGGTTCTTATAGGAATATTATGTAATGTGATATTGAATCGATAAGCTTATTTATTTGGTTTTTATGTATTGTTATGAAAATCTGATATATTACGATTTAGCATTAAAATATTCCGGGCGATCCAATTGGCGTTAAAACAAATTAACACTTCCACCATATTTTGAGCTTTCTTATAGTCTAGGACCAAGGAATCGGGTTATAAACTAAGTGAATGCGAGAATTACCTATACTAGGAAAATATCTAAAGCTAAAATTATTAGGTTTATTGGAGAGTAACAGTTCAAAGAGAAAACAAAAACGAGCGTCATACGATTAAATACCAATAGACACCTGATTGAAAAAACCAGCAGAGTTATTAGTAAAAGAAATGATATGGTCTGGTCAATAAGGGAATAAGAGGTACAATTAGCAATTTTGAAATTGAAGAAGATATGATAACTAATCTAGCCTTAATGTGATCATCTACAAACATTTATAAACCTCTACAATTAAGCGGTTTGCTTAAGTATATTAAAACCTTTGATGGCCAAAGCTGAACTTGGTATATTTGGGTTTAAAAAGGTCTCATAGAGACAAAGTATATCGACTGAAGCACTATTAAAAATTTGAGGAATCTCGTCATTATTTGGGACCAGAACTTGTACATTTAAGCTAGCTAAATTTCATAATGAGCATAAAAGATATCAGTGGCCATAAAGAAGATCTTAATTACAGGTTTCCCCTAGCTCGTCGAAGAGGTATTTATTGATCGTGGATACATTTTTTACTTCATGGTACTCTACTGCTTATATGATGACAGACATTTATGATTAAAACCAAATTTCACTGCAGATCTCTTCTATCGCTCATAGTCACACAACGCGAATTTAATGCGTGGTATTCTTTTTCTCAATTAGTGTAATATATATATATATATATATATATATATATATATATATATATATATATATATATATATATATATATATATATATATATATATATATATATATGTATATATATATATATATATATATATATATTATATATATATATATATATATATATATATATATATATATATATATGAACCAAAATTTTTAAACATCTCAAAGGATATCAAAAATGGATCCCCCCTCCACATACGATTTGTTTCTCAGAATGAACCAAGAAATCACCCCTTGACGGATCAGCATCCCAAACCCGGACACCCGTATATATATATATATATATATATATATATATATATATATATATATATATGTATATATATATATATATATATATATATATATATATATATATATATATATACATATATATATACATATATATATATATATATATATATATATATATATATATATATATATATATATATATATATATATATATATATATATATATATATATATATACGGGTGTCCGGGTTTGGGATGCTGATCCGTCAAGGGGTGATTCCTTGGTTCATTCTGAGAAACAAATCGTATGTGGAGGGGGGATCCATTTTTGATATCCTTTGAGATGTTTAAAAAATTTGGTTCAGAAAAAAAGTACACCCAAATATTAAACTGTAACTTCCAAAATATTTATCGGAGAGCAACCAACTTAGTCTTATTTGGTTGTTAATCGTATAGGCTATTATTAAGCGTTAAGTGGTTATCTTGTATCTGCATCCGTTTGAGAGCTATGGTGATTTAAAGTAAAAAAAAAATATTTGTTTTTTATAAAATCGAAATTTTTCTCAAAAAAAACCGTTATAATTTTTTCTTTTGTTTATTTAATTTTAATTTGTCATGATCTCCTCTACAATCCCCCAATACATTACTTGTACCCACGTGCCATAGTTTTCTTCGTATTCCGTTTATTCTCAATATAATTAAGAGATGTTATAGTGTTAATATTTTACCAATTTTATTTTGATCTGTAAAACAGTAGGCGATGATTATCAACTCATTTGTTTAAATGTTGAAAAAATAAAAACTAAATATTTTCAGATTCAGTCATTAGTTTCGAGATAATATCTAGTGTTGTATCAGTGTTGTGAATCAAAATTTTAATTAATTTAATAAAATTAATATTATAATGGCACAGTTCTCAGGTGAGGAGTACATTGATATCCATTTTGTTTACGGATTTTGCGATGGTAATGCAGCACGAGCTCGCAATGAATATCAACTCAGATTTCCAACACGTCGCATTCCTGACGCAAGAGTATTTATAAATATTCATAGGAGACTGCCAAATATCGTAACAAGATCGAATACCCGGGCGGAGCCCCATTCAGTCTCACCAAACCATTTGGATGTCGACGAAGGTATAATCCATAATGTAACAGCAAATCCTTCTATTAGCATAAGGAGGCTCGCTTTACAATTAAACGTCTCTCGCTATCGAATTCATCAAGTATTGCACAAGGAGAATCTTCATCCATACCATACAACACCCGTTCAACAACTATTACCGATAGACCGCACTACAAGATTGGAGTTTTGTAATTTGTTGATGGAAAGGAATTTGGACAATGCAAGTTTTGTGAAACGTATCCTATGGACGGATGAATCTCAATTCACAAGAGATGGCATAACAAACTTTCACAATCTACTCACGTGGGCTGCTGAAAATCCTCATTCGAACTAACAAATATCATTTCAGCACCGATTCAGTGTAAACGTATGGGCTGGTGTAATTGGCGATAAATTAATTGGACCATTCATATTACCACCTAGATTAAATGGTGAACGTTATTTACAATTTTTACAAAACGATTTGCCACTCCTTTTTGATGATGTTCCCATTTTAAGTAGATTCTCGCATACATACCAACATGATGGTGCACCTTGTCACCATAATAATGTTAGGAAATTTTTTATCGAAAATTATCCAAATAATTGGATTGGAAGAAATGGTCCAATTCATTGGCCTGCAAGATCCTCCGATCTTGCGGTATTGGATTTTTATGTATGGCGAACGATGAAGGCGCTTGTATTTTCCAAAGAAATTGAAATAAAAGAAGAACTTATACAACGAATACACACAGCAGCACAACAGATAAGGGAAGAATTACCAAGAATTGAAATAACCAAAGGCATACTTAAACGAATATTAGCATGTATTCAATCACATGGAGGACATTTTGAGTACCTTTTATAACTCCTCGACCCAAACTTTGTATTGAGGGATTGTAGAGGAGATCATGACAAATTAAAATTAAATAAACAAAAGAAAAAATTATAACGGTTTTTTTTTGAGAAAAACTCGATTTTATAAAAAACAAATATTTTTTTTTACTTTAAATCACCATAGCTCTCAAACGGATGCAGATAATAATAACCTATACGATTACCAACCAAATAAGACTAAATTGGTTGCTCTCCGATAAATATTTTGGAAGTTACAGTTTAATATTTGGGTGTACTTTTTTTCTGAACCACATTTTTTAAACACCCTGTATCTCAAAGGATATCAAAAATGGATCCCCCCTCCACATACGATTTGTTTCTCAGAATGAACCAAGGAATCACCCTATGACGGAGCAGCATCCCAAACCCGGACACCCTGTATATATATATATATATATATATATATATATATATATATATCTCTATATATATATATATATCTATATATATCTATATATCTATATATATATATATATATATATATATATATATATATATATATATATACATATATATATATATATATATATATATATATATATATATATATATATATATATATATATATATATGCACAGGGTGTTTGGTGTATCATTTGGCAAATTGAATTGGCAGAAAGGAGGGATCATTTGCTATCTCCTAAGTCCCAATAACGATCACTTTTAGTGTTTTTCTTGCAGTAGTTTTAAGTTTTTTCCTTTCTTCAAACATTTTAAGAGGTTATAAAAAGCAAAGTAGATGTTATTTGTGACGAGTTTTGAATTTGATAGAACCATACAACAGTAAACGTAAGAGTTAATATTACTTTTGAAAGCTATACCAATAATTGAAAAACAAAAATTTACTTTGAATGCGGAATATTGCGATTTTTCAAGATAAAAACTAAAAAGTTAAAATAAAAAAAATTCGTAAGGCCAAAAATGAGTTATTGGGGCTTAAGAGATAGTAAATGATCCCTTCTTTCAGTCAATTCAATTTGGCGAACGATGTACCAAACACCCGAAATATATATATATATATATATATATATATATATATATATATATATATATATATATATATATATATATATATATATATATATATATCAGTGGCGTAGTCTGGATTTTAGAGATAGGGAAGCACTTGACATTCTGCAATACCTTAACGCGTGAAGACCGGATTGAAAACTCTTTTGCGTAGTTTCATTCATACTTTTTATTAACTTTTATAATATTATTCAAACATAACTTTCAGTAAAAAATGAGAAAATGAAAATTAAAAAAAAAACAGAAAATTACATTATGTTTTATATTCTAATTCTAAGCGTCGTTCAGAAGCTGCAAAGTCATCTATAACCTCATCGTAAAAGCGGTTGGAATCCGTTAGTTTTTTTATTATGTCTTTCTCAATAGAAATCGTTGCTAAACCACTTAGACGGTTAGCACCGGTACTATTCCTTAAATAAGTTTTAATTCGTTTTAGAGCTGAAAAGCTCCGTTCGGCCGATGTACTTGTTGGAGCTATGGTGTAAATCAGCTTACATAAATTTGAAAATCCCACAAATGTGTTTTCTAAATCTTTATCGATTAAAAATTGTAAAATTTCTCTTAAATTGGAACAATTTTGTATGTCGGAATCACGATACATTACCGTTAGCTCAGACTTTAATGTTGGAAAATCGAATAATTCGGAGTACGTGTCTTTTAAATTTTCAAAATATTCCTTCGGAAATCCCTTTGCAAATTTTTTGAAGCGATCGCACTGCATCAAACCAAAAAATTTAAATTTATGTAAACCTTCAAATCGTGCTTTAATTTCTGATATAACATTGATGAATATTTCGCAATAAAAACTTTTATATTGATCTTCTATACTTAAATTGTTACCGCGCCGGCCGGTTATGTTATCTATTTCAATATTTTCTAAAATAAATTTCCAAAATTCAGTAAATTGGTTTTTACATGTTTCTAAATGCTCAACAAAACTATTTGTGTTTGAAATGCAGTATGTAATATCATGGGATTTAGTTTGATATTTATTATACAGAATATCAGTTTCCGGAAAAATTTTATTAAATAAATTGAGTAAAATTAAAAATTTCCCATTGGAAAATAAGGATAAAAATCCACGAGCAGAATTTTTTGTATTTCCGTCCCACATATTATATTCGTCATTTAAAATTAACGAAAATAACTCAATTAATTGGTTTTTATGTTCTAAAATAACGGAAAGAAGTGTCCCGTTATACTTCCATCTGGTAGGTGCGACTTAAACGACTTAAACTAAAAACTAACGATCGCCGATAAGTCTCCGAAGAAAGATTGGCAGGCTTTAATTTTTTTACATGAATGTGTGAGAATAATATTCAATTTATGCGCAAAACAATAAATAAAAATAGTGTTCGGAATTGATTGTCTCACTTTTGCTTGTAAACCATTGATTTCACTTGCCATTACAGGTGCCCCGTCATAGCTTTGGCTGATTATTTTTGAATTTAATTTGTTCATTTTTATAAAATTTAAAACATATTCAGCTAAATCGGAAGTTGTTCGGGCATCAGAAATGTCAACAAATGAAATGAATCGCTCAAAAATATTGCCATTTTTATCGATAAACCTTAAAACCGTACAAAGTTGTGTCGCATGTGTACCAACTCCTACACATATATTTTTCATAAATATATTCCTACGTTCTTGGAAAATCTGAAAATAATTAACAAAACTATTCTGTAGATGAGTTGTTGTTTGATATGAATATTATACCACATAAAAGAAAAAATTTGTTTAAATAATTATTTAAGATATTAATATTTCAATCTTATACAAATTTAATATTTATTTATGCTTTTGTTTTACGTTTCCAATTAAAACCATTTTTTTCATACGATATAATTTCATAAAACCCAATCAACCATGTTATGAATATCAATAAAAATTTATTTAGAAAATTACGGGTCATGTAATTACAAGTAGGTGTTATAATCTTGCAATAAAGACATTATATGTAGATACCGTCTAGTGTTGAGCACTGCCTACTTACTAATTTAAAAGACAAACTTGAATTCAAATAGAAATCGAAACTTTTTTCGTCGGAAAAATAACACAAAACATGAAAAGAAAACTTTTTCAGATAATACCATAAGATATATGGATTGTCTTTCTTTTTCGATCAATATCAAAAATATGGAGCAATACCCAATTTTACTTTTATTGAATTCGATCACATATGTGTGTATTAGAAATGTAAATTTATTCTATTATTTCCTCCTTTACCTTTCTGCGAAAAGGATTTTTTCTTGCCGACCTAATTTTGGATCAAAACGTGACTTTCCGATATTTCTTTGGGTGGATTAACCCAGCAACAAACATCTATGCGTCAACTTATACATTTGTAATATCATATATGTGTAAAGTGTAGTCAACAATTGCGAAATGCCCTTTATAATTTTAAGCTATTCACCATCTATCAACAAAATACACATACAATTTTTTTTTAACTGACGACGGTTGTCATAGGCTATTTTTAAAAGTGATCGAACTACGAGAATAAGGGCCTCTCATTGAAATTGATTTTTTTAAAATCAGAAACAAATGTTATAGTGTTTGATCGTTTGGTAGCTAAAGGGTAGGGAAAATTCTTTATATGTGGGCAAGTCTTGAGTTCGAGCCTTAGCAATACGATGCTATATTTTTTTTACTTTTTAGGTACACAAGTAGGCTAGCTATTTTTGTCAATTCAATTTAACTTTCAACGTTGCACCACACCATTCAAAAATGGTAGTTAATGAATAATTTTCAAATTTTTACTTTTAGTTTATATCTATTTATCCTTGACCGATTTGAACCACACTTTACACAAATATTGTTTAATTAGTTACTGACTTATCCCATAAAACTTCACCGAATGAGCTGATTGTTAGATGTTTAGTGCAAAATCAAAACCGACACGTGTATCAATATTTATAACGATGGTGATGGTGATGGCGATGGTGATGGTGATGGTGATAGAGATGGTGTTGGTGATGGTGATGGTGATGGTGATGGTGATGGTGATGGTGATGGTGATGGTGATGGTGATGGTGATGGTGATGGTGATGGTGATGGTGATGGTGATGGTGATGGTGATGGTGATGGTGATGGTGATGGTGATGGTGATGGTGATGGTGATGGTGATGGTGATGGTGATGGTGATGGTGATGGTGATGGTGATGGTGATGGTGATGGTGATGGTGATGGTGATGGTGATGGTGATGGTGATGGTGATGGTGATGGTGATGGTGATGGTGATGGTGATGGTGATGGTGATGGTGATGGTGATGGTGATGGTGATGGTGATGGTGATGGTGATGGTGATGGTGATGGTGATGGTGATGGTGATGGTGATGGTGATGGTGATGGTGATGGTGATGGTGATGGTGATGGTGATGGTGATGGTGATGGTGATGGTGATGGTGATGGTGATGGTGATGGTGATGGTGATGGTGATGGTGATGGTGATGGTGATGGTGATGGTAGGGAGTCACACGTTTACACGAGGAAGCGTTAGATGTGGTTGTTTCTCTTCACTCCTTGTCCTGAGAGGGGCCCTTTTCGAAATTTAACTCCTTTAATCTCCTACCTTCAGCGTAACCTGGTATTAATTACACAGAGCTTCTATTCAAATTTTCTGTCCGGCTACTTCATGAGGGGAAGGGGCGTTCATTGTGCTCGCAGTGGTGCCTGCTATTTGCACCTAGGTGATGTTGATTGGGCGCTCCATCGTCTAGACGGTCAATGGTACATCCCATAACCTCCCTCGTTTCATTTTATGTTTCTTTAATCTTAGGAGCTCCCACTGGTTTTTAGGACCTTCTATTATTATATATGTTTAATATTGCCCCGCGTCTCATGGCGGAGCTGGTGAGAGCAACGGGGGAGGATACCCTTTAATTAATTATAATTTTCCACTCAGGTCGAAGCATATTGTGGCGAGGATGTTCCTTGCCTCTGTTAATGGCATCGGTCCACAGATGTGACCTAGCCATCTAGTAGTCACGCTGATCCGATAAATAAGAGGCCTCTTTTACAGAATAAGTTGAAATTATGCGGGGTGCTGTGTCTCAACCCTGAACGGTAAGACCCTGTATATTATTTCCGGTTCTATCCTGTAACCATGTTGTGGTGCAATCGTTTCTCTTGTCTTTTTGTGTTTGTCATCAATGCGGTCAAAGTAACACGATTCTACATACGGAGACCCGAAAGCTTTTAATTAGGTTAATCATAATTAATTAATCTTTGAAATTATAGATGTCGTTTTTTGCAAATTATTTTGTAATGTAACCCTTAAATATCTAGGAACGGTTTACTTATCGACAATATTTTGAAACATGTTGGTGCAGAAAATCATTGTCAAATTAGCAACAGTGAAAAAAGACACGAGATATTTAGAAAAATTGATTGAAATTTAGCATTTGAAAAAGTTTCCGGTTTATTGCCAAATAGTGAATTTTTATACCAATAACTAAAGTGATTTCAATAAATAAATCGTTTAAAGGTATATTTTAAATTTAATGTAGTTGCGTTTTATCTGTGTCGTAGCGATATTTCTCAAATTTATGAGCCAAGTCCTACATCTTCCTCTCACCCGATCCCTTGATACTAAACTGCCTTAAAAAAATCATTTTTATTAAAATAGTTGTCTGATTTCTTAGATTTGAAAAAATATGCCCCCTAATAAAGACAATGTTGTTAAGATGAGACACTTGAACATCGTGATCGGCAGCACGTTTATTGTAGTTCTCAGACCACCTAGAACTAGATTAACCGGTTTCTTTCTTCTATTTAAAGACGTTATGTTTGCTAAAACATTATTGTATTCAGAAGTTCCGAAATATTATAGCTGAAATACATCCAGAAAAATATTTCATCGAAGAAAACAGGGTGTCCGTGTTCGAGAAGGAAGAGATCAGATGGGCAAGTGATATTCTAAGAGGTATTTATTCCGCGCATCCAACTAATGCTGCATGCTTTTATTTAACGCTATTGCTCCATTCAGTTCCTGAGCCAATCTCTTTTTTTAGCTTTGAAAGGCGCGAACTATACAATTGGCTATTTTACATAGAGAGAAGCTAGCCAAAAATATGGGTTACTAGAAAATGATGAACACTGGGATATTACTATGTTAGGAGGGTTACTTTTCTACCAGCATCTGCCAGACCTTGTTCTGGAAAACGTATTGGAAAATATTTCCTCACACTGCTTTTCGTCATCTGAGAGAAATTTTATTGCAGGAATGTTTTCAATCTTACAGAATCTTTTGATTAATTGGGAGAGTTCGTAACATGAACAGACTGTTAAATACGAGGCAGCGAAGGAATACTTTGATAAAGTTTATATTGATTCATTCCGAGTATTTCAAAAAATAATTCGGCTCGTAATAGTTGGGTTCCACCGGTCTTGAAATATAAAAGCCTGTGTCAGCCAATTCCAGATTTGATGATATATTCCGTGTGACTTTCCTATGCAGTTAATGCTTTTGTAATCGCTCGATAGGCGATAATTTGGAATAGGATTGACACATAAATAAAGGATGACATTTGTTTTGACACATTCGATACAATTTTTGTGAATTATCTATTTGTTTTGTGTGATATAAAAATCGATTGTTAGCGTCTTTCGGAGACTCGTTTGATAAAAAAAATGAATTGTCCTTTTTATAACCTTTGTTGAAGTTATTTATAGCGTTGTTATTAAACTTAACAGCAGTGGGAAACGAGGTATTTAACTGCCGTTTGGTTGTTTTAACTGATCCCAGAACTCTACTTTTTATTTGTAGAAACTGTTTCAACTGTAGCCTAGTAGGCATTTCGGTAGCGATCAGTCTCTCTTCCCAATCTTTACTGAATTGGACGTCAAACTTCTTGCTAATTATGTGAATTAGAACCCACTCTCCTAAACCAGTAATCTTCAGCCCGCAAGCCTCAAGAGATGATAAAAGACTACGACAGACGTTCGAAAGTATCCGAAGTTCTTGTGCAGTATCGTTTTTGATTTGCGCAAGATTACACAGTGCCTCACAATGTGATAACTGTGTGATAACTGGCAGCGGTCAAAGCTACCCTGTCGTTTCGCGTGCGTCACTTAAAAGTAAGCCATTGATAAGGGTCGCCGTTGAATGTAGGGACTTGTATTTGTGATAGTTTAGCTGCTTTAGCTTTAATGGATTCCAACTGTAATTCAGTTAAATCGGGTGAATTCAATACTTCGATAGATCCTCGCCTTTAATGTTTTAAATTACCATCGCCACCGTCATCAAAATTCTAAAATTAAAAATGAAATCTAAAAAAAACACGAAACTAACACCGATTGCTTTTCTTATGCAACTACTTAAGTTATGCTAGTTGCTGGTAAATGGTGTCACTATTGAAATTTTCGTTTTGATGGTTATTTTTATTGCCAATATATTTAATATTCGATTATGAAAATTCCTGTGTCCTTTGTTGTTGTTTTACCTGTTGACAAGTTGTGCCTTACTAGTAGTAGTTACTTCAGAAAATTTGTAGGTAATGCGTTGACTCCCGCGTCATATTGTAATTATTTATTGTATATGCGTAGACAGTCGGGTGCCCGATGATAATTATATATTCACGTCGATTATACAATTCGCCGGACGTACTGTGGCATGAGTATCATTTGATTTAAATGGTTTTCGTATTATTGAAAAAGCCGTATCAAAAGTAAACGAATGATGGTAATGCAGTTCCAAAAATCGGTATTATGTGATCCGCGGGTTAAACGCACCCAGTATAAAATAGGTCGTTCTAAATACGCGAAAAATTTACTGCGAATTTAGGTCTGAGTTGTGGTGGTTGTGTTTTCGGTGTATTATTTTGTTAACATTGAGAACAATAAAATGTAAGTTGAGAGTATATGTACTCGTAAATACAAAAAAAATATTTTTTTACATTTTTTCAACAAAAAATTTCTTTGGCTGATGAAGGAGCAACCAGCTGTAGCCAAAAATCTGAGCAAAATGGATTCAGAGGTGGTTCTAGACTTTTGGCAAAAGCTGCAAGACGAGCTAAACGCCCTTGGGCCACCAACAAAAGAAATCGCGGAGTGGAAAAAGGTTTGGGGATTTGGCATAGGGAGTTGTAAAATAGGTATTTAAATTTTAATTTTCAGGTTTGGAGTGATTATAAATCATCACTGAGGAAAAAAATTGTCCACAATAAGCGAGAACTTAAAGGCACAGGTGGCAGTAGTAACACGCAGGTTATATTCACTCCATTAGACGAGGAAGTGACACAACTATTTTGCCTTAGCGAAGCTGTAGATGGTGTTACGACCGCGAATAAATTCCGGGTTCCCCGTAAGCGGACAATTCGCGATTCTAACAGCCATAACAGTTTACCAATTTACCAACCGTTGATGAATTTGTTTTATCCTCAACCTCGATAATAGAGAATGATTTGGAAATGGAAGTTTTAAACGAAAAACAATTCGAAGTACCGCAGGCCAAAGGGCCGAAGCAAATAAAACTGTTGGAAAAACAAATCGAAATCCAGCTAAAGTTCTACAAAATATAGAAAAATTTAGCGAAACCCACAACCTACTATTAGCGGAGCTCAATGCACTCAAAAAAGGATAGCTAGGGCGGTCGAAAAGCTTGGCGGTCGCCAAAAAAAAAACCAACGATATATTGCAAGCGAAATTAGACGCAAGCAAGCGGCATAATAAAAAAATAGGGCAGATGGCTCTCGAAAAAATTAAAATGAAGGAGAAAATATTAGAAATCGAGTTAAAAAAACTTTAGTTGAACTCCAAATTGTGAAGTACCCAAACCATCAAGACTGAAGGGTGACTTGAAAAACTGGAACTTGAAGACTGCATTTTTATATAGATTTTTTTTTATTACATAGGTTTAAGTTGAATTTCTGTTTTATAAGTGCCAATAATTAGAATTAAGATTTTGAATTGTGATAATTGCCACGAAGGCTAATTTAGTTGTATTTTGTATACTTATATGTATATAAATTACAAAGGTTAATAAACAAATTATCCATTTATCTTAAAACACAAAGTTGTTGATTTAATTTTATTTCTTAAAAATTTAACAGCACTTGGTCGCGGAATTCATTGCTACAATCGTCGTAATCCTCATAATCATCGGGCATTGTTTGTTGGTCGCAATCTTCGACATTGAAATGTATTCGTATGTTGTGTTGGGCAGCTGCTACATTAATTATTTTTATCGCCTTCTCTGGAGTATAATGTAGATGCCGGGCTATACCGAGAAGGCATCGACACCAATTCTTCCAAACGCTGATGGTTCGCTCGACAATGTTACGAGGCAGCTTAAAAAAAATTAACTTTTAACACAAAAACCTCTTCGTAAGTTCAAAATACATCTTTACAGAGCACTCGTTGATTTCTATCCCCATTATTGTATATTGTTTTAAAATATACTGCGGTATCCCCGTTTCCCCAAACCAACGAATCATGACTCGCCCTAGGGTAAGTGGCATCAACACAACGGATCCGTAGTTTATGATCACAAATCTTAAAAGGAAATAAATATTAAAATAGAAACAATTTATTGTAAATAGAGCATGTTGTAATTAATCGTTACTTACTACCATGGCATTTAAACTGTAAAATCCTTTACGATTGTAAAAGAGATGAGTATTTTCACCAGTCAGCTTTGCAATTTTTATGTGCGTACCATCTATACACATTACTATTCCAGGAATTTTGCTCTTTCCATAAAAATGCATCCTTGCCTCCGATTTTTCATCCTCTCTCATCTTCAACGTTATCCATTTATTGCACAAAATATCCTCTAAAATGTCTAACACTTCAGACATCACGACCGAAACCGTTGACTGTGCCATGCCAACAAAGCAATCTTGCCCAACACCATTTTGGTACCCACCTTCTGCCAAAAACCTGAGAGTAGCGGCCAGTTTAAACTCTGGCGTAATTGATGATGTTTTAACCACCTGAAATTCAGAAATAATTTTTCTCACTGGACATCAGGCAACTGTGGCCCTATTCTGGTAATTCCCGGGGAATAGAAATTTTAAATTTTGTTGCAGTATTATTCCCTTTTCCCCAAAGTGTATTCTGGTGTTCGGGAAAGATTTTTATTGGGAAAAAATTATTCCCCATTACAGCAGTTTTGACGTTTATTTTTCCACACCGATTTTATGAAAGAATTGATGGGGAATAGATTTTTAATGAAAATGTTGGTTTATATGTAGTTGTTATTAATAATTACTAATATTAATACTGTTAATAATTTTAAAGATAGTATTATAATAAATAAGAGTTATTATAATAATTTTGATACAACTAAATTTATTTTCCCTGTATATTTATTCCCCAATTGCCAGAATCCACTTTAAGAAAATGGGGAATAAAAAGTTGGAAATATGTATCTGGGAATAACTGCTGTAAAAAAAATTATTCCCCGTTCCCCGGGAATTACCAGAATAGGGCCACAGGAGTATATTTTGGCAGGTATTCCGTAAAGCTTTTCTTGTTTCTTTTCTTTGGAGCGCTGCTTCATCATTAAAATCTAAATGATCAGATACCTATGCTATCCATTATAGTAACTATTTTAACAAATTAAATTTAATTAGTTTCTTTTAATACAAAAGAAAATGAAAATCAGCATAAAAAACACAATTCAATTGAAAGTACATATAGTATATTGTGTAACGTGTAGGAAAAACGATATATTCCCGGACGAGTATGGAAGTTGCTGGACGAGGCGTCAGCCGAGTTCCAGCAACCATAAGAGTCCGGGAATTATAGTTTTTCCACGAGTTGCACATACGATTTTTTCTCTAATCGGCAGTATATCAGATTATCCATTTTATTCATTATATTCTTTAAAATACGCAACATTTTCCAATTTATATTTTCAATAGATTTCACTATCAAAGTTACCTTAGAATTATAACAATCGCGTGCGCTGTCAATTTATTTAAAGGTCTGTCAGAGCAAACGATACCCGTCGTTAATTTGTGGTTTAGTTTAAATATAATGGACAGCAATTTTGATAATTCAATCCCAGGTACTCCGCCTGGCATCTTGGAGACAGCAAGATTGACTACACTAAATTTGTTGCCGCAGAAGTCGAGGGAGAAGTACGAAAATGCATACAAGCGTTTTATGGATTATCGCATAAATAACAAGGCCAATTCATTCTCCGAAAACGTTTTAATTGCATATTTTTCGGATTTATGTCAAAAGATGAAACCGTCAACCTTATGGTCCAACTATTCCATGGTGAGGTCGACGCTTAGCATTAACAATAATGTTGATATATCCAAATATGGAAAACTACGCGCATTACTGAAACGTCAGTCAGATGGATATAAGCCTAAAAAATCCAAAATCTTAACGAAACAACAAAAAATAGAAACATTTATGGAACTTGCTCCAGATGATACATATTTAATGGCAAAAGTATGTTAAGATGTACGCGCTCATAATTTATTTACAAAAAATTTGTTTTCTAGGTTGCCTTAATTTTTGGAATTTCTGGCGCATGTCGTCAAGATGAACTATGCCGAATAAATTTGAATGACATTCAAGATTTGGGAAATAGGATATTGATTACCATTCCTGTTAACAAGACGAACAAGCCAAGATCATTTATTGTAAATGAAGCGTATATCGAAATATATCGTAGATACATAGCATTACGTCCCACTGATTTCGATAACCCTCGATTCTTTTTCAAATTAAAAAACGGTAGAGGTAACAGACAAGTAGTAGGCATACATCAGTTTGGCAAATTGCCTCAAACTGTAGCTACTTATTTGAAGTTGCCAAATGCGATAGAATATACAGGGCACTGTTTTCGCAGATCATCTGCTACAATATTGGTAGATACAGGTGCAGATTTGACTTGCCTTAAGAGACATGGTGGTTGGAAATCGGCAACGGTTGCCGAAGGGTACATTGATGATTCTCTAAATAATAAAATTGAAGTTGCAAACAGAATTTTCAATACCACCGAACAAAATCCAGGTGTGGACCGTAACATGACCGAAATAAAAATTTTCAATACTACCGAACAAAATCCAGATGTGGACCCTAACATGACCGAAATAAACGATAATAGTGCATCAGTGGCTACAACTAACCTTAATTGTAATGCATCTGCGCCAATTTTCAACACCTGTACAAATTGTACAATTCATGTAAATATAACCAATAATAAATAGTTGTTAAATATGTACTTTTACAATTATAATAATAAAAACTAAATAAATTAAAATTATATCATTTTAAGAATTATATTATATTATATTATTTTTTTTTTTTTTTTTTTTTTTTTTTTTGCAGAGTAATACATTGGTATAACTCTTTGGGCCTTCAGCCAAAATTACGGGGAGGGGGGAAGATATTTCTACTTTTTTCAGTAGATATATTAAAAGCGATTGGCTCCTGTGTTTTTGTGATTAACAAGTCCAAAATACTGAGATTGCCATGAACAATTAATGTATTTGTCTATAAAAAGCCGAAAAATCAATTGATTTAAAATTATATCATGTATTTCTTAAAAACAGATGATAATCAGTACTAGAAAGTATTCTCTGCCTAGGCAAGGAATACTTTCCAGTACTGTTTATAGTAAGTTGCCTAGCAACGATGTAGTGTCGGGGAATACTTCATTTTGCTGACAGATAACAAACCAGAAAACTGACGTATTTTATCCGATTTGAGAAAAAAAATTTTGACAATACTGGTGAAATTGTGGATTCACTGCGGATCGGTAATACAATTTTCCGGCGGATTCTTTTATGATGCGGTTCGTTAGGACCACATGTTGCGATGCGATATGATGTATTTTTTGTTAATAAAATTAATTTTGTTTTTATTATTTTTCTACACTTTTTCTTTTTATTTTATTTCGGTTGAATTTTGGTGCTCGACGGAGATGGACGTGTTTTTGTCTGTCTCCGTAAGTGAAATTTATTTTGTTTTATGTTTGTTTTAATTTAAATTTAAATTTAAGGTTAATAATTTAAAGTTAATCTTAATTTTATTTTGCGTTTTATGTTTAAATTTAATAAGTTTTTAAAATGTGTAGTTGAAATATAATAGTGTAGTGTATTTTTAGTTTTGTTGTGTGATAAAGGGAAAGTGTTGTTCAGTTAATGTATACTATATACATATGTACTATATGGATGTACATATTCTTAAGTAGTGATGTCGAAATAGTGTAGTGATTTAGTGTTAAAAATAGTGAACACATCAACATTTATTATAGAAATTAGTTTCTGGGATGTTGTGGCCGAAAAAATTCTAACGGTACTTTCATAGTATCGAAAAAGGTATATTTCATATTACATGTACTGTTCTCTGTACATATGCACATGTAATATGAATGTGTGTAAAAAATGATTGCTCTTTTATTTTTATAGATTAGTATTGATTATTTGGTGGAGATAGATTGAAACCAACAAGAATGTTTGTACACAAATGTGTACAAACATTTTTTGTTTTTGATTGGATGTATGTAGAGTCGATAGCGTTTCTTTGTATACATGTTGGACAAAGAATTACTGTTTGAATATCCAAGCTGTTATATTGAGGATATATTTTATTTTGTTTGTATTTGTGTAAATATGTGTAGTATTTTGTTTCTTGTTTTTTTTTGTTCTTGGTTGTAGATTTGGTATGCATACGGGGCCGGCAAAGGTGTCTGTCTATACATATATAAATATTTTTGTTGGTTTTGATGCATGTGATCGGATATGAACGTGGAAAAACATGAAATATTGTTATGTTTTGTCATGTTATATTTATATGCGGAATCAGGTTTGTGTACAAGTATGTATGCATGATTGTAGAAATGTAATTATAATTACTTGAGATGTATATTGTGTTTTATGTAGATGTATATAAGTGTGATGCGGTACATAGTGCGGTACGTTTCTCTCTTGTGTTTTGTTTCTTGTCCTTGTTGTAGAGTTGATGTACATATAATGTGATGCGAAACACGGTAAAATGTGAAAATGTTATTATGGTTTGTCATGTTGTATGTATGTGGAGCATCATGTTTGGATACATGCATATATACATATGTATATGCGTGACAAATTAAAGTACTCGTTGTTGTTTATATTTGTTTTTATATATATAATTGTATATTTATATGCATCACAGATTTAAATTATAGGGTGGCTCAACAGTTTTTTAAAATTTTAAACTGCGGCTTGGAAGAAATTTTATGTCAACTTCATAAGAGTATTATATTATACAAATTATATTGTTATATTACTTTACTATATGATGTTAATGTATGTGAGGTTAATTTAAGATGATTAATCTTATTTTATTGTGTATTATTGAAATTTATATTATTTTATTTATGTTATTATCATATCTCGTCTTTATCATTGTGAACTAGACAAGAGACGCAGTGAAGCAGAATTTGAGTCTGAAGTTATAAATTGTGTTGTTTTGTGCCAATGTATTTTTACTACATTATTCTATGTAGCGTAGAAATTGTATTGGCTTGTAATATCTATTTTATTTTTTATTTAGTACTAACTAATTTATATAAGTTAATTTCTATTAATTAAGTAGTAAAGCAATTTAGTTTTCAGACTAACCCGGGAAACTCTATTTGAAACTCTAGTATATAATAATTAATTTAAACATTATTAACTTAGTAAATAAATAAGTAATTTAAGCATTATTAATATCCTTTTGCAAGATTTTTAGGAAATTGTCGATTAGGTGAATTTTTAATAGTATGGTTAAATATATAAAATATATATTTTTTCAGCTTTTATTTTTGAATCTAGTTGCAGTAGGTAAACCATTAATTAACTATCTACAGGAGAACGGTGGCTAATGAAACAAGTGCTGTGAATTTGAATTATAACTTAGCAATTTATAATTTTTTAACATTCCCGTAGAATTTTATTGTTGATGTTGAATTATTCATTTGGCTTAATATTATGGTTGAGGTTGGTATTGGTATTGAAGTGGGTGTTGGTATTGGTGTTCGTACTGGTGTTAATGTTCTTACTTTTTGGTATAATTTTTAATGATAGTTTTGGTATTAGTATTCATATTGGTTAATTAAAACGGTTTTAGTTTAGAACACTAATGAGAAACTCGACCAAGATGACAATTGCTGTGATGACAGCACGATAGCCAGATGGTAGTTGGTTGAATGATTGTCAAACTATTAATGGTTATTTATTTGTGGTTATTTATTTGTGGGATTGATCTAGAATTTATTTCAGAGAATCAAATTTATACTTAATTAATTTTTAAATAGTTATTATAAAGAATTAATGCATATTTTAAATTTAGGAATGTCTTGAAGAACCTGAAACAACCTTACAGGAGTTGGAGCAGTAGATGAACTTTAAATTGTATTGTCTTGTGCTAAATAAATTACTAAAAATATATTACTAACAGATTTACTAACTATCAACTACTTAGGTGTCTGGAACCGGGTTGAGTCTTTGTTGCTAACATTCCTTTCCTGTCCCTCGATTTTGTTATATGTAAAAAGGTGTACGACGGCGGCCTGGCCAGGGGCGGATATCACAACTATTAGACTTATGTGGTTATCGATGTGGCGCCTTCCTTTACGGAGTGAAATATTGCTATGTTGGCTTCATGAAAAGCTGAGTATGATGGTAAATATTTCCTTGGTAAGGGAGTGTTATGGTGTCGTGTTGCAACATGGGTATAGTGGTGTGGTATTCGCATTTATAATACGGAAGACTTGCTTAATGCTTGATCGTACATCGCAATCAATTAATCAATCAATCAAACTTTTTCTTTTTATTTTATTTCAAACACAAAAATTAAACATCGCTTTTTGCACAAGTAAACAAACCAGAATTCCTTGTTCCCTTTTTTATCTTACTTTTTTGCTTTCTTTTGATTCTTTTTCTTTTTATTTGTTTTACTACTAATTACTACTCGCTTCACTCTGTCGTCTGTGGTATTGAACAGGATGACATTGAATAACAAAATATGTTAGGTACCAATTTAAAAAACTACGGTTAAACCAAAGCACCTGGAATACAAGCCGTCAGCATCAATTTCGAACTTAATGTATGGGGAATAGAAAGACAAAAAAAAGATGGATGTTTCATACAAATCATATGAAAAGATATTTTTTTTACAAAAATGAATTTGGATTTCTACGTTAGAAGAAGAAGAATAACTGATAAATATATGATTTGATAATCAATTAATATAATCTTGTTTATAGTTATTTAAATAATGTTTTACTAAAACCCCTTTATTTACATACACATATTTACACCTCATGACGTCACCCCTTTCGTTCATGTTTTTTTTATAATAAAAAAATGTCGATAAATAGCAAAGACGTGAAACTAAAGAGTTTAAATTTATTTTAAAATTTCTTCGATGTTGTTGTTAATATATAGAAATTTGTTAATGATTTTGGATTTTTCTGCTTTCGGATAACTAAATTCCTTAAGCTTTTTCATCTTTCACATTTATTTTCAAATTGACATAACGCCCCAATTTTCTCCAAAAACAAAGCAATAATTTTTATTTATTTTGCTGCGGAAGTAATTTTTCTTGAAAAAAAAAACCAATAATTTCCTGATCAAAAACTATAACCAATTTTGTAGTATGCGACAAAAATTTAATGAGATTTTATTTTTTTTTATAGCTGATTGTAAGTCAATATAAAAAGATTTGTTTTGTTTTGTGTTGCGGATGAAAGATACAAATTGGTACATAATAAAAAATAAAAAAACTTGAACACATTTGTTACAGAACAATGTTTTCGATACGACATAACACTTGTTGTTGGAATTATTATAAAATTCAACACTTTTGTTTTAATGCTTCAAACAATACATATTTCACTTGAGTTGCTTGCTATTAAGGAACGATTTAAAAAATAAAGTACTTAAATGGAGCACACAACTATTTGGTTACATCGACTATAAGTGCTGCTCCCCTAGCACTAGTTTAGAAGGATTCATCCTTTAGCAACACAAATATTACCATTGAGGGCAAGAAACTTTTCGCCAATCATTTTACGTATTCAAAATGAGAACAAATAATGTGACAATACAAATTTTGCTCCTCGTTTATGTCTAGACGCATGTATGTATGTATTACCTGTCTCTTCTAAATTATATCTTATTCCAGTGACACGTTCAAATCACACGTTAACATTTTTTTTTTGTTGTACACCTCAGATATCTCGGTCTCATAATATCGATTTTCATTTAGGTGTTGATTTTCATATTTTTTTTTATCTGTTAGCAGCATCACAAACATTAAACTGGCAATCTAATTTTGTTTGTTTTCCGTTCATAGTTTACCTGAGGGTAAATTTATTAACGTGATAAGACAGATTCGACAAACGTGAGTTTTATTCACAAGTAATTGGATTTATTTTTTTTTTATAAAAATAACAAACGATTTTTTATTTGTTTTATAAAACATTTTTGGAAAACGTCCTGCAGGGATAAATGCTCTTTGATTATTTTTTCATAATAAAAACTTAAATTTTGTTTCTGCTACATGGAAAGTAAGTAAATAGCCGAAAGGTTTTAATTTTGATCGTATCAAATAATTTTGGTTTTGATATGTAAAAAAAATTAATTAGGAATAGATTCCGTAGATTTTGTTCGCAAAATAATCATATTGGGTATATACTTGTAGCTCAATGTGACGCAGCATGATGTGCGACGTAAAAAAACTTATTACCTAATTAAATATGGCACAGCGTAGAAGAAGTATATTTAGCTTATAAATCAAACTTTTTCTTATAAAAGTTTCGCTTCCAGAATATTATTACGTAAAATAATTACGCATAATAATGTTTGAATTTGGTTTCCCCACGCAAAATTCAATAAAAAATAATTGGTACTAAGCTGTTTCTACCCCAAAAATTTTCATATATTTTAAGAAAATGTAATTGAAATTTTTATTACCCTTATGGTTGGTATATAAGCTATTACCATAATAACAACAACAATCAAAAAATAAAAACAATAATGATTACTGTTATTATTGTTTCTTACAGTGTTGTTTTTGTCTTGCTAACACCACCAATTATATGGCAACGAAATTGTGTAACGCAGGATAGGCCATTCGTTTTAATATACGATTTTATGTTTATTTCAATTATAAAAAATATTGGAAAAAGAAAACTAAGTTTGATAATTAATTAATTATAAATAATGATTGAATTGTACAGTGATTTTTTTTCATTCAGACAAGGCCTTTAAGGTTTAGGGTGGAATGACTTAAAGTGGGAGAAAATTCACGTATAGGAAAGATATTCCTTTAGTTAGTAAATTTATTTTAATTTATTTAAATTAGCTTTTGGCTGTAAACAATATTTTCGGTTTCTTAATTGTAATTTTGTGTAAAAATGAAAATTTGTATTATTATCCCCTTGATTGCGAAAGACTCAAAGAAGCCACGTTCCGGGAATTAGACATAGACATATGGTGGAATAATGGAAATGCCTAGACTCCTCGGAATGAAGGCATCTTGTCCTTTTCCACTATATTGATCGCTCCGATCATAAGGTGGTTGCAGGAATTAAAGTCTAAACAAGCACTCCTGATTTGTTGGATTACCTCTGTAAACTACGACTATGGATATTCTTTGTTTTTCATCAGTTCTGTAGCAGAACTTTGTTTGGAAAATACACAGAAAGCTTTTAGTGTTGTCTTGACATTTCTGATACTTTAAGTTGTTTGGATTGATTTAAATTCTTCAAACAATTTCAAGATTTACTCTGAGATGAATAACTATCAGATAGTGTTCGTGAAATGTTTGGCAATTTTCTCCGCCGTTGATTCGACGACACACAAATATTCCTATTTATTTGATTAATTTGAAAAAAAAAAAGGAAAATTCTCGAGTGTGATTTTATTTTATTTTATTTATTTATTTTTGTGTTTAGTGAACATTTTGAACAATAGGAAAAAACGTTTGAAAACTAAAAAAACGGTACTGCTCCGGTACCGCTAGACAGGTATTTTCACATCACATTTATTTTACATGTGATGGTGAAATGAGTTAAAAATTTATTCCATTTTATTTTATTCAATGGCGTATTGATTTGCTGAGGAGAATTTTGGTCACAGTAAAAATGAGATTTTGTTTGGTGGTTTTTTGTGGGTTGTTCTGGGATTCGGTAGTTTTTTATATAAAAACTGAAATTTTGAAGCCTGCTAAAGCATTTTTTGTTTAGTGGCATGAAATGGTTATGTGAGTTTACTAAAGCAATACCGCATTAAATTTTTTTTACATATACCATATGTATTATAATTTCAGAATTGGTATTGATGGTGATTTTTGTCGGGTAGACGATGAAGTGTCGAAGCCGAAGCAAAATAGTCATCTAGCCATTTTTACAAGTCTTCAATTTTCGTGAACCGCTGGTCTTTGAAATATGATGACATCGATCTGAACAAATGGTAATCAGAGAGGGCAAAGTCTGAAGGATTTGCCGCATGCTGTATAATTTCCGAACCTAAGGAGAATATGTGTTCCTGGGATGATTTTGCCGAATGTGGACAAGCTCTGTCATGGAAAAATATCACTTTCCGCCTTCGTTGGCCCGCACATGTTTTTTTTCCTCCAGGGCATCATTTAATTTAACCAATTAGGTCTGGTAACGTTCTGCTGTAACAGTTTGACCAGGTTTCAGAAGCTCGTAGTAAATGACTCCTTCCAAATCCCATCAGACACACAGTAACACTTTCTTGGCCTGAATATTCATTTTTGCAACTGTGCCTGGACGTAGATCGTCCTCCAGACAAAAATTATCATCACGAAATCTTGTAAACCACTTTTTTACTGTTGAATAACTTACAGAATGTTCACACAAAGTCGAATTAATCAATTTCATAGCTTAAGCAGCACGTTTTTTGTTCATTTGAAAACACAATAGAATGCCATAGCGTAAATGTTGCTTATCGACATTCATCTCTTAAATTTTATGCACACGGAATAACAGCTTGTTAATTACTAAAACTTATATCCTAAAAACCACAATAAATAAGCTGCATGAATCCAAAATGGTGGGCGATTTGAATGCGTTTCTTCAGAGCCCAGTTAGGTTAGGTTAGGTTGGAGTGGCTGCTTACGCACACTTAGACCGGTGACGGTCCATTGTGATACCTCAGGATGTATCCCCTTTTACCCCCTACTGGAACCATTTTGAGCTACTTATGTAGCGTAAGACGTCCCGCACTTTACTTTTTTCGAGATCCGAGAGGCAGTTCATCTTGAACTTACCTAAGTGTTTGTGCCTTCTGAGAGCCAATGCTGGACACGAGCAAAGGAAGTGGACCAACGTATCTTCCTCCTCTTCGTCCAAGCAGCTTCTGCAGAAGTCATTAGCCTCCAGACCCAGCCTTCTTGCATGTTCTCCAAAAAGGCAGTGTCCCGTGAGAATTCCTACGACCGTTCTTAATTTACGCCTGCGTAAGGATATTAATGCCCTAGTGCGCACCAAGTCCAGCTTTGGCCAAACTTGTCTTGCAACTCTACAGGTGAGGGTGTTAGACCACCTTTCCCCCGCTGAGGATAGCGCCTGCTTCCCAAGTGCTTTTCTCAGCGCTGTAATAGGCCTCCCCAGACTTGCCCTTTCCGGTTGCAGCTGGAGAGTCGTACCATGCCTAGCAAGTTCATCTGCCCTGCAGTTCCCCATGACGCCCGAGTGACCTGGGACCCAGACTACCTGAATATTGAAATGCTCACCCATCTCATCTAGAAATGAGTGAAAACTCAACGCCACCCGTGGCGCCAAAGACACCGATTCCAACGACCGGATCGCCGCTTGACTGTCCACATAGATTGTGATATCGTCTGAGGATAACACATTATGTTTCAACCACGTCATGACCTCCTCAATCGCTACGACTTCAGCTAAACAGAGCCGAGTTTCTCCTTGCATATCTATTATCAAATGATTTCTTTTTGATTAATATTTTAGATGGAATACGCAGCCACACCTTTGGTTTCTTCAACTTTCTTATAGGGAATAGCGCATCTTTAGTTGAATTCAACTTATTATCTAGCATGCTTGGGTTTTGATATAGCTGCAGTCAAAACCAAAAAAATATTTTGCATTTGCCCGAAAATTTTCCACTACCAAGAATTTTATAGAAAAATGTATAATGCACATCATTCTGAAATCATAGTATGGATTAATATAACTAAATATGTTACCAATCACTTGCTTTAAACCGATAATAAATATCGGGTTTAATATATTAAAAATAGCCATTCCCACCAAAACCAACGATTTGGGACTAGGTTTAAGTTATTTTCCGGTGTGGTGTATTCAGATTAGGGCATGGTTAGATTAATCGATTAATCAGTTAATCGGTCAATCAGAAAAATTTTCAATTAATCGATTAATTTGTAAAGCTGTCGATTAATTGGTTCTCATATTATTTTTCAGAAAAATAATAAAAATTGCATTTTTAACTATGTGTAATAAATATTCTAATTCTCTTTAAAAAGGAAAATATAAACTATGAGCGTATTAAGGTGGATTTATACTATCCGTTCCTTTCAGTTCCTACACGTATCGTATCAGACAAAAAAAAAACATTATTACATGTACTATCTATATGAGTAACATCTCAACAAAATACAGCACAACGAAAAAATACAATTACATCATACTTTACACAACATTCCACAAAATCTCCAGCATTAGTTCTCGCAAAACTTACTACAATAGATCGCATACCGTTCGCTAAGCGCAAGGCTTGAAAATGCCTCTGACTGAAAAGCGAATCAGAGCTGCCGTTATGGATTATGCTGTAGAAGTGCAGTTAGAATTAAAACAAAAATTATAATTGAAAATAACTAACAACGAACGATTCTCTTTATCACTTGATGAATGGACATCTAAACGTAATCGGCGATACATGTGCCTTAACGTTCACACAAAAGATTCACATGTTTATGGACTAGGGATGATCAGAATAAACGGCTCAATGCCTGCTACAAAAGTTACGCCACTTTGACATCGATTTACATAAGCATATTGTTGCAGTAGTTACCGATGGTGAATCTGTAATGAAAAAGATGGGTCAACTAATGGTTGTTTGTCATCAAATTTTCAATAAATAAATTTACGACCATAATATGAAAATATTTTTTTTTATATAAACGATTAATCGATTAATCGCCATAAAAAACGAACAATTAATCGTTAATCGTTTTTTTCTAGAAACGATTAATCAACCATGCTCTAATTCAGATCGATTTCAAAAACCGACAAGCATGAAAAACGGTATAATGTATCGATCTGAAATAAAAAATGATCGTATAAGCGAATTATATTGTACTAATACAGCAAAATTGAAGAAGAAAAATTTTGATTTAGATTAGATTTAGATTAGATTTAGATTAGATTTAGATTAGATTTAGATTAGATTTAGATTAGATTTAGATTAGATTTAGATTAGATTTAGATTAGATTTAGATTAGATTTAGATTAGATTTAGATTAGATTTAGATTAGATTTAGATTAGATTTAGATTAGATTTAGATTAGATTTAGATTAGATTTAGATTAGATTTAGATTAGATTTAGATTAGATTTAGATTAGATTTAGATTAGATTTAGATTAGATTTAGATTAGATTTAGATTAGATTTAGATTAGATTTAGATTAGATTTAGATTAGATTTAGATTAGATTTAGATTAGATTTAGATTAGATTTAGATTAGATTTAGATTAGATTTAGATTAGATTTAGATTAGATTTAGATTAGATTTAGATTAGATTTAGATTAGATTTAGATTAGATTTAGATTAGATTTAGATTAGATTTAGATTAGATTTAGATTAGATTTAGATTAGATTTAGATTAGATTTAGATTAGATTTAGATTAGATTTAGATTAGATTTAGATTAGATTTAGATTAGATTTAGATTAGATTTAGATTAAATTTAGATTAAATTTAGATTAGATTTAGATTAGATTTAGATTAGATTTAGATTAGATTTAGATTAGATTTAGATTAGATTTAGATTAGATTTAGATTAGATTTAGATTAGATTTAGATTAGATTTAGATTAGATTTAGATTAGATTTAGATTAGATTTAGATTAGATTTAGATTAGATTTAGATTAGATTTAGATTAGATTTAGATTAGATTTAGATTAGATTTAGATTAGATTTAGATTAGATTTAGATTAGATTTAAATTAGATTTAGATTAGATTTAGATTAGATTTAGATTAGATTTAGATTAGATTTAGATTAGATTTAGATTAGATTTAGATTAGATTTAGATTAGATTTAGATTAGATTTAGATTAGATTTAGATTAGATTTAGATTAGATTTAGATTAGATTTAGATTAGATTTAGATTAGATTTAGATTAGATTTAGATTAGATTTAGATTAGATTTAGATTAGATTTAGATTAGATTTAGATTAGATTTAGATTAGATTTAGATTAGATTTAGATTAGATTTAGATTAGATTTAGATTAGATTTAGATTAGATTTAGATTAGATTTAGATTAGATTTAGATTAGATTTAGATTAGATTTAGATTAGATTTAGATTAGATTTAGATTAGATTTAGATTAGATTTAGATTAGATTTAGATTAGATTTAGATTAGATTTAGATTAGATTTAGATTAGATTTAGATTAGATTTAGATTAGATTTAGATTAGATTTAGATTAGATTTAGATTAGATTTAGATTAGATTTAGATTAGATTTAGATTAGATTTAGATTAGATTTAGATTAGATTTAGATTAGATTTAGATTAGATTTAGATTAGATTTAGATTAGATTTAGATTAGATTTAGATTAGATTTAGATTAGATTTAGATTAGATTTAGATTAGATTTAGATTAGATTTAGATTAGATTTAGATTAGATTTAGATTAGATTTAGATTAGATTTAGATTAGATTTAGATTAGATTTAGATTAGATTTAGATTAGATTTAGATTAGATTTAGATTAGATTTAGATTAGATTTAGATTAGATTTAGATTAGATTTAGATTAGATTTAGATTAGATTTAGATTAGATTTAGATTAGATTTAGATTAGATTTAGATTAGATTTAGATTAGATTTAGATTAGATTTAGATTAGATTTAGATTAGATTTAGATTAGATTTAGATTAGATTTAGATTAGATTTAGATTAGATTTAGATTAGATTTAGATTAGATTTAGATTAGATTTAGATTAGATTTAGATTAGATTTAGATTAGATTTAGATTAGATTTAGATTAGATTTAGATTAGATTTAGATTAGATTTAGATTAGATTTAGATTAGATTTAGATTAGATTTAGATTAGATTTAGATTAGATTTAGATTAGATTTAGATTAGATTTAGATTAGATTTAGATTAGATTTAGATTAGATTTAGATTAGATTTAGATTAGATTTAGATTAGATTTAGATTTGATAGTGTGTGCGCCTAGTCAGGTTAAATATAGGCGGTTCAAAACCAAATTAGTGTCCGCTTAGGTTGGATTGGTATTGTACAAAAATATTCTAATTGTAAAAATTGCTTTTATTTTCAATCGAATGGGAATATAAAAGGTAAGCTGGATTATTCATAACATAAACGTGATAGAGCAAAGTTTTAATAGTGCGATGTTTTTGTGTGAATAATGTCAAAGTGTATTAAGTGAATTTAAGAGATTTTATAAATTATTGTTTAATAATTTTGTGTTAATTGTGGAATAACTGACTTGCATGATAATTATGAAATTTTTTCTTGTAAATATATTAGTTTGTGTTATTTAAGAATTCGTTTATTTACAATCACAAAATGAAAATGTAATAGTATGAAGAAGATTCATCCTTTCTCTAACGTTGTGGATTGAAGAAAACCAATTCAATAATATCCTTTCTCTAACATTGAGGATTGAAGAAAACCAATTCAATAATAGAAGTCTAGATTCATGCGACAAGAAGTATGGCTTCAGCAACAAGGGGCCCCGAAATGCCTTGGTTATATAAATCGATGGAACATTTTGGAAACCTCCTAAATTTCTTATGCTCGGTTTTACAACAAGAAAAAAAAATAGAGGTAATTTCCAATTATACAATATTTCCACTAACTCTGCTTTTCAGACATGGCAGTGCATTTCACTGCCCAATTTCATTAAATATTTAGCTGAAGCAGAAATACTTCTACGTAAAACAAAACAAAAGGGCCTTAAAGATATAAGGGATTCTGATAAAATTTAAAGAAATATCGACCAATATTCCCGAAATTTTAAATCTTTCAAATTTTTAACTGTTCAAATCTAAGTCCAAAATATTCTATGAATTTGTAAATTTGTTGATTCTCGATTTTAAAATTTGAAATAATTTGCCAAGGAGAAAATTATTTGCATCATTGAAAAAGCGGTTCGCCTAGTCTCCTCCGATTACCTCGACACACCATGTATCTAGGTGCCCATACTCAAATTTACCTTTTTGCTTTATTTACCAGTTCAACTGATGTATAAACAAAGATATTGCCTTGTCTTTCTCATCCGAAAAATCTAATTTACATTTCAATAATTTTAAAGTATTTTAAAGCCATAAAACGTATTTTTTTTGTAAATTTTGTTGGATTAATTTAAATTTAAGAGCTTCTGGTCGATAAAACAACGATATATCAGTGCTTGACTTTATTGTTTTAATAAACATCCAATTGTGTTCTCGCAAATAACTAACTATTCATTTAGAAACGATTTGGTTCTGGTTGTGTCGTAATATGTTTCCACATCAAAAACTAATTTCAGAAGTCAAAGTAAATTTGTGCAAATTGTTGTTAGTTTCCTTAATACGATACAATTTATACGATACAAAATATTTGACATTGCCGTCTCCTATCTATAGTTTACAATCTCTATTTTTTTTTTACTTCTTAGTTCTGTATATAAATATCGAGATACTCGTATAACGAACTTTAATTGGAAAACGGAAAAACCTATTTTGTATAGAAACAAATAAATAGCGTAATTTCCTAAAAGTTACAATATGTGATAAAACAAATTAAAAAATTCATGAAATTTTTAAACGGAATGACAGTTTGACAATTTAAAGGAAATTGGATTTGAATATTTTGTTAAACATTCTATGCCACACAACTACATATTATAAAAAATACAACAAAGGTATGTAAACAAGCCGCCTTCCTTGGATACATAGATGAAAATGTAAATCGATTGTAGGTTTACATAACATTTTCAAAAAATTTGATCTTTCATGAAGTTTTCTGATGTATTATTGATTTAATATCCCCAAATCCGCGAAGCGTATTCTATTTTCCTTCTTACTAGACTATTGTATATTATTGTTAGGACTTCAGAATTACGAAATTCTCTTCCTTTGCGAAAAATAAGCCCAAAAATTTTATTTGCTTTGCGCAGATTGAGTGAATGTGTTTTTCGAATGTCAATTTGGTGTCGAAAATTACGCCTAATTCAGCAATTTCAGTAACTCTCCTTAAATTGAAATTTGCAATATAATAACTGACTAATAACGGGCGAACTTGTTTAGTAAAGGTAATCACCAGGAATTGTTCAGTATTTAAATTAAATTTATTTACAAGGCACCAGTTTTGCAGTTTATCAGGATCCATTTGCAGAGAAAGTGGAGCAGTTTCATCGGTAATTCTATTTTTTCAATGTGAATGTCACAGAGTGCTGATATAAGATAGTGGACCAGTCATGCAACATTGCGATGAGTCATCCTTTTTTTGTATTTAATTTTTTGATTTCTTTTTTTTTTCTATTGTTTGCACGCCATCTCGCTCTGTTTTTTTTTCTCAACGTGAATGTGTGATCAAATCTAAGTGGTAGCTTCTTTTAGCTGCAATCAGTCATCCCGAGTCAAATTGCTTATAGAGTTTAGCCGGCAAATTACGGGCGGGTAGACAGCGCCCAATTGGTGTTTTTCAAAGTTATCCTTCACTGACGCTACCACACAGTACAATAAAGATTCGTTTTTCTAGACTGTTAGTATAATAATAGCGTTGAGTTGCCACATTAGAAAAAATTGTTTGCGTAAAACTAAAGCGAGACAGGTACCTCCCGATCTAACCGCCGCAGCTTTAACCACTGGGCCTTTTGCTCGGTTAGTTAAAGTGGGTTGATGATGTTATTTAATTGGTAAAAACATTAATATATATTTAACCTACTGTATCTCCGGTCTACTAACCAGTTTAATGAGAAATTGAATTAGGTTTGTATTTTTAGTTTAAGCAGTTGGCGAAATATCAAAATGGCGAAATGTGATATTGAACTGATTTTTAATTTACGAGTAATTTAAAAACTTCCGAATTTGCAATTTTCATTATTATGAATTTTTCGTGATAAAGGATTGTATTATTATTAGCAAAGCCGTAAATCGTCTGAATGAATAATAATTAACAAATAAATGTACAAGATAAATACTAGCCGGAGTTCAATTACGCAAACAATTTGGAAATCAAGTGGAATTAATATAACTAAAAGCTTTTATTTTGATGAAAATGCAAATAAAATAAAATATTTTTTAAAATAAATTCATTAATCCTTATTCATTTTAATCACGAATAAAATTTACTGGGATCACCTTTCTTATACAAAAACTTATGAATTTTTAGAACGAGCCTTAAATCCGTTTGTACGGTAAGCAGCTAACGCTTTAAATTAAAAAATTAAATTTTCATCAGAAAAAGTTTTCTAGTTTAGTTAAAATAAAATAGTATTCATTCATCAACCATCCTAACCAATACAAACATTTTATGTTGAGTCAACATATATAAATTGAATTTCTTATGAAATGGCAACAGTTAAAAGGACAATGAATTTCCATCATATTTGACATCAGTTTGTTTTGCAAGATAAATTGGGAAATTTTTGAATTAAAATAATCAGAGAACGTCTATCTGTATTTTGTCGTCGTATTTTTTATGTTCAAAGCAATAACAATTTTGGAAAATGAAGTATTCATGTGGTTTAAATGAAAAATAAAAAGAACAAAAAAGAGTTTTTTGAATTGGAAAGTTTGTTTCCAGATGATACATTCTGGGAATTTGCATAAATAAAAAAAAAAAAAAAACAAAAATTATTCTATTATTTAGATTAAATGGGGTGAAGATAATATTCAACATTATTTTTTGAAGAAAATTCAACTAAATGTCTTTCATAAAGACGGTTACGAATTGTATACCAATTACCAGTATCTATATTTGTAGGTGTTAGTTGTTAAGGTTAGTCAAACCGGGACATTTTGAAAGTTTATGTTATATATAGTCTAATTCAATAAAGATTTATTATTCCCCTATTTTTTGTTACCATATATAAAATTTAACTTGCTCAATTTAAATTTGATTCAAGTTTCACAAAGAAGAAATTTTGATAAGTAATTTATTAAGATTAGATTTATCGTGATGACATCATTTGAAAACACGACTTTATACCACTGATTATTCCATGTCATATGAGCTTCATTTAATGGTGGCTTTTTCTTAATTTTCATCTGTTTTAGATATTTAGCTTTCTGTTTGGTGCAACGAACGGTTTGTACACAGGCATTAACACCGGCTTTCGTCTTGGTTCTGCGAGCAGATAGAGCAGAACTGGAGGCAATACGAATTATTTTACGCTTATCTACCAGTTTAAGTTTCGAAACAGAACAGGGTTTCATATTTTTTCCATAGTTTTCAGGATTTCTTAAATAATTTAGCACAACAGTGTGACTTCGGCCTAGTTTTTCGGCTATGAATCGGCTCGATTTTCTTTGATCTTAGTAAGCATAAATTTTTTCCTTTTCAACATCGTTTAAGCTTTTAGTTTTCCCCATATTTAAAAAAAATAATAATTGGCAACACTAATTTAATTAATTATTTAATATTTTTTATTTTAATAAAACTAAACAAAAGAAAGGAAAATGAACTGGATTTATTCATTTTTCACAATATCTTAAGCACATAGGTTATGTTTCGTTCCGCCTTCTAAATAGGATGTGTCAAAATGTATGGAAAACCGAAAATATTGTCACAATGTTAAGTTCGAAAACGAAACAAAAGGGTTGATGAAATTTCAATAAAAGCTTAAACCATAACCTCAGTGTATTAATTTTGACGTTTGTGGTATGTAAATGAAATTTATTGTGACAGTGAGTGAAAAAAAAAAAATTAAAATAAAGATAACAACAAATTAAATTCTTATTAAATATATAAAATAAATATAATTCAAAATGGAGTATGAGCAGTTAATTGAAGAAATGAAAAATTTCCCAGAGCTATATGATAAAAATAATCGGTTATTTAGACCACAAAAGAAAAGGCCAAATATGGAAAGATAGTTCTGACAAATTTGGTATTGATTGTAATAAAATAAGTGTAATGTATCTATAATGTATTCATTGCCAAGTTGTATAAACAATAGTATAGGTGGACCTTAAGTCATTTGTAAAACTTTGGAATTTTATTTAAACAGACCAAATTATTTATTTTTAGAATTAAAATAATTTATTAATTGTCACAAGTTTTATTTTTATTATTTATAATTTAATTAACTTCTAATTTATTAAAAATTATTTATTTATTTTAATTTATTTTTATAAAATTTATTTTGCTTTTTTTGAATTTTAATTAACCAACGCGCGATGTGTGCAGCATGTTACCGTTTTGAAGATCGAGAGCAGACTAATTTGTTTTATTTTTATTTTGTTTTATGTTGTGTGTCTTTCGTGTTCGTTTTGTTGTTTTTGGATAAGCCAGTCAGCGGTTGGTCATTCTATGTCATGTGACATAGTGCCCAATGTACTGGTACAGGTGGCACCCAATGTGCGGCGAGCTCATGTTGTCGCCGGATGGATTTTAGTGTTGCATTGGATGGACCGCTACATAATTATGGGTTTATGGGTAAACCTTATGTAAAGGAAGTTGTAAATACTAATGGAGAAATAAAAGATAACATGTTTAACCTTTGCTCGAAGACAACGTGTTTTATTTAATATATATTGAGGGGCATTATTCAAAAAATATCACATTGGCGATGAGGATAGTTTTTTTCATGTATATATATATATATATATATATATATATATATATATATATATATATATATATATATATATATATATATATATATATATATATATATATATATATATATATATATTTTAAAGTTAAAATATAAAAAGTTATACCCACGTAAATAAAAAGTAAAGTTTTATTTTTTTTATGTTTGGTCAAAATTTTGATCAATAGTGAGGGTAACAGTAATAAACCCGATCGCGTTACACCCTGATTCCGCATAAAGTTTATGAAGATTATTTTCAAAATTTTAAATTAAGTAATTGTAAGGGTGACATAAAGTTAAGTTCTTATTCAGGCCACGGAATTGAAGTTTAGGTACATTTAAGACGATAATTCAGTGTGGGAGAAAAAGTTTTCCATCTGACATTTATGTAGTGTACAATATGAATAGTTTGCCAATTGCCAGCAGTATGCTCATGAAACAGTTTGGTATTGTCCAGAATACAGTTAATATTATTAAGGAGAAATGTTCGTTAGAGGATTTGTTAAAAAAATATGCCGTGTTGTTTGACTGTGATTGTGGTAAATTTAAATACCATCAAATTAATTTAGAAATGCAAAAAGATGCAATACCGAGGTTTTTTAAACCTAGGCAAGTAGCATACGCATTTAAAGCGCCTGTACAAAAGGAATTATTACGTCTGGAAGAACAGGTAATAATTTCGCCGGTAGAGACAAGCGAATGGGGTAAACCCTTGGTACCAATTCCAAAATTAAATGTGGGAATTCGATTGTGTGCCGATTATAAAGTGTCTATTAATAAATTTTTGGTAGAAAATAAACATCCGTTACCACGCGTAGATGACGTTTTTGAAGCGTTGCAAGGGGGGAGGGGCGGAGGGGGGGTTAAACATTTTCAAAATTAGATTTAGAAGCAGCATATAACCAGTTCGAATTGGATGAGGAATCTCGTAAACTAGTAACTTGGAGTACTCATTTTAGTTAACCGTTTGCCATTCGAAATTAAACCAGCAACGGGAATTTTTCAAGGGGAAATAGAGAAATTGTTATTAGGAATTTCAGGGGTGGTAAACCTTCTAGATGATATTGTGGTTTCGGGGAAAAATACTGAAGATCATCATGAAATAGAATATAATAGGGTATAGTAATACCCAAGACGTTACAAAAAAATATGTTACAAAGCGTACATGCGTCACATATTGGCGTGGTCAAATGTAAGTCCATAGCACGTTGGTATGTGGTGGCCTAATAAGAATACGGATTTGGAAAATGAGATCAAAATTGTATTTCATGTTTACCAGTTAGGTCTGATCCAGCTCGATTGAGTCGTATTCATTTAGATTATGCGGGTCCAGTCAAAAATAATTATTATTTGATAATTACGGATTCGTTTTCGAAGTGGGTGGAAATATTTGTAACAATGACGATAACTTCGGAGTTTAATATTGGTAAATTAAGGGAGGTGTTTGCACGTTTTGGTCTTCCGGATACTATAGTGACCGATTGCGGTACGCAATTCATGTCAAATGCAATCGCTACTCCTCCGTGACATTCAGCTTCGAACGGTGCAGCGGAAAATTCCGTTACAAGTTTTAAAAAAAAGTTTTTGCGCATCGCTAAACTCATCGTCAATAACTCACAGAGTATACCGAGTCGGTTAGTCTTATGATAAATAGATATTTATTTGATTATCGCCTTTCGAAACATTGTTCTACTGGGGAATCTCCAGCGAGGATAATTTTTCAGACCACCGGAAATAGGCGAAGCAATAAGTATACCAAATGCTGGAGATACAGGAAATCAGAACGTAAGCAGTAAAGTATCAGAGAATATAGATAGGAGTTTAAGTAATCAAGTTAAAAAATGGAAAGGGAAGCGTAGGGTAGTTTCTTTTAAAGAGTCGGTTACGATTCGTGATTATAACACAAACATAAACAAAAAAGGGTCGACCAAAGCTAGAGTAGTTAAAGTTCTAGGTAGACGGACATGTTTATGTCAGATGGAAAACGGTCGCAGAATAGTACGTCATGTAAACCAAATGATGAAAGGGGTAAATGATTCATGCGTAGAAGTGGGCACAAATAAAAATATATTATCAGGGTATGATCAAATTAGGTTGAAACGCGCTGTTATCCCAGAAAACGTTGATAGTGAAATTTACGTGGAAGAAGAGTTGGTTTTAGAGCGTCCAAAGATAGTAGAAGAACAGTTGCGAACTAGACCAAAGAGGAATTTAAGCCTCCGGAACGTTTGAATTTGTAGTAGTAAATAATAATATACATGTACATATATAAGTTTAATAAGTAAGTGTAATTGAAATAAAAGCTAAACTTATATTTAGTAAGTGAATGTAATTGAAATAAAAGTTATTATAAAGATATATAAATAATGAAGCAATTTAAAGGGGGAATTGTGTAATGTATTCATTGCGAAGTTGTATAAACAATAGTACAGGTGGACCTTAAGTTATTAATGGGTTTATGATTAAACCTTAAGTAAAGCAAGTTGTAAAAAGTAATGGAGAAATAAAAGATAACATGTTTAACCTTTGCTCGAAGACAACGTGTTTTATTTAATATATATTGAGTGGCATTATTCACAAAATATCACAATAAGTAATTAATTAAATAATCTACAAATTATTTTAATTTTCAATTATATTTATTTAGCAAAATCGAAATGGACATATCTCAGGGACAAATACAATAAAGAAAAAAAAAATTTTGATCAGGCGTCCCGCTCACGAGCGGTGAATCAAAAACCACGGGCACTTTACCCATTTTTGACATTTTTGGGTGACTATGTGAAGCCCCGAAGGTACGTGTTAAAACAAACAATATTTATCTATTAATTACCTATTGATGACTGTGAAATAATTTTGGATTACTGGAAAATAGCACGCCCGGATAATTGAAAGAATTCCTAATTTAAGACGAATGGTCGACATCCTCTCATTTGGATTTGGATAGTTCATCAACCTCGTTAAATGCACCACCGCCACCACCTAAAACAAAACGGGGAAATCCCCAAATCGACGAGATGTTTATGGACACTTTGTCAAAAATTGGTAAACAAATACGAATCTCCATAAATCACAAAAATGTCATCGACGGCAAAGTTGAAATTTAAAATTACCATGCTGGAACAAGTGAAGAAACCTGTAAAGGATGATCAATAAAACTGCAAATAATTAAAAAAATGTATTTTTATTTCAAATAATTTTATCAACATCGCTCATATTTCTTTTTCTAAATTAATTGAATTATTCGTAAATTTTAATTGATATATGTAACCTAAGCGAAACTACTGCATGTCTCAACCGCGGAAACCCACGAAAATAATTGGAAATAAAATTACAATACCAAGAAAATGGAAAGCAAAGAACATTTCCGGAAGAACATTACGTAAATGCAGAAACGTACTTTTTGGAGCCGTAAAGTTATGTTTAGTTATGTTTAGTTAATGGCATTGGCCGCTAATTGCTTAACATTTTATCGTAATGAGCTCAATGCTCAAGATAGAGTGTTCACCTATACCAAATTTTAAGGTGAATGAATAAATAAATAAATAAATAAATAAATAAATATTGAAAGCTTACGGCACTTTCACTATTAAAAGATTCTTTGAGAGCATGTCTCAATTCAAATGCCGTTCTGGATGAGTTATTTGATCACGTACCAGAGTGTATGTTATGGTCTGGAAACACTCTACTGCTAATTGAAATTGCCTTAGCTGCAGGGATTGGCATCTCTTCGTTTAAAATTTGTTTCCTGAACTTTGATTGTTGTAGTACACCTATAGATTGAAAATAGTTACTTGATTCAAATATGTATAATAAATTCAAAATGTTCAAATTCATACCGCCATGACTTTGACTTTCGTAAGCTCCAACATAAACATCCATAAATATATAATTAGCATCGCACGTAGCTAACAATACAACGCTAAAAGTTTTCTTATAATTAAAGAAACTTGACCCGGATGTTGCTGGTCAACGAATATTTATGTGTTTGCCATCTATGGCGCCAACACAGTGAGGCATGTTCCATATTTTTTCGAATTCCTCTGCTATTTGTTGATAACTTTGAGCATTTGGTTTATTCGCATATAAAGGGGATAGAAAGGTCCACAAAACATCGAGAGTTTCTAAAATAATTTTTCGAAGTGAACTCCTTACGACAAAAAACTAAAAGAGAAATATATATATAAATACAAACTTATACATTTACTTACGATAATGTTAATGCCAATCTACATTCAAAATGAATTGATGGACGAATCGAAAGCTTTGTAACATTTGGTTCTACAAGCGTAAGCAATAAATCGTACAGTGACCTCAACATCCGTGTATGTAAAAAAAATTCTTCCGGATCTCTATTTTTCATCGTCTCAAAAACCCTTGAAAATATCCAAAACTGGTCTTACCCACCACCTCCTCCTATTCATTTGATTATATGTGGTGTACAATTTATAAACTTCATAAAGATCTTTCAGGTTCTCTAAATCTTTATTCATTGTCACAATTTTTGTTTAGGTTATAATTAAATTTTATTGAAAGTGTTCCTTCGCTTTACTAAAACACTTAAAAAAACACAAAATAACTACTCGATCTGTCAAATAACAGAAAGAAAAACGAAACAAAACGAAAGTTATGTGCCAGGTTGCCGGATGGAAAACGAAACGAGAATGAAATGAAACGAATCAAAACCTGTGTGCCTCAAGATTTATTGAAAAACAAAAAAAGAAATATTTCCAAAGCCAACTAGAAAACAAATTTTTACTCATTTGATTAATGAAGAAATTATTTACCGTTCAGTATAGAAAAAAATAGCGATGAATATCGGGAATTCCCATTTTTTCATTTAATTTGCTTATAACGGAGTGTATAATATCAGAGCCTACGTTTAAAATAAGAATTTGTGATATCGACTGTATTTTTTAATAAGTTTAAAATAAGGTACGTAACATTTTCCTTTACTATGAAACTCTATGGGAAAACGATGAGGTGAGGTTATTATTGTAATAGGATTTGTAAGAGTTAGGGTGATTTTAGATGTCTCTGTGGAAATGGCCCGGTCAATTAGTCTATATCTGTCGATCAGTGTAGATGATTGTATGTATATGTCGTTGTCGGAATCGGTCGGCGAATTGGTATGGACAGCAGCTGCTCTGTTGGTGTTTCGTCATCCTGATAAAGAAACAATGCTTTTTAAAAGTATATTTGTCGCAGTAAGTATTACTAAAATACTTAAAAATGGTCCGGGTCCCATGGTCTCATTGAATTCAGTGAAGGTGATATATACAATTATTTAGGAAAGACTATTAATACCTAATATAATCACCCTTCTGGAATATCAGGAATCATTCCACTCCCTTTAATTCGATCATCCCCATAACACAGTTCCCATACGATGTTGGCTCATTTAATTCCCTTGGCTTTTTAAAAAATAAAGAAGTCTTTCTCCAGAATGAATTTCGATCAACTTTAAAAACATTAATCGGAATTCGTCTATGTTTGGCGTGGGAAACGACGAGGACGTTTATTTTTTAAAGTCGATTGCAAGCGGCATGAAGGAAATGTGGGGGGAGGGAAACTCACTCAAAATAGATCTAAATCTACTTGACTATAATAGAATGCAAGATATAGACGTTTGAAAAAAAGAGTAACCTATTGGGAGGTGTGTGCTGACAAGATCTTCACTGTTTTTATGATAAATACACCACAGTTTCAAATGTTAAATTTATTCGAAGAAACAATATTTTAATATTTTTCTTCTAACTTTAAGGGTTTTGTCTTTAAACATGTCTTTCACATATGTATGTATATCACTGACACATATTTCAGAAAACTGATCAATTCAAACGGCAGAATCACGAAAATATATACTTTAATGTTTATTTAACAATTGGTTGACTTTAATGTAATCAAATAAAATCCGCAACAAA
Source organism: Tipula vernalis (assembly GCA_958295665.1). Classification (NCBI taxonomy): domain Eukaryota; kingdom Metazoa; phylum Arthropoda; class Insecta; order Diptera; family Tipulidae; genus Tipula; species Tipula vernalis. The sequence goes on along the minus strand of OY282560.1, from coordinate 300,298,743 downwards.
TTCCATGATGAAGGAAATGAAGAAAAACAAAAATAAAAAAGCGCAACCCAAAATACCAACAATAAGATGTATTTAAAGGAAATGTATTTTCATCACGTATTTAAAAGAAAAAAACAAACTTTTAATGTGATTTGTTTGCTTTAATGTGGTTTCATTTTTGTTATATAATTTGTGAATGTTTATAATGTAAAATGGGTCACCATCAAGGACAGTTAAAGATGTTAAAATGGATGGTTATGCGGTAAAATAACTAAAAAAAATTATTGATTATTGAATAACATTGGGATAGATTCAATGTATTGTAAATCTTTTAATTTGCTTTTATTTCAAAGAATACTAAATGTGAATTTCGAAATGTTCATACAGACTTCTCATTTGTTTGAAACTGGTACGTCGAATATTCATAGAAATAATTGAAAAACAAAAAGGAACAATACTATATTTCGGGTGAGTCAAGAACAATGTCAACTTTTTTACTTCGTTTTAAGCCACTCTAGGTAGGCTATTTAATAATAATGTGAAACTATTTTAAAAATAGTAAGGTTATAATAGAATCAGAGAATTGTAGCGTTTGATTTAGGTATTTATTTTTTTTCCGGTTTTTTCGAATGGTACTTGAAAATTATAGGTTGTTCTGCTACGTGATGAAAGTACTTTATATATTTTGGTAAAAGAAGGTCTATAAATTATAAGCAAAAAGAAAAAAATCGACACATGTGATTTACATAAAAATTCGATATAGTTAGAATATAAAATATAATTCCACAGCTCATATTTGGTCATGTTACATAAAAATACATATATATTGTATTTACAATACTATATATTCAAATCGAGCTTGTATTGCATTTTTATGGCTATTTAGCTGTTATAAATTATAAAACTCAATATTTTTGTGTAGTGTGGTGCTCTTATAATAAAAAAAAGATTGTGTGCCATATACAGTTAACTTTAGTAAAAGACAAATAAAAAATTACTTATGTTAATAAAAAAGAAAAGCTCTGTCTGTCTGTTTCTATTTTATGATAGTCATTTGCGGGTTTTCCTTTTATGGATTTTACATTTTATATTTTTATTGAATAATAAAATTGACTCAAAATTTATTTTTATTTCTTTAAATTCATCATTTATCATTTTCAGACCATCTAACAATGGCATATATGTATGTATGTATGTATTTTTATTTGAAATTAAGGATCGAATATTTTGAACCAATTTTCAAATTGTTTGAATGTAGCACATTCTTTTATGCCTTGGAATTGATTATTGGAATAAAATAGATAGAAATAGATATCTTCTTCCAATATTTTCAAAGGATAATTTGGTAAGGTAAGCCGTGTTCTGATGTAAGCGAATATTGTAATATTGACGCAATATTGAAGCTACCTTGTGTTATAGTACCTCTCGTGCGATTCATAATCTGTGGTAAGATATTTGGGACGAAAAATATTCGAAAATCGCTTTGTTCGTTCATTACAAAACGAGTATGAAATTTTCATTGAATGTTTACCACAATACGTCCCAAACCTAAATAACAACGATTTCATTGAATAAAAATGGTGTTTATTTTAGTTTTTACTTAGAATTGTCATTTAATTTATTTTTTATATAATTTCTAATAAAAATATAAGGAGCTGGAACCTCATAAGGTGGTCAGAACTTCGCTCTTGATTAATTCAACTACCAAAACAATCCTGAAATGAATTTCTTACGTTAACCTTCACCTCAACGTCTAACTCAATATACAAATCAACCCCAAAGTAACTTTAGACCTGATTACTATCTCTCAAGTATGAGATAAATATTTGAGATATTAACAGTGACCTTTCTTAAGTCTTAAATAATATTTGTGTAAAGTTTGTTTCAAATGGTTTCATGTGTGTGCATTTGTTTAAATATCACACGCAAATACTATATATATATATATATATATATATATATATATATATATATATATATATATATATATATATATATATATATATATATATATATATATATATATATATATATATATATATATATATATATATATATATATATATATATATATATATATATATATATATATATAATTATAGGTTTCTTTACGAGAGAAACATAAAAAAAAATTATTTTATTTATATTTTATTTCGAGTTCTTTACAGAATGAGTTAGATCTTAAAACTAAATACTTATTTCTATAATTTAAAATATTATGTCTTATCAAAAGTGCAATAATGCATTTTTATATCTTTAACCTATTTTACTCGATCGTATTACGGAGCGTTTCCTGTTATTCATTGGAATTTATTTGATACCTTGCTTGTGCAATGATGGAATGTTCTTAATCATCACTTATATGATTTATGTGAATGTAACTCCTCCCGGGGGTATTGGAAGGGCGTCCTCGTCCTTTGTTCTAATCCCTAATTTTATCAGTAGATTTGAGTATGTTGTGTCTTCATTCTGTTTGGATATTTCCGGTTTTCGTTCTTGTGTGTTTTTTTTTTCACCGATTTCTCCATGTGTTGTCTAACATTGATGTAAATACAAAGTGTTATTAACCCAAACGATGAGATAGATACACCTCCTGACAAGGACCATATCCAGAATTTGTGGTTCTCTTGTTGTAGGTTCATGTGTGTTAGCCGTTTTCTGTTTTGTATGTTTTGTTGTTCAATCAAATCTATATCCACAGATTTGATCAGTTTGCGTGTAATTTCGAGGTTATGAAGAGCACCCTGTATTTCTTCTGTTTCGCTTTTAATTTCGAAGGATTGGAACTTCTTATTTTTTACTATTAAGGTGCAGTTATGGAATGTTATTAAGAAATTACCCGTTATTGTGCGATTATTTGGTCCGCAATCCGATAAAAGTATTTCTTCTTTTGCGTTATCAATGAGCAATTTGTCTTCTGTGATGAACCGTACTGTAGTTTCTGATTTTGCGGTTACGTTGCAAATACTTTTAGTTCCCATTATAAGAGGTTTGATACATTCGTCCTCAAACTCTTTGATTTCCGAATATTTTTGTACAAAATTATTACGATTGATTGTTGTAAATAATTTTTGTTTCGTCTTTACGATATGCTGAGGGTATTCTTTTATTATTGTTTCATTGACTGTTAATGGAACGATCATTGCTGTTAGTGAAGTTTCTTCTTCTAGTTTTGGTGTTTCTAGAATAAAAAGTAGCGTTTCCTTGTTTACGGCTACTTTTGGTATCACGTATTGCAGTGCTTCTTCAGGTAGAGTTATGTTTACTCCTTGGCTTGTCATTAGGTCTTTTATCATCATTAATTCTTTTAGCGATATAACTTTGTTGCTTGCCAGGCCGATTTTAGTTTTGACGATGGCGTCCTGGATGTCTTCTAGTATGGTATTTATGTTATCTATATTAATGATGGCTGCTATCATTTCTATTTCACTGAGTGTTATTTTGTTCGCTGTGTTAGTGGTTGTTACAGCTTTGTTTATTGTGTCTGTTATCATCCGTATTCTTTCATCAATCTGGTTGTTTATTTGGATTTGCTGGTTGTTTTTATTTACTAGTTCCGTCATTTTGCTCTCTATCATTCGCAAATCTATGGCATCTGGACTACCCGCCAGCCATTTCCACGCTGAGCCCAGGGCATCCCAACGTTTTTGTCTATAATGCTTTATAGGTTTAATTTGTTGTAGATTGTCGTACAACTTTCTGCACTTTTGTTTTACTATTTTATATAAATCTAATTTATCGTTCTTATCATCTAATTTATTATAAATAAATTTGTTTATTGAATCTACTGTTTTCTGTATGTTATTTAAATCAATTGGATGAACGACTTTTATGCTACCTACTTGAATTTTACAATCATTAGTTTTTAATATTAAAATAGGGTCGTCATTTAAATTTTTTATTTCTAATTTTTGGAAATGATAAATTTTAGGAATTATTATTAATATTGCTAATTTTATTACAAAGTACATTGTCATGGAAAATAATAGATTTGTTTATTTGTTTTACTTTAAAATTTAGAAAACTGATATAATATTTTTTTAATTTTTTTTTTTTTTTTTTTTTTTTTTTTTTTTTTTTATATAAACCCTTAGGCTTTATTACCAGCTAATTATAAAGAATGTTTAAAATACAATATTCAAGCCTAATAACTTATGTTATAATATTATTTACTATTTAGTATTTATTTTTTTAGTATCTAGATTTTATCTTAATGTTATATATTTTTTTTCTTTTTTTTTTCTGAAAATGATACAAAAATAAATTTAATTAGTCTTTTTTATTCGTTTTATTTTGTTCTTATTCCGTTTTATATTTCTTTTTGTACGGAAAGTTTTATTTTCAATGTTTTGAATTTTAGTCTCAACTCCCCTTGGTTGAGCTTTCGTCCTTATATTTGGTTTCAAGAAGACCGTTTCACCTTCTATAAGATTAGGTGGTTCTTCTTTTTGGTCGTTTTGTTTTTGCATTTTCTTTGCGGCTTTTTCCAAATTGTTGTTAACTGTTTGGAAGATATCGTTAGCTTGTGCTCGTATTTTTATGGGGTCAATGAAATTATTTTGATTGAATATAACTTCATTTGGCGTAAAGCCAGTGGCTGAGTGCACGGAATTATTATAAAGAGCAACTGACATTTCGATGGCAGTTGAAGTATCTGGGCTCATTGCTTTATGTTTATTTGTATTGAATATTTCGATCACGGTGGAATGGGTTTTTTCTATCTGTCCGTTGGATTCTGATGAAGATGCGTAATCTAATTTTATATTAAGGCTGTTCAGAAATTCTTTAAATTGGGTGGACTGGAAAGTAGTTTCGTGATCACAGATAATAGAGTTCGGTATTCCGAAAAGGGTAAAATATTTACTAAGACTACTGGTTACGTCTGTTAAATTTTTTGTTTCCATTGGCATCATCTGTAGATGTTTGGAAAATGAGTCAATGATTGGAGGAAATTGTTTCTGTTTATACTGAAAATGTCAATGTGTAGTCTTTCTAACGGCTTCTTTGTGATTGGCCGTGGGCTTATTTTAATATTATAAGGCTTGCGGTCGTATTTATGCACGTTGCATATATTACATGCATTAATGTGAGTTCGGATTTTATTTCCCATTCTGGGGAAGAAATACGCTCGCCTTAGTTGGTTTTCAACCTCATTAGTGCCCCTATGTGCACGTTCGTGTTCCTTGGTTATTAATAAATTTTGTCTATCTTCATTCGTAACGTCTTGGACTATTTTTGTGACTATCACAAAATGACCTTTTTGACAAAAATTTTGTCTGAACGAAGTTTGGATTTTGTCGTATAGACTTTCGGGAGCCATTATTGCTGATTGTTTCCCATTATGGTATACTTTTAAAAACTGTGTGATATCGTTTTCTTCGAAGGATTTCTTTGAAATAATGGTTCGTTTGAAATTTGGGAAAATCATTTCTTCCGAAATGATACTGTTTTTGTTTGAAAATTTGAACACTAACTGGTTCCTGTAGTAATTAATTGGCCTGTCAGCGAAGTGGATGAAGTAATCGTCTGACGTGTTCGCTGAGTGGATTGTTTCTATTTCGTCACTATTGACGTTTGGAATATTTTCTGCGACTTCCTCGGATTCACGTGTAGTGTTATCCGTTCCCTCATTGAGATGATCTGTTCTTATTATGTTTTTTATATCTTCTTTGCTAATTATTTCATGTCCAAAAATAGGGACTGGTTTTAGCGTTTCGAAGTTGTTAACGTTCAGTTTTAACTTCGGTAAATTTTGTGGTGGTACTGGTTCGTTTGTGAGAATATTTACGGTCGTATTACCATTAATGGCTTTATATACGCCGGGTTGAATTATTATATTTTCATTTAAATTTTCGTAACTTGGCACGAACCATTCGCCTTCATTACTTGTTCGAAATGTTACTATATGGTTATAGACTGTTCCCGTTGGATAATAACGGTGAAATTTGAATTTTGAATTATTTATTATTATCTCATTGGTTCTGTAATCAATTTTGGTGTTTAGTATCGCCATTGATTGCGAACCTAGGATTCCATCAAAAAATTTATGGAATCCTAATTCGTAGTAAGTTTGTTCCGGGATACCTTGACCCAGAAAATTTATTTTACCTTTGGTATTTACTACGTGAGTTCCTAAAATGTTTTTCACAGAAGCTTCTTGGAAGCTTAATAAATTTTTGGGGATGATACCGGGTTTTATTATGTTTTTATTTGCTCCGGTATCTATTAATAATTTTATATTTATGTTGTTATGTGTGTCCTTGCATTCAAGGTAAGGAAGAAAGTTTAATCTTCCGTATCTTCCACCTGATCGTCTTGAAAATTTGTCGCATTGACATCTAATTCATTCGGAAGGTTTTCTGATTCTTCGCTTTCAGCGTTGATCTCATGGGTGTTCACCATTTTTTTGTTGAACGTGTTTCTAGATTGCATAGAAACGTCAACGTCCATAGGAGTGGCTTTTTCTCTGATTGAACCTGGTCTCTTATACACCTGGTTATTTTCATTCCATTCCTTTGGTTTTTGGTATGAATTATTAAATTTCGGTTGCGGTGGTGGAACATGATTAATTGGTTTTCGAGAATTTCCTGAGATTATCTCGTTTGAATTAAATTTACAAAGGAAAGCATACGCTTCCTCGATTGATTTTGGTTTCGCCGCTTGGGCGTAACCGAAGTAGGGTTTTCTTAAACCGGATATGAAGGCTGCCAAGGCATCCTCTTCGATAAAAGCGTTTATCGCGGTCCATGAGTAACTATAGGTAGCGTTTTGTCTCGCTAAAGTTTTAATGTTTTGAACATTTTCTTTTATTTTTTGAAAATAAGTGTGAACTGTTGTGTTCTCGCTTTGTTTCGTTGCCCATAACTGGGACTTATAGAAAGACAACTCTTGTTTGTCTCCCAAAGTTTCTAAGAGGATTTGTTTGATTTCCTCAAAATTTTGTGGGTTACCGGCTAGACATATCGCGTCTTTTGCCTTACTCCTTATTTTATTACTTACTGCTTGTAAGTATAATTTGAACTGTGGTTCAGACACTAATGGCGCGAATACGTTCAGTGTATCCTCCGCTGTCTTGATCCATGCAGATAATTGTTTTCGATTCCCATCATATTCGGGTATCGATTTGATTGGATCCGGTATTCTGAATAAATCAACTGTCAATTGTTGTTCTACAGTAGGTTTCTGTGCCTCTGTAGTGTGTTGTGCCTTTTGTTGCAGAAATGCCAACACTTGTTCGTGTTCTTCCGACTTAGTGGTCATTTTCTGTAATTGCTCAACAACAACTTTCAATTGCACGGTTAATTCGGTTACCGCTTGATCCATTTCGTGGTCGAGATCGATCTGTCGATTAGCTATGAATCTATCGATCAATTTATCTCTCATTCACTTTATTTATTTATTTATTGATTAATTTTTCTTCCGTGTCTATCAGGTAGTGCACGGGTATGGTTAGCAGGTTTGTGGCTATTTAGTAGTTCCACACGTTTGCCAAAAGATAATCAAAGTATTTGGTACAATTTAAAAAATTAAAAAAAAATTATATAAACTTTGTTACCTGGATATTATACTTCGTATAATAATTTGTAGTCGTGGTGTCTCAGGTTCAATGTAGAGCTCGTGTTGTGATGCGGTGGAATCTCAAGTCTCTTAGCGGTTATTTAACCTTCAGCTAGAGATGTTTTTCACAAAAAAAATTAACACCTATTTTTTTTTTATTTTTACGGATTCACTTCTTCACTAGTTTTTATTCACTAATGTTTATACACTGTTACACTAACACGAAAACTAAACACTACCGGACGGCTGCGCCAATTATAGGTTTCTTTACGAGAGAAACATAAAAAAAAATTATTTTATTTATATTTTATTTCGAGTTCTTTACAGAATGAGTTAGATCTTAAAACTAAATACTTATTTCTATAATTTAAAATATTATGTCTTATCAAAAGTGCAATAATGCATTTTTATATCTTTAACCTATTTTACTCGATCGTATTACGGAGCGTTTCCTGTTATTCATTGGAATTTATTTGATACCTTGCTTGTGCAATGATGGAATGTTCTTAATCATCACTTATATGATTTATGTGAATGTAACTATATATATATATATATATATCTATATATATATATATATATATATATATATATATATATATATATATATATATATATATATATATATAATATATATATATATATATATATATATATATATATATATATATATATATATATATATATATATATATATATATATATATATATATATATATATATATATATATATATATATATATATATATATATATATATATATATATATATATATATAAATCAGTGACGAAGCGTGACAATCTTTATTGGGGAAGCACCTATAAACCGTACACTAAAAACAAAGAAAACATATTGGAATTTTACATTAATTCGGTAGTTTTTGTTTAAACATAATTTTCTAAGCATAAAAAATTGTAATGTAATGTAATTTAGTTCCATTCTTCTATTTTGTTTTGCAAATTCATCTATGACGTCATCATAAAATTTTTCCAAACTCTTCAATTTGCGTAACAATTGGTTTCGATGTACATTAAAGCCAGGTTAGCAAATCGTTCTTGACCCATCCTATTTCTAATGAAACTTTTCAATAGTTTCATCGATGAAAATTACCTCTCCGCGCTTGCCGTTGTTGCAGGTTAAAATCAATAACATAGTTTAAAAAATTGTTCAAAATCGGAACTTAATCCCGCTATTTAAAAAATCTAAAATATCATTAGTATTTTTTTATTTTTGAAATTTGTATTTCTGTAAATAGTAGTTAGCTCTGTTTCTAAAATCTGAAAATCAAATAAATAGCAATAAGTTCTTTTCAGGACAATTAAAAGCATTATAAGGAAATTCATCTACAAAAATTGAAAATTTGGTAATGTCTAGCAATTTCAAAAACATTATATGTTGTAAATCCTGAAATCGGAATTAAGTTTCCTGTTGAATTTTGGATGTAATCTCGGATATAAGCTTTTGAATGTGTTGTTTTGGTTCACATGTGACCCTTGATCTGCAACGTTTTAACCAAATTTTCTCCTCGATTCTTTCTTCCTGGTTAATTTTGTGCCAAAATGCTTCAAAATTAAGATACATTTTTTTAATTAATTGCTTAAAATCATCTAAGCATTTCAACCAGTACGCGATATCATTTCATTTCTTCTGAAGCACGCTAAACAAGATGTCAAGTTTCGGAAATATTTCTGAAAAATAGTATAACAGCGTTAAAAAGACCCCATCATCTTCCAATAAGAGTAAATATCCTCGATAGTTATTTATTGTCTCAGAGTCACATATTTCTACATCTTCATCCAGTACAGGGTGGCTGAGACCAAGTGTTACCAAATGAAAACGCTGTAATTTTTTTAATTTCGATTATTTTTTATTGAAATTTCGTCGAATATGTTGAAAACATATTACATTTTATGAAAAACATGTTACTGCTCGATATGACCTCCTTTGGCTTTGATTATTTGATTCAGTCTTCCATAGAAAGCATTGCATGCTGACCGAACGTGGGCTTGCGGAATTTTATTCCATTCTCGAACAAGAGCTGACTTCAATGCATCAACACTTTCGTATTTTTTAGTGGACACCTTACTCTCCAAAATGGATCATATGGAGAAATCCATGGGATTCAAGTCTGGTGAATATGGTGGCCATTCTTTCGACGAAATCAGCCGCGGAACGCAATTATGTAAAAATTGCTGTGTCGCTCGAGCTTTGTGTGACGGTGCCGAGTCCTGTTGGAATGTCCAACGGTTCGTACCAAAGTGTTTACGTGCCCAAGGTAGCAAAGCATCGTTTAGGATCTTTTGGCGGTACATCTCTTGGTTTACCTTGACTCCATGTTCGATGAAAACCAGAGGAGTGCGTCCATCTGCAGTAACTGCAGCCCAAACCATAACATAAGCTGGTGATTGCTTGCGCATGGCAACTCTTGTGTCCAAATTATCGTTGGACTTGTCCTCTAACCAAACACGATCATTTTGTTTATTCACATGCTGTTGAATGGTGAAAATTTTCTTATCAGAAAAGACAATTTTTGGAATCTCATCACGTTCGGCCAAGGCCTTCAATGCTCGTGTTCTTTCAAGCCTAACTTTTTTTTGTTTTTGTGCCTCCGTAAGATCTTGAACTTTTTGTATCTTGTAGGGCTTCAAGTGTAGTTCATTTTTCAATATGGTTTGAATGCTGTATCGTGAAACATGTAGACGTGCGGCTAATTGATTGGCACTTTGACGAGGATTTCGTTGGATTCGTTTCTTCACCTTTCGTATCATTTCTTTTGATGTTGCTGTCTTTTTAGGACCGCCTCTGTTGCGTTTAGCGATGCTACCAGTTTCGTTGTATCGAGTTATGGTTCGATACACAAACATTTTATTCACATTCAAATGTTGGAGCTGACGAACTATTGCTGTTTGTGAATTTCCACCCAAATACAGTGCAATTACACTATTACGTTTGAATTCCATTACGATTTTTTTATTAAGATATTAATTTAGAACAATTATTTATTGACCACATATAAACAACTAACCAAACTTCAATCTGTCAAAAAATTAATGCGCGAAAATGACAACTACACAAATGACAGCAGAGTGAAGTTAGTAACATTTGGTCTCAGCCACCCTGTATATATATATATATATAAATATATCTATATATATATATATATATATATATATATATATATATATATATTTATATTATATATATATATATATATATATATATATATATATATATATATATATATATATATATATTAATATATATATATATATATATATATATATATATATATATATATATATATATATATATATATATAAATATATATATATATATATATATATATATATATATATATATATATATATATATATATATATATATATATATATATATATATATATATATATAAATATATATGTATATATATATATATATATATATATATATATATATATATATATATATATATATATATATATATATATTATATATAAACACTCACTTTTAAATACTGTGAAACCTCATTTCAACGGACACTCAATTTATCAGAATCCTCATCTCAACGGACAAACTTTTCGGTCTCATGCAACTGAAGTTTTTCAATGAAAACGTGCCTTAGATATATTTCTGCGATGATACAGGTTTTATCAGTACACTTCAAATTGAAACTTTTACACTTCAATTTGTTACTTTTACACTTCAAATTAAACCTTTAACATTTCAAATTGAACCTTTAGAAAATTATATGTATGGCCAATTAAGATGGAACTTGACTATTTCTTAGTCGATTAAAGTGAAATTTGACATCCTTGATTGAAATGGGAGTCTTAAATGATTTTTGGATAAAACTCTGGAATATGGCAAAAAAAAAAAAAAAAAAAAAATGAAATTTAACATGCGCGTTGGAAATGGAATTCTAAAATGATTTTTAAATGAAGTTATTGAATATGACAACAACATTATCTAAAACTCAGTTTAGAACCCTATCTCTATCGCACATGTCAAATTTCATCATAATCGGTTAAGGAATAGCCAAGTTCCTTCCTGTTTGGCCATATTCCAGGACTTTATCCAAAAACTATTTTAGAATTTCATTTCCATGGCAGATATCATATTTCACTAAAGAAATAGCCAAGTTCCGACCTAATTGGCCTTTTTCCAGAACACCTTTTACATTTCATAATAATCGTTTGAGAAATAGCCAAGTTCCACCCTACTTGCCCTTATTCCAGAACTTTGTCCAACAATTATTTTAGAATCCCATTTCCATCGCACACATCAAATTTCACCATAACCGGATAAGGAATAGCCGAGTTTCTTCCCACTTGGCCTTATTCCACAACTTGATCCAAAAATCATTTTAGAATCCCATTTACAATGCACATTTCAAATTGCATCATAATCGTTTAATGAATAGCGAAGTTCCATTTTACCTGGCCGTATTCCAGAGCTTTATTCAAAAATTATTTTAGAATCCCATTTCCAGCGCACATGTCAAATTTCATCATATTCGGTTAAGAAATAGCCAAGTTCCATCCTAGTTGGCCGTGTTCCAGAACTTCATCAAAAAATCATTTAAGAATCCCATTTTCAACGCACGTGTCAAGTTTCATCATAATCGGTTGAGAAATAGGCAAGTTTCATCACACCTGGCTATATTCCAGAACTTGACCCAAAAACCATTTTAGAGTCCCATATCCATTGTCCACATCAAATTTCATCAAAACCGGTTAAATAATAGCCAAGTTCCATCCTAGTTGGCCATGTTCCAGAACTTCATCAAAAAATCATTTAAGAATCCCATTTCCATCGCCCGCTGATGTGAGCTGAAGAAACTGTTTAATTAATAATCAATAAAAAAAAAATTAATTATAAATTATTAAAATTTTTTTTTTTTAAATGACATGTCGAAATGTCCTCCACCCTCTTGTTAACAAACAATAGCTCTCGTGATCACACTTGTTGTTGTCCGACCCAATTGTTCAGGGTTGCCTTTTATTTCTGCTGCAGCAGCCAAAATTCTTGCTGTCAATTGCTCATGGGTTTTAATAGGCACGGCGTACACTTTTTGTTGCATAAAACCTCAGAAGTAAAAATCTAGGGGCGTAAGATCAGGGGACCTTTTCGGCTAGGCTATAGGACCTCTTCTACCGATCCACCGTGGTAAATTTTCATTCAAATAATTACGTATTATCCTTGCAAAATGTGCTGGAGCCCTATCAAATTGCAGCTGAATTCGCCTTCTCCTCAACAACGGCACTTCTTCCATGAGCAAAAGCAACGAGTTTTCTAAAAATTCTAAAAATACGTGTTGATCAAGCCTATTTGGTAACACGTAAGGTCCGATAAGTTAATCGTGGATCATTCCTGCCCATACATTTATAGAAAATTGGCTCTGGAAAGTTGTCTCCCTTACGACGTGTGGGTTTTCGACGGCGTAAACATGGAGGTTTCTTTAATTTGTTATAGCCGCCCTGGTGAAAGAAGCTTCAACTGTCCACAATATTCTCCTTATAAATTGACATCACTTCTTTGCTGTGAAATTATTTATTTTTATTTATTTATTTATTTCTCTCAACCATTCAAATATACAATTATTTTAATTTTTTTTTTATAAACTCCTACAAAAAAAAAAAATAAACAGTGTGGTTAAGAAGATTGGATAATCTTTGTCAAAACGACAGTTACGATTAACCCAAGTGTTAAAAATTAAATTTACAAAAAAAAAAAGAAAGAAACCACAGTAGATTAAAATAAAAATAAAAGTATACAAAACAAAAATTATTTAGCAAACATAAACCCCACATCATTAGTTTCCAGTATCTAGTCTTTGGCCAAATGCAAAAATTTCCTATCATAAATCATCGTTCTTATATATATATATATATATATATATATATATATATATATATATATATATAATATTTACGAAATAATTCAGATGAAAATGGCGGAACAGAGTACAAATTTCGATAATTATTCCGAACTTGATATGCGTAAACAATTCGAGGCAACCGATGACAACTTCGCAAATAAAACAATCTTAACACTTTAAAAATATATAGGTGCTGTAAAGGCAAAATTTTGCAGGCATTGAAAATAGGCCAAGAATTATCGTATCGACGCTTGAAAAACATAACCCGAATAATATACTTTTGTAAAATTAATAGCGGTTCAATGGTTTCAAAATAAACTCCACCCCAACTTGGTAAACCATAACTGGGATGGACAAAATTTACGTATCAAATAAATTGCACGTAATGCAGAATTAACTTGATTTTTGACAACTTAAACATGTGATTTCCAGTTTAAATTTGCATCAACGTTCAATCCCAAATATTTAAATAAACGAACATTTTCAATTTTAATGCAAAGACTGCTACAATTACGTAAGTCACAATTACGTACATGATAAAAAATCTCCGTGATGAAACTTCGATAAGGATCACCAACCAATTTGAAGAACATTACCTTAGTTTTTTCACTTAAGAGCAAGGAGTGATTATCAAACCATGTACGAAGAATTTTCTTGTCAGAATTTATTTGGTTAGTTAGGTCATTAACAGTCAAATCAAAATAACTTTAAGCAATATCATCAGCAAAAGCAACAGTTTTACCGTTTAAGTTTTTATGTTAAAAATTGAATTTATGTAAATTAAAAACAAGATAGGACCAAGAACAGAACCCTGGGGATTTATCAATCCTAACCATAAATGTTCGATTACTGAGCGGAGCTTACGCAGAAGAAGATTATGATCCATCATATCAAAGGTTCTCTTTATATCGATGAAGACTGCACCAACAAACTTTTTCTCATTCAGATTAATATGAATTCCATTAAAGAAATTAATTAACGCAGATTCAGTACTTTTGCCAGATCTAAAGCCATGTTGATGAGGACTAAGAAACTCAAATTTGTCCAAAAACTTCTCAATACGGGATTTCATCGATTTTTCAAAGATCTTCAAAATTGTGGGTTGCAATGCAATGGGCCGATAATTGTCCTTAATAATGATATCACCCTTTTTAAACAAAGGGATAACAATTGCAGTTTTTAAAACATTAGGGATAACACCATTTACAAAATATTGGTTAATGAATTGTACTAAAACTGGCGCAATTGCTATAACCACTAATTTTAGCATATTTGAGCTAAGACCAAGAATGTCAAGTGCATTACTTGATTTAAGTCCATTAATAATACAAATAATCTCTGATTCCTCGACTGGAATAACAAAAAATGTATCCAACATTTCAGTAGAGTAAGAACAATCATTAGGACTCATACTTTGGGCAGAAAAGTTAGAAAATCTCAAATCGCTAACGATTTTAGAGAAATAAAAACCAAAATCGTTAGCAATTGATACAGAGTCAGACAGAATCTCTGAGTTAATAGACAAAAATCTTTTGATATTAGTTCTACTCAAATTCCTGAACAAAATATCATTAACAACCGACCAGGTCTTCTTGCAATCTTTACCACATTCGTTAAATTTCCTACTAAAATAGTGGTCTTTAACAGAAACTACAGAATCATTCATTCCGCTACACAATTTGAGATAATAATTATACAGTTTTTTATTCGCCGGGAGTTTTTTACATTTAAGTTGAATTTTTTTCCTTTTATTTATTAAAAGTACCAACTTGTTAGAAATCCATGGTTTAAGCTTTATGTTTGAATTATGCCTAATTACATTTTTGGAACATGAATCAGCTACTTTTGACAGCATTGAAACCATATTGGTCAAAATTGATGTGGGGTTACTTAAACTTATTAAACTAGAAAAATCAAGTGACGAGATTAATGATTCAAATTTAATAATATCAAATTTGCTGTACGCCAATTCTTTTTCGTTAACATAACTACCAAATCATGGTCCGTAATGTGTAAATTATGCAATGATACATCCGAAGTAGCCAACTCAATGCAAGTAGCAGTGTTACTAGTAACTCTTTTGGCAGAATTAATAAGTGACAGAAATCCATTTGACGACAACATAAATATATAATCATTACAGGAAGCTGGAAAGTTCAAAATATCAATGTTCAAATCACCAACAATTTTTAATTTTCGAGATGAAATTTGAAAACTCACAAATAAATGTTGAAATTGGAATAAATTGTAGGCGATACACACAAACAAAAATAAAATTATTATTATTTAATGAAACAGATAACTTTAAAACATCCGCAGAATTTAAAGAAATAGTTTTACTAACACATTGCAAACTTGAATCGTAAAAAGCACAAACACCACCCGCTCTATAATTATTATTATTTTTTTTATTTTTTTTTTTTATTTTTTTTTTATTAAATCACTTTATTCAACAATAATAATACAAGTAAAATACATTTTTCATATTAACTATAATTTTGTAACATTAACATATAATAATAGATTTTAACAATAATTCCCTAATAAAAAACTGATAGTTGTTTAGACCTTATTTATAGTATCTATTACTTTAATACAATGACATTAAGCAATAATAATTTAATTATGTTGAATATAGGTAGGTGATTCTGAGACAAATATGTCTATATTGAATCACCATCAAATAGAATTATCAAATAATTAATTAATGAAGAGGAACAAACAATAAGATAAAAGACATTTACTAAAACACGAAAGTTAATTTACAAAACACTGATTGACTGTATGTAGAAATACCTCTCCCTGGTCTAGACTTCTCCAAATTACGAAGCTACTTCTTTAACATCCATCGTTACTACTAATGGCAAACTTGAAACAAACTTTCAACATCCTCCTGCATTAAAAGCCATTCCTTCACCAATATCCCAAAGCGTTTGATTGATTGTTCACTCCGAATGGCTAACGGTAATTTGTTAAAAAGGAATGGAGCATTTGAAATAAAAAAGTTCCTAAAGTACTCTTTGCGAGTGAACGGAATAATACAGGCATTTTTATTGCGTAAGTTATACAAGTGAGTTCCCACTATTTTATGCCCACTACGCAAAAAGAAAAGTTTTAAAACTTTATATACATATAAGTACCGAAGAGGTAACACTTGACTCTTCTTGAATATCGGAAAACAATGGACAGTACGCTTTTGGTTATAAATAATTCTTAAAGCAAATTTCTGTGCAATTATTAAGGACTTAATATTAGTGACGTAGGTTCCGCCATATACAACAAGACCATACTCAATTTTAGAATTGAAAATTCCATAGTATACTTTGAGCAGCACTTCCAATGGACAAATTGTTCGAAGTAAAGAAAGCTTTCTAAGAGCAAAATTTAAATAACCCTTAACATTATTTATGTGAGATTTAAAATTTAAGCTGCTATCAATAGTTATTCCCAAATATTTAAATTCATGAACAAATTGAATTTTAAAGCAATTATTAGAATCATTAGAACTAGTGCACTTATCATCGTGATAAAACACATTCAAATCTCTAACCACTCGTGACCCTATATTGAATATCTTGCCTCTAGATTTATCACTTAAACGCATTTGATGATCAGAAAACCAAACGTGCGATACCGCTAAATCGTAATTCATTTGGCATTCCAGTTCATCGAAACTAACGGCAGAATAAGTTAACGCAATGTCATCAGCGAATGCTACTACTTTCCCATAAAGATTTAAATCGAAAAATGAATTGACGTAAATTAAAAAAGTAATGGACCAAGAACAGAGCCCTGAGGGACACCTGAAAGAATTTCATTGAGATCACTGGTGCAGTCACCTATTATCACTTTCTGAAATCTGTTTTGAAGGTAAGATTGTAGCCAGTTATAGGTAAATCCTCTAAATCCAATATGCCACAATTGGTTTAATAATTGTAAATGGTTAACAGAGTCGAAGGCCTTAGATATGTCCAGAAAAAGCACACTCACGAATTTGCCACTATTTAAAGAATCATATACCAAGGAAAAAAATTTTAAAAGCGCAGCTTCAGTACTTAGACCCTTTCTAAAACCATATTGGCAATCACTAAAAAAATTAAAATTTTCCAAGTTCGATGTCATACGGATTTTCATCAGTTTTTCAAAAACTTTTGAAATTGTTGGTAATTGTGAAATTGGGCGATAATTTGTCATACACAATTTATTGTTATTTTTAAACAATGGGATAACATTTGCACATTTTAGGACATTAGGAAATACACCAGTTGTTACGCTACGATTAAAAATATAAGCTAGTATATAGCATGTATTTAGAGCAGTTCGTTTTAAAACTTTAGAATTGATTCTATCGGAACCACTGGACTTTTTATTATTTAGTGATGCAATTGTATAAAGTACTTCTTCAGGAGTAATTTCCTGGAATACAAAAGTTTCATTTTGCCACTTAACATAGCAATGTAAAGCAGAATTACAGTGCAAGCTACTAAATGAACTGATAAAATGACGGTTAAAGATATTGCAAATATCCAAACAATTCGTGATTTCGTTACCATCTTCATCAAGTATAGAAGATATTATGTCAGATCTACTAGAATCATCACCTACTAATGAATTAACTATTTTCCATTGTGTTTTGCTATTATTAGAGCAATTATCAAAAAGATTCCTATAATAGTTTATACGCTCCGAATTAATCATTACTCTACACGTTTCATTTATTCGCCTAAAACGGTTCAACAGCTTAGAATTCATAGGGTGTTTTCTAAGTTTTTTGCCCAATTTATTTTTCAAGTTCACCAGTAAATGTAGTTTGAATGACATCCAAGGAGCTATCTTGCGGCTCTTGAAATTATTTTCCTTTTGAAATTTACTACTCTCAAAACAAAACTTAAATATCTCCAAGAATTTATTCATTGACATATTGACACAGTTTGACAAGAACACATCATCCCACACTTGACATTGCAAAAGATCATTAAAAATGTCATAATTAATACACGATACATTAGGACTGGGATCTTTATTTTTCTGATCTATTGAAGCTTTGATTGAGAGTGTCAATAAAATCGGTGAATGATCGGTAACTTGAAGATTTACTGTTTCACCAAAAATTAATAGATGTTTAGAACTGAACCGGTAAAACGCATGATCAATACACGAAGAGCTATTATTTACTACTCGAGTAGGTGAATTAATCAGAGAGCATAGCCCAAAAGACGATAGAGTCATCATATAATTGTCTATTATATTGCTGGTTGATAAAATATCTATATTGATATCACCAATCAGTAGAAAATTTTTTGATTTGCGAAACTTATTTAGGATCGGAATAATTTCGTTTAAATAGTTATCAACAGAGTTCCAATTGTAGCGATAAATACATAAGCTACTAATTAAAAAATCCCCAACAGAGAAATTGAGCTCCATACAGTCAGCAGTTATTATATTATAATTAAAAAAATTTACCGTAATAGAATTTTTTACAAACGCCGCTACTCCACCCGCACGATTTATATCATTACAACAACTAAAAAAATTATAACCAGGGATTTTATAAAAATGAACTTCATTATTAGTAATCCATATTTCCGTTAAAAAAATAATATCCGGCACAATGGAATAACTAGATAGGTTAACCAGAAGCGAAGTAAAATTTGCCCGCATGCTTCTTATATTAAAATGCAACACATAAAATTTTGAAATTTCTGCAGGTTTATTGACATCATCAATTAAATCACCACCACCTTCATGAACTACAAATGACATCAAAACAAATTAAAATTAATAAAATTAATACTTTAAATTTCATCAAGGTCAGATGTTGATTTAATTAACTTTGCTGGACAACCCTCAGTTTTCCGTACATAGATATTACCATTACGAATCCATACATATTTTATCGTGTTAGATTTTTTGATTTTCCTCGCTTCAGCATATAGATGACTCCGGAACTTTGTCAAATTTTCATTAATAAAAATATTTACCGGTGATACTCCAAGGCATTGGGTTGATAATCTCTGCTTCTTTTTAGTGGCCAAAATAGAATCTCGAATGCGTTGCTCTTTAAATTTAATAACTAACTTCTTCACGCGCGGTGTGTTTATTTTATTGACCGACTGTACATCATCCACGCCGATGTTAATATTTAGACCTTGAGTGATTAATTTAGCCGTATTTTCAATTATGCTATTTTCATCAGCTGTGAGTGATTCAGGCAAGCCAAATATTTCCAACGATTTATTTCTGTTCAGCTGTTCAATGCTGTCAATGCGCCATTCTAAATCAGTTACTTTTTTTTTCAAGGCTGAATTTTCTAATTGAAGTTCATCCAGTTTGCTAAGGAGAATTTCGATGCTGTCAAACCGTTTGGAGAAGGTCATTTCGTTCATTTTCAATTGTTCGTATATAAACTTGAATGAAGCAACACTATCACTGAAATCCACATCATTTGTACCGAACACAGTTGGTTGTTGGATAGAAGCGGTATCTTTAGATGTTGCTGTTTTTCCAATATTAGATGACGAAGGCAATGGTTTCGATAATTTTTGGTTATCTGTACACACAGCACATTTCCATGAGAGTAATCTCTTATCGAGATCTGCTTCATTTAATTTAATACAAGCAGAGTGGTATAAAGTGGAACAAACTACACACTTGACTTTAGAATCATCGCGATTAATTTTTGTTGCACAAATTTTACATAAACTCATTATTTAAATTATTGTTACAGCAACCTATACATTCATAATTAGGAAGATTATAATAATTTAACTCTTGATCAAAAATCCAAATTTTCGAAAGAAAAATAATAGATGGGTATTTATCAAATGAACTCAAATTTACAACCAGTTTATCAAAATTTTCGCGCATGCTACGAATGTTTTGACGGACAACAGAGAAACTAAAGATGTTGGTTACAGAATTTTTACAATAATAAGAATTAGAATTTACTAAAACTGAATTTGAATTTGAATTAAATGTGGGCTT
This sequence comes from Tipula vernalis, assembly GCA_958295665.1. Taxonomy (NCBI): domain Eukaryota; kingdom Metazoa; phylum Arthropoda; class Insecta; order Diptera; family Tipulidae; genus Tipula; species Tipula vernalis. The sequence continues at coordinate 300,278,342 of OY282560.1, read as the reverse complement.
TAAACAGTTAAAGCTGACCGAGGTACTAAAAAATGATTCGACGATTGCCGATGATAATTTAAAAATTCTTTAATAAATAGACCAGGAGGCCACGATGATAAATCCAACAGCAGGTTGAATTTATTCTCAGGAACCCCAATTTTAAATGAGACATAGTCACGGTCATCACTTCGCCTCATCCGAACCAAAAAGGGTTTATCAATCTCAAATTTATTTTTCAAATACCGAACCATATCATCGTCACCAACATCCTTGCACCAGAAGTAAATAAATAATTGTTAAAAAAAATGAAGTGGTTTGTAAAAGTGTAAAAATTTAAATAAATAAAAATTAGCTAAACTCGTGAACAGATTTTCCTAATTTGAAATTTTTGAAGTGGTACGTCGGATATGATTTCGACGATTTATTAATAGTTCTACCCGAAATTCCTGAATATTTTATAATATGGACTTTTGTATTAGCTACACATTTAATTACAAAAATAATTTAAAATACGTAAATAAATAAAATTTGCCACTGAAAAAAATAATTCAATGAATCCCTTTCATTAAATTTTTCGGAAGAAAAATTCTTTGAACCAATCAATTTATTAACTGGTCACATTAATTCTAAAATAAACACGATTATAAATTAATAACCGGATCGTCAATTCAATTAATACACATTTATTGACCGATTTCTCGTTGATATCTTGAAATGTAGGCAAGTTAATAAAAGTTTTAACAACTTTATAAACTAAGTTAATAAGAAAAAACTAGTAAAAACCAGTTTATTCCATTTGAGAAATGATTATTGGATTAAATATACGTATTTAAATGATTTTCTGAACGAATAATTCATTGAATCGATAAACTATTTAATTGTTTTAAAATTGCTGTTATTCAATCGTGATTGGGCATTAACACTTTATTGTTTTAGAACTTATTTCTTAAATTATATAAAAACTTTATTCATTCATCGAAAATAATATTTATATAAAATTTCTAAACAAATTGTCTGGTGGTAATGGTGTTCTAGACCGAAATTCAGAGTGAGAATTTGAATGAGGTTTTAACCTGATTTCGAATTTGTTCTTAATTATTCCCTAAATTAATCTTTCATTCGTAGGCAGCGACCAGAGTAAACGCAAAAAGCGATGCGAATCGAGAGGCTATACGGGACTACAAGCAAATTACCACAACACTCTAGAGAATCTATAACATATTGCTTAGGTCTGTTTCTTGTTTGCGTTTCATGTATTCGTCTTAGCGTCCTGCTTGATTCTCCTCTCTTTTCGCTGAACTTTGGTTGCTTCAGTATTTTACAGTCGCAATTCAACGAGGCCAGACTGTTCCCATTATGTAGCCTATATTTCAAAAATATGATCTATTTCGTTTTGTGATTACAGGAAAGAAAATTAAAATCATGCAGTAGGCATTCGGTTTCTCACTTGTTATTAAGAGAATAGCGACTATTATGTAACCCAAGACAAGTTGTTACAAGTGGAAAGGTATTTTTTGAATAATTGAACTTCATTTTAATAGATAAAAAATAGTTTGTACACTTGTTTTATTTTATAAAAAAATCCATTTCAATCTTTTATTCAGAATCCATGGATGACGAATAAAATGGACAAAACAAATATGATGGAAACCTGTAACGCATATAAATGAAATAAATATTTCATTCTCCAGTCACTTCAAATTTCATTTAAAATAAATAAAAGTTTCTTTCTTGATATACATAATAAACAAAATTATAAACTAACGGAGCAAACGGCGCAGTGGTTAAAGCTGCAGCGGTTGGATCGGGAGGTACCGGGTTCGAATCCCTATAGAGGCGATATGCAAAAGGAATTTTTCATTAACTGATTTCGATCGGTGATGAAGATGAACACATCTATGAGCCCCTGTTGAGAGTGCGGAATCCATGGGCCGACCCACCTTTCATGTCAGCACATACAGGTGGTTTAAACGAAAACGGGTATATAGCCGTACGTCCTCGATTTAGCTACTGCTGCGTTAAGATAGGGCGTAAAAAGCGAACTGTGAAAGAGTTGGGAGTGCCTAGAGCCCCAGAAAAGATTGCAGATATAGAAACAAACAAACAATTATAAACTAAATACATTTTTTAATGGCTTAATTTATTTGTTGATTTAAATCAATTCAAATCTATTATTACATTGTGGCAATGAATTAGTTATTTAAATTAATAAATATAGATGTTGTATCAATAATTTTGTTTCATAAATATTTGTATGATTAATTAACTAATTCATTAATAATATAAACCATAGCATAACATTTCGTGAAACTTCTATTAAATTGGTACATTGATTCGATAAAAAATTGTAAGATCAACCAAATTGGTTACAAAATGATAATTTTATGTTCGTTGAATTAATTAAAAAATTTATTAAATTTGTTGACAAAAAAATATGAATAGTTACATTGTATATATTAATTTGTTAGCTTTTAAGAAATGATATTCTAAACTAATAACATTGAGTTTATTCTATCAATCAACAAAGTTTAAGAATCCAAATTATTAAAAAATTCTTTGCAACAATAATCTTTTTTATTGAATATGCGTACGTTTTTTTTTCAGTGATGGTATTTCAAAAACGGGGTCTGTATTTGTATTTAATTATTCATAGCTTTTGAATTAAAGTCAAATTCAAAGTTAAAATAATTAAAAATTGTAGTTTACGACCTTTATCTTTGAGCAAAACATTTCCTAGAAAAATCTTGTTTTTCTTTTGGCAAAAACGTGACACAGACTATTATTGGTTTTTAGGTTGTCATCTGTTCACCACTCAAAATCGTGCAATGTTTACATAATGAAATTTTAAAACATATTTACGTTGCAAAAATTTCATCAATCGGATGTCTGGTCATTGTCTTATACGTTTGAACTTAAGGTGGTAGTTATTTCGATAAAATATTTCGCAGAATCCGGAGCGTAGTCAAATTTTCGTTTGAGGACCCCCCCCCCTCTCCTTCCCCTCTAATAAATATTATAACTAAATATAATCCATCTAGTAATTTGTCTCTATTGAACGTTGTTATTTGTTTGTTGTTCGTCAAATCCGTCTTACTGGGTTTGTGTTGATCAGAATTTGGGGCAATTCAGCGTTTTGATGTTGACTGTGGTGCTGTAAGTTTTAATTTCGTCACTGTCAATGCTACTCAAGATTTCATTTTGAGAAGTTTAAATTACTTTTACGTTATTTTTCTTGGTAGAGCCCCACAGCTGTGTACCATATGTTCATACAGGTTTCAATATCTTCCGATATAAGAGCAGTGTTTTATGTAATGCTAGCTCATAGTTCCTTCCTATGGGCCAATACAGTTTTGTATATTTGATGTTTAACTCTTCTTTTTAATATGCTCTTTCCACTTAAGTTTAGCAACAAAGGTAATGCCTAACTATTTTGCTCTGTTTCCATCTGCAATTGGTTGCAAATTCAATCGAACAGGTAACCATTTATTGTAATACTTGCAGCTAGGAACTTCTCTAACAATTCACATAATTACCGTTTACAATCACCGCTAGCAAACCTGACAGAAATGTTTTTACCTTAACTCTATGATTCCATTCCGTGATCATCATATTTTACCAGATTTTCCACTGGTCTTGCTTATACCCATGCTTATATTCCAAATGCTAAACAGTAAACAAGTCGCCAGTTTAAGATACCAATAACCGCAAGAAACTGCCACTTTCCAATTCAACCTTACACTCTCTCTATTCAAATCCTGACACTAATACTCCTTATTTACTAATCGTTTCTGTCACCCTTTATTAAATCGTACATGCTTGTACATGTAAAACTACTGCTAAATATTATGGAAAGAGTTTTTATAGAATTTGACTGATTCGCCCAAGTCATACAAAATATAATTCCAAATTGCAGTATAGATCATGTTCCTGTTCTTCAAGAATTTATTTATTTATTCCTTAAATTACCTGCATCATTAGAATCGGTACAACAAGTGTTGATTAGTCACATTCCTCCAGATGAGTAATTTCACAGAGTTCGAGAATTCATGATTGATGGCAATTAATAAGTTATCATGTGAGATTAGTAGCAGAATTTCTTACGCAGATCAAAATCTGGAGAAGAGTGACATTCGTTAAAGTAGGCCTAGATGTGTATTTGTGCATTAGAAATGATTTCTTGGATGCTTGAAGGGTTCACTTTTGTGGTTTAGTTGCCGGTTAAATTTGATGTTTCAAGAATTGCAATGGATGGGCTGCCGGGTTTCCTCCTTTCAGTAGTATATCTTAATGCATTAATTAGGGTGTGTGTTGGTCCACGGCAGTGTACATGTCCCCAATATTTGGTTCTTTGAATTTTAACTTTCTTGTTAATGGACCCTCCACTAAATATTTCTCTAAGCCTTACGAGGGGTTTATTAGTGCTGAATTCGGTTAATTTCTTGAGGAAGAAAAGCTTATATTGTGTCAATCGGCAACGATTCGCATAGGTAAGAACTACCGTTTTGAATCCATAAATGATGGTAGGAACTACGGTTATATGGTACATTGTAATGGCTGTTCTGAATCGTATTGTGTTTTTTTTGACAAGGGGTTGCATCTGACGAATGAGGCCGATTGCTTCACGACACCTTGCTAAAATGGTGAGAAGTTGACTCAAATCCGAGGTCAATTGGGTAACTAGATACCGCATTGTGGTGATGTGGCGGAAAGTGATTCTCGTTAGGATGTAATTGGTGTTAGGTAGAGTAGGGATCTCTAACGAGTGTGGTAAATTTTTGCGGATTCACCGTTAAGCCTGGAAATTGCATGATGTCAATTATTTCCATGAAAATGGGTCTAGACCATGGATATATCGGGTAGTGAGGATGATGTCATCCGCATAAGCCAAAATCAGTGATAGTTCTAGTAGGAAGCTTGCTATGAGGATGGTAAATTAAAATGTTCATCAAGTTTGTTGAGTAATAACTTCACTTGCACGTTGTATCTCACATTGTCTAAGGTAATACTTCGGAAATCGGTAATACCCTTGGGATGTTGGATTTTGGGTGTGTTTTGAAAATTTTGTGGATCCGTTCGATTAGATTGTCCGGTGCATATTTTTAAAGCTTCTGATTGAATTTGCTTTGTGATGAACTTGACCTCATCAATGGTGGACGGAAGACTCAGTGAACAAAAATCAATTTCTTCAATTAGACGTGGTCAGGTAATAATAATAATTCCCTTTGTTGTTATTGATGTCTCTCTTGAATTGCTTGAAGAACGAATATCTGTTACGTAAGCGCTCAGTTGGGTTGTGTTATTAAAAATTCTTCTAGTGCTCTGTGTCTTGAAATAGCAGCATTTAAGCGGATTCTACATATTGAGCACTTTTATATTCAGCCAGTGCACGTCATCGCTTAGGTGTTAGCGAAGCTATGGCTGTTAGGGATTGTGCGGCAATTTTAATGCTATCTGCAATTAGATGCCTAGCAGTGCTACCTTAGGACCTAGCTTCTTCTTAGGTCTCTGTCAATAGAGGCAAAAAGTAAGAAGAACCGTAAAAGCGATTACTTTTCCAACAAAGATGATGAGGATGAAGAATTCTTAAAGCGATTCGAATTAAGCTTAAGAAAAATTAATTAGATCGTCATGGGACTACCATGAGCACAATATAAAAATTTGTCTATTGAAGCGGAATTGCATGAAACAATACTAGAAGCGAACAAATTGAAATTAGAAAATGAAATTCTGTGAGAAAATGTGAGGTCATCTAATATTGGAGAATCATCTAGGATATTAGATGATGCTAACCCAATCGACCGTAGTTTCAATGCCTTCCCAGTTCAATTTCGCGACATAGAAGGTTTTATTCCTAAATTTTGTGGAACTGGGCCATACAAAATGCAATCATGGTTTGACGAATTCGATAACTTATGTAAAGTTTATAAGCTGAATCTAATATAACAATTAACATTTGCAAAGCAATCATTGAAAGGGAAACGTGAACGAAAAATTTGGAGTGCAGAAGTTCACAACCAACAAAGGCAACGTAAAAACCGACAAGGTGAATCATTATTTGATTATTTATACGAGATGCGCCAAATTGGTTCGTTGGGAGATTTAGATGAAAAATTCATAATCAGTTACATCATAGATGGTATAAACGATACAACCAAAAGTAAAGTATTACTGTATGGCACAACTACAATGGCAGCATTTCGAGAAAAATTGCTTGTTTATGAAGATTTTAAACCAAAACATCCTGGTTCAAATAATGCAAGTACAACTAATAATCACAATAATGCTTCAACATCCCAAAGATCCAGTAAAAACGCACACTGCTTTAATTGTGGATGGAAAACTAGGGCATCATTCGAAAAAATGCTACAAAAAAATGGAGGGCCGCGGTGCTTTAAATGCTTTCAATATGGACACAAGGCACCTGATTGCGATAAAAAGGCTACAACAGAAGAATGACGAAATGAAACACAACATTTACAACAAAAAACAAATGAAACGGTTTTGGCAAGTGAAAGATCGTGGAATATTAAATATAACCATAAAATTATTCAATTAAACAATCAATCTATAGAGGCAATCATAGATACTGGAAGTGATTTAACCCTATTAAGAGATACAGATTATCGAGTAATGGAATTACCTGCTTTGAAATTACAGGAAACCGCGCTAAGAGGAATTGGAGATGGCGCAATAAAGACAATTGGTTATTTTAGAGGTAAATTCAAGATAGATGATGAACAATATGCAGGAGATGTGTATGTGGTACCTGCAGAGACGCTCAGCACCAAATGCGTTTTAGGAAACGATATCCTAGCCGACACGGAAATTACAGTTAAAGCTGGATGATTTTCGGTAAAACAGGTTTTAAAAATTTCCAGCGAACACGGCCTCAATTTTAAATGGAAAAAATGCAAATTTCTATTCGAAAAAATTGAATTCCTAGGATATACTCGTATAATAACAGATGGAAAAGTTAACCCCTCGGAAACAAAAATTAAAGCTGTGCTGAATTTCCCCGAGCCGACAAATCTTAAAAAAGTCCAAAGTTTCCTTGGACTTTCCGGGTATTTTCGGAAGTTTATTCCACAATATTCAATTATCGCTCAACCCTTATCAGATCTCCTAAAAAAAGACAAGATATTCATCTTTGGTATTACGCAGAGACAAGCATTTATCGAATTAAAAAAAAATCTCACTAATAAACCTATCTTAAGTATACTATATTCCAACCAAATCGATCTACAGAGCTACATACAGATGCATCACGGCTGGGGTATGGTGCCATACTACTTCAAAAGAGTCCAGAAGATCAAAGTTTCCACCCAGTGTACTTTTACAGCAGAAAGACATCACTGGCAGAGGAAAACTACTCCAGTTATAAGCTCATAGTACTGGCTATTGCCGCAGCACTCAAAAAACTACGAACATATTTGTTATAGGCATCCCCTTTAAAATAATGACCGACTGTGCAGCATTCCAGATGACGATGAATAAGAAAGACATCACGGATGGCGGGATGGGCCCTTACTTTGGAGGAATTTAGATATTCCTTAGAACATCGCTCAAGCAAAAAGATAAAACATGTAGACGCTCTGAATTTCTGAACCAAGTTGCAGTTGCTCTAGCAAAGGATGACAAGTTATCGCTCATAAGAAAGCTATTAGAATATGGCCCATATCAAAACTACGTCATGCAACGAGGTATTTTGTTTAAGATAGATGATTCTGGCCACCAACTGTTATGCATTCCTAAACTAATGCAAGGTGACCTCATTAAACGTGCTCATCAAGAGGGTCATTTGGGTGCAAACAAGATGGTAGATATATTGCAGAGAGACTATTTCATACCAGGATTAAAGAGAAGTACCCTCTGCCTAAAGGGGAGTATCCCTTATTTATATACCATATGGATCATTTGGGTCCACTAACTAGTACATCCAAAAGCTATAAATTTATTTTTTCAGTTGTAGATTCTTTCTCAAAATTTGTCTGGCTGTATCCTGTTAAGATAACGACGTCAGCAGAGGTGATTCAGAAATTAGAGGTACAACGTGCAATTTTCGGCAATCCTGTACAGTTGTTACATCAAAAGTTTTCGAAGAATACTGTGAAGCCCAATCTGTTAAACATACGCTCATCATCACGGGAAATCCGAGAGGAAATGGACAAATTGCACGTGGCAGCGTTCAATAAATAAAAGACCGTTTGAACTACTTTTTGGTATTCGAATGCGGAATCCTGAAGAATCGGTTATAACTGACGTGATAGCCGAAGAAATTATCAATGTATTTGTAGACGAGAGGGACCAGCTGAGAGCAGAAGCAAGAAAAAGTATAAGCAGCATCCAGGATGAAAACCGAAAATGCTATAATAGAAGAAGAAAAGAAGCGACCTTGTACCAACTGGGGGACTCAGTCGCAATCAAAAGGACTCAATTTGGGAGCGGTCTTAAATTTTACCCAAAATACATAGGTCCGTATAATGGCATTAAAATAATAGGACCTGAAAGATACCAGGTTGAAAAAATTGGTGATCATCAAGGCCCAAATCTGACAATGGCCAGTGCCGACTACATGAAAAACTGGCAAAATTACGATGCAATACTATCTAGCGAAGAGTCAGATGAAGAAGCATAAATTAATCATTTAATTTTTAATTTTTAATATGTTCCGAAGATTGTCAGAGAATTCAATCCAGTTTCGAACTGATGAGCTTATGATTATGAAAAAATCAATCCTCTCATCAGGCCGCGGCGACTGGACTGACTATACCACAATTTACATTCTATATATACAGAATGTCCTGTGCTTTATATACTAGCGAATCGTACTAATATAGATAAATTCAATTACAATTTTTTCTTCTTCACGACAATCACATAAGCTGTGAACGCTAATTTTACTTTTTAATTTTTGTTGAATGTTAATTAATGTAATTTCTAAATATGCTACCGGTCTTACGACACTTTTAAATGTATTTTTTATTAACACGTAGAAACATTTTAGTATTTACGAACGGTAATTCAACGAAAACCGGCTAATAGACAGAATTCTATTTATTTAATTTTTAATTTTTAATATGTTCCGAAGCCTATTAGCCGGTTTTCGTTGAATTACCGTTCGTAAATACTAAAATGTTTCTACGTGTTAATAAAAAACACATTTAAAAGTGTCGTAAGACCGGTAGCATATTTAGAAATTACAAGAATTAATTAAATTCAACAAAAATTAAAAAGTAAAATTAGCGTTCACAGCTTATGTGATTGTCGTGAAGAAGAAAAAATTGTAATTGAATTTATCTATATTAGTACGATTCGCTAGTATATAAAGCACAGGACATTCTGTATATATAGAATGTAAATTGTGGTATAGTCAGTCCAGTCGCCGCGGCCTGATGAGAGGATTGATTTTTTCATAATCATAAGCTCATCAGTTCGAAACTGGATTGAATTCTCTTACAATCTTCGGAACATATTAAAAATTAAAAATTAAATAAATAGAATTCTGTCTATTAGCCGGTTTTCGTTGAATTACCGTTCGTAAATACTAAAATGTTTCTACGTGTTAATAAAAAACACATTTAAAAGTGTCGTAAGAACGGTAGCATATTTAGAAATTACAAGAATTAATTAAATTCAACAAAAATTAAAAAGTAATCATTTAAGTCGACCAATCAATAAATACAAAAACCGAATTCTACATTTCAAGTAAAAATAAAAATTTTAGACGAAGTAACAATTAAGACGAGATTAAGATGAATATGAACACAAGAATTTAGACGAAAATAAAAGACGGAAATAAGACGAGTAAAGTATAAAGTTCAAAAAAGACGACGATCAACTCTAGTAGCAGATGAAAATAGATGTTTTTTGCTTATTTCTCCGAGATGTAGAAATCGGTAGGATGGCCGAATGTGGGTATAATGCATATTCCATATATATGTATATATGTATATATATATATATATATATATATATATATATATATATATATATATATATATATATATATACAGTACCCGCCATTGAATTATGACCGATTGCATTTTAAAGAATTTTGATAATTTTATGAGCACTGAGTGTTATTTTTGTTATTTTTTTTGGTAAAAAAGGATAAATATGTATCTTTTGGGTTTTCCCTATACCCCTACCTTATAAAATGGGTAATTCCAAATTGCCAGATGTTCATACAAAATAGCAATTATAAATAGGTCCAAAAGTGTATTCTTTCTCATTTTAGATTTGAAGCGTGCCCGACACAGTTATTAAAGTTATAAATATTCAAAATGAAAAAAACACAATTAAAATTCTGTGAGTAAGTAAAGTTTAAGTAAATGACATTAAAAGTTTTGGAAAATTGAGAAGTGAAGTAAAGTTATAAATATTTTAAAGTCAGTGGTATAATTTAGAGAATATGGGTAAAAAGGCTGATATTTCTTCAGTGAAAAAAGCGCAAGCTGTTGCTTTGTTGAAAAAAAAGAAGTCAAGCTATGCCAAAATTGCCGAAATTGTAGGAATTTCGAAATCTTCTGTCACCAACATTGCCAAAACTGTGCGTATCTCAACTGATTTAGCAATGGTCCCTGGGAACAAACGAGGAAATTGCCGCGGGCAAAGAAAAACAACGCAGAGAACGGATAGAAAAATCGTGCAGAAAGCTTTGCTGGAGCGCAACGCACCAGCTAGGACTATTTTGAGGGATCTGAATGAAGCTGGAGTCAAAATATCGCTGAGAACATTGGAACGGCGATTCAAAGAGAACAACCTTTCATGTAGGCGGCTCGCAAAAAAGGGAAAATTAACGGAAGTTATTCGCAAACGATGATTATATTGGGCGAAAATGCACAGCAGTTACGGGAGTGAATACTGGAATAAGGTAATTACACGAAATTTCTCACGAATCATTTAAATTTTTGTAAAACTAATAAAACTAATTTTCTCCTAGGTTGTCTTTAGTGACGAATGCCGGTTGGAAGCGGTTACGGAGTGCCCAAAATTCGTTTGACGTAGGCCCCACGATAGATATTCAGACGATTGTGTGGTTCGGACAGTTAAACATCCGCCCTCAGTGATGATTTGGAGCTGTATTACAGCTGAAGGTCCGGGTCCAATCTATTTCGTTGAGGGAACACTGCGCTCCAATCAGTACATAAACGTGCTGAAGAATGTTCTTCTGCCATATTTGGATACCTTAGAACATCCCAAGGAGGAATACATCTTCATACAAGACGGTGCTCCATGTCATACGCCGAGAGCTAGCAGGAATTTTTTAAATTCCCTAGAATTGGAGGTTTTACCCTGGCCTGCCAATTCACCTGATTTTAATCCAATCGAGAATTGCTGGGCCTATTTAAAATCAAAGGTGTACAGCCGGAAAAACAACACAAACGCTGCATTGCAGAAAAATATCGAAGACGTGTCGAAAAACGACGATGGAATGCGACAAATGATAAAGAAATGTGTAGAAAGTATTCCCAATAGAATACAAGCAGCAATACAGGCCAAGGGAGGAAGCACCAAATATTAAAATTTAATCGATTTTTTTTTTTTTAATATTAAAGCAACGATGTAACAATAAATATATGTTTTTGGCAATAAAAAAAATTGAGTTTCTTTTGCTTTATTTAAGGCAAAAACTAAATTTTCTAAAAATTGCTGATCGGTCATAATTCAATGGCGGGGTACTGTATATATATATATATATATATATATATATATATATATATATAATATATATATATATATATATATATATATATATATATATATATATATATATATATATATATATATATATATATATATATATATATATATATATATATATATATATATATATATATATATATATATGTAAGTGCTGCTTATTTAGCCGAGTGATTGGAAATAGTTGTAGCCATCAGTGCATGTTACGGCAGTTGTTCTTCGACCCCTAGTGGTATGAATATTTAGTTGCGCTAAATTGGCTGATAATTGCAAGGTGACTCCGTCCTCGTTTGAAGTACATGCACCGAGATGAACAGAACCCTCCTAAGAGCTTTCATCTTTTCAATAAGGATAATAATGACTACAAAGTGATTTATAACTCCATTGACCTGGATTTGTGATCTTTTGCTAATCAGAATGGCCACACCTCTTTTTGTAGTTTGTAGATAATTATCTAGACACGACGTATAACGTTCGGTTGAACAACCCTTGTGATCATGTTTGTTTCCTGATTAGAGGATATGTTAATTAAAATTTTATTTTAAATTATGTCTATGGTATCTTTTTTTACTGTTGTTAATTCCACGGGAATTCAAGAACCAAAGCGTACGGAAGAGGCTAATTCGAGCACAGATTGTGAAGATTCTTGTGGCTCCTCAATGAGAGTGTATAGATTCTCAGTGGATACCTATATGATTTTGCAATGAACATGTTCTTTGAGGATATGACGTCTGGGATACAGAATTGGCTGATGCTATTTCTGCTTCATAGAGCAGACAACTATCATAGTGAGACCCGGTGTACAAGAGATTTATCTCATGACTGAAATTGCCACTGCTCGGAGCGAAAATCATATGGTCCTGACTGCCTTGTAGGTGAAGAAGTTTTCATCATCTGCAATCGCGTATTGTAGATAACTTGACATTATGAATCGTCTCGTATTCAGTTACGGGATGAAATTTTTGGTTATCTCCAATTTCCATTTATCACCCTAAATAATTTCATTCCATAAATTTGTATAGTTATTTTCTTTGCGAGAAATCTGGCGGCGCACAAGTACGGCTTATTTGCACTAATCTGGTATCATCGATACAGGAAAAATTTAATTTTTAGACTGATGAAAATCCGGTCAAACTGAACAGAGCTACGAGGCAGGTCGCTAGACAGACAAACATACGATGTTCGAAAATTTTCATAATGAATTCGTATTTTGAAAATCACAAACTCTTAAAGTTGACTTGTATCACCACATTTGATTAACCCGAGATTTTTGTAAAATCGGTTCATAAAGGCTATTTCTTTGAGATTTCTCTTCATTTAGAAATTATTTCTTGCAGGTTCCATATACGATTCGAAGAATTGTTTTAGAAACCCTTTTCGTTCGAATCTATAAACGAAGTTCAACATAATCGGTTAAGGAATAGCACATTTTCGTTTAAATTTAGCCAAATTGCAGAACTTTACCGAAAAATATTTCCCCTTTCAGTTGACCATAATCCAGACCTTTTAATTTTATAATTCTATTTCATTATTATCGCCTTTAGCCTTTATTACCAGCAGATATAATCTCAAAAATAATTTTTTCTGATTTTCGCGACCCTGAACCGGTTAGGTTAGATCGATAAAAACAGAAAATTCTGATTTATCAAAAGCAGCATGGTCGTAAAATTTTCCTAGAAGCGGTCGACATAATTTTGACACCTCAGGGAGCTATTTACGATTTTTTGGTTGTTGTGATTTCCATTATTTCAGGTAAGGTTGATGTTTTGATGATTTTTATTTGGTTTGCAGAAATATATTTAATACTAATTAATTTTAATTAGTTTCCAATTCCTGGAATAAAAATAAAATTGAGAACAAAATTGGTTCATATAGCTATAGGTAAATGGTAAAAATATGTACAATCAAAAATCCATTTTCCAAAACAAAAAAAAAAAAAAACGCGGTACGTGAAATCATTTTCCAAATTGGAAATATAAATTAAATTAAAAAACCAAAAATCCATGTAAATTCTACTATGTTGCGCAGATCGATAAAACATAAAATGAAGATAAATTTATAAGTTATTTATGTTTGGTAAAAAGTCCAAAAAACAAACAACAAATATTTGTATGTTTTCTACACGGGTTGCTTTTTGAGAGGTGCAACACGTACAGTCAATTTAAAAATATTTAAATCTTTAAGATCTCACAGCAACATAATTAAAGGACAACATAAACAATATACCAACATTGCTGACCATAATACTCGTAATCATAAACCGCACAAAACATTTTATATAAAAGCGGAAAAATCAGAAATGATGATAAGATTTTCATAATAAAGAAGAATCAAACAAGAAGAGAAAAATAAATTATTCACCTGGAGGGATTAGGTGAACTCCATTGTTAACGTGCAAAACTTAAACCGTTATATTCTTTAACCAAAATACACCAAAAATTAATCCTATTACTCAAAAGAAAAGAAAAAATCTGTCGCCATGCGATTTTGATGAAAAAATCATTTCGAACGAATTGTCCATAATTGAGATAAAACGATTTCTGCTTTAGCATACAATTTTCTATTCCAACACCTCTATTATTATTATGCGATTGCATAATTTTTTTTTTTCATTTTATGTACTTGATGGAAAATTACTCTTTAGCCACATCAAAACATTGTTATAGAATTTTCATTGTTAACACATTTAACAATAGAAAAAAAAACTTTAAACGCAAATCACGTTACCATTTTCGTGGTAACACAACGTTTTTTATTGTCGAACGTAGGACGTTTAGATGACAACAAATTATTTTGAACACTTAAGTTTTACCTTTAAGCACCTTTGATATTATTTGATATAGAGGGCAGCAATCATTCTGAAATTATTCTTTATATTTGATCTGATCCGGATCAGATTATGTTTCATGAAACGACAATCAATGCAAATAACTATTCGGATACAATTTTTATCCAAAAATAAAAAGTGGATCAATTTTTCTTGGGGTTTTCAATGTAAACTTTGATCTAACTCGGATTACTTGGTGCCATTAAATGAAAAACCTAACCTAATTTTTCGAATATGTATTCATGTTTTTTTATGTAGTGGTAATACAAATTATACGCCTGAATGGGGATAATTTATATAGTACCTATTAGAATATTTTACAATTTGATGACGGATTTTGTTCAATAAAGTACCTACCATACCCAAAATTTAATTTATCAAATGTCCAAATTATTCACTTGATGTAAAAATTATCAAATGTCCAATCGTTGAAGTCGGCCAAGCCAAAGCATTATCATATAAAAATTTTGTTTAAATCACCACCGGCGAAGGGACCCAGCAATTAAACTCAACGCCTATTTCGATCCTCAAACCTACACGGCCTTAAAAGCACCAAGTGAAGATAAACTCAACTCGGGACAACTCAAACTAACTTCAACTCAACCATCAATTCACACCAATTAAATACCAAAATTGCTAATGAACCACCATACTCTTCTCGAAACTCAACCCTTAACTCAGTCCCAAACTCAATTCTCAACTAAATCCCTTAATCAACACGACCGAGAATGACATATACCCCAAACATGGAAAAAAGCAATATGCGAAACTTTAACTAACTTTCAACTCAACCCTCAGCATTAAAGAAAGTTTGGTCAACGTGGATCGAAAGCTACGTGGTAATTCCACGTGCTAATAACCTAATGGTTTTGGATCATTTCGTATAGTCCCGATTACTCGATCCTCTTGACGCGCAAGTTCTAAAAGCTTTTCAATTTTCCACCTTGACCATAATCATTATTATTATTACTCCACGCTCGTGGGGGAGCAGCCTCATTTCACTTGATTCCAGTATAACCTAGCACCCATATAAGTGTTACCTCTATTGAGCTTACTAGATGTTTAATAACCTGCATACAGACCCTTACTAGCGTTGACTCAACGGTACAAAACTTAAGAGCTTTAAAGGCTGATTGGTGACCTGAGGCAATATATATGTTTGCTTCATTTAGGCCTTTTGCTAAGTCTATCTTAGCGCAAACTTCTATAGCATGTACTTTTGCTTGAAAGACAATAGCATGGTACCCAAGGACTTAGAGAAGGCAGTTCCACTCACGTACAATCCTACCTCTGTTTATTTTCCGGTTTTGATCCTTCTGTAAACCATACCATTGACCCTCGCTCAAAGGACGGTCTCCTGTGTACTCCACATATTCCGGCCAGGTTATCTAAGACAGAAAGGTTTTTCAGGGTAATAATTGCAGCATCCTATTTAACATGCAGCTGTAACGGAGTCAGTCTTAGAAGTGCCTTCATCACAGCAGTTGGGCATGTACTCATTATGCCCGTAACACTGATGCAGGCTGTACACTGAACCATATTCAATAAAGTTTGCGTTGCCGGTCCACCATACCACCGATGCGTATGTGACCATAGGCGTTAAAATTGTTGGAAGGGACCAACAGATCACTTTAGATGTAATCCCCAGGTATGTTCATAGAGCCTCTGGTAGGCCCAAAAAGCCTTTGTGACTGTATTTTGAACTTTCAGTAGATGTTCTCTTTGGAAAAAGGTACAGTAGTACCGTTTAACAAGGGAGCTATAAGCGCAAGGTTTTTCCTCCTCGTAAAAAGAACAATGACAGCTTTATTTGGATTAACACTAAGCCCTTCCTGGTGACACCACTATAAGACGAAAAGGACAACTTCTTTATTGGCCACCGCTCTTTCAATCCTCGTGACTAGAACGTGAAAAGCCATCACAATCGATTTACCGATGCAGCGGATTTTTAACGAGGATCTCACTTCTTATTTGATAATCGAGGAATTTTTCCATCGTTTTCAATAGAAACGATGTAAGACTAGTTAGCCGATATGTCTTGGGCTAAGCTTCGGAATTTAGTTAAAAGTGTAATTTTCCCGAAACGTCTGAATGAAGGTAGGGAGTATTTCCCTAATAACTTTTTGAAGTTATGCCGGAAAGATGCCATCCCTCCAGTGGATTTAAGTGGTTTGAAAGAGCTAATAGTCCATTTCACCTTCCTGGGTGAGAACATTTTCTCAGAGAAACTCCAAATATTAATGTGCTGTGCGTTGGCTACCTTACTTGGAAGGTTATGTGGCTCCAATTGGGCTCCTTCCACTATTGAACCCGGAAAGTGGTTATCTAGTAGTACCTCAAAATTTTCCTTTGCGATTCTCAATTAATCTCCCTTTTTCCATCTCTCCTGCGTTAGACCTTGTTGAATGATCCTCTCGACCTTTCCTCAGTGTTTCCAGCGCCCCGTTTCACCAAGAGACCATCTTAGTGGACTCTCTTCGCTTAACCAGACAGCCTTTCTCGTGAGCCAACAAATGTATAGAGTTATTTTGAACTCCAATCCCTCTGGAAACTCTACATTCCCTATAACCGAGGGCATTTCTTATCCACTCTATAAGAGTCCTTGTCAGCCACTTTTGAAATTGTAATTTCCTGCTGCTGCATTGTCTCGGTCACCAAATCGAATCTAATGGGAATGTTATCCGATAAGAAGGCCTCTTTAGACACAAGCCAGTTTTAACTAGATTGCTAAAATGCAGACTAGTTTTCTTTCTTCTATTGAAAATGTCTACATTATTTATAAGGAAAAATTCAAAAAAGCACTCACCCCTGTTATTAATGTCTTTGCTGCTCCACATTGTGTGATGCGCGTTCGCATCGCATCCTTTCAGGTGAGCCGCCTAACTTCAAGAGGAGGTGTCATCTCTGAGTCTCCAGTAAAGTTGGCGGAGGCCATTTGGGCTTCCTGCTTGCCTCTTTCGCCCAGAACCTCCACCATCACTGCCACCAAGTCGCTGGAGATGGACCCTAAAATGGGAATAAAATAAAAATTTCCGCTAGACCCGAAACAGCCTACCTTGACCATAGAAACAGACTGACACAAAAAAAACCAAATCATATAAGCCGTTCTTTTGATACGGTTGGTATAGACATCCAGACAGATTGGTCCTAACCAGAACGAAGCTTATTTCTTTGGAAATATGAAGGGTAACTCAATAAAGGCAGTAAATTTTTTATGGCACTTAAGCGTTTAGTTTGGATTAATGTAGGAAATATCCGTTAGAGACAAAAACGTTAACGTGACAACTTCTCATTGCCACGATACAATGCCATCGCATCAGTTAAACTTCGGCCCAAAAGGATCAACGTTTTTGAAATCTTCCAGAACCACTTTTCTTTATGTTCTAAGTCCCTGAGCCAGCAAAAGAAAAAAAAATGTTTGTCCGTCTGTCTCGAGATACCATGGGTTCAGATAGATGCTTCTTCGATTTGGATTTTCTTTCTGTTTTAAGTTCTAGGATCAAGGGGATCGAGTACTTGACTTACATATTGATACAAAACTACGTCGTGATATGTGTTTCATTTTTGGGTTGAGTTGGGGTTCAGTTAAAGTTGAGTTGAGGTTGGGTTAGGGTTGAGTAAGCAGTTCAGCTGGATACTTATTTGTGTATTGAATTAGAATTAGCTTATAGTTGATTTAAGGGATGGTTACATTTCGAGTTAATGTTGAGTTGGGGATGGACTATGGTCGAGTTGGAGTTGACTTGGAATTTAGTAGGGATTGAGTTGAGTAGGAGTTAGCGGTTAAGTTGGGAATATATTTGGGGTTGCATTGAGAATTGAGTTGGAAGTTAGCTTGAGTTGTTTTGAGTTGAGTTCAGATATGAATATAGTTTTTCGAGTCACGTTGATTCGAGGATTGCGTTGGACGTTGAGTTTGGGGTTAAGTTAAGGGTTGAGTTGGGGTCGAGTTAGAGCTTGAGTTGAGTTCATAGACACACAAATAATCTTTAGTTACTTGTTCAGTTGCGGATTTAAATGGGAATAGTTGTGAGTTGAGTTGAGTGTTAGCTTGAATTGAGTTCATTGTTGAGTTGGGGTTGAGTTGCGGTTCAGTTTATTTAGGGTTTCCTTGAGTTGAGTTTGCATTAGGGTGTGATACTCACTTGAGTGAGTATAGGGTTTAGTGGTAGGTTAGGTTGAGTTGGTTTGAGTTATAGGATTGAGTGTAAAACTATGAGTAGGGAGTTGAGACTTTCTTTGAGCTAAGTAGACTTGAAGTTGAGTTAGGATTGAGTTAGCCTTGCGGTTTAGTGAAGGGTTCGGTTGGGGAATTACATGTGGGTTAATTTGAAAATTGAGTTAAGCGTTGAATTTCGGGTTGAATTGAAAGTTGCTTTGGGGTTGAATTGGTAATTGAGCCAAGGGTTGTGTTGGCGGTTGATTTGGTGAGTTTGTAGTTTTTTATTTGCTGAGGATTATAATCTGAGTTAGAGCTTTATCTGAAGATTGAGGTAAGAGGTTCAATTAGGGATTGGTTTGGGAGTTTAGTAAATTTTCAGGATCGAAGTTCTGATCACCTCGCGGTTTTTCGGCCCTTTATATTTTTATCTTACATTTCGTATTTTCCTACCTAAACCTAAATTTCAAGATAATAGAATTCATCAAGTAAAGTTACTAACACATTATTATAATATGATTATAACCTTAGGTACTATTCTACTTTTATGGTGTACATTTGCCCCTAGATTTATTTTTAAATTTATCCCTTTGGGTCAACTTTTTGTTATGGTTTACACGTTTGCTTACTCACCCTAAAGGCCATCAAGCGAGTCAGAAGCAACTTTCAGTAAGAACGCAATATGTGGAAAATTAATTTTACTGACCAGCGAGTTTTTAAGAATTTTTTGTTCACTCTAAAATGTTAGAATTTATCAAAAATTTCCCAAGCAGACTCTTCTTAAAAATTTAATTCTGATTATTTATCAAGTTCTATCAAGAATTTCGTGCCTGATATGTCAAATATTCTTTCGGGAAATAATTTCGGAGTGGGTTAAGGTCGCCAAAAAAACCTACTTGTATGTAGTTCGACACATCTTACAATTAATGAATAAGTTGGTATTTTATTGGTGTTTTCTTTGTTAAATAAAAAAAAACTTTTAGAAAACAACCGAAAAAAAAACCTAAGTTGAATGTTCTGGTTAACGGCTATCTGATCTAAACACTTTGAATTCAATTTTCCAGAAATTGACAAACATAGAAAAACTTTTTTGGTCATGCCTTTTTTACGATATCTGATTTCTTTTCACAATTCCGCCCCATTACATTTTGAACAAAATGATAAATTGATTTATCGTTATCGCTGGTGTGTGTGTAGTAGATATTTTTATTTTTCCGGCATAACAAGAACTAGTTTTTAAACAGTCAAAGATTTATTGTGTTAATACATTTTGTGACAAAATTTTTATTAGTTGTTACTTTTGTACATTTTTCGTTTTCTAGGAAATCATGACAAATATGGAAAACGGGGAAAAAATTGTTATAAAAATATTGTTTAGTCTAGTTTTACACGGAATGCAATTATATTATGACACACCTTTACATATGTAAATAGAAATGAAATGATGCCACGTTAAAAAAAGTTATTTAACTCTAGGAATTTAACACTACCGCAAATTTTCCGTAATGATTTTAATTTAAACTAGGATTTTCCGAAAAGTGGGTTACAAAACAAAAAGTTATATATTTGAAGCGAGAAGAGAGTGAATCTATGTGTTTCTTGTATTTTGGATTTATTAAATACGATTCTAGACGGCATCTTATTTTAAACAAAAAAAAATATTTTTAGGTGTAGTTCCTTTCTTCCATCATTTTGAAAGTTATAATACACTTATACAAAACAAGATATTTATTAGTAATACATACTGCGGTTTACTTATCTAAAGTATATTTTCCAAATAATCAAATTATAGATTCATCAAAATCAAGAGACCTTGGTTCCACTTACTGTCATGTTCTATTTTACCCATGTATTTGAGGTGTATTGTCTAACCATTAGCGAACGAATTACATAAGTACAGCGAGGTAAAGGTCCAATATTTTGCTTTGCAATTGACTTCGAAATTTCAAAAGCCCTCATTCCAAACTACATATTTTATTGTTCTTCTAGTGAATTCTAAGGTGAGCACTCTCAGAAGATGAATATTTAATTAAATAATTTAATAATTTTAACAAAATCGTTATGTTTCCATGCATGTGGCAATTAATTTAAATCGTCACAAAGCATACTACTTCTAAATTCGAAGATTCCAAGAAACTCGTTTATTTCTACACTCGAGTGTCTAAATAAATTATCATTATAAATTATCATTGCTTTCCCTTATCCTTCGGTCTTGTTGTAAATGGGTATACGATGGAGCCGGCGTATTCCGGGAATCTTGCTGGGATCACTATTTGATTTATATAATCCTTCAGAAGCTGACGTTATGCTTGAGGAAGTTTACTGTCACAAACGGGCTGCCAACATGAAAGGAGTTCATAAAATTTCTGGAAACTCGGTGTGTTGTATTTGAGAATTAAGTGCTCGTAAATCATACTGCAAGTAGATTCGATACAACTTTCCAATCGGTTAAATGACGCACAATCTCTTAGTTGTGCCACATGGACTTTTATTATCGAAGCTGACATCAACAACACCAGCAGTGCTATTTCCGGTTGAAAATATGGATTACAAATCTAACTTGGCATTAGATGGTGTACCAACTTTCTTTAAAATTTTACAACACAGAAAAATCTTTGATAACTGTTGCAAACCATGTGCACAAAATAGAGTTTTTGTATATGTGTTAGAAGGTGAACTTCCAAAAATAAATGTTACTCAAAATCATTGCAGGTTATGTTGTACAGACCAATTAGAATTATCAAGTTAATTATACAAATTCTGGTATATTGAGGAGGTTCCTTTAAAGAAAGTTTACAAATACATTAAAAGAAATCGATTGTGAAAATCTTCAAATTCTTTTGCTCACGATTAACCATTGTCGATATCTATTGAAACTTCCTTTCAAACGTTAGGCACCACCACTGGGTATAGTTCTCAGCATCAAGCACTTAGACGTTCTTGTTCTAACGAGCGACAATTTAAAACCAACAAAGAATTGAAAGCCAATTATAAGCCAAACAATATTTTTATCGATTCATCTTCGTATTTCGATTTACCATACCATACAGTGATTAAAGAATCAACAACGACAAAAACAAGAATATTGTTTGCCGGGTCTGATTGCATTTTCCGCGGATATAACGAAAATGTACAGGCAGATTGTGATACATTCAAGTGATACAAATTACTTGAGGATTGTACGGCGCGAGTCGGAAATAGGGATCCGCAAAAAGTACCGATACTTTATAGTATCGATACTTTGATTGCGATACCAAGTACTTTTGTACTCGATACTTTTTGTAACGATACCCAACTGGTATCGATACTTTTTGATAAAAAAAAACATCGATACTTTTTGATAAAAAATCATACATACTACTGCATATTTATGGCCTACACGAATTAAAAAAGGCTGAAATAAAAATGGTGATCAAGAAATGTTCATTAATGAAATAAATAAAGCCTTAAAAGAATATGTTGTGGATGAGTTAAACCGCCGGTTTGGTGAAATCGAGAACAACCACATTATGGCTGTTTCAACGTTTCTCGATCCCCGCTTCAAAAATATTAATTTCAAAGATACCTTAGCTGGTGCCCGTGCTATTTCATCCATCAGAAAAATAATGGACGCCTCTGATATCATATCATCGTCGCCTGAATCAAATGATGAAGGAGATCGGCCAGAACAGCCCTCAGCCTCATACAATTTTTGGAGCTATCACAAAAAATTAGCTCACGGCCAAAGCGTTCTGACAAAGACAGAGACAAAGATGGGCTGAGCTTATATTTGGCGAATTCAGTTTGCCCACTAAAATCGGATCCTATAATTCAGTGAGAAGAAATTGAAAACGTTTTCCCTCACTTGTACCGCCTTGCCAAGTAGTACCTGATACCCGGTACCTCCGTACCAACAGAAAGATTGTGTAGCGGCTCACTCATGCAAGCTCCGCCACAAAGTATCACTCACATACATTGGAGTCTGAGTTAACCCAACCAATAATGTAAAGTTGTAACGATACATCGCTACAATGTGAATGGGTTGATTATCCCTGATGGTCAACTTTTGCAATTGTGAATGGTCCAGTTTGTCGTATGACTCTAAACGTTGATTTGTGATTGGATATTTGTAATATGATTGATGACGGAGGGAATGGAGAGAAAAGAAAGTAAATGATTTTTTTTTGGTGTTGAAAAAAAAGTCAGTCGAGTGATAGCTAAAAAGGTGGACGGTAGCGAAAAATGTGAAAAATTACCTAAATAAATTAAATAAATATTAAAAATCTAAATTTTTAGCTACTAAACGTCCCATATACAAATTATAAATTAAATACCAAAATTTTTACTCATCTATGGAAATATTTAAATGTATAAATTTTTTTTTTTTAATTAAATTTATTAATAACTAAGTAGCTATTATCTATTGTATTAATTGTGTTAATATAAAACTAAAATCAACAATAAATGACAATGATTTCTTTTTTACTTATAAAATGTGAACTCATAAACTAATAAAACTTATAATAAAATATTGTTAATAAAAATAATATCGAAAGTTTTGGTGAACAGTTAATCTTTATATGTGTACAAAAGGGAAAATCCTAATAAATTAACAATTAAAGTGCTTTAGTTTGTGAATATTTTAAGTGGAATATAAAAGTGAAGATTAAGCCTAAGTTCATATTAAATATTAATGTGGCAAACTATCCAGAGAAAATAAAAACTGTATTTATTTTGAGTGACTTTAATTACTGTATTGAACAGTCAGTTGTACCGTAAATATTTCATCTTTGTCATTATAATTTTTTTTTTATTGAATTCACTTAAATTTATTAATAATAAACAAATAATTAAGTGTATGTACCTAACGGTCAAATAAATGATACAAAATAAGTGCTATAAACATATTTGTGAAATCATAAAAAAAAGAACGTATTGTGAAATATTGGCATTTCTCGGACATTTTTTTATTCGTTGATCGATATAATGCTAATGTTATATGCTGTTAATAAAAAAAAAAACTGAACTTCGATTATCACCAGCCAAACTTCCACAAGTTTGAAAACATCGAACGGTATTTTCAACGGCGCCCGACGATTAGCTAAGTGACAAAATTTATTTATTTTTTTTTTGTATATTTTTTTTTATATATATATATATATATATATATACCATATTTACGAGTATATATCTTATTATTATTATTATTATTTTTATTTTTATTTCATTTCAATTTAGTTTTACATACAATATTATATTAAATTACCATATTATCATAATTGCTATTATTCGTTGTTATAGCAGACTATTTCAATTAACTTATTTGTTTTTGCTTATTTCTTTTGTTTTTTTTTGAATTTTTCATTTTCCATTCGATATTTCAAGTTTCGTATCTTAATAATATAGCGCGGATTGAAATAGCTTGCTACTAACAATCCTTTATTTTTGTTACCACTAGGAACTAACCAGAACTAACCCCATTGTCAGTTATTCGTTCTACCAACTTTATTAAAATTTCATAAGTGAATAAAAATTTTGGTTAAGTTCGATATTCTTGAATTCTGTTTCTTTCATTTAATTATTTTTCTCTCGCTAACATGTTCGGTGGTTTAATTTCGTTATTTTCCGTTATCGATAAGTGATTTAAATATGTTTAGAATGAGATAAATTTCGGAGCCTGGGAGGATGTAGCGATAGTAGTGAGCAGATGCAATCAGGGTAGGTATCATTGGTTGGGTCGGTATAATGAATTTTTTTTGTAATTTTTTGTATATAGGTACCCTTTTCCCCCTTGGCGGTAAAGCCTCGAGTTACTAATGCTTCGAAACCCCCACACCCATCCGCTGAGTCATAGCTAGCAAGAAAGAAACCGCCATCGAAGCCTCTTAGTCACTGAATACTGACAATTCTCTGGTAACGACTCAGTGTTATACGGAAAGGTATACAGATTACTGTAGCTGGACCAATTCACGCTGCCGAGTGTCGTTACAGATGGCGCCCAAAACACTGGTAACTTAACCGTATATTTTTTTTATTATCATTATTTTTCAATTTTGTCCCGTATGCGCAGCTGCCTCCAGACTGTAAGTCTGTCGACTCAGGTGTTAGTTTCATACGGGATTTACCCCTTTTCAAAACTGTCATCCTTAAGCTATGGTGGTTTGATGGAATCATAATCGCATTGCTTCCATTTTTAGAAATGTTGATTTTATTGTTTGCCTTATGGTTGCATCAAATTATAATAGTCATTCCCCTTGAATATCTTCCCATGTATTTCCATTTATTGTGTTGATTACATTGGAAGTTCAAAGTTCCATAAATTGTCCATATTCGCATCTGCTTCCTTGATCATGTGCTGATACAGATGTTTGTTTTATTTATATGGCTTTCCAATTTGGAATATTTTTTTTTCTCACCCCCAAAATTTTTAAGAACATTAAATAATTTCATTAAATCGCAGTGATTCCAAATTGTTGTGTTGATTTCATTGTGGAACAACTTTTTGAATTTATTCAGTTGGTAGGTCTTATGCGCGAATACTTCCATTATTAACGATGTGATTTTATTTGTTTGGATCCGTTAAGACCAACATATTCAATTTTTTTTTTATATTTCTTATTAATATTTTGTCCGGCACCAACCATGATACCCATATCTACCCAAGATTTTTCGTATTACCCTGATTAAGTGTATTCTGCGTACTGATGACTGTTGCATCCTCCTAAGCATATATTTCTAAGTTCTAGATATATACCATATACATATATTATATTTTTTTTTTTTTTCATTTCAGTATTTCAAACCTAAACTAATTCTTATTTAATTTTTTTTTTTGTCGGGAATTTATGACAGAACGCTATTTCAAACTGGACCAAGAACAGATTTACATTGTAGTTCGGTATTGCAGAAAATATTGATTTTGTTGTGTAGAGGCATTTGTGCATTTCATTTAGAAAAGTAAATTTCAGTAGTTGGAAAACGCTACGTGTGTACTTTAAGCCCTCATAATTTCTTAACCATATTACATTACAGTCCATTTTACTGGCCGTCTGACTTAAATCTTCTTTAAATAAAATAAATACAAACGAATACAAAAAAAAAAACAAAGCCCCAACATTAAAATGGCTTCCTTTACAATGAAACCAGGGGACTTGGACAGTGACGAGTTTCATATTGAATGTCAGTTGCGAAAAATAGCAGGTCCAATTAAAGATCAGTTCAGCGCTTTAGAAGCACGTCTGGAAGAAGAGATAAACAATCCCAATCTCGCACCTGTCGAACCACATGCAGATGCAGTAAAATATCCACATAATGAAGTTTCGGGTTGTGCGATAAAATTAACACACCTCCAAGCAGATTTACTTGAGCTCCTTGATAATATGCCCGAGGGTGAGGATGAACTTGAAATAATTGTATCCCGATTGTGTCATGTCCGTGGACGTCTTCAACGGTTATTAGCCGTCCAAGCAGTGCAATCCATTGTGCCTGGGGTTATTAAAAATTGTCAGGATTTGATAGATATATGTGAAAAACATAAACAGAACAAACTTGACATCCATGCTTCAAGAGCTGAAATAAGCGCTATTAACATTGAGAATTTTGTTGATGAACAAATTCCGGCAGTTATTCCAACCGAAAGACAAATAGGCGAAATGTCGTCGACTCCTAAGTTGAGTAATATCAACGTTCTTTTTGAACCTTCTTCGTCGCAGGCTCGTCAAAATGTTAATCCTAAACCATCTACATCCACCTTTCTTCCGGGTACTCAGACTTTTGTGTCACAGCCAAATTATTTTCCATACACGCCTTACCCACAGTTTCCACGAGTGCCTATGGCTGCTCCGGCGGGAATCAATTTTGTACAACCAAATTTCGCTAATGCGCCATCACAAGTAAATGTGGGAGTCGATCCGCGTTTAATGGGGAATCCGATGTGGATGCCAAATTATGGAAATCCAGGACCGATGCCGCCTCTAAATCAATCTGCCGCTCCCGCATCGATCCTCAAATCTCAACATACTCCAGTTTATAAGTGGAAAATTAAATTCGATGGATCTCCTTCGGGCGTAGCAGTAGAAAATTTCTTTTTAAGAATTGAGCACCTGGCTTTGACACACAATGTGCCGCTAGATAAATTATTAAACGACATAACTTTCTTACTAGACGGCCCAGCGCAGGAACATTATTGGCTCATTATAGGGAAAAATCCTAGATGTACTTGGTCGGAGTTACGGACGTCATTTTTACATAGATTTCAAGATCGAAGGACCGATGTGGATATTCGGAAATTAATCGACCAGAGGAAACAAAAGCCTAGGGAATCTTTCGTCGATTTCTATTATGATATTCTGACCCTCGCGACGCCTTTGAAAGTTCCTTTTCCTGAATTCGAACTTTTGGAGATTTTAAAAAAAAACATGCGAGTTGGCTTAATCGTTCATTTAGCAGGAAGACCTGTCTCGTCAGTAGCCGATTTGGTCAGCACATGCATATCTACGGAAGATGCGTGGAAAAGCATAGGATATATACCAGAAATGTACACTGGAGGCAAACCGTACAATGTGCACGAAGTTTATGCTCCACCAACGGCATTAGTCTCACAGTCAGTAAACGTTCCTTTTGATTCAAATGATAACCCTAATAACACCTGTAATTTTCCTAGGACAAATTTTGAATTCCTAAATTATTCGGTTCCCCAGTCAACAGTACCTCAGTCTTTGGATGTAAGTGCAATAAATGCTACTCGAACAGTTCGAAACGTTAATTATGATCCCCGAGCTCCCCCGCCCATAGTTTGTTGGAATTGCCGATGTCATGGTCATTTTTGGAAGGATTGCGATCTTCCACCTCGTATTTTTTGCTATTCCTGTGGGACTCCCGATGTTCGGAAAGCACATTGTCCTTCATGTGCGCGTAAAGCGGAAAACTTGTCGTCGGAAATGAGGACAACAGGGTCATCTCATTTCCGACCATCGAATCAGGGACCCCACATCAGAATGACGACGCCATTTTACAGTCAAACGAAAAACCCTTCCCATTAGCAAACTCAAAATGTATATCCCTAAATAAATTCGTCGGCCAGGTCAGAACTCGTGGCAATCGAACCCGTAAATATTTCACCGAGAAAAAAAGGATTTATGCTAATATCGCCGAATCAATTTTATCCAACGACTTACCATCCGGCGAAGATAGTCGACCTTACACTGTTGTTGATATAAATGGAGTGAAAATCCGAGGCTTGCTGGATAGTGGAGCCAGTATTACGGCTCTTGGTAAAGGATCTGTCGATTTTATCGAACGTCATCATCTTCCACTGTATTCCATCATGACTTCCATTAAAACAGCTTGTGGGTCGTCGCAGCCTGTTCTCGGTTACATAAATGGCAAGATCTCTTATAATGGTAGAACTACTACCATGAAAATTTTCATAGTTCCATCACTCCAGCAAACTTTGTATCTAGGCTGTGACTTTTGGGAGCTCTTTGGGTTAGCTCCTCGAGTACTGGCTGATCTAACTGTCGATCCCGCACTTATTACTAACGACGCTGCACTTCACCACCTCCTTACCGACGATCAGAGGCAGAGGCTCCAAGACATAGTCGATTGCTTGCCTAGCTTTGGGAAATTAGGCCTCGGCAGAACCAGTTTGCTAAACCACACCATTGACGTTGGCGAATCTCCTCCAATTAAACAACGTTTTTATGCAGTGTCACCCGCTAGACAAAAACTTATCTATGAAGAATTGGATCGCATGCTCTCCCTCGATGTAATTGAGGAAAGTCACAGTGCGTGGAGTTCTCCAATGGCAATGGTGAAGAAGGCAAATGGGGGTATTCGATTGTGTCTGGATGCCAGGCGATTGAACGCTGTCACGAAAAAAGACGCGTACCCATTGCCGCTGATTGAAAGTTTATTGAGTCGGCTGGATCAGACAAAATACATCTCGAGCTTGGATCTCAAGGATGCCTTTTGGCAGATTCCGTTGGATCTAAGTTCGAGAGAGAAGACGGCTTTTTCTATCCCGGGACGCCCTTTATATCATTTTAAAGTGATGCCGTTCGGGCTCTGCAATGCGCCTCAGACCTTGTCACGATTAATGAATAAGGTCATTCCCCATCAAATGCATGATCGAGTATTCGTGTACCTCGATGATCTGTTAATTACCACATCTACTCTAGATGAACATTTCACTCTGCTCACTGAAGTTGCTGATCGACTCGCGAAAGCGGGGCTCACAATTAATGTCGGGAAGAGTAAATTTTTACTGAGAGAGATCGGGTATCTCGGTCATGTGATTGGTGAGGGAGGACTAAGACCAAATCCAGAGAAGGTCAAAGCCATTGCAGAGTTCCCCGTGCCAAAGACAGTTAGGCAGCTACGGAGATTTTTGGGCATTACGGGATGGTATCGTCGTTTTATACGAGACTACTCGTCACTTTCGAGTTCGCTAACCGATCTCCTGAAAAAGGGACATAAATTCAAGTGGACCGAAGAGTCCCAAACTGCTTTTGATGCGCTGAAACGTGCTTTAATCATTACACCGGTTCTCGCTACGCCTGATTTTAGCCAGCATTTTTATATTCAGTGCGATGCCAGTTCGACAGGAGTGGGTGCTGTGCTCTTCCAAAAGAATTCCGAGGGTGACGATAGGCCGTTGGCATATATGTCACATAAATTGAACGGGGCCCAAAGAAACTATAGTGTGACAGAGCTGGAGTGTTTGGCAGCTTTGATGGCAGTGCAAAAATTCCGGGCATATGTGGAGGGAATGCCTTTTACGGTCATTACCGATCACGCTAGCCTGACCTGGTTGATGTCCACCAAGGATCTAACCGGACGGCTAGCCCGCTGGAGCCTGAAACTCCAGGGCTACGATTTCGCTATTGAGTATCGAAAGGGTTCCCAGAATTGTGTTCCTGATGCCTTATCTAGAGTTCATATGGATGAATTTGCATTATCAGATCGACCTTTGCGTATTGATCTTGATGCACCGGCGTTTAAAGCGCCAAACTATACAACTTTAATTCTTCAGTTAGAAAATAGGGCTGGACTAAACAATACCAAAACAATAGACGGCAAAGTTTACATTAATTTAAGACCTCAAATCTCAGCTCAAGTTGAAAATGACATTCCTTCTTGGAAATTGGTAGTGCCGGAGGAACTTCGAGACTCTCTAATAGAGTCTGCTCATGTTCCGCCTACCTTTGCTCATTTAGGCATTAAGAAAACTAGTGAAATCCTTAAACGGTACTTTTATTGGCCTACCTTGGTTACGGATGTACACAAATTTATATCATCTTGTGAAGCTTGCAGGTCAAATAAAGCCTCAAATCAATGTTTGCGGCCTCCCCTTTCTACTCTTCCTATCACCGTAAGACCCTGGCAGAGGATTTATTTGGATTTCTTGGGGCCTTACCCACGAACGCGAAATGGGAACACTTCAATTTTAATAGCGGTGGATCATTTATCCAAATTTGTTTTAACAAAGGCCGTCCGACAAGCTACAGCTCTTGAAGTGGTGAGGTTTCTGGAAACTCAGATATTCCTGATGTTTGGAGTGCCGGAGATGATAGTGACAGACAATGGGCGTCAATTTGAGTCCAATCTTTTACGCGATCTTTGTGCCAAGTACCAGGTAAAGCATCTTTTTACCGCTAAATATGCTCCACAGGCCAACGCTTCCGAGCGGGTAAACCGTACGTTGCTGGCATCTCTGAGATCCTATATAAAGACTGATCAAAAGGTATGGGATGTAAATTTGGCTGCGGTTACCCATGCTTTAAGAAACTCGGTGCATGATTCAACCGGGTTTTCTCCACATTTTGTTATATTTGGTCAACATGCCATCCTGAACGGATCTCTTTATAGAATCCTTAAGGAAATTGAACAATTTACAGGAAACTATCTTGAACTCACGGAGAAACCTGAATTTTTACATCAGATTTACCGAAAGGTAGGGGAAAACTTGCACAAAGCATATCTAAAATCCCAGACAACATACAATACCCGAACCAGGACTCCGAAGATAGCAGTGGGACAAACGGTTTACGTACGAAACTTTTCCCTGAGTAATGCCTCGGAAAACTATGCTGCAAAACTAGCTCCGAAATTCCTAAAAGGAACTGTTTCCAATTTAATAGGATCCGTGGCCGTTGAGCTATCTGACCTGAACGGTAAATCGATGGGGGTTTTTCACTTGAAAGATATCAAAATATAAAATAATCGTTCCAGTGAGTTTTCATTTCCCTATCTAAGCCCCAAATATAATAATTAGCCAAGATCGGAACTAATCTGTTTGGCGCATCTACTAATGCCCTGTTATTAGCGCAATACTCCAACTAATTGAATTGTTTTTTTTTAAATTTTTTTTGATTCGGATTTTTCTTTCATCCTATGGGCCCGGCTAAGACTCAACTCAGGGGCAGGTCGTCCCCACGACTTGTAACGATACATCGCTACAATGTGAATGGGTTGATTATCCCTGATGGTCAACTTTTGCAATTGTGAATGGTCCAGTTTGTCGTATGACTCTAAACGTTGATTTGTGATTGGATATTTGTAATATGATTGATGACGGAGGGAATGGAGAGAAAAGAAAGTAAATGATTTTTTTTTGGTGTTGAAAAAAAAGTCAGTCGAGTGATAGCTAAAAAGGTGGACGGTAGCGAAAAATGTGAAAAATTACCTAAATAAATTAAATAAATATTAAAAATCTAAATTTTTAGCTACTAAACGTCCCATATACAAATTATAAATTAAATACCAAAATTTTTACTCATCTATGGAAATATTTAAATGTATAAATTTTTTTTTTTTAATTAAATTTATTAATAACTAAGTAGCTATTATCTATTGTATTAATTGTGTTAATATAAAACTAAAATCAACAATAAATGACAATGATTTCTTTTTTACTTATAAAATGTGAACTCATAAACTAATAAAACTTATAATAAAATATTGTTAATAAAAATAATATCGAAAGTTTTGGTGAACAGTTAATCTTTATATGTGTACAAAAGGGAAAATCCTAATAAATTAACAATTAAAGTGCTTTAGTTTGTGAATATTTTAAGTGGAATATAAAAGTGAAGATTAAGCCTAAGTTCATATTAAATATTAATGTGGCAAACTATCCAGAGAAAATAAAAACTGTATTTATTTTGAGTGACTTTAATTACTGTATTGAACAGTCAGTTGTACCGTAAATATTTCATCTTTGTCATTATAATTTTTTTTTTATTGAATTCACTTAAATTTATTAATAATAAACAAATAATTAAGTGTATGTACCTAACGGTCAAATAAATGATACAAAATAAGTGCTATAAACATATTTGTGAAATCATAAAAAAAAGAACGTATTGTGAAATATTGGCATTTCTCGGACATTTTTTATTCGTTGATCGATATAATGCTAATGTTATATGCTGTTAATAAAAAAAAAAACTGAACTTCGATTATCACCAGCCAAACTTCCACAAGTTTGAAAACATCGAACGGTATTTTCAACGGCGCCCGACGATTAGCTAAGTGACAAAATTTATTTATTTTTTTTTTGTATATTTTTTTTTATATATATATATATATATATATACCATATTTACGAGTATATATCTTATTATTATTATTATTATTTTTATTTTTATTTCATTTCAATTTAGTTTTACATACAATATTATATTAAATTACCATATTATCATAATTGCTATTATTCGTTGTTATAGCAGACTATTTCAATTAACTTATTTGTTTTTGCTTATTTCTTTTGTTTTTTTTTGAATTTTTCATTTTCCATTCGATATTTCAAGTTTCGTATCTTAATAATATAGCGCGGATTGAAATAGCTTGCTACTAACAATCCTTTATTTTTGTTACCACTAGGAACTAACCAGAACTAACCCCATTGTCAGTTATTCGTTCTACCAACTTTATTAAAATTTCATAAGTGAATAAAAATTTTGGTTAAGTTCGATATTCTTGAATTCTGTTTCTTTCATTTAATTATTTTTCTCTCGCTAACATGTTCGGTGGTTTAATTTCGTTATTTTCCGTTATCGATAAGTGATTTAAATATGTTTAGAATGAGATAAATTTCGGAGCCTGGGAGGATGTAGCGATAGTAGTGAGCAGATGCAATCAGGGTAGGTATCATTGGTTGGGTCGGTATAATGAATTTTTTTTGTAATTTTTTGTATATAGGTACCCTTTTCCCCCTTGGCGGTAAAGCCTCGAGTTACTAATGCTTCGAAACCCCCACACCCATCCGCTGAGTCATAGCTAGCAAGAAAGAAACCGCCATCGAAGCCTCTTAGTCACTGAATACTGACAATTCTCTGGTAACGACTCAGTGTTATACGGAAAGGTATACAGATTACTGTAGCTGGACCAATTCACGCTGCCGAGTGTCGTTACAAAGTCTTCAAGCCGCTCAACGTTGACATTACCATTTGGGAACACACGCATTCAACCAATGAACTACTGTCTTTTCCACATAAAGAGACAACAAAACAAAATAAAATATTTCTTTTCACATCACTGCTCTCGTTCTCTGCAGCGACAACACATCGCTCGTGGTGTTGGTCGCCCACCATATTTGGTGCTGTCGGCAAAATGGTGACAACATATGTATTAAAATAAATGCTTATAAAATAATTAAATTAAAATAAAATTTATTAAAATAAATAATTTATTAAATTAAGTTCATAATTTGTTATTATTTATTTGTGAACGCTAAAATTGTTTTCTAAAGTTAGAGCGATTTTAACAAAAACCCGAAACAGACTAATGGGTGACCAAGTGGGTGACAGGGTGGACAAACTTCTCTTTCTCAAAATTACTAATTATTATTTGTTTTGTGTTTCTTTTGTGTAGTAAACACATTATAACAAATACAAATTTACATAAATGCCTTATTGGTCCCTCCCTATTAAAAAACTAATATTAGAAATCAGCTAAGTGTTTTTAAATTGTACTCGATACTTCAGAGTATCGATACTTTTATTACGATACCACATCCCTAGTCGGAAACAGAGCTAGTACAACATTACACTTTTTTAAGTCATTATCGCATAGTTAGTGGAGTTGATTGAATCGATGATGCTGTACAAATAGTATAACCGGAATTTTGGACTCATACGATCTAAATTTACGAAATTGGAAAACCAATTCATCTAATTTGGTACTGTCAACAGTTCTAATAAAGTTTAACATTTTATCACAGCCACTTTGGATTGAGACAACCGTTTGGACCGATCCAACTCCTCCGAATCTGCTAGTGGTATGAACCGAAACAAAGGTACAATCACCAATCACCAGAAATCCTAAAAAATAAAATTCCAGGATTTGTAACATCAATACCACGATTAGAACTAAATGCTGCATCTAGTAGAACGGAAGGAATTACAGTGCTGGTAAAAAAAATTGGGCAAACAAATTTATTGCAAATTGGAGTCTGTTTTTGCTAAAATTACAAAATTTTTGAAAGCAATTGGTTTATTGTTTCATTTTAAATACAATTATGATGTAATTTTTAGAAAAAAAAAAAATCGACCTGCAATTTAGGGGCAAAATACCGAAAAATGCAAAAATATTAAAAATACGTTGATTGGTGTTAAAGTAATGTAATAAATTAAACACTTATTTTTTAATTTTTGTTTGTTTTTTATTGATTTATAGAAGTTCAATCTTTCATATAAATATTTTGTTGGACCGCCTTTTGCTTTTATTACACCGGTACAACCCCGCAACTGATGTGCAAAAAAATTGGGTAAACAATTATTTTTTTTTACGCCTACCGTTCTTGGCCGTCATTAGGGTGCAGATGTTTTATTGCCTGTAATTTATTTTTTGAGTATAAATAGTGCATATTTTGTAAGATTAAGTTATTCTGTAAGTGATCCTAGACAAATAAAGAATAAAGTGCAATTTTAGTTTAAAAAATGGGAAAAGTTAGTGACCAGTGTAAAAGCAATATGTTGATTTTGGCACGAGAAAATTTAACCACGCGTGAAATAGGTGAAAGATTAAACATTCCTAAAAGTACTGTCGCGTGGAATATTAAAAAAATCTAGAGATGGGCGGTACACAAAGAAAGAAAGTCTCTGGAAGGCCTAGAAAGACAACGCCAGTGGAAGATCGTTTTATACTATTACAAAGTCGTCGGAACCATTTTAAAACTTCATCGGACATAAGACAGGATCTAGAGCGAGCAACGGGAAAAAAAATTTCAGCCGGCTTAGTGAGAAAAAGACTTGTTAAAGCTGGTTTGAGAGCACTTAAACCAGTCCAGAAGCCTGAGTTCACATTACTAGTGAAAAAAACGTTTGCTATGGGCCCAGGAGCATGTTAATTGGACTCCAGAGATGTGGAATGATGTGATTTTCCCCGATTAATCAAAATTCAAGCTGCATGTTGGAGATGGAAGAATTCTCGTAAGGAGAAAACCTGGCGAGAGACTTAGCAACGAATGTCTTTTAAGACTTCCACCGAAAAAAGAAGGAGTTATGGTCTGGGGATGCTTTTCTGGAAATGAAACCGGTCGATTGTGCTTCTTTAGTTCCAGCGTTATAGCAGCTGTTATCTGCAGGTCCTTCAGAACGAATTTGAGCCTTCTGCGTTAAAGCTTTTTGGCGAGACTTGCAAATTTATTTTTCAACAGGACAACTCTCCGTGCCATACCACCAAAATTGTGAGTTAATAATTTTGAATTGTAGATAGACAAATTGGCTTTCAGATAAACATAAATAATTTGTTAAAAACTTGTTTTTTTTCTTATCTCTTCATTTAAAGGTAAAAAAATACTTCGAAGAAAAAAGTATCGATGTGTTGAGCTGGCGCCCGTATAGTCCAGACTTAAATCCAATAGAAAATATTTGGTCTATAATGAAGCTAGAAGTAGCAAGAAAGCGCCCAGAATCGATTGAAGCTTTAAAAAGTTTGTTGATGATGATTTGGGAATCCATATCTCCTGCGAGTTTGAAAAATTTATCAAATTCAATGAATCAGAGGTGTATCGCTGTAATAAAAGCAAAAGGCGGTCCAACAAAATATTAATATTAAAGATTAAACTTCTATAAATCAATAAAAAAGAAAGAAAATAAAAAATAAGTGTTTAATTTATTACATTACTTTAACTCCAATCAAACGTATTTTGAATATTTTGGCATTTTTCAGTGTTTTGCCCCTAAATTGCAGGTCAATTTTTTTTTTCAAAAAATTACGTCATACATGTATTTAAAATGAAACAATAAACCAATTGCTTTCAAAAGTTTTGTAATTTTAGCAAAAAAAGACTCCAATTTGCAATAAATTTGTTTGCCCAATTTTTTTTTACCAGCACTGTATATTATTAGTTCCAACACAGAGACAGGGCGTTACAGCAAACCGTGATCAATTCTTTAGTTAAATATGCAAAAGATTTTCATAATATAACAAGATGATTAATTTTATCGCGGCTTGGTTTCGAATTATAAGTTATTTGAAATACAAACAGAAATTAGCAAATGTATTTACAGCTGCGAAATTAGGGGAAGCCAAACAATTTTGGGTGAAGTGATGTCAAAGTTCAATATTTGCCCAAGACATAAATCGCCTAAAGCAAGGTCAAACCATATGACCAAAGCATCCATTATTGTTACCACAGGAACAGCATTTTTCCAAACTATTAACGTTAAATTATCATTTTGACGTCACACCAACATAGCGTAGACGTTTGAAACTCGTTTGGCTTTTTTTGGAACCTGAATGGTTTTTATAACTACTTTAATATCTTTAAAATTCGCAAGAAAAATAAACTTGCAATTTGGGGTACAACATGTGAATTTAAGCCACTGCTCTTTGGTACCACTCTAGTTTTAATTCGGGGTACACATACATATGTATGAAATGTTTAAAGGTATACGATTTCGTTGCACCATTTTCTTAACAACATAAGTCGCCTAGTTGTTCAAGTTAATCGTGGTCAAGCATTTTCCATGTGACGATCTATGTACGTGTACTAACAAAAATATGCTAATATGCCCATTATTAAGCGGAATGTTTTGAGGTATAGTGAACCGGCTCAGATCAAAGTTTACGTCGCATGAAACAAAAAAAAATTGGAAAAATTTTTGTTTTTGGATCCGGGTAGCTCTTTGTCGCAGGCATTCCTTTGTCGTTTCATGAAACAAGATATCATCCGGATTAGATCAAACGTTATGGAATTAATTAAATAATTTAACAAATAAACGGAATCAGTTAGAAAAACTATTAAGAGGTATTTTCAGTGTCGCTATTACAAAATATTTCCGGTTAAATTCAATCTACTTTAAACTAAATTGGTGTTCCCTATTCAACCAAAATTAGTTTAGTCAGACCAGGCACACACGCTAGGTAATTAATGACCAGTAGACATGTACAACAATATTGCTTAAAGACGAAAAAGGAGAAATTAAAGCTTCAAAAGTAAATGATATTTACAACAACACCTTGTTTGCGTTACATATAGGTAAGATGCTTATTTTATACGATATACCTTAATCAAAATCTACATACATATTTAAACAAAATAAATAGACAAAAAACGAATCCTAACCCCATGTGTTTCATTAAGGGTTCGAGTCCATTTTTAAAACCTTTATATTAAGTCACAAAGAAGGAAGTGTTTCTGTTCTAAAGATAATTACGACATTTTTTTCCGCTTAAACGCTAAAGCCGGGCTGTTTGAAAATTTCTAAATTTTCCTTGTTCCGGTGTGACCGTTTCATAACAAACGTTATAGTTTACTTCCTCTTCTTAAATGCAAGGTTTTATATTTTTTGAAAAGTTTGCCTTTTTCGTTTTTTATTTTTATTCCTCAAATCAAAACCTATGGTGAAAAAGGAAAGATTTTTTTTTTTGTAGAATAAAAAGGTAATTTTGAAAAATAAATCCCAACCTAATAAAATATTTTACTCTTCTGGGAAGATGTGAGTGATTTGTTGTTTAAAGAAACGATTGATTGAGGTTTGAACTGATACTTTAGTTTGCGTGTGCCTGAGATTGTGAACTCAATTCTTTGGTTTGACTATCTCTTTCATTGTTAATAAACCAATACAAAAAAATTACGAAAAAATTAACAACATTTGAACTTTATGAGCTTCGTATTTCAAGTTGAACTTCACAGAAAAATCTGAATTTTGCAATAACATGTGGATAGCTTTTGAAACTTAATATTTGACATATTTAAAAATATCGAAAACAAAATAAGTAACACAAATCTACGATAAAAATAACAAGCACAGTCGATTGGTATATTTTTGAAGTCAACACGACGGGATACCTCAATAAGCCCAATGATTGTCAATTTAATATTTCGCTTCGCTTAAATAATCAATGTTACCATCCGTATAGAAAAACGTCAAAAGCTTCACTTAATTTATGTTGGTGCAGTTGTTATGGTCACCAGAATGATACGCGCGTACGTTTTATTCCAACGGAATTAAATAACATAACACAAACTAAGATTTATTTGAATATTTCAATTAATTACACTTATATTTATTTTAACATTTAGATAATTATTAAATAATTTATTATTATTTTTATTTTAATTGTGCTTTTAGTTTAACAATTGGTAATGGCGTCTTCCATGTTATTACTTTTAGTTGTTGGGCTTTTGATCTGCGCTGAATGTCGATCACTGACTGACTGTCTGACTTTTTATTTTTTTAATGGTATTTTTGGTACAACTCGGCTTTACTACTTTATTTTATTTTATTTTAGTACTACAAATTTTGTTAATTAAATTTTGCCCTAAATATGTACAAAATTTTGCTATGCAATTTATTATTACAAAACACCCCCATCGTTAGAAAAAGAATGAATTTCTAGATTTCATTCTTTCACTGAAAAGTGGCATAAGGTTTGGCGTAATTATTATACAACTAGTAATTACCCGTCAAAACTGACGGAAGTTTCTGAAAACTCAATATATAGTAGTTCACATATTTATTTGCTTTTTATACCCCTTACTTCCCCTTCCTAAAAGATCGTAACATATTTCAAAACCCCTCCCTCTCCCAGGCGTAACATAAAAGTATTCACATTTTTAAATTATTTTAATCACGTGAAAGTGAATTTTTCAATTAAGAAAACGGGCTATCAATGATATGATCTATGTTCACTCCTCCCTATCTTTAACAAATCGTAACAAATCATGAAGCCACCCCCATGAAGCGTTACGTAATATGGCCCCATAGCCTGAAAAGTAAAATGTTTTTTTATTTCCTAAAATAATACGAAATAAGACAATTTAATATTAATTCAATAATTCTTTTATCACAACGTTTCTTGTAAATGTACAGTTATCATTTATTATTGCGCCTTGGTATGAGAAATTGTTGATCAGCACTCTAAGGTTTTCATGATTTCGTACTCGCGTTAAAGCTACATAAAGCTGGCCATGAGCAAAAACAGGTTCTGGTAAAAACACCCCAACCTTATCGAATGATTGTCCCTGAGCCTTGTTAATCGTCATTGCAAAAGCCAAAATGATGGGAAATTGTCGTCGCTTCATTTGAAATCCTAAGCTGCTCTCGCTTGGTTCCAAGTCGATTCGGGGGATGCAAACTTCCGCTCCCTTATTGCTGCCTGCGATTATTTCCGCGTTGATACAATTCCTGAACAGCTTTTTCTCGATCAATCGAGTTCCATTCAGAAGTCCCTTCTTTGGATCCAAATTCCTTAGCAACATGATGAATGCACCAACTTTCAATTTCAGTGAATAAGGAGGCATGCCAGAAGGGGTCTGAGAATTCAAAAATTCGACTGGAAAATCGATTGCATCGTTCGGGTCGTCGGAGATCATTGAGTCAATGCTCAGGAAGGTTGTTGCATCTCCCGGTAAAAGATCGAGAATGGCATTGTTGAGCTTTGTGACATGAACATTTTTTGGACTGAGAATGATCTTGTTGGCGACATCGGCGATTTCATCAGCAGTTGTTGTTCGAATTTCAACTCCAAAAATTGATCGAATGTTGTTTTCACGCTCTATCATTTCCTCAGGAATTTCGACTAAATCGGGATCGGCTTCTTCCAGATCATTTCGCAATCTGCCATCGCCCAATTGCAAAACCCATTCGTTGAACTCTCGTTGTCCAAATGCTCGCATGTTGGTGATGAGAGTTCGCTGCTTCACATGCCGCCACAAAAGAGAATTTTTCACGCACATTTCGATGATATCAGCATTTTTTCCTCTGGGAACAACATTTGAGGTTTGTCGAAAGTCACCGCCAAGGATGAGAAGCTTGCCACCGAAAGGACGAATATTATTCATGATTCCTCGCAGAAGCAGACCAATCACTCGAAGAGAATGCGAAGAAAGCATTGAAGCCGCATCGATAATGAGCATTGCTGCTTCTCGTAATTTAATGGATTCCTGCGAGGGGATTTTCATGGATGACACCGATGTTTTGTTAGCAGAAAGCGGGATTTTGAAACCACTGTGGGCAGTTCTACCACCAACTAATAAATCCGCTGCAATTCCTGTCGTGGCGAAAGCATGAACAACTTTACTCTGGCCTCTTACATAACTCATCAAAGTGTTGTAAAGGTAAGTTTTTCCCGAACCGCCAGGACCGTCGAGGAAGAAAAATCTCGACTCAGCCATCGAATCATCAATTACAGCAGCAATCTCTTCGAAAATGGCACGCTGCATTCGGTTAAGGGTGGCGATCAAGTTTATGGCCATTTGAGCTTGCTCTTTGACATCGAAAACATGTTCGACGTTTTGAATCGGGCCCGGTTCAGGAAGGCGAAAATCTGTGCATTTCATGCCATTCATGCGCAAAATAACCTCAATGTCTTGAAGCAGTTTCTTTTCAGCGGTTATGTGATCGAAATACATGATGTAGTTGCTCGAAAAGCGCAAGAGGATTTTTTGGCGAATTGAAGACACAAATCAAAGCAAATGTTAGGATAATTTGATGCGGCATGCGCACATGACTTGCTTCACTTAAACATTGTTCCCATTCGCTATCATCCTCAAGAAGGTTCATGGCTCGTGCTGCATCATTGAAGGTGTCAAAAATCACTGAATCGACGGTCTTAAGATCGGTAAAACTTTGAGCTCCACGAATGTGTTGTAATAGCAGTCTCAAATAAAAGCGCTCGCGATCTTTCGGACTTACAGCATACATTCGAGTGATAATCCTATCTCCTCTCTGCTTGCGAACTTTCCAAATGCAAAAAGTTTTGTCAAATACGTAATGCTCAGGAATTTCGGAATACAAATATTGTCGAGCATTCTCGTCTTCGTGCTTGTTAAGCTCAAACCATGCAGTCAGATGTGTGTATCGGTGTTGAGCTCGATCAGCTGCAGCATCTTCTTGGCCGTCTTGAAAATAAACCATTTGTTCGTCAGGAAGATGGATGGCAAGACGATATAGAACATGCGATCGATCGTTCATTGGATTTTCGAGCAGTCGCCAAATTGCTTCAGGAGCACAAACATAACGCGCATCGAGAAATTGCTTAATTTCATTATGAGCAATCGGTCCTTGTGCAGTTAATTCAACAGAAGCACAATCATATCCTTTGTATATATATTTGAAAATGTACTTAATTGCTTGAACGGTTTGGCAGGATTCGACGTTAATGTGACAATTGAATTTGCGTGTTAAAAATTTGTTGTATGGAACGACATGACGATTATCAATTTTCCTCTCTCCTATTTGAATCTCAATTCCTTCACGACGACGATAAATGGGAAAAACATTAACTTCGGTTAACGTTTCCTTGCAAAAGGATTTCGGAAATCTTTTTGCACATTCACCTTTTTCCATGCAAGGCGCAAGTGGGTTCTCATTGCCGCAAGGTCCATGTATCATCGAGCGAACAACGATTTCATGCAATATGTCTCAGCGCACACAAATCGATCAATCTGCTTGGCTGTGTCGATTTTTGAGTCATTGGCCAGAATGAAGAGCATGTGAGCATGGGGAAGTCCTCTTTTTTGAAAATCAATCGTGTAAACTTATGCAATGACATTTCCAAAAACCTTGTTCTTTACTATGTCATCGAGTAGTGCTTTCAACTTAATGCTGAACACTCGAGCAACCAAATCTGGTCTGTCACCGGGCTGTTGTACAGGAAAAAGGTTCTCTCGAATCTCTGGCCAATTGGGATTGTATGTCATAGTAATGAAAAGATCAGGCTTGCCGTACTTTGCCACAATTGCCATAGAGTCGTGATACTTTTCGCGCATGTTGCGAGGGGAATCTTGAAATGAAGATGGCAAGATGA
This sequence comes from Tipula vernalis, assembly GCA_958295665.1. Lineage (NCBI taxonomy): Eukaryota > Metazoa > Arthropoda > Insecta > Diptera > Tipulidae > Tipula > Tipula vernalis. The sequence continues at coordinate 300,236,430 of OY282560.1, read as the reverse complement.
CAGATCGACCAACTGTAGTTCCATGACGAATTGCCACAATATTCAAAACGTCCATTAGACCTCGATATTGCCCGACTCGTAAGCGTCCTTGCTGATTGCGCACAAAGTTCAAATTGTTGGCTTCAACTTGCAGATGAGCATCAACAGCCCACTGCTGAAACAATTTTCCGCCATGGAGAATTGGATTGAAGTGACCGACTCGAATGGCAATTTGTGCAACTTTCCATTGCAGAAGGGTGATTTTAGTTCGCTTTCTCTCGGGACAATGAGCGGTATTCATTTGCATGTTTGGTTGCCAGCCAGCTTCTCCAAAAGAATAGAATAGTACGTATGTCATCGGATCCAAATGTAAACTTAAAATGTTGAGGTTGATGAGAGGTTGTTCATCATTACGTGGGTAAACTCGAAAATCACGTTCAAATGGAGGCTGCCCGTCGGCAGAGCGAAAAATCATTGCCACCTCGTTAACTGTTGGAAGATCGTAACGACGTCTCTCGTCATTACGATCGCGCCGAAATGCCATGTTCACAACGGGAAGCGTTCGATTGTCAGCTTCCGCTGCTTGTTCTTCCTCCCGCTCAACCTCACTAAGATTTCGGTAGGCTTTCGCATAAATATTTTGCTCTCGAATCATTTCATCCAAAGCGCTGACAATAGTTGCGTTTAATCGCGAATTAGCAGTATGATTCATGCGATCTTGATTCGCCATAGCTGAGTCGATAACATATAGCTGAGCATATTGTCGTTGCTCACCTTCAGCTGGATGCATGTGGCCAGTGCGATGATAGATCTGACCGTGAACGCGAAAAACATAAGGGCCTCGTCCTTGAAACTGATGAATTTGCGCACTCATTGAAGCAAATGCAAGCATAGAGTTGTACGATCGAATGTTATCATGAAAGGCTCGAAAATGTGGGTGATGAGGATTACTGAGAAGCCCATGAAGAAGAAACGGAAATTGTCGCATTTACTGGCAGCTAGTTTCAAGCAATACAGTTCCTTTGTGGCAACAAAATTTGAAGTTTTCATCCGACGATTTTTCAGCACTAAAATTGAGAGAATGGCAATGTCGACATTCAACATTCATCACACCACAACTGTGAGCATTAATTTCATTGTCTCGGAAGGTTTCATGATCAAAAATCGATGAATTCCCAGCGGCTCTCGATCTTCGCATCCGATTTGCATTTTGAGCTCTGCGAATTATGCCTTCTCCCGGCATTTTATTTAAAAGTCGTTGGCGTTTTTGCTCATTATTGCGTTGACGACCTTCTTGCGACTGTCGATTTCTCCACCTTAGTTGTCGTTCACAATTCAAACGCAATTTCCGTCCTTCCGGAGTTTCTCGTTCCATTCTAGTTAAAAAGTTTAAAATTTTGATTTCTCATGTAAAGTAAAATTTAAATAATTTAATCTTTTTCGGGAACATTGACATTTCAAAAGTTTTAATATTGCTTACATTTATTAAGGTCTATATAACAAATCTATTTACACAACGTCTGTGTAAATTCGTTAAAAATTGAGCGAAAGTTTCGCTCTAATTTTTCACACGTTAGTGCAGTAATAAAAAACTATCTTTAAATTCAATAAAATGACACAATTTTAACACTTTATTCACACGTAAAACATAAGAACTAAACAAAACAATTGAAGAAATAAAATAAATTTCAGTTTCTTATTTTTATAAACACACCCGATACCTATATGAGTATTTGAAACTAATTTTACAATGGTTCCTATGGTCATGATTGCATCGAAAGGTCTCCACGAATTAAAAAAGGCTCACTTAGCTTAAATTTACAGCTGGCCGTATTATACGCGAAATATTGATACAATGAGGTGTTGGTGCATTTAGTTTGTAGTAGTGTTAGTGTGTGGGGTGTATAATTATACATATAGCGTCTCGCTCCACACTGGGTATATTATTTAATAAAGAGGATATAGTTTTCAATTCGTTATGTTGTAATGAAATGCCGTTATAAAATGAAAAAAAAAATAATGCAAAACGTTCTTGGTGAGGATCGAACCCGAAAGCTTATTGGAAAAAATTGAATATAGAAAAAAAAATTTTCGGTACCAGCCTAAATGTACATTACAGTTTTAAAAAATGTATTATTACATATTACATTATAATCATTGTCTTACAATATAAAATTTTATGTTTTTCAATTCGTATTGAAAAATGAGCATGGAATCGAACCCGAAACATTTTCTATTCGAAGTTCCTTGTTATAAAGTCACCACCTATATCACTCGGACTACTCAGTTATAAAATTCAAGCATCTAAATTGGAAATATAAGAAAAGCATTACGGCCGCGCACTGTGAATTATATATTAGTAGATATTAGAAATTATAATTAATATTTTCTATGGAAGATGACAACATTTTCTTACAAATTTAACATTCTAATTTATGTTAATGTAATTTGTACATTTATATTTAATTTTAATTAATCAATATTAGTAAACAATAATTGATAATTGTTTTTTTTTAATTATTTTTTTTATATAACATTACAAATTTAAAATAAATAACAAACATTGAATACATTATTAGAATTTATCATTATTTCACCTGTCAAAATACATTAGGTTAACGAACCATTCTCGAGACAATTTTTTTTTCTTTGAACTCAAATATTTAATTCAATTTATAATGTGGTTCAAACATACGACTATAGGCATTTATTTTAGCTTATTTTTTTTCTTTTAATTTACTATTTACTATACTCAACTATAAATTACCAATAATTATTTTTTTTTTTAACGTTATTTTAGTTTTAGGTTTCTAGGTTTGAAAGATACAATTTTATTCGGTTGTTGTGTACAACCTTTTTAATTCTTCCTATCTTGATTTCTGTATTTACTTCAGATGGTATATCAACTACTTCATATGGCCCTTTCCAAATTTTGTCTTCTTTACCTTTCCTGTTTTCATTTTTTGTTAGGACATAATCACCTGATAAATGCTCAAGGATTCGCGTTTCGATCATAATAAAGCTTTGATTCTTCTTTCGCAATGGTAAGATTTTGTTTAGCGGATTTGTACGCGGTTTATAGTCGGAATTTTAAATCAGCGGCAAAATCGTCATAATTGTACACTATACTAACGTCACTTTTCAGATTATTTGGCATTTGGGGCTGTCTACCGAACACCAAATAAAATGGCATAAACTTTGTAGCTGTATGAGAAGTTGTGTTGTAAACAAACATTGAATACGCTATACACTGACCCCACGACATCGGATCCTGATCTATAAATGATCGAATATACTCAACGAGTGTTCTACGGGATCTTTCTAGGCTTCCATTAGATTGCGGATAATACGCGGATGTATTTATTTTATGTATTTTTAACTTTTTACAAATTTTAGTAAATACTTCTCCCTTGAAGCTTGCACCTTGGTCGGTAAGTATAGATTTTGGGCAACCGAAAACACAAATTAAATTTTTGACAAAAGATTCTGCTACAGCAAAAGATTCTGCTACATTCTGCTCTCTAATGTGGTGGCCTTGCTTTTTGCAATAAGCGCAAACTTGAGTGGATAGTGCAACGTTAAAATTCCTGTTAGACATATTTGGACGACTACGATTTGAATTTAAATTTGAATACCTGTGATAACATTTTTCGGATTTGTGCCCTAGCTTTTTACATATTTGGCATTTATCGATATTTTTATTTGATGCTTGGTTTGCAAATTGGGAATTAGGACGCGATATGAGAAATTCTTCTTCACATGCCTTAGCAATGGCTTTTTTCAGATCTGTAAACTGACAGGCTTTTACATATAAGCGAACGGGCTCTGATAGCAGTTTTTGTATTTAGTTTGTTATAAAACTATCTATACAAACATCATTTAGGCTCGACACTAAATTTTCAATGCAATATGCAAAACATTTGACGGATTCATTTTTTTGTTGCTTAGCCGTAGTTAGCTCTAGCTCAGTTTGTTCGAATGTACGGGTCTCAGCAAACCGGAATTTTATTTCTGCTTTAAGCGAATTCCAATCTTGAAAAGAACTGAATTTAATAACATCATATGCCCTATCGATTAGCTTGGTGTTTAAAACTTTTAGGAATTTGGGAATTTCGATTTTTTTAGTGAATCTTCTAACATGTCACAGCAAGCTAAAAACCGATGCAATTGCTTAGAGTTACTGATGAATTCGGGTATGAGTTTAAGTGCGAGATTTATATCTAAATCGTCACCCATTTTGTTGGCAAAATGTGATATTTGTTTATTAAAAATGTTAGAATTTTATTTATGCTTTAAGAGCTGTGAGAAAAGTCTCTTCCGTTTTGGGTTACTTCGTTTTACAACCGTTCGATGGCGTGAATTGTAACATTCAGTGCTAGACACCATATGGCTACTTTACTATAAAAAAAATATTACACGACTTAATAAAATTAAATTGACACTTTGATATAGATAAACTGTTAAGATTTTCCGATTATATATTGTAATTTAACAATGTATATGTATTGATTGTATTTACTTGAGTTTAATATTCGTATGATAATGCAATAAATTAACAACAAAAAATAAGTTGAGCTCAAAAAATCTCGAGTTATAATGGTATGATCAATATAATATACTCACAGCGAAATAATAACTGCTCAGCTGTGTAAATCCGTGAATATAATTAAATTGAGGAATACTGCTCCGTAAAGTACCGCTTGAATCGTTGATGAATATAATTTCGAATTTATGACTTCGATTATTATATGACTGGCTGATGCATTTGATGTTGAAAAAGATGAGATGATCAAGCGATGGTTATTGTTTCTACGTCTCTCTAATTCGACTTGAATAGAAAGATCATTACACAGCTCACACACAGAATACAGTAATTGACAAACTTTCTATTATTAGATGATATGTTTTAGTTATTTACCATTGCAACGTACCGTCGTACCTCATGCTGACCAACCCCACATCTGACTCCAAAAATTTCTGTTATGGTCACCAGAATGATACGCACGTACGTTGTATTCCAACGGAATTAAATAACATAACACAAACTAAGATTTATTTGAATATTTCAATTAATTACACTTATATTTATTTTAACATTTACATAATTATTAAATAATTTATTATTATTTTTATTTTAATTGTACTTTTAGTTTAGCAATTGGTAATGGCATCTTCCATGTTATTACTTTTAGTTGTTGGGCTTTTGATCTTCGCCGAATGTCGATCACTGACTGACTGTCTGACTTTTTATTTTTTTAACGGTATTTTTGGTACAACTCGGCTTTACTACTTTATTTTATTTTATTTTAGTACTACAAATTTTGTTAATTAAATTTTGCCCTAAATACAAAATTTTGCTATGCAATTTATTATTACATAACACAGTTTTTCAATAATCCTTACTCGATGGAAAAACAAGCATTAAGTTTTTGTTCTCACAATTAATTTTAACTTTTAAACCTTTTTTCTTGTTTTAGGACAGTTCTGTATATATGAAAACTCAATCTGTGGCGGTCATGAGAAACTCTTTACCACAAATTATTAACAAATCCTATATAAAATGATGGCGTATTCAGATTTGCTCACGCATACTTGCATAAAAATAAATCATTGCCACTGCTAAACCTCATTAATAATGGCGTTGTAATCCTCGAAAAGTCATCGAAAATGTAAAACTCGAGAAACCGCGAAAATCTGCAAAATTCCGCAATATCATTCGACTATTCTATAAAACTTCGAAAAATCTCAAAAGTTTCCAAAACATTAAGCATCAATTTTAAATATTCCGAAAATTCTCACCTACTCTTTTTGGGTTGTACGCTTTGGTGTCCACTATTTATTATACAGGATTTCGTGCGGCACTTTATGTTCACCAGGAAATGTTTCAAAATAAAATTAACCTAAAACTTTTATTTGAAGTCCGAAATTTGTAAAATTTTCAAATTGCAATAGTTAACAACAATTAACTTCGAAATTTCTACACTGTACTTTAAGGCATTAATTTAGAGTGAATAACAATTTTTTTTAAAATCTGTGAAAAAAATTAGAAGACTTTAATTAAAAAATCTTTATAATGATAAATTTTCAAGTGTTAAGTTCGAGTTTGTATGAATTAACGAAAGTTTTAAATTTTTTGAAAGTCCAATTTATAGAAATTTAGATTGACACTACTAAAAGCATATAATCCGACTTATACTAAATTACGGCCTCTAGGTAAACCAAAACTGAATAATTTTTTGTACAACAAATTTAATTAAAAAATTACTATGTACAGTACAATGAACACAAAAACTTATTTAATTAAACTTGAACCTTTTTCTATATTAACCAATTATCACACACACATAATAATAACAACGAAACTTGAACAACTTTAAACACTATCCCATAACGCGTAATGTATAACATTAACACTTCAACCTTTAAGTTACGTTTACGTTATCTACAAAAAGTTTTTTTTTTTTATATACCTACTCGTACATACAACACAAAAAGGTTAAAAAGTTTTTTGGGTCACCAGTCTAGTTGTTATTGTATTACATAAATTACCCATTTTCTTGTTTTCAAACAAAATGGAAAACCACACAAAAACAAGAAGTAGATTTTCATTTAGATCCTCCCTATTTATTTTTAACGTATTTAACCGAAAGATCTGTGCTATAGGTAGGTATTACGGATAATTTATTTTTGGTGTTATTTAATGAAAAAGGAAGACAGAAAAGCTCTAAAATAAGCATAATGATGTATTCAAATATTTTTTATTTAAAAGAAAATGTTTGTACATATTTTGTTTGTGGGCAATCAGTAAAACGGAATAGTAATAATTTATGTTTCCTAAAGGGTTAATTTTCATCTTTAGACATAAATTATTATAACGTTGATTAGCATTTAAAATAAGATTTACCGAAACATTCCACCCACCCCCGCTTTTTTCAATAAGATATTTCCTTGTCCTATCAAATATATATTTAAATTAGAATGATAAGTTTAAGAAAATATCTGCGTGTTGTCGTTAATTTAAAGTTACTTGTGAAGTACGAATTTGGTTTGAATAAAATATGCAACATTTAGGAAAGAATATTTAGAAGAAATATTTTTCGTACCAGGGGCCCTATTCTCGAATTCCACAACCATTTTTCACATCTGTATATCTGTCAAGATTCATAAAAACGTTCGGAAATTTAAATTCCTGTATTCTTGAATTCGCTATGGAATTTTTTTGGTACGAAGGGAATATTTTCGTATGGGTGTAAGCAGGTGAAAAAAACTCCCCATATAAGAAAACGTCAATAATAACATAGATTTTGACAAATGTTCACGTGTGGAAAATTGTTATGGAATTCGAAAATAGGGCCCGAGGAAAAATTGGTATTTTATGAATCAAATATTTATTACTGTAAGCCTTAAGTATAGTAGTAAAGATAATAGATAATTCACAGTGTTACTTGATTTTATATTGACTAATAAAATTTGGTATTATTACGGTAGGTATAGGATATCGAGTGTACTGAATTAAAAGTATACAAAAATGCTTGCTAATTAAAACCAAAAATTGCGTTGTACAAGAATAATTTGAAATATAATTTTTTAGTTTTCAACCCCTTCAAATAGGTTGAAACATTTGTAATGCTGAATTTTACAGGACTCAAAAGTAAAATCGTACATTTTATATGTTGTATGTTTGCTGCAATTAAATCACTACTGTGAGAATAAAATTATTTCGCTGTTAAGCCGCTGAATGTAGATCAGTGGCTAAGAGAGTTTCTTATCACGTCGCGATCCTGAGTTTGATTCTCTTTACTGGCAAAATAATTAATTAAGCACCTACAACATGATTTGATAGGCAATAAAAACGTTTGTTTGTTTCCCAATATGTTATAGGAAGGTTTCAAAACTTCTCACATAGTGACAGTAGGGACGCGGTAATTTTAGCATCATTTCGGCATATATTAGCTTGTCTGGTATTTATAATAAATTGACAATTTATACATTTGTTCTTAGAAATATTTATTTAGAGTGTTCCAGTTTCAATAAATATCAGAAACCACAAAACCCTCCTATCTGAAATAGCTACACGAGCAAATTACCTATTCAGATAATTTAAAAACTCAATAAATCGACCAATTTTGTTTAAAAATTTTGAGTCACTAAGTGCTGTCATTGTCAACGTCTGGATGAAACGCCCCTAGAATGCTTCGAACTGCGGCAGATAACATACTATTTACAAGTCTATGAAATTTTCAAAAGATTTGCTTCAAATTCGGTAGAAATATTTAGAATTTAATCATTCTCCGTATTTAAAATAAAAATTTGTAATTGAAGTAGATATATGCTTTGGTAAAATTCTTCATTTTATTTTATTGCCCCTAATTCCTGAAGTATTCTTTTCATAAATAATTCTAACGATAATAATATTTTGCTGTAAGCATTGTCATCGTTATTTCAGATACTTGTGTAAGGTAAACTCTAAGAGACTTAGTAAAACATAATATATCTGGAAGCAAGTTGCCAGAATTAGGAAGGAAATTTTAACTCAAACTTCAAAAAGTAGTTTGTGCTACACAATTTATATTGACATAAAACCACTTATTATTTTTTTTTAATTCTCTCCAAATGAGGTTAAAATCCCCAACAAAAACAGTAATCGATCACCATTGAATAGCGTTTATTGCGTTATGAGCACACCCCAAAAAGCAAACAATAGAAAAACCGTAAATTAATTTTTTTTACCAAGCACAAACAAAAAACGCTAAATCCATGAAACGTGCCTAGAGTATTTATACCGATACACAATAAAAAAAAATCAATTTAAACAACTAAACATGATTTTTTGTTCTCGATACAACTACGGAATATATGTTTTATTGTATACATTCCCGTTCTGCTACTAAATGCGGCGCTAGAAAACTCTAACAAAGTCCGAGACACAACAATGAAATTTTATTAGAAAAATTGATTTTTTCCATTCCAATTTGATGGTACGAGTAAATCATAACCTATGCGCCTATATAGTTAACTAGTAATGAACGTATTTATTATTAGATATGATATTAATTAACTCAACAGTTATATGCAACACGTTCCGTAAAAATTGTAATTAATTTCTGTTACACCATTTTTGTGATACGGTGTTTGGAACAACTCAATCGTACCCAAACAGAAAATTCTGCTTTATAAAGATTTTGAGTTTTAAAATGAAAAATGATGAGCTGCGTTTGGAACAGGAGGTACCGAATTCGAATCAGGATATGGGGTGGAGAGCAAAATACTATTTATGGCGTGGAATTTGATATCGGTACATCAATACATGATGACGAAGATGAACCCACAATTGTGATAAATTTATAGATATGTATAGCCTTTATCACAATATTCTTCTACCATTCAAATGCAATTTTATTTTCTGAACTTTTCCGTAGTAAAATTTTTGCAATTCAACTCACGCTCGTAATTTAAAATTTTTGATTTTCAGAAATTATTTATTTTTAGCTGTTGTATAGGCTTCGATTCTCCAGTCTGTCAATTGCTTTTATTTTTGACTCATTCCATGTCAACCGAAACAGCCTTGTCGCCAAAATATACATTGCCTGACAATAGTGTATAAGTCCTCAAAATACTTGTATTGATGTTAACTTTCAAATACGATGTGGCCGGTTCTCCGGCTATGAGACATGTTAGGCCTGGTTTTAACTCCAGGTTCGTGATCACCGACCCCTAAAACAGTACTGTAGACATTTTAGAAATTAATTGAAAGGCTTTTGAAATTATTCGTCATGTTGGAGTTTTGAAAAGGCCACATTGCATTTGAAACTATACATCAATACAAATATTTTGAGTCCTCATCCGCAATTGTCGAGGAAAATATATTTTGGCCACACGTCTGTTCCGGTTGACTTGGAATAAGTGTTTGCATTTGTTCCTTATTTGTGGCGCCCCACTCATTCGTTCTCCGCTACAGTGTATCAACTATATACATTGGCGTCCGAGCTCACCCAATCACCGCTACAATATTTCATGCCGCTCAACGTTGTCATCAGTCCATCAATGGAACTGTATCTGTAAAATGAACTTAATTTATGATTGTTTTATAACGATAATATTCTAAAATAATTACTGATTTTTGGCACAAATTGTTTTTGGACAGTTGTCGCATATGTAGAGCATGCATATGTAAAATCACACTTTTCATTTATCACTTATGGGGAACATAATAAAATGCAAAGATACAAAAAAATTTGGAAATAGTGAAGTGAAAAGGTAATAAGTTTTTGTGGTATAAGGAAATGATCTGAATAGTTAGCAGGAAACAAAATAGATTATTCCAAGCATTGGAGCCTCGTGTTAGCATTACTAATATCTGTTCGGAACTCTGAATAAAACAATTAAGATTATGGAATATTTGGATGCGTCAGTTTTATTATTTACATTTTTGACCACTTGATGTACACTGTATTGTGAATGAGCCCATGCTCAAAAAACTTGTGCCAAATTAATTAATATATATAAATAAATTAATCTAAAAAAAAAAAAAAAAAAAAAAAATAATTGTTATAAGGGAACATTGTGAACTGTCAAATTCAAAAAATTATAAAAACTAGTACATAAGTTGTAGTAGTCTGTGTGACATTAACGAAATCATTTTTTTATCGGCAACCAAACCCTTTTTGTCGCCTTTACCCTATGTTTAATAAACTCTGTTGTTCGACGTTTATTCATTATCGAACTATTACTGAATATTATCAAAGCAGCCTTGATTATACAAAGCCATAGTCTAAAAAAACGAAGCTTTTAATTCCCTTATACCTAGACAAATTTTTAAATGAAAATGTTACAAATTCTTAATTATGATTTCTGAAATACTTTCAAAAATGTTTGAATTTCAATATATATCAATGTCGCATAAGTAAATCGGGAGGCGAGTGCGAACATTCAAAGAGGATAGACGAGTTTTTTCTATCCTCTTCAAAAATTTAATTTAATTTTATTGTTGTCTTTATTTTTGTTTTATTTATGTAGTGTAGTGTTATGTATATACTTTATATACATATCTATATAAATTTAATCCTAATTGAATTCAATTTTAGTCTAATAATAATTAAAGTGTAAGTGTAATAATAATTGAAGTGAATTTTCGGAAAATGCAATCCACCGGGATGCATTTATCAGTCAATGTTTTATAGTTATAGATAAAGAAATCAAAATTATTGATTTATTGTTTAAGTGCATGATTTTAACTTTAGTGAGATTGTATGTACATGAAATTCAATTTCAATTTTAATTACTAAAATCTAATAATCGACTAGAATTAAAATAAATTTTAACTTAAATAGAGATACGTCGTAGTTAATTTCATATTTCAGTTTATTTTTACGCATACTTATATGCGTTCTTGTGTATGTAGTTTATATACAATCGACAAAAATATATACTTGAAACATGATATTTAACAAATCCAACAACAGGTTTGTGCAGCTGCAGCCGTCTCGTTCGCTCTGTGTATAGATTCTCTCAAGAAATGTACTATGTTTATATTGTTGTTGGAAATTTTTTGTTGGTTTTGGTATAGTCGTCACAAATATTTTCCTGTTTAGTAGTATCTGGATATTAGGAATAATATTAGGAAAACACTGAAAACATGATAAGTATCCTGCTACGCACATGAAAGATGGTAGAAAATATTTACCTTCAATGTGTGTTGGTGGTTTAGTATATAAGATTATATTATTTGTACAAGGCCAGCACTGATGTAATACTACGGGCCTGATTCAGTGATGAAGCACACAGATCCCCTCTTACATTAAATCGCTTGTGGTTGAAAGTGTTGGTGCGAAAATAGAATAAAAATACTCTCATCTAACCAATCCCAAATTCCCAATTAGTTTTTGTCATTATTAACATACCCAATTTTCCTTCCACAATTCGTTTGTTTTGTTTTATCTACAATTTGTATGTTTTTCTCACTCATTTATATAATCTGTCGATCACTGATACTTTCATGTATAAGCGCAAAATAAATTTATAATATTGCTGACAATCGGGATTGTGGTGCATTGGTGTTGGTTTTGTATTTGTATGCTGGTGTTATTTTTTCGCTCTGTGAGTTTTAGTATTCATGGAACAAATATGGTGGGATTGATATAACATGAATATACAGATTCAATGAAGTTAAAGTGTATTCGACTCAAATAGGATTCTTATACTTCGTATAATCGAATGGGTTTGAGTCGAATTGGAATCCGTCTTATACAATTCATTGAAAATAGTTTATTTATTTATGATGAATAATTTTTTTTACAGGGTATTACAAACTGCATCAAATGGATTTTAAATTAATTTAATTTAATATTATAAAATTATAAATTAACTAAATATATAAATAAAATGCTAATTTGTAAATGATGATTTGAGTTGAGTTAAGATTTGGTTTTCAACACATAATGATGTATTCATTTACATGTGCATAATTTAGTGGCAGGGTAATATGGTATGTACGAGAAATGAGATACAGTTTTATGGATATATTTAGATTTATTTAAGAGTATATTTAGGTATAATTTATTTTTTACAGGGTATTATAAACTACATTAAATTATATTTAATTGATTTTTATTAATATTATAAGTTTATAAATTAACTAAGTTAGATAATTAAATACTAATTTTGAAATATTAATTTTAAGTTGAGTTGTGATTTGGTTTGCAACACATAATGACGTATTTATTTATGCATGCCAAATTTGGATTAAACAAATGTGAACAACGTGGAACTAGATAAAGGCAAATTGTGATGCTAAATGTTTTGAACTTAATGAAATTAATGGATTTATTAGAGTTTAGATTGCAGTTTTCACATACAAACGTCATTTTTACTGATATGGTACACAGATAAAATTTGTAAGAGAATAATGTTTAAGGTTCCTTTCACTGTTTTATTATTTTACTTACTTTGCATGCTTGATTTTGCAGGGTAATATGTCTATAAACGGAGTTGAAGTTTTGTGGAGTAGATAAGTAAGAAATTTCGTATATATTGATTTTTGTTTATTTTAATTATGTCAACAAGATTATGTAGCTGTTATAAATTATACTTAATTATATATAATTGTTAGATCGTCTCCGTGCTACAGAAATACTGGTGAATTCTCGCTCAGCATCCAGAAACTCCAAGTTTCCAGCTGTTATGTAGTGTAGAAATTCTATTGTCTGGTGATAACTATTTTATTTTATATATCACTAACTAATTTATTCAAGTAAAATTCGATTAATTAAGTAGTAGGGATATGGTTCAACGGAGATAATTTAATTTAGGTTCTGGAGATACCTGGGAAATTCTATTTGAGCTCGTAAGTACCCTGTTTACATGTAGAGCTTAACTAAATTATTGGTATTCTAGACTTTTTGCGGCGTAACATAATCAATTTTTAAATGATATTATATAATTTTATAAATAATTAACTTCAACCTTATTATTAATTTCCTTTTTTCTAGATCTGTAGGAAATTGCTGATTAGTTTAAGTTTAATTTTATGGTTAAATATATATTTTTAACTTTTATTTTTAAGATGTAGGATAAACACGATGAGAACCATTGGTTTACCGTTGTGCTGTTTTCTGTTTGAAATTATTAGTTTTATTATATTACTATATTAATATTATTAATATTTTTAAAAATTTATTTATTTGTTATATGGGAATTAATTTATAATTTATTTCAGAGAATTTTTATTTGTCTTGTGCTGATAATTTTTATCAATTTTTATAAATATTACTGGATAATCATACTAACTGTCGGCTATACCTGGATGTTTATAACCGGGCTGTGTCTATCACTACTAATTATCCTATCCTATCCTTAGATTTTGCTGTGTGTGAAAGGAACATGGTGTTACCCGGCCAGGGTTGGACATGGAGCTGTCACATTTATGTAGTGTCGGAGGTGGTTGTGCTTTCTTTGTTATAATGGTGCTTCGATGTCCTCAATGGAGAGCATTCACCTGTGTCATAAAGTTGCTGTGACAAATCAATTCCTCTAGAATTTTTAGCCTTGAATTGGGAAGTCTCCATATTTGTTTTCATAAAATGTTAATTTTTTTTGTAATGTGTAATATATTCTGTTTTATCCATTAATATATTTTAATTAATTTAGTTTTAAAATACTTAAAAGGATTTCGTTTTTAATTTTTTTTTAATTTACTAATAAATAATCCAATTTTCAGAATAAACATAGTTCTAGAATTAATCATTATTATAGGGATCAAAATTAATCCCGAATTTCAAATTTAAATTTTAGTTTGAATCAACCCTCCAGGATTAACAAGTAGTGAATAAGCTGTAGTTTAGAAATTGTGTTGTCCTGTGCTAACTATTTTTACTATATAATTACTAACAATTTACTCTTATCCTTCGGCTGGGGATGGATAAATGGGTGTACGATGTGTGCTCGGGAATATTGAAGATCCTGCTATAATAATTATTCATTTAAGTAATAAAATTTGTTATTATGCTGTTTATTAATTAAATTTAGTTTTCAGAGTTGTCTGGGAATTTGTATGTTAATTTTATTTGTTGATTCTTAATATACTTATAGTACCTAATTGAATTATTGAATTATTAATAAATCTAGGTATTGTAGTGCTGTAATATTATCATTTAAATCATTTTATATAAATTTTATAAAATAATTGAATTCATAATTATATATTTTCTTTTCTGGATCGGTAGGAAGTTGATGATTAGTTTTGAGTAAAATTTGATGTTTTTAACACAAAATGATGAGTTCATTTATGTGAACAAAGTGGTATTATGTTAAATCATTTTGGAAGGCTAAATGTTTTTGAGTTTAATGGTTGTCTTAATGAATTTATTAAAATTTAGATGGTGGGATGTACACACAATCGTCATAATTACGTATCACGTATCACGTTGTTACACATCGATACATTTTTAAGAAAGTAAGAGTTTATATTCATTGCATTTATTTATTATTTTATTTACTTTGCATGCTTGATTTGGCAGGGAATGAAGTCCGTGAACTGAGTTAAAATTTTGGATATATTTATATTTATTTATTAATTAAGAGACCAAATTTCTAAATTGTTGATTAGGTGCAGGATTTTGGTGGCGGAGATCTCTTCAATAGGTGAATGATGCTAATTGGATTTTTATTTAGGTAGTCTAATTTTTTATGTTTTATTTTTGAGTTGCGAAAATGACTAAGGTGAAGGAAATCATTTGAATATGTACACTATCAGACATAAATATTTGAACGACGTCCGGGATTAATCACTGGAGCTGATTTTGGGGTAGCTGATTTTGCTACTCGTGCAAATTTCCGCTCAGTCGGCTTAGTTAAAAGTCGTGGGCGTCCACAACGATGCTTATCTTTGTTGATCCGGTTTCAATAAATTTATTTTTATGAAACTGATGCTACCGTTTGATATTACATATTGTAGGGATTTATTTTGATAAGTTTCTCGTCGTTGCAATGCTTTTATTATCAATTTTTTACGCTTTCATTTATTTCTTTGGAGAGGCTCATTTTCAATCCCTAAATAAAATTTTTAAAATACATAGTTAAAAAATTTTTTGTTCTAAAATATCAAAAATATCTTCTGCTAAAATCAATCACTTTATTGGTATTAAATTGTAATTTATATTAATGTTGCTGATTCGATTAAATATTTATGTATATAGATTGATATGTTATACTAATTAAATGAATAGCATCGTACGTTATCTTGGATAAGGGAAATTCCCTTTTATATGATATTGTAAACTGCATTGCATTGCAAAATTATTTGAGGTATTGATGAAAATGTTTCAACACTTTTGTCAGTTTAATTTAATTTAATTATATCAAAGTGTCATAGTTTGTTCGGGTATTTTTGTCTGATGGTGTAGTCGATATAAAGTATATTTAATCTACTAATATATAATTCACAGTGTGCGGCCGTAACGCTTTTCTTATATTTCCAATTTAGATGTTTGAATTTTATAACTGAGTAGTCTGAATGATAAAGGTGGTGACTTTTAAACAAGGAACTTCGAATAGAAAATGTTTCGGGTTCGATGCTCATCGCGAAGTACTTATTAATTTTAATAATTTTTTTGCCTATAACGGTATTTCATTTTTTCAATACGAATTGAAAAACATAAAATTTTATATTGTAAGACAATGCTTATAATGTAATATGTAATAATACATTTTTTAAAACTGTAATGTACATTTAGGCTGGTACCGAAAATTATTTTTCGAAATTCAATTTTTTCCAATAAGCTTTCGGGTTCGATCCTCACCATGAACGTTTTGCATTTTTTTTTTTTTTTTTTCATTTTATAACGGCATTTCATTACAACATAACGAATTGAAAACTATATCCTCTTTATTTATTATTAAATAATATACCCAGTGTGGGACGAGACGCTATATGTATAATTATACACCCCACACACTAACACTACTACAAAGTAAATGCACCAACACCTCATTGTATCAATATTTCGCGTATAATACGGCCAGCTGTAAATTTCAGCTAAGTGAGCCTTTTTTAATTCGTGGAGCCCTTTCGATGCAATCATGACCATAGGAACCATTGTAAAATTAGTTTCAAATACTCATATAGGTATCGGGTGTGTTTATAAAAATAAGAAACTGAAATTTATTTTATTTCTTCAATTGTTTTGTTTAGTTCTTATGTTTTACGTGTGAATAAAGTGTTAAAATTGTGTCATTTTATTGAATTTAAAGATAGTTTTTTATTATTGCACTAACGTGTGAAAAATTAGAGCGAAACTTTCGCTCAATTTTTAACGAATTTACACAGACGTTGTGTAAATAGATTTGTTATATAGACCTTAATAAATGTAAGTAATATTAAAACTTTTGAAATGTCAATGTTCCCGAAAAAGATTAAATTATTTAAATTTTACTTTACATGAGAAATCAAAATTTTAAACTTTTTAACTAGAATGGAACGAGAAACTCCGGAAGGACGGAAATTGCGTTTGAATTGTGAACGACAACTAAGGTGGAGAAATCGACAGTCGCAAAAAGGTCGTCAACGCAATAATGAGCAAAAACGCCAACGACTTTTAAATAAAATGCCGGGAGAAGGCATAATTCGCAGAGCTCAAAATGCAAATCGGATGCGAAGATCGAGAGCCGCTGGGAATTCATCGATTTTTGATCATGAAACCTTCCGAGACAATGAAATGAATGCTCACAGTTGTGGTGTGACGAATGTTGAATGTCGACATTGCCATTCTCTCAATTTTAGTGCTGAAAAATCGTCGGATGGAAACTTCAAATTTTATTGCCACAAAGGAACTGTATTGCTTGAAACTAGCTGCCAGCAAATGCGACAATTTCTGTTTTTTCTTCATGAGCTTCTCAGTAATCCTCATCACCCACATTTTCGAGCCTTTCATGATAACATTCGATCGTACAACTCTATGCTTGCATTTGCTTCAATGGGTGCGCAAATTCATCAGTTACAAGGACGAGGCCCTTATGTTTTTCGCGTTCACGGTCAGATATATCATCGTACTGGCCACATGCATCCAGCTGAAGGTGAGCAACGACAATATGCTCAGCTATATGTTATCGACTCAGCTATGGCGAATCAAGATCGCATGAATCATCCTGCTAATTCGCGATTGAACGCAACTATTGTCAGCGCTTTGGATGAAATGATTCGAGAGCAAAATATTAATGCGAAAGCCTACCGAAATCTTTCCGAGGAAGAACAAGCAGCGGCAGCCGACAATCGAATGCTTCCCGTTGTGAACATGGCATTTCGGTGCGATCGTAATGACGATAGACGTCGTTACGATCTTCCAACAGTTAACGAGGTGGCAATGATTTTTCGCTCTGCCGACGGACAGCCTCCATTTGAACGTGATTTTCGAGTTTACCCACGTAATGATGAACAACTTCTTATCAACCTCAACATTTTATGTTTACATTTGGATCCGATGACATACGTACTATTCTATCCTTTTGGAGAAGCTGGCTGGCAACCAAACATGCAAATGAATACCGCTCATTGTCCCGAGAGAAAGCGAACTAAAATCACTCTTCTGCAATGGAAAGTTGCACAAATTGCCATTCGAGTCGGTCGCTTCAATCCAATTCTCCATGGCGGAAAATTGTTTCAGCAGTGGGCTGTTGATGCTCATCTGCAAGTTGAAGCCAACAATTTGAACTTTGTGCGCAATCAGCAGGGACGCTTACGAGTCGAGCAATATCGAGGTCTAATGGACGTTTTGAATAATGTGGCAATTCGTCATGGAACTACAGTTAGTCAATCTGTCATCTTGCCATCTTCATTTCAAGGTTCCCCTCGCCACATGCGCGAAAAGTATCACGACTCTATGGCAATTGTGGCAAAGTACGGCAAGCCTGATCTTTTCATTACTATGACATGCAATCCCAATTGGCCAGAGATTCGAGAGAACCTTTTTCCTGTACAACAGCCCGGTGACAGACCAGATTTGGTTGCTCGAGTGTTCAGCACTAAGTTGAAAGCACTACTCGATGACATAGTAAAGAACAAGGTTTTTGGAAATGTCATTACATACGTTTACACGATTGAGTTTCAAAAAAGAGGACTTCCCCATGCTCACATGCTCTTCATTCTGGCCAATGACTCAAAAATCGACACAGCCAAGAAGATTGATCGATTTGTGTGCGCTGAGATTCCTGAAAAGCAACTGGAACCCATATTGCATGAAATCGTTGTTCGCTCGATGATACATGGACCTTGCCGCAATGAGAACCCACTTGCGCCTTGCATGGAAAAAGGTGAATGTGCAAAAAGATTTCCGAAATCCTTTTGCAAGGAAACGTTAACCGAAGTTAATGGTTTTCCATTACAAATGGTTTCCATACAACAAATTTTTAACACGCAAATTCAATTGTCACATTAACGTCGAATCCTGCCAAACCGTTCAAACAATCAAGTACATTTTCAAATATATATACAAAGGATATGATTGTACTTCTGTTGAATTAAGTGCACAAGGACCGATTGTTCATGATGGAATTAAGCAATTTCTCGATGCGCGTTATGTTTGTGCTCCTGAAGCAATTTGGCGACTGCTCGAAAATCCAATAAACGATCGATCGCATGTTGTTTATTGTCTTGCCATCCATCTTCCTGACAAACAAATGGTTTATTTTCAAGACGGCCAAGAAGATGCTGCAGCTGATCGAGCTCAACACCGATACACACATCTGACTGCTTGGTTTGAGCTTAACAAGCACGAAGACGAGAATGCTCGACAATATTTGTATTCCGAAATTCCTGAGCATTACGTATTTGACAAAACTTTTTGCATTTGGAAAGTTCGCAAGCAGAGAGGAGATAGGATTATCACTCGAATGTATGCTATCAGTCCGAAAGATCGCGAGCGCTTTTATTTGAGACTGCTATTACAACACATTCGTGGAGCTCAAAGTTTTACCGATCTTAAGACCGTCGATTCAATGATTTTTGACACCTTCAATGATGCAGCACGAGCCATGAACCTTCTTGAGGATGATAGCGAATGGGAACAATGTTTAAGTGAAGCAAGTCATGTGTGCATGCCGCATCAAATTATCCTAACATTTGCTTTGATTTGTGTGTTCAATTCGCCAAAAAATCCTCTTGCGCTTTTCGAGCAATTCAAGGAGTATTTAATCGCCGACTACATCATGTATTTCGATCACATAACCGCTGAAAAGAAACTTCTTCAAGACATTGAGGTTATTTTGCGCATGAATGGCATGAAATGCACAGATTTTCGCCTTCCTGAACCGGGCCCGATTCAAAACGTCGAACATGTTTTCGATGTCAAAGAGCAAGCTAAAATGGCCATAAACTTGATCGCCACCCTTAACCCAATGCAGCGTGCTATTTTCGAAGAGATTGCTGCTGTAATTGATGATTCGATGGCTGAGTCGAGATATTTCTTCCTCGACGGTCCTGGCGGTTCAGGAAAAACTTACCTTTACAACACTTTGATGAGTTATGTAAGAGGCCAGGTAAAGTTGTTCATGCTTTCGCCACGACAGGAATTGCAGCGGATTTATTAGTTGGTGGTAGAACTGCCCACAGTGGTTTCAAAATCCCGCTTTCTGCTAACGAAACATCGGTGTCATCCATGAAAATCCCCTCGCAGGAATCCATTAAATTACGAGAAGCTGCAATGCTCATTATCGATGAGGCTTCAATGCTTTCTTCGCATTCTCTTCGAGTGATTGATCTGCTTCTGCGAGGAATTATGAATAATATTCGTCCTTTCGGTGGCAAGCTTCTCATCCTTGGCGGTGACTTTCGACAAACCTCAAATGTTGTTCCCAGAGGAAAAAATGCTGATATCATCGAAATCATTGGCTTTTGCAATGACGATTAACAAGGCTCAGGGACAATCATTCGATAAGGTTGGGGTGTTTTTACCAGAACCTGTTTTTGCTCATGGCCAGCTTTATGTAGCTTTAACGCGAGTACGAAATCATGAAAACCTTAGAGTGCTGATCAACAATTTCTCATACCAAGGCGCAATAATAAATGATAACTGTACATTTACAAGAAACGTTGTGATAAAAGAATTATTGAATTAATATTAAATTGTCTTATTTCGTATTATTTTAGGAAAAAAAAAAACATTTTACTTTTCAGGCTATGGGGCCATATTACGTAACGCTTCATGGGGGTGGCTTCATGATTTGTTACGATTTGTTAAAGATAGGGAGGAGTGAACATAGATCATATCATTGATAGCCCGTTTTCTTAATTGCAAAATTCACTTTCACGTGATTAAAATAATTTAAAAATGTGAATACTTTTATGTTACGCCTGGGAGAGGGAGGGGTTTTGAAATATGTTACGATCTTTTAGGAAGGGGAAGTAAGGGGTATAAAAAGCAAATAAATATGTGAACTACTATATATTGAGTTTTCAGAAACTTCCGTCAGTTTTGACGGGTAATTACTAGTTATATATAATTGTTAGATCGTCTCCAAGCTACAGAAATATTTGTGAATTCTCGCTCAACATCCAGAAACTCCAAGCATCCAGCAGTTAGGTAGCGTAGAAAATGTATTGTTCTTGTGATATCTATTTTATTTTATTTATCACTAACTAATTTATATAAATAAATTTCTATTAATTAAGTAGTAAAGCAATTTAGTTTTCAGTGATACCAGGGAAACACTATTTGAGTTTTATTAGTAAATATCATATTGTAGGTACATGTAGTTACTACTTAACTAAATTATTGATATTCTAGACTTTTTGCGTATTATCAATGTTTAAATTATATTATATACTTTTATAAATAAATAATTAATTTCAACATTGTCAATTAGTTTAAATTTAATAGCATGGTTAAATATATAGTATATATTCAATTTTTTATTTTTAAATCTAGTTGCAGTAGGTAAACAATTCATTAACTATTTACAGGAGAATGGTAACTAATGGAACAAGTGCTGTGGATTTAAAATATAACTTAATAATTTAAAAATTTTAAACATTCTTTTAGAATTTTAGCTTAGAAGTATCAGAGTTTACATAGGCAATTTCATAAAATGTTAATTTTTGTATTACTTGTATGTAATATGTTGTGTTTTGCTCATTAATATATATTAATTAATTCAGTTTAAAAATATTTAAAGGTTTCTCTTCCTTAATTTGCTAATAAATAATTCAATTTTCAGAATATAACATAGTTCCAGAATCAATCTTTAATATGGGAATTAAATTAATCCTGAATTTCAGAATTAGATTTAACTTTGATATTATGGTGATTTATTAATTAAAATTAGTTTTCAGAATTGCCTGGGAAATTATATATTGATTTTATTTGTTCATTCTTGATATACTACTTATAGTACTAACTGAATTATTGATGATTTTAGGCTGTTGTGGTTCTGTAACATTATCATTTTTAAATTATTTATTATAAATTTTATAAAATAATTAAATTTTTAATTATTTATTCTCTTTTTCTTGTTCGGTAGGAAATTTCTGATTAGTTTTAAGTAAAATTTTATGTTTAAAATAGTTGTTAACGTTCATTTTAATTCATGTTGCAGTACGTAATAATTAATTAGTTAGATATAGAAGGACCATGAAAAATAAAATAAGCGCTGTTTTTGTAATCTTAGCTTAGTAATTTTAAATTTTCTTAAATATTTTATCAGGTAAATTAATGAAAGGCGGATAGGGGGACATTGCATCATTAATAACTTTTTAAGTCCTGATTTAGTTTTAGGGAGTCCTGAGTATCCGGCCCTGGATTCCAGAGAAATGATCATCTAATAATGTAGATAGATTGTGCTGTCTTATGCTAACCAATTTATTATATATAATACTAATAATTTACTAACTATCGATCGCTTTGGTGTCTGTAACCGGGTCGAGTCTGTCCTTACTAATAATCCTATCCAATCCTTCGGTTTTGTTATATGTAAAAAAGGTATACGATGGCTGCCTGGCCAGGGGCGGATATCACACTATTAGACTTATGTGGTTATCGATGTGGCGCCTTTCTTTACTGGGTGAATATTGTTATGTTTGGCTTCATGAAAAGCTGAATATGATGGTGCATATTTCCTTGGTGAGGGAGAGTTATGGTGTCGTGTTGTAACATGGGTATAGTGGTGTGGTATTCGCATTTATAATACGGGAGACTTGCTTAATGCTTGATCGTACATTCAAATCAATCAATCAATATCAATGTCGTTTAGTAAATCGTTTTTATTTTCTTGTAATAATTGATTTATTTAAACAACATATAAAAAAAAAATCATAACAACAGCATTCTGGTTAAATTAAATTAAAAGCTTACTACAATTCGGTGGGTCATTAGGTCAATATTGTTGTGCACCATACGCTTCACATACATTCACTTCGAATAATAGTACTTAGAACTTGTTTTCTTTTAAGTTAACTTTTATTTTTTAGAATTTCTCAATTTACTATAAGGTTAATTTAAGGTATAATAGTTTTAATTTAAGGTTAAATAATTATATAATTTTAGATAATGTTTTCAGCTGAACTTTGTTAACTCGACTGCATGCTGCAATACTTTCCTCCTTCTTTCATTAGTTGTTGTATATGGTATTGTATATAATGAATTCAATTTGTATATATAAACATGTTGTATATAACGAATTACTAACAATAATTACAACGGTATATGAAAATATTTAGATACATCTATGACCTACAACAAAATTACCATCTCAGAGTTGCACAAACTACATTGAATTTTGTGCATCACAACAGTCCTCCCGCAAAAGTTTTAAATTATGAAGTAATTTATGCCAATTTATTATCCAATACAATATAATATAATTTTATAAGAATAAAAGAAATTTGAAAATTATACAATGTTTGTTTACTTAAATTTATAATTACTTAAAGATAGGAAAAAAATCTAATAATTTAGTATTCATGTACCAACTGTAGAAGATATTCAATTCAAAATAACAAATTTTTTTTTTTTTTTTTTTTTTTTTTTTTTTTTTTACATAATAATATATAATAGCACAATAATGACAAAATGACAATAATGATCAATTTCAATTATTCGACAAAACGTTTTAATCTGTTGTTGTGAACTGTTTTGATTTGACGATTAATTCTAATTTGACTATTTTCTGGAGATATAATTTTAATAATCTCATAAGGTCCAAACCATGGAGGATCAAATTTAGTTTTCGACTTCAATTCATTTGTCAAAAAAACTTTATCACCTACGTTGAAGTTAGTTGGGTTGGAAGATTTGTCATAGTATACTTTTGATTTTTCTTTACTTTTAAGAATATTATCTCGCGCGACTCGCCAAGATTTTTGAAGGCGATTCTTTAGTTCCGAACAATAATCCGAAAAATTATACACAGGTTCTGGATCCTTTTTCAATGAATTAGGTATTGCTGGCATCGATCCGAATAATAATTCGAACGGCATATATTCTGTAACACAGTGAGGAGTCGAATTATATGAAAACATAGCGTACGGAATCCATTGGTCCCAATTGAGAGGATCATTAGAAGTGTAATTACGCAAATATTGACCAAGATTTAAATGCGATCTTTCTAATGCGCCATTGGATTGCGGGTGATACGCGGAAGTATTTAATTTTTTAATTCCAAATAATTTACAGAGATCTTTGAACATTTGACTCATAAAGTTACTCCCTTGATCAGTAACTATTGTTTTTGGAATTCCATAATGACAACAAAATTTTCTGCAAAAGCTTTAGCAACTTCGGATGTCTCTTGAGAAGTCAGTGGTACAGCTAATGAGTATTTGGTCAAGTCATCTTGCATCGTAAGTATGTACTTATTACCTTCGTGTGTCGGAACAAGAGGACCAACGATATCTAGAAATAATTTCTCGGAAGGTTCGGTAGAAGTTGTAGTTATACGCATTGGCATTTTTGTTCGCCTACCGGCTTTATTTTGTTGACATGATGTACACTTTTGAATAAATTTCCGAACACTGGACATCATTTTTGGAAAATGGTAATAATATTTCAATCGACGAACAGTTCTTAAAACTCCTTGATGTCCACCTAATGGTGTACAGTGGAATTCTTCAATGACTCGGTTAATATCTGTATCAGATTCAAGATTTATAATGTTTTGTGATGTCGATTGACATGAAGATGAACTAGCAGTTGTTGTAGAAGTAGTAGAAATTGGTGAATTAGAATTTGATGAATGTGAATTAACAGAATTAATTGATGAATCAATATTTTGATTTTGAGTTTTTGTTTGTGCCCTAGTGACTGCTAATACATTATTAGAAGTTTGGCAATTTAAATGATCTATGCGACTTAATGCATCTGCGTTTTGATTTGATTTTCCAGGTTTGTATACTATTTCATAATCATATTCATCTAAATCGATACGCCATCTTAAGAGGCGAGAAGAAGGTTTAGGATTTTTGGAAAGCCAAATTAATGGACGATGATCTGTTTTAATTATAAATTTCTTTCCATACAGGTAAGGGTGGAAACGCTTAACAGCCCACACAATAGCCAACAACTCTTTCTCAATTGTTGGGTAATTGCGTTCAGCTGCATTTAAGCACCGACTTACGTAAGCTACAGGAAGATCGATTGTTTGGGATTTTGATTTTTGAGACAATATACCGCCAATTGCAAAATCACTTGCATCTGTGGTTACAATAAAGGTTTCGTTAAAATCGGGATAATTCAAAATAGGTGGAGAAATGAGCTTTTGTTTCAATGAATTAAAAGAATCATCACAGAAAGCATCCCACGAGAAAGGAACGTCCTTTCTTAATAACTTATTAAGTTGTTCAGCTAGCTTAGAGTACTCCTCGATGAATCTACGATAGTAGCCGGTGAGTCCCAAGAATGACTTAACTTGCGTTTGATTGCGCGGAACAGGAAAATTCTGGACCGCTTCTATTTTGGTTGGATCGGGCTTAACACCTTGATTTGTAACGACATGTCCTAGGTAAGTAACTTCAGTTCGCAGAAAATTGCACTTTCTTGGTTGTAATTTCAGATTATAATTTTTGAAACATTGAAGAACACTAGTCAATTTTTTATTATGGTCCACTAAGTCATATCCATAAATTACCACGTCATCAAGATACGTAAAACATTTAATGCCATTTAACCCACTTAGCACTTGGTTCATTAATCGCTGGGAGTTTGCAGGAGCGCCTTTAAGACCATAAGGCATTCTATTCCAACATAATGTTCCCCAAGGTGAATTAAACGCTGTTTTATGTTTGTCGATAGGGTGCATAGGAACCTGGTGGTAACCATTTGCCAAGTCTAGAGTCGTAAAATAATTTGCATTCCCCAATTGATCCAAAATTTCCGTAATATTGGGCAACGGGTAAATATCATCGATGGTCATTTGATTAAGTTTTCTAAAATCAACGACCAGTCTCCATTTCTTTTCGTTGTCTTGAGATTTTTTTGGAACAATTAGAAGAGGTGAGTTATAAGGACTTGAGCAAGGTTCGATGATTTGATTTTTTAGCATTTCGCTCAATTGTTTTTTCATTTCATTTTTTACAGATTCTGGGTGTCGATAATTTTTTGTATGTACCGGACGAGAGTTTGAATTAAGAGGAATTTCATGAAACGTTTTATTTGTTGTCGTTAATATGTCGCCAGGAAGATGAAAAACGTCGTTGAATTTAAAACAAATTTGAAGAATCGAATTTTTTTCTTTCTCGTCTAAATGGCTCGTATTTATTTCCGATTCCAATAATTTTAATCGGTTTGAATTTTCTATTGAATTTGAAATATTATTTAGGCTGAAAACCTCATAATTGATTAAAGGTTCAAATTGAATAGATAAATCATTGATTTGTATGCTATTTTCATTTGAGTTCAAAATGCTTAACGGAATGAATGAATATTTAGGATTTACTAAAGCACTTGCCATGAAAACTCCAGGTGAAATTTCTTTTGCTGAACAGAAATAATCTCTGTCGAAATTCTTAGAGACAGGTAATTTAACAATTGTTTCTACTCTAGCAGGAATTGTTAACGAAATTGAATTGAGGAATTCATGACCATTAGGAATGAAACAAAATGAAATTGAGATATAATTATTATTTTTAGATAGAAGCTTAACAGTTTTTTCAGCATAATCAATTGTACATTTATTGCGTTCCAAATAATTTCGACCAATAATCCCAGCACAGGGGATTGGAAAATTATTTGGGACAATATGAAAGTCTTGTGGGATTGATTCGTTATTTGGAAAATTTATCACTGCATGGCATAACGCTAAAGTTAAAACGCGATCTTCTGATATTCCTTTGATGTGACAAGTTTTATTTATATCACAAATAACTTCATCGTGTATGCATTCGCGTTTAATTATACAAATGTCTGAACCAGTGTCGATTAGAAATTGATTCTTATCAGATTTTAGAATGTCTAGCGATAATTCGATAAATTTATTATTATTTGAATCAGTATTATTAAATTCAGGAAGTTGATAAAATATTTCATGAGAAGATACTGAATGTTCATATGAATTTGATTGATTGTTATTGGAACTAGAATTAGATTTAGAATTTAAAATATTTTGATTTGAATGCAGGTTTAAGTTTCGGAAGCCCGAACCACTGCATTCGATTGGTTGGACTGATCGTAGTTTACCGAACTGGTTGCTATATATTGAGTTGGATTTTCTTGTTGGAATTATTGTTGTTATTTTGAAAATTAAATGATTTACGATTATTAAATTCACGCTTTCTACATTCAGTAATATTATGTCCATAATTTTTGCAATAATTGCATTTATTAGTACGATAATTATTAGACATTTCAGGATTTGTACTACTTTGGCCATTATCTGGGATTTTTTTGTTGTAATTTAAACTTGAATTTGTTATTGAAGGTTTAGTTGTACAATTGTAATTATTACTGTTATTATTTTGATTTTGTTTAGTAAACGAATAACAATTTTTAGCTGTATGTCCAATGCGCGAGCATATTTGACATTTTTCACGATCAATTGGCAAGAAGTTACGGTAATTATTATTGAATTGTTTTGAATTACCGTAGGAAACGTTTGACATCAAGGTTTCTTCTTCTATTGCCTTTGAAACGGCATCTTTTAATTTGGTGAACCTGCATGCTTTCACTATTAATCGGCATGGCTCTCTCAAACCGTTTTGAAAAGTATTAAGTGCAGTAATTGAGTTGAGATTTTGGATATACTTTGCAGCAGCTTCTCCTTCTCTAGCAATGCTTGCTGTATTTAAATCTGAAAGTAGCTGTTCGATTTTAGATGAAAATTCTCTAACAGATTCGTTTCGCTGTTGGCGAAGTTGTACTAATTCAACTTGCAACTGCTTGACTGGACAAGTATCAGCGAATTGTAATAAGAACTCTGCTTTCAGATCTTTCCATGACTCGAAACTCCCGTATTTTATAATATCAAACGGTTTTTGGCCTAATTTGGATTTCAATATATTTAGAAATAATTTTTGATCTTCTTTGTTGGTCAATGGATTGTGCACTATTTCGCAACATGCGATGAATTTATCTAACTGTTGAGAGGATCCATTAAACTCCGGTATAATTTTTAGCATTTGACTAATATTTAATGTTGCCATATTTAAATCGGTTTGAGGTTGGTTGTCACAAAAATTTGGATTTATTACACTTTCTCGAAAATTAATTGGATGATTTATATTTAAAAAATTAGAATCGTCGGAATTATTTAAATTAAGATTTGAAATAGGTGATAAGTCAACAACAGATTTTTCGTTTTGATTTGATGAATTTAAATTAGAAATAGAATTATCACTATCATTTGCGCTACTTACAGATATTATGACTGATGATTCACTGTGTGAACTCGAACTTTCGGCATCAGAAGCATTAGATTCTGATTTGATTATTTCACTACCTTCTTGCATATATGAGTATGGATTGAAACTCTTTCGCAGTTGGTATTACATATGTTCATGAAATTAATATAAAAAAAACAAAATAATTTTACTTAATTAGTTTTTAAAAAAAAATTTTAGTTAGAGAGAATTACCTTTTAAATAATTGTTTTTTTTTTTTTTTTTCTTAATGCTAATCAGGAACGGTTGATATTGATGAGTATATACTTGAAGGTTATTGCGATGAATGCGTAATTGAAGTCCTTGAACCTTGATTATGTCACTAATAATGATCCGGTGGTTTGTAACATTCACGCACACTCGGGTTGATTGTATTTAGAAATCTGATGATTGCTGTATGTGCACATATGCAATTTGATAGTTGAAAATTCCATAAAATGAGGTATTCAGATTGAAGAGAATTATAGTTGATTGGTATCCAATATATGTTTCCAATAGATGCTTGTTGAATTTATAACATATAATCATATGATTCACGTAAACTAATTCAACGATTGCACGGTCTCAAACAGAATAACGTTGAACAGTTATTTATTGCGATTTTGCTGCTTACTACACGTACCGTGGTTACGAATAGATATGTGTATACATGAATGAAGTAATACTACATAATATTGCTTGTCTATTTAAGACGCGGTCGGAATATTCGAAGCTTTATGGATGTACGCGGTATATGTTTTATGCACGTTATCGTAATTGTCGATAATACGATATTTAATTTGTAACGTAGATGATACCGGTATTATTGGTTTTCCGCTGTCACCATAAAATGTTGTGCACCATACGCTTCACATACATTCACTTCGAATAATAGTACTTAGAACTTGTTTTCTTTTAAGTTAACTTTTATTTTTTAGAATTTCTCAATTTACTATAAGGTTAATTTAAGGTATAATAGTTTTAATTTAAGGTTAAATAATTATATAATTTTAGATAATGTTTTCAGCTGAACTTTGTTAACTCGACTGCATGCTGCAATACTTTCCTCCTTCTTTCATTAGTTGTTGTATATGGTATTGTATATAATGAATTCAATTTGTATATATAAACATGTTGTATATAACGAATTACTAACAATAATTACAACGGTATATGAAAATATTTAGATACATCTATGACCTACAACAAAATTACCATCTCAGAGTTGCACAAACTACATTGAATTTTGTGCATCACAACAATATACATTACATAGATGGCAGTGATGGCAGTAAAAGTTTGGTAAAGTCGTACCAAAAATTACCACCTGGGGAAATTTCAAGTTCAAAAATTGTAGGAAAAGCAAAACAAATTCACAAAATATACGAACGTGTGATAATTTTTTTGTTAAATAATTTTTTTTCGTATTTTTCTGTAAACACTTTAGACATCTTACGTATACTAGTAAAACTAAAGATAAATTTAGCAAGTATTATTTTAATTCGTCAAAGCCAACTTTGATGTATTTTTCAAAATGAAAGTTCGGAAAATATATTTTTGAAATAAATTAATTTTATTATTTCTGCAATTAATATTTATTTAATACCAATTAAGCCTTCTTGTATATTGTTATTAAAGATATGTAGACAATTTTTAAATAAACATTTTATAATATTTTTGCTTTTTTCATTGAGAAACTTGAAGCTAAAAAACACCATTTTTACTATGGGTTCCTATGGAAACTAATGAAAAGTTATACCATTGAAAAAGCTTCTAAAAATACGTCATTATGATTATGGCTCTATACTCTAAAAGGCGCTGGTAAAACACGTCCGTGTAAATGGTAAATAATCATCAATTAAAATTTTTGTATATGTAAAAAAAAATATAAGCATTTCAAACGTTTTTTTTTGTGTGTAATAAAACGTGGTAATGCCCTAATCAAACAAAAAACTAAACGATAAATAATACACTAAATATGTGTATCCGAGAAATATTAAATGTACTCAGTGGAATACTGAATCATCAATCAAAATAATACAAATCAATAAATAAAAATAACATTTTGATTGAACACAACACCGCCCCTTGAGACATTTATTTTCACGCTGCTTTTTTTTTTTTTTTTTTTTGTGTGTACATTATAACAAAATCGTAGAATCTTGATTTAAGCGCTACAAGAATTCTGCACAATAAAATAATTATCATAAAAAATAAAACATAATAATGTCTAATTTATATACAATTTTTGTTGTTGTTCGTATCCAAGAATTTCCCTCCCGCAATACTAAGTATCGACTTATTTGATTTCCATCAATTGTGAATTTTCTACGATTTTTTTTTTCTTCTGTGTGTTTCGAAAAAAAAACCAGCAGAAGAACAGATAATATTCCATTAAGTATTTTGGAAGAGAGTGGAAATGTAAGCAATAAACCAAATTTTTTTTTTTCTAGCTGCTAGAAAATCCGTTCCTTCCCATTTCTAATACATAAGTATATCTGTTTAAGTTTTCCATCTGTACATATAAATTTTTCGACATCGACATTTATGTATTCTTTATTATTTTTGGGATTCTGTTATTTTTCCAGCTAATGTCAGCAATAAAATATGTATTTGTGTTATGTTTCAGAAGGAGTGAAAATTTATTTTACAATTTTGTAAATGGCACCAGATAACTGGAAGCAAGAGATGAAAAATTAAAATTCATTGATAAAGTTTATCTAGATTATTGCTTTGGGAATTATTGGGGACAGTTTTTTTAGGACTAGTTTGGTATTTTTAATATTATTTTTCAAAATCATCTCTTTGGGAAATGGACATTTTGTTTTTTTTTTTCAATTATAAATAATATTACAACTGATTTATAAAATCATCTAGTAATTTATCTTTCATACAATATTCACATTTAATGGGATATAACCAATTGGTTAGTCGTAGTATTCTTATCTTATTTTACATTGGATAGTTCACCAGATTCATTCGTTTCGTTCTTTGAAATGTATCTCACTGTTTTAATGTTCTCACGAGCGTAATGCGATAGGTAGAACTTCTGAATTGTTTTGACATTGGCCTTCTTAGTTAGGTTTCAGAATTTGCCAATAAAAGAGCAATTTGTTGTGGGTAGTTAGAGTAGAACGCTTGCTTTATCATCAGCGGACCCCGGTTTCGATTCCTTGTTTTTCCGCTCTCTCCTGCCGCTGAAAATAAAAAAATAAAAAAATGGTGCTGTGGGTCTGCGAAAGAAGAAATATCCGATTGAGCAATGCGTATTTATTGTTAAAAATTACTTTAAACTTGGTGAAAGTTATGCAGAAGCAGTAAGAAATTTTCATACAGAATATGGAAGAAAAAATTGTCCGTCAATTGTGGTCATTCGAAAAGTTGTTGCAACATTTGTCGAGACTGGTTCTGTAAAGGATGAAAAAGCAAAATATACCATGGTAGTGGTCTTTTAGATGAAAATATTCCTTCTGTTAGTGCTAGTGTTAATGAGAGTCCGAAAACATGAATTCATCATCGTTCTCAGCAATTACATATTCCACCAACCACTTTATTCAGAATTTTACACAAAGATGTAAATATTCTTAGCAAATTTTATTAAAATTGGTTTAATTTCATTCAAAAAAATCTTATTTTAGTTTTTTACGGACGTATTTTGGCTTTTGAATGAAACCAAATCACATTTAAAGAAATTTTCTAAGAATAAGGTGGTACTTATAGTTTGAACTATTTTTTTAATAATTTTGATATTGGAAAATAATCAATTTGAAGGTTTGAAATCCCGGTTTGTGGTTTGTATTTGGATGGGCTAACGGCATGTAGCGATTCACTCATTCATTCGCTCAATCATTCGTTTCAACGCTACAATTATTTATTATAACATTACATTTAAATTCAAATAATTGTACTTTTGCAAAATTAATCCGATCCTCTAGTAACACCATAAGTGATATGTACATAACACACGACGTCCCATTTTAGGGTCACAAGAGCAGTAAATTCAGTAAATTTACACAAGAATAAACAGCTCCATTAAGCTTGGTTAAATTGAAACCTGGTACGCTACGAAGGGCGTACCAGATAAGAGGTACGTACTATTTATTAAATTTTGTGCTATCTCGTGGTGTGCATTTGGAACGAGAGACGCCAACGGCAACATATGGTTAATTACTTATTACAATTAATTAACTCCATTAATAATTCGTTACGAATATACATCAACAAGATTGTCACGAGGAGATTTGTTTTCTCTAGTTAGTAATTCGCTTTCTTTTGCATATATTTATTTAAATTTTAACGAACTACTCAATAAGGTACCTTGGAGGCAAAGAAGGGCCCCATTTTTTTTTCAAGACGGTGAATACCTACGCTTATTATTTTTTTTTTTTATTTCAATCATTACTTTACTTTTTACATTACATTGAGTTTTTGGCAACAAAGTATCAATTTTTCTTTTGTCCCGGTAATACGCTGACAAAAATGTCCGGCACAGAAACGGACAACGTGAACATAACGAATCCTGAGACCAAACATGAGGTCGAGGCCAGTTCACGATCGCTTAAACTACAGCAATTTCGGATGGATAATACAAAGAATTGGGTCAGCGTAGCGGAGCTGCGAAACCGGATTACGAAAAGACAAAGAAAAATTCCTACATGTTTTGTTACCCTTATCACCCTAACTTAGATATACTTACGGATCCACTGACTACTAAAATGTATTACTCACTAAAGGCTACAATAATGACTAGATTAACATCATCGAATGGGACGAAGCTAGAAGCACTGATTACTGGTCAATATAGCGGCGATACACGTCCATTGGAAGCACTCCGACATATAAAAAGCTTAGCTGGAAATTCATTCCCCGAGAAGACCATCGAAACACTTTGTGTACGAAAATTTTTGGCACAACCGTAATTACGTTCAATGGAAGATTTAGCAGAAACTGCGGACAAAGTATATGCTGCGATGGCCACCTCAAATATCATTTCCGCTGTCACAAGACAATCGCGAACGGTTGATCGGACGGTTTCCGGACGCGCCGTGGACCATCGTGGGTCACTTTCCGGGTACCGCAGTAATTCTCAAAATCACAGTCCCAGCATATTACGATTTATTAAATCGCCAACGAGATATTTGCTTATACTATCATAAATATGGAAACGCAGCAAAAAAGTGCACATCGCATTACAATTTCAAGCATGTTTCATCCACAATTAGCATGGAAGTAGACGTCCAAATTCAATCAAAAAACTAATAGTGCAACGGGTACTGACAACGTCGTTACACTCTCTACCGTCAACCCGACTGCATAAACATGACAAAATAAACAATTTAGCACTTTTAATAGACACTGGCGCTGACCTTTTGTCATTCTAGCGCAATATTGCAAACAATCGTTCACATTATTTAAACAAAATCCCGATCTAGTTTTATCGGCCGCCAATGGCACAACGATCCACACCTACGGCACAAAATTTTCTCGGACTGAAGCGAACCTTAATATACGATTTTATCTTAGCTGCCGTGAATCGTCCGATCATTGGCGCCGATTTCTTATCCAAATTTGGCTTACTTGTGGACCTTAGAAACAAACGGCTGGTTGATTCAGCGGCAAGGGTGTCAGTCAATGCCACATTAGTTTGCGTCGACACACCGAAACCGGTCCATTTTTTGGCCAACAATGGTTACAGCACTGTGTTTAAACAATTTGCATCACTCACAGCAGAGTCGAACTACAATTTATCAGTTCGACACAACGTGGTCCATCACATTATCGTGGTCCATCACATCAGACCATCGACCCGTGTCAAGACCACGCAGGCTAGATCAACTCCGTCACAAAGCCGCATTCGTAGAATTTTAATACATAGTGAAATTATTGATTTGCAGGCCATCTTCATCTCCTGTTTCGTGTCCTATTCACATGTTGAAAAAGAAAGATTACGATTGGCGACCATGTTGGGATTATCGGCGATAAAACACTGTGACATTACCTGATCGCAAAATTTCTTAATTCCAGTCGCACCTGAAGACGTTTATAACGGTGCGAATATAAAATGCAACGAACCGGTCACCCACCAGGAAAATATTTGAAACCACATGAAATTTTGGAGCTGTTGAACGCCGACGATTCAGAGTTGAAAATTTCAGACGAAGAATATGATGAATGCTTGGATTTGAATCAAACTGCATTATCTAAAAATAAAGATCGATTGAGTTACGAAACTGAAGAAAATGTTGTGAATTGATATTTGAAACTGCGACCGTTGTAGCTACCGGAAATGACACGGGATCGGATGTAATAATTAAAAATACCGATTTAAATGAAGAATTAGTTTATACGAAAAAAGCCGATATTCGGTGGAGAAGACGTGCGTTTGAAGGAGAACCAATTCCGTTTCTTGGAAATGTTAAAAGATTTTTCACCAGGCAAATATTTTTTTTGATATATTCCGAGGCAGATGTTTAATGATATTAGCAAATATGCTAATTTGTACGCTCAGCAATCAAATATATTAAACTTCAAGGAGACCATCCTAGAATATTTTGGATTTGATGCATTTCGAAGAGTTTGCTTGCATTTCGTAGACAAAACAAATTTAAATCCTCACAACACAGATAAATTCCAGTTAGTCCGACCGCTAATTGACTCTATTTTAAGAAGATGTGGAAAACATCCCTTGGAGGAAACGGCACATCGATATAAAACAGTACATGAAAGGCAAGGCTTATCCGTGGGGTATAAAGGTATTCGCGCTCTGTGGGAAAAGTGGCTAACCATATAATTTTATATACCAAGGTTCAAATACAGAAATTTCCCTAGCAAATAAAAACACATTTGGATTTGGCCCAGCAGCTGTGCTAGAACTAGCTAAACGGATACCACAAAATGGCCATTCACTTTTCTTTGATAACTATTTCAGGAGTTATCAATTATTCGAGAGACTAAAACAATTAAAAGTTTATGCAACTGGTACTATAAGGGTTAATCGGTTTGCGCATCCCCCACACGTAAATGATAAGGAGTTAAAGTAAAAAAAACGAGGTTCTAATGATGAAGTAACCAGCTTAGACGGTAACATATGTATTGTGAAGTGGCAAGATAATAAGCCAATTTACTTAGCATCAAACTGCATGGGTGTGGGAGTGGAGAAAACCTTAATCCGATGGGACAAGAATATTAAAAAATATGTGGATGTGAAATAGCCAGGCATAGTAGCCGAATATAATTTTGGAATGGGAGGAGTGGACCTTTTGGATCAATTAATAGCTTATTATAGAATTTTCATAAAAAGCAAAAAATGGACGCTAAGCATGGTTCCCACTTCCTGGGCCTTTCGGTTGCCTCCTCGTGAATCGAATAAAAAAAGGAATTTGAAGCAAGCGATTGATTCAACAAAAATCAAATGGAGGACCTTTATAAATTTAGATTACATCTTGCGAAGATTTTGATTTCCACCAATCAAATTCCAAAATAAAGAGATCGACTGCTATCCAATCCAAATGAATCGATGTCTCCAATTTCCAGCACATCAAAAAAGAGTAAATATGAAGCTGGACCAATAGACGAGATCCGTTTTGATAAGATGAACCATCTTCCGCTGCAAGAAAACGCATTAAATGCATAAAGATGCAAATTGCCAAAATGTATTGATAAATCAAGGATTTATTGCACAAAATGCAGTGTATTTGTGTCTCAATAGCAAGAATAATTTCTTTTACGAATATCACTCAAAAGACTGAATTTGTTGATGGACATTGTTTTTATGGTTGAAACTGAATTCCTAAAATTTTATTTATTTTAATATTTTTGTTAAGTTTACTTTTATATTTTAACTTTTATTTAATGTTTATTGAATTAATACGTAAATAAAGAATTTTCGATAAAGTGATTTTAATTTGAACATTTACATGACCTTTGACGGCATTTGTACTCATTTGTGGACAAATTTTAGAGCCCAATTCCTCAGCACTCGGGCTCAATATTATATTGAATCAAATAATTTGGTAAATCTGACATGACATTTCACAATAAAAATCAACAAAACAATTCTCCTATGACTAACTAAAATTTTACACTGAAAGGGTTAAATGAGTTCATATTAAGAGTTCAAAATGCGTTTTTGGCACATCAACTCTTGATTTCCTCAGCCGCAATATCACCCCTAATGGTATTCTGCAGCCCGATAAATGAATTAACGGAATTAGAGAATTCCCAGCTGCAACATCAATCAAAAGCATACAGCGATTTGTCGGTATGGTAAATTACTACCATCAATTTATCCAAAAACTCGTTGAAACAATCGCACCAATTGATGGTCACTTGGCAGCTTTACTCAAAATTTCTTTTGGCCCGACGAATATCAACAAGCATTCACGTCACTGTAAAATGAATTGGATATTAATCACTCTTAGCACATCCACTGAGCGACTCAAAGCTCAGCTTAACTACTGATGCGTCAAACACTGCCGTCGGGGCAGTACTGCAACAGTATAAAAACGACAGTTGGGAGCCCCTGTGATTCTTTTCTAAGAAACTATCGGACGCAGATTAGAAATATTCCGCATTTGATCGGGAATTACTCGCAATTTATCTAGCAGTTAAGCACTTCAGATATTTTGTCGAGGGTCGGAACTTCACCATTTACACCGGCCATAAGCCTCTAACCAGAGCAACTCAATCTAAAACTGAACGTAATCCAAGCCAGTTTCGCCACTTGGATTACATAAGTCAATTTACCACGGATATTCAGCATGTTCATGAACATGACAACGTTGTGGCAGACACACTATCCCACACTAACGGCAACGAAATGGCCACAATCGAGACTCATTTCGACTTAAGCAAAATAGCAAACCGTGCATCTCGTAAATTGATTTCTGCTCGCTATTTCAGGCCCAGTATAAACAAAGACGTAGATAATTGGACTCAGTCTTGTATATTCTGCCAAGGTGCTAAGATTCAACGGCACACAAAATCACCTCATGGACAATTTCAAATTCCACCTCGTCGATTTGAACATATTCGTAAAGATATAGTAGAACCACTTCCTCCTGCTTACCTGTCTCGATTGCTTCACTCGCTGGCCTGAATCTTATTGCATGACCAATATGTCAGATGCAACCATTGCCACATCACAACAGATCAGGGAACGCAATTTGAGTCCAAGCTTTTCACAGAGTTAACAAAAGTTCTTGGATCACATCGGATACGCACAACGTCTCACCACCCTCAAGCCAATGGCATGGTCGAACACTTCCATCGGCAACTCAAAACCGCGCTCATGGCGAGACGATTCATTGGAGCTCGGAAATACCAATAATCTTTTTTTTTTTTTATTTTTTTTTTTTTTTTTGACCCTGCCCAAAAGCGGCTAGCACTACGACCTAAAAGATCTTTTGTGCTGTTGGGTACTGTTACTCCAGGAGCTTCTCCACCTCTCTAATAAAGGCGAGAATGCTGTTTATAGAGGCCAATTTACATTTCTCCGGGGTCAGATACCTCTCTTCAAAATGAATCCACCTCCGTGTGCACAGAGCAACACACTCACATAGTATGTGTTCTGCTGTTTCTGTCTCTTCCAAACAGAGTCGGCACTCCGTCTCTGTGGACAGGTTCATTTTGTTCAAATGATATCTCAGGTTACAGTGACCTGAGAGAAAACTCACAAGTTTCCTAATATTTTCTTTGCTGAAATTGATCGCCAAATTTTTGTGGTGAAATGGTCTGATCAAAGATTTGGCTTGTCTAAGGCCGGGAATACAGTTCCAATAAGTCAAGCACTGTATTTTTTCCCATTTACTGTTTGTGTAGGTTGCAGAAGCCCACGGGATACCACAAAAAGGCTCAGGGCTAATGAGTGTAGTCGACGAGCCTGCCCGTGCAAGTTCGACGGCTATCTCATTTCCAGTGATGCCCATGTGACCAGGCACCCACCACAACCTTCCTTTTTTTGACAAGAGAGAGATTGTAGCAGTTTATAACAACTTTGAACCGACTTGGAATCCAGGCAGTTAGAAGCCAATGCTTTCAGTGCTGCCTGGCTGTCAGACAAAATGTGGATGGATGCGCCTTTAAGACCTTTGGTCATAATAGTAGAGGCGCAGATTTCGATGGCGTGAATTTCGGCTAGAAAAACACTGGGGTAAGTACCCAGTGATTTCGATATTTTGTCATTGGGTCCAAAGACACCAATGCCGACTCCACTATCCATTTTTGATCCATCAGTGTACCAGACTAGGCTGTTAGGTTCCATCTGAGGTAACCCAGTATCCCAGTCTGTTCTATCGGGGATTGTTACCACGAAATTCCTGCCAAAGCAGAGTTCTTTCGGCATAACGTCCGGGACACTAAAGAACATATTCAGGTCTGGAAGTTCATTCAAAATGTCCAGGTGACCCATATGGTCATCATGACTGTATTGATTCACTAGCTTCAATCTAGCTGCACAGGTAGCAGCTTATTTTTTGACGTGGATATGAAGTGGAGTGAGCCCGATGAGAGCTTCCATTGCCGCCGTAGGGCAGGTGCGCATAGCACCTGTATCCTGAGGTCAGCTTGTTCATATTAACTTTTTGCTGTACCTTAGGCCATCAAACTATTGCCCCATATGTTACAATTGGCCGCACTATCATAATGTACATCCAGTAAATCATTTTTGAGTTCAGGCCCCAGGTCCTGCTGAACATACGCTGGCAGGCCCACATGGCCCTGGCCGCGCGTTCGGTAGTTGAAGTAATATGAGAGTTCCAAGTTAGTTTCTTATCTAGGACAACACCCAGATATTTGACTTCATTGGAGTATCCGATATTTATATCATTTAGACTAATTCAACCAAGGTTCAAATAACGTCTTTTGGTGAAGGGCACCAGGACTGTTTTGCTAGGGTTAATCGAAAGGCCCTCCCCAGTGCACCAGTTCGAAATAACAAGCAAAGCCTGTTGCATGCTGGCGGACATCGTACGTTCATGCCCTCCAGAGACTATGATAACCAAATCGTCCGCATAACCAATGGCATCGTACCCAAGTAGATGTAAATTATCAAGCAACTCGTCGATCACGAGTGACCACAGCAAAGGGGACAGGACACCGCCCTGCGGACACCCTCTTGCTGCCGTAATCGTGACTGACTCATTACCTAATTTAGATGTAATCTTCCTACTAACCAACATGGAACTAATCCAGTGGTTAGTCGGATCGTCAATACCTCTACGCTTGATTGCCCTAGCAATTGAGTCGTATCCAGTATTGTCAAAAGCTCCCTCAATATCCAGAAATGCACACAGAGCAATTTCTTTCAAGCGATAGGCTGCTTCAATCTTGGTGACAAGTAGATGCAGCGCACCCTCTGTGGATTTGCCTTTCCTATAGGCGACCAATAATCTTACTTGAAACCCAAGCAACAGTTAAAGAAGATCTGAAGTGCTCACCTGCGAAACTAGTTTGTGGTCAAGCCATTAGACTATTCGTTGAGTTCTCCGTCGAAAATCCTCTTTGACTAACTCCAACATCCGACACAGTCATGGACCAACAGCGACAAACCATGCAGAACCTTGTGCCAAACCAACTCGTCAAGCCAAACTAGAACACGCAAAATCACTCGACAACAGTGATTTGGTTTTCATTGGAAAAGACAAGGCTCGTGCAGGATTATCTTTGTCCTACGAAGACCCATTTAAAGTCATTTAACGGCTTTGGAAACAATTCGTCATAAACCAAAACGTTTCAATCGATCGACTTAAACCGGCATACGGAATTCTATGTTCGGCCGAACAAACATCGAGTATTGCTACAACACATTCAATAATTCCTTATCCGAGTCCTGTTGATCCACTCAATTATTCGTTCAATCATTCGTTTCAATGCTAAAATTATTTACTAAAACATTACATTCAAATTCAAATAATTGTACGTTTGTAAAATTAATCCGAACCTCTAATAACACCATAGGCATTGCATAAAGTAAAATACAATGGCTGTAAAGTAGATTTTACACCTTTCAATTGTATAACAGTATTCTATTTGGAATAATTTGCTATGTTTTGGTTCGCAACAGCTCTTCTCTAAATTAAGACTTACTTAAACAATTGCGTAGCAAATATTGTACGAAGGGACAGCTGATTTGAAATTGAGTATATTTATTATAAAATAAACTTAATTATTATTTTTATTGTTAGACCCATGGAGAGCAATCATGAAGTCAATAGAAACGGAATTAATCTAACCGATTCTGAACAAATTAATCAAGAATCTACAGAAAACGACACACCGTTTTTATTACATGCCACTCAGACAAGCAGTTACCACCAAATAACACCAATAATCCATTGAACTTCAAAAAATAACAGGCATATAACCATATTAATCTCTACCCAGTCCACTCAAGTAACCATACCGACAACATACACTCCATCAATACCGATACCGTCAACATCTACCCAAACAATACCGATACCGCCAACATAACTCAACCAATACCGACACCGTCAACATCAACCCAATCTGAAATAAATACTGATCCAACGAAACAACCAACGGAATAGTATAAAATAGTTCATAAATAAAGAATCTTGCCTTGTTTTGTCGGGCATACGACCATAAGTGCTACGTTCAATACTGCGATACAGTTTTTTTCTGGGTAAGAATATTTCGCGGGTGCCACAAATTTAAGTTGTGGAAAAATTATGGTCTTGAACGTTATTAAACGCAAGACAAAATCACACCAGTCAGTGAATAATCGAACTTAACTCCGTAAAAGCACAATAAATAGCTTTGGATAAAATCGTATTTTCGGTAAATCATAACAAATAGGGAATTAGCAAGCAATCTTTAATTATATTGTATATTAAAACTGGTCAGGCTCTGTTACAAAAATTATATTCAATTTTATTTATATTCTAACTTGGTAACGAATACCTATAAAAATGTTGTTTCACATGTTGTTGAGGAATTACAATTCGACAGATTGTAAATGGTAATCGTATACACATTCATGCATATTTATACATACATATCTGTAATAAAAGATTAAATTAAAATGAACTTTTTCGAGCTTATCTATGAAATCCCTTTTTTGTTATTTATCACAGTAAAATTTAATTTTTAAATTTAATGTATATTTAAAACGAAAAGTATTTTCAGCTTATATTTAATCTGGATATTAATAATCTAAACATCAATGGTTTCATCTGGGATAATATAAAAAGCTTTTTTTATTTTTAATAGGACAATCTAAAAGGTAGGTTGCATTTGGACAAGTAAATTTTTTGCTATTTACTTATAATCAGTTTTAGCCTGGGTGCCCGTCAGTAGGGATTCCAAAATTTGCTTAAATTTATTTATCCGTAATTCGTTAATTTTTCTCAAATTGTATGTATTTATTATTATTTTAAAATACGTAATTAAAAAACAAAAAATTATAAAAAAATAAGGAATCGATCACCTTTATTTCAGTAGTAATATGTAAATCTTCAATTAATGAATAATAAAATTCTTGTAGTAGCTAGATAATCATAGAAGTTCTCGCAGGAGGAAAAACGCTTACAAAAAACACAGAACGCTTAGGCTTTCATTATTTGGTCTCGAACGAATTTTGATACAAAACATCTCGGCTGCCGAAAATGCCCTTTCAGTTTCCACGCGCGTTGACCTTATTGAACTTAAATAATTAAAAACAAACTGCCAGTATTTTCCCCCGAATTTTAATACCGTCGAAACAACAACTGTTGTTTAATAGCCTTGTTTTGTTTAACTTTCAAGCTGTGGACATGCTACATTTCTGGCGAAAAAATGTACACCACGAAGTTGGCTGTACGAGTTGAATTACTTCCAACTAGAACAAAAGAGTTGACCAAAGTTGAAAAGATGGGTTAACAATATACCAAAACAAAAATTAATTTTATCTAAAAATTATATTTTAATAACTTCACACATTTTTCCACCAGAATTGAACCATGTACACACCGTCAGTGATAAAAATTCACTTAACTCAGGTTGTTTTGCTATTGGCTCTACTTCTACCGTATCATTGTTTTGAGAACGCCCTCCATCACGTAGCCGTTCGAACAATTTTACCATTAGTTTTAGTGTTGCACTTCGGCTTCTTTAGTCGACTGTAACTATAAATACCTGAGATTATTGAGATAATATAATTAATCCGAATACGTAGTACTTCGTGTAGTAATGTGATTTATCAATTCAGTTTTAAAAGCGGAAATAAAAAAATGAATTTTGGGCCGATAATTCATCTAATAAATTTGTGTCTTGGCAGCAGAAATTCTCTACTACTGCTTTTAATGAATCCAAACATAAAATACATGTTTATATTAACACACTATCGGCGGGTAAAACCATGAGCTTGACCCACACGTCTGGGGGGGGGGAGAATTAGTAAAGTATGAAAAAAGTGCTCTTTTATAGATAGCATTTCCCGGGCCACGTATTGAAACTACGCGAACCGATCCGTCTGGTCCCGGGTGT
This sequence comes from Tipula vernalis, assembly GCA_958295665.1. NCBI lineage: Eukaryota > Metazoa > Arthropoda > Insecta > Diptera > Tipulidae > Tipula > Tipula vernalis. The sequence goes on along the minus strand of OY282560.1, from coordinate 300,193,637 downwards.
GTTTCAACAATTCTACCTCTTACCCATTTTGTGGGAGGTAGATTGTCTTCAATTAAAAGCACAAGATTGCCCATTTGTATTTGTGGCCTTGATTGTTGCGATTTTGGGCGTTGTTGTAGTCTTCGCAAATATTAGTTACTCCATTTTTTCCAAAAATCTTGTTTCAGCTTTTTTAGTATCTGCCATCTTGACAAGCGATGTATGTTTAAATCTGCTAGATTTTTTTCTGGCACTGCAGTTAGTGGTGAGCCGATTAAAAAATGGCCAGGTGTTAGAACTTCAAGGTCTGCTATATCATTGGACATTGGACATATTGGCTTTGAATTTAGAAAGGCCTCTATTTGATTTAACAGTGTTGTTAATTCTTCATAGGTGAGCGTTGCATTTCCCATGATCTTTTTTAGGTGCGTCTTCACTGATTTGACACCAGCTTCCCATAGCCCACCAAAATGGGATGATGCAGGTGGTTGAAAATGCCAAGTTATTCCCTCTGTTGCTAATTGTTGAGCGACAATATCGCTGAAGTTAGCTGTTTTTTTGTATCCTTTTTAGCTGATTATTAGCTCCAACAAAATTCGTACCGTTGTCACTATATATGTGAGTACATAGTCCACGCCTGAATGTGAACCTTTTAAGTGCCGCAATAAATGCTTCTGTGGTGAGATCCGTTACTGCTTCTACATGTATTGCTTTGGTTGATAAGCAAATGAAGATTGCAATTTATGCCTTTTAAGTTTTACCTCCTCTGCCTTTGGCTGTTTTTATTTGCACGGCACCTGCATAATCCACTCCGGTATGCGTAAATGGTCTTTTTGGCTGAACTCGTGCGTATGGTAGGTTTCCCATCAACTGGTTATTCCTGTCTTGATTTTGAATCTGTGGCATACAATGCATTTTGAAATTACTTATTTAGTTGTCGTTCTGCCTCTTATAATCCAATACTTTTTCCGGATGAAAGAGAGGGTGAGTTCGATCCCACCATGCGTGGTCGCTTTTAAGACACCTTCTACATAGTTGCAATAATGATACCAGCTGATTTTTGTCAAGAATGTTCATTGCTTTAAAGTTAGAACAATCTGCAAGGTGATGGCTTTGGTTGCAGACAATGCAGGCTTTGGTTGGACTCGTTGTCAATAGAGATGTTTTTGTAGTAGTTGCTGGTTTACGAAAGTTTGCAGATTTTTCTCGATAAACTGCTTCTAATTAAAACGCGATTCAAGGAACTTCATGAAATTTTTAAGGGTTTGAATTTCTCTTGGATTCTCTAGTGACATCTCGTATGCTCTCAGGGATTCGTGATCCAGTTTTTTGGCCAATACGTATATCACTATTTGATCCCAAGAATCAGTGATGATTCCTAGGTGCTTGATTGCATGTAAACATTCTCTGGTCGTGTCGTATAATCCTCTTATGGCTGGTGCGGATTCGGTATTTATTGTTGGTTGTGCCATCAAGGTATGAATGTATTTGTTTACGTTCATCCTGCGATTATCGTATCTTGTTTTGATTATGTCCCATGCGGGTTTATAGTTTTCTCCCACGGATTGCAGGTGATTTATCAGCCTGGCTGCTTGACCTCCAATGTAGGTCTTTAGATAATTAATCTTGTGTGTGTTGTTAAGTGCTTGATTATTGTGCACTAATTGTTCAAAGACGTCATGAAATGCCATCCATTTCATGTATTCTCCATTAAAGTGGGGTATTTGTATTTCGGGAAGCTTAATTTCTGCCGGTCGATTACTGCCGGCTTTGTATCATCATCTATGAAGTATTTTGTTGTTGAGATCTGATACTTGATTCATCATTCTCTCTATGGGAGTTAATGATAAGTTCAATGATGCTTCAGCTTCTCCTTGTTCCAATTTGTTTTTAGTGGACCTTATCTCTTTGTATAAGCTCCTCATTTTGATGTCTTGTTGTTTTAATTGTTGTTTGAATTTTGGCGATTGTCTGAATTCAAGGTTTGACTCAACCTTTGACGTCTCGGGTAAAGGACTATGCCTGAATTCGCTTGGTGATGCCTCTGTGTCAGTGTTGTTGATCTCTACAGACGGAGTGAGTTCTTTGAAATTGATTTTTGCATCTGCCGTTGGAAGTGGTGTGGATGGCAGCCCCGAATCGTTTAGGCATTGTCGCATTTCCTCAATAGTTTTTGGTAATTATCTGCCACATTTTGCCTAGCTTTGTAGTACTGATCTGTTGACTTCAGTGGTAAGTGAAATTCTCTTAATAAATTGTCGTCATCGATGTACTCTTTGTCTAGCTTCTTCAAAGCTGTTATTTTGTTTTCCAGATATGTTTTCGTTTTTCGTATTGCTCCATTTTTGTTAGAGTTTGTGCTGCTCTATTTCTTCTGTCTTTTGCTTTTGTTTCTGCAATAGCTGTTCCATGCCTATAGTTGCAATTGGCTAGGTTGCGGCTAGTTAGTGGAACAACGAGTGTCTGCTTCACGGTGCAGTTGTTTGGATATCCGCCGGTTGTTGCTTGACGTATTTGATAAATTCCCGCTGGTTGTTGTTTAGCGTATTTGGTTGTTGCCAGTTTTAATGGATCGAAGGACCAATGTTAATCTAGCAAATACTGTGCTTAGGTTGTAAGGCTAAGCGTTTGCTTGATTAGCGAATTTATCTAATTAAATTGCCGCTGGTGGTGTTTAATTAGACGGAGAATTAGAAACTACACGTTTGGTGATTAAGTTTATTCTTATTTATTTTTAATAAATATAGAGTTTAAATACATTTTTAGAAACTGCTTAATAGCGAGTTTTCATAATCTTTCTTTTTTTATAATGTTGTCTATATTCTTAGAATACTACAATAAAATATTATGTATAGCTGACAAATAATATTTGTGCATACTACCGTTATTAATATTTCACTTTATGCAACCTGAACAATTTTATTACTTAAAATTAAAATGATGACTTGGCTAATAAGCCCTGTTCACAGATGAAGTGAACAGTTTAGTGTTCCAATCGATGGGCTTTCAATTATCTCGGCTGAATGTATCGTAGAAATCATTCGCACCTGTCTTTTTGATTGCCAGCATTGCAGTAAGATGTCCCCACGACGGCGGAAAGTAGAATCACCTCGTGCAAGCCTAACATTCTTCAAACTCTCAGGAAGTCCTCTATTTATTCTAATCGTCCCACAATACTTTAATATTTTTTTTTTTTTTTGAGAAGAATTTCACATGTTTGTACACTATTATAATAATTATCCATGTACAAGTAGTACCACAAGTTTACACATGTTTCTATTAGGGTTGTGATTATTTGTAATAATGGTTTTCCTTGTCCGCAATATATTTCCAAATTACAGAAATAACCCGTAGGGGCTTCACACACCATTCGTACGAGAACGGCTTTGTACACCTCGAACGCTAATTTGCCTCTCCACGGTATTATGCTTTCATCAAGCGAGAGTTCCCTCTGAGATGTATATACGGACATAAACGTTGATATAAGGTATGTAAGAATTGGTCAAATGCGTAAAACGATCGCGACTCAGCACTTGAGAAAATATCGGCGTCGTTTGTTTTGTCGGATCCGTTGACCAATATTCGTCTCTATTATCTTTGCGAACTTTCCTCATGAGCAGAATCAGTCCTACAATTTTTTTAGCTCTTTCACTGTCACATCCTTCCACTTTACAGACTTAACGCTGCCTTTAACACGAGATTCATTTTGTGCGTGGTAACGATTCGTTTATTCTACCATGTATTGAAACAGATCATCCCCTATAAACAATTTTATAATATCGCTAATATTTTCGCCAATCAAATTCTGACAAATCTTTTTCACCCGAATGTGCTGATAAATTATGGGCGAACACGTCATTATCACTTTCATAGTTTTCAAAATCCATTTTAAATAAAGTAATTAAGGGGACCGTTAAATCGTTAACATTTCTTAGAAAAATTGCAACAAACAGTAAGAGTGTTACGATAAGACTGAACGATTAGAAAGAATTTCCGTTCAAAATTCTGCCTGTTCTATTAACGTAAAGAAAACACCTTAAAGATAAGGACCAAAACACCTGGGTTCTGCTGTCTTTTAAAATTCATTTATTGCACCAGGAAATGCATACGCATATTTGGATTGTTTTTTTATGACGAAGTATACGAGCAAGACAGGGATCTACGGTATGCCAAAACAACCTGAAGGTTGCTTACAAAGAATTGTGCAAAACAAAATATTCATTACATGAAAAAAAACCAGCATTGGTAAGTGCTTTACTAACATTTAGCGCACGTTCTGCATAAAAGGTATTAATACCCGATCCGCCGCTTGGCGCAAGTCTGTGGAAAATGTATTAATACCATTTCCTTCCGATAGTGTGTTAAAAAGGTTTATTCGAATGCCACCTTGGACTAATTCAAACCTTTTGAGCATATGAAACACACTGTTTCTTCTTGTTTTGGAGTCCAATTTTAATTGGATTTATTTTTTAAACTATTCTTTAAAATATTTTTGTTGTACACTGCCATTTTTTGTTGGCATTCTGTGATCGATCGTTGGATGAATAACATCGAAATTCAATTAAAAAAATAAAATAATAAAATATACCGGTGCAAAAAGTTTTTTTTTCAATAAAATTTTTTTTTGAACATGCGGTCTGTGAATATTTAGTGCAAAAAATGAACAATAAGACATTTATTCTAGTGATAATTATAGTGATTTAAATATATAGTGATATAAATGATAGTTTAGTGAAAAATTTTTTTTTGATATAGAAATTTTTTTTAGATATTTAAGTTTTTAGTAATGGTTATGGGTAAACAATAGTATAGTGATAATAAATTAGTGAACGGGACAATTACATCCCCGGTAGTTTTTTAGTTATTAAAGTTTTAGTGTTTTTACATGTGATCAAAAAATTAATGATACACCAAAACCAACAAAAATGTTTAAACAAAAATGTATAAACATTTTTGTTGGTTTTGATACACACAAACGTTAGTGCTGTACATAGTAGTGATAGTGATACACACAAACGTTCGTGTCGTATATTAAGTTAAAGTGAAAAAAACGTGCTCGAGAAAAATATCTCGCATGATAGACAATTTAAAAAAAAACGGTAAATTCGATCATTCGATTTTTAAATAGGTTTTTTGATAATAAATAGCGGTAAGCGTATGATTTAAGATTTTTATATATTTTTTTGCAACGCAAACAATTGTATGCGTAATATAAACAATATTTATTACTATATAAGTGAATACAATGGAGTACCAAAAACTTTTTGGTTCATTGAAAAAAAAAATTTTTTTTTTTTGAAATTTTTTTTTTTGAAAACGTGTTTATAGCGTGATAATTTATAATGGTAGAGTGTAGCGGTTAATCTGCTTGACTTCAATAGTCCTAAGATACAATATTATGCGTAACAATACTATCGGTTTATTTAGTGAATTAGTGAAATAGTTTAGTGCTTTTTTAATTACAATACACACGAACTTTCGTGTAGTACACACCAAAAACCGAAAAACCAAAATCTATTGTGTTGAAAGGCTTACATGAAGAAGAAAATACTAATGACATTAAACAAGCGATCGAACAACACAACAATAAAATCATTAGTGTGACACAATTAAAGACGAAACACGCAACAAAGAAGAACATCAAGCTATCACTATATATAGTACAATGCGCTCCCGAGACAATTATGGGACTAATCTACAATATTAGTTCAATTAACTATCAGAAAATTTCTTGGGAAAATCTTAAGAAACAAGATTCTATCATGCAGTGTTACCAGTGTCAACGATTTGGTCACGTTGAAAATGATATTTAAGTTGAAATATCTACATTTTAAGGATATTATATCAACGAAATTAGCTTCATTTAATTCAATTAATATATAAAACAGCCTTTAATAATTTTTTGGTTATATCTAACGATTCTAAGTGAATATTTGATATTAATTTCGCATTTATATTCTCTTCCTGCATGTAAGATACGTCCAAGTTATTTACTCTACGTTTTAAGCATTTCACATTAAAGAATCTATTATCATTTGATTCAATAAATTTATAAAATAGTCCTTATTAGTTTTGGAATATATATAGAAATCTTAGCGGTTGTTTTAATCCTGTTCAGCATATTTATTCTCTTCCTGCATGTAAAATGATACTTAAGTTGAAATATCTACGTTTTCAGGATATTATAGCAACGAAATTTGCTTCGTTTAATTCAATTAATATATAAAACAGCCTTTAATATTTTTTTGGTTATATCTAACGATTCTAAGTGAATATTTGATATCAATTTCCCATTTATATTCTCTTCCTGCATGTAAAATACATCAAAATTATTTATCCTACGTTTTAAACATTTCACATTAAAGAATCTATTATCATTTGATTCAATAAATTTATAATCAATATAATCAATTTCGTATGTATATTCTCTTCCTGCATGTGAAATACGTCCAATATAGTAAAATATCAACGAAATTAGCTTCATTTAATTCAATTAATATATAAAACAGCCTTTAATATTGCCAGCATTGCAGTAAGATGTCCCCACGACGGCGGAAAGTAGAATCACCTCGTGCAAGCCTAACATTCTTCAAACTCTCAGGAAGTCCTCTATTTATTCTAATCGTCCCACAATACTTTAATATTTTTTTTTTTTTTTTGAGAAGAATTTCACATGTTTGTACACTATTATAATAATTATCCATGTACAAGTAGTACCACAAGTTTACACATGTTTCTATTAGGGTTGTGATTATTTGTAATAATGGTTTTCCTTGTCCGCAATATATTTCCAAATTACAGAAATAACCCGTAGGGGCTTCACACACCATTCGTACGAGAACGGCTTTGTACACCTCGAACGCTAATTTGCCTCTCCACGGTATTATGCTTTCATCAAGCGAGAGTTCCCTCTGAGATGTATATACGGACATAAACGTTGATATAAGGTATGTAAGAATTGGTCAAATGCGTAAAACGATCGCGACTCAGCACTTGAGAAAATATCGGCGTCGTTTGTTTTGTCGGATCCGTTGACCAATATTCGTCTCTATTATCTTTGCGAACTTTCCTCATGAGCAGAATCAGTCCTACAATTTTTTTAGCTCTTTCACTGTCACATCCTTCCACTTTACAGACTTAACGCTGCCTTTAACACGAGATTCATTTTGTGCGTGGTAACGATTCGTTTATTCTACCATGTATTGAAACAGATCATCCCCTATAAACAATTTTATAATATCGCTAATATTTTCGCCAATCAAATTCTGACAAATCTTTTTCACCCGAATGTGCTGATAAATTATGGGCGAACACGTCATTATCACTTTCATAGTTTTCAAAATCCATTTTAAATAAAGTAATTAAGGGGACCGTTAAATCGTTAACATTTCTTAGAAAAATTGCAACAAACAGTAAGAGTGTTACGATAAGACTGAACGATTAGAAAGAATTTCCGTTCAAAATTCTGCCTGTTCTATTAACGTAAAGAAAACACCTTAAAGATAAGGACCAAAACACCTGGGTTCTGCTGTCTTTTAAAATTCATTTATTGCACCAGGAAATGCATACGCATATTTGGATTGTTTTTTTATGACGAAGTATACGAGCAAGACAGGGATCTACGGTATGCCAAAACAACCTGAAGGTTGCTTACAAAGAATTGTGCAAAACAAAATATTCATTACATGAAAAAAAACCAGCATTGGTAAGTGCTTTACTAACATTTAGCGTACGTTCTGCATAAAAGGTATTAACACCCGATCCGCCGATTGGCGCAAGTCTGTGGAAATGTATTAATACCATTCCCTCCGAAAGTGTGTTAAAAAGGCTTATTCGAATGCCACCTTGGACTAATTCAAACCTTTTGAGCATATGAAACACACTGTTTCTTCTTGTTTTGGAGTCCAATTTTAATTGGATTTATTTATTAAACTGTTCTTTAAAATATTTTTGTTGTACACTGCCATTTTTTGTTGGCATTCTGTGATCGATCGTTGGATGAATAACATCGAAATTCAATTAGTGCTCTTAAAAAAATAAAATAATAAAATATACCGGTGCAAACAATTTTTTTTTCAATAAAATTTTTTTTTCAACATGCGGTCTGTTAATATTTAGTGCAAAAAATGAACAATAAGACATTTATTCTAGTGATAATTATAGTGATTAAATTTAAAAAAATTTTTTTTTGATATACAAATTTTTTTTAGATATTTAAGTTTTTAGTAATGGTTATGGGTAAACAACAGTATAGTGATAATAAATTAGTGAACGGGACAATTACATCCCCGGTAGTTTTTTAGTTATTAAAGTTTTAGTGTTTTTACATGTGATCAAAAAATTAATGATACACACAAACGTTGGTGCTGTACATAGTAGTGATAGTGATACACTCAAACATTCGTGTCATATATTAAGTTAAAGTGAAAAAACCTGCTCGAGAAAAATATCTCGCATGACAGACAATTAAAAAAAAACGGTAAATTCGATCAATCGATTTTTAAATAGGTTTTTTGATAATAAATAGCGGTAAGCGTAAGATTTAAGATTTTTATATATTTTTTTGGAACGCAAACAATTGTATGCGTAATAAATATAAACAATATTTATGACTATATAAGTGAATACAGTGGGGTACCACAAACTTTTTGGTTCATTGAAAAAAAAATTCTTTTTTTTTAATTTTTTTTTTTGAAAACGTGTTCATAGCGTGATAATTTATAATGGTAGAGTGTAGCGGTTAATCTGCTTGACTCCAATAGTCCTAAGATACAATATTATGCGTAAAAATACTATCGGTTTATTTAGTGAATTAGTGAAATAGTTTAGTGCTTTTTTAATTACAATACACACAAACTTTAGTGTAGTACACACCAAAAACCGAAAAACCAAAATCTATTGTGTTGAAAGGCTTACATGAAGAAGAAAATGCTAATGACATTAAACAAGCGATCGAACAACACAACATTAAAGTCATTAGTGTGACACAATTAAAGACGAAACACGCAACAAAGAAGAACATAAAGCTATCACTATATATAGTACAATGCGCTCCCGAGACAAATATGGGACTAATCTACAATATTAGTTCAATTAACTATCAGAAAATTTCTTGGGAAAATCTTAAGAAACAAGATACTATCATGCGGTGTTACCAGTGTCAACGATTTGGCCATCGTGAAAATGATATTTAAGTTGAAATATCTACATTTTAAGGATATTATATCAACGAAATTAGCTTCATTTAATTCAATTAATATATAAAACAGCCTTTTATAATTTTTTGGTTATATCTAACGATTCTAAGTGATATAATTTTCGCATTTATATTCTCTTCCTGCATGTAAAATCCGTCTAAGTTATTTACCCTACGTTTTAAACATTTTACTTTAAGGAATCTATTATCATTTGATTTAATAAATTTATAAAATAGTCTTAATTAGTTTTTGGAATAAATATAGAAATCTTAGCAGTTGTTTTAGGCCTATTTTGCATATTTATTTTCTTCCTGCATGTAAAATGATACTTAAGTTGAAATATCTACGTTTTCAGGATATTATAGCAACGAAATTTGCTTCATTTAATTCAATTAATATATAAAACAGCCTTTAATATTTTTTTGGTTATATCTAACGATTCTAAGTGAATATTTGATATCAATTTTCCATTTATATTCTCTTCCTGCATGTAAAATACATCCAAGTTATTTATCCTACGTTTTAAACATTTCACATTAAAGAATTTATTATCATTTGATTCAATAAATTTATAATCAATATAATCAATTTCGCATGCATATTCTCTTCCTGCATGTAAAATACGTCCAATATAGTAATATATCAACGAAATTAGCTTCATTTAATTCAATTAATATATAAAACAGCCTCTAATATTTTTTTGGTTATATTTAACGATTCTAAGTGAATATTTGATATAAATTACTCATTTATATTCTCTTCCTGCATGTAAAATACGTCTAAGTTATTTACCCTACGTTTTAAGCATTTCACATTAAAGAATCTATTATAATTTGATTCAATAAATTTATACACTAGTCTTAATTAGATTTTAGAATATATATAGAAATCTTAGCAGTTGTTTTAGGCCTATTTTGCATATTTATTCTCTTCCTGCATGTAAAATGATACTTAAGTTGAAATATCTACGTTTTCAGGATATTATAGCAACGAAATTTGCTTCATTTAATTCAATTAATATATAAAACAGCCTTTAATAATTTTTTGGTTATATCTAACGATTCTAAGTGAATATTTGATATGAATTTCGCATTTATATTCTCTTCCTGCATGTAAAATACGTCTAAGTTATTTATCCTACGTTTTAAACATTTCACATTAAAGAATCTATTATAATTTGATTTAATAAATTTATAAAATATTCTTAATTAGTTTTTGGAATATATATAGAAATCTTAGCGGTTGTTTTAGGCCTATTTTGCATATTTATTCTCTTCCTGCAGGTAAAATGATATTCAAGTTGAAATATCTACGTTTTCAGGATATTATATCAACGAAATTAGCTTCATTTAATTCAATTAATATATAAAACAGCCTTTATTAATTTTTTGGTTATATCTAACGATTTGTAACAACTGATTATTAAATATTCGTTGTACAATGAAGGGTTACCATAATTTTTTTTAATTTTCATCCAATTAGTATCGAATTATCAATTTGATAGTAGATGATCATGCGATAACGCACAACAATGGATTTATGATTTTGGATATTTCTCGTTTTTTTTTTTGAAATGGTAGGCAGTCAGTAAGTGGTAATCATTGCGTGCGATTGGTTATGATAAATATGGGATATTAAAAATTATTGATCTGAAACCGTTTTTGTTTTAGATCTTGGATAAAAATTGTGTACCGCGTTAAAAAGAAAAAAAAAGACAAACCAGGGCTCAAACGCAAATTCGAATTAAGTTGTGGATAAATAATGTATATAGTTAATTAAATTTTGTAAAAAAAAAAAAAAATTAAAATTAGTATTTTAAAAGAACTAATAATAATTTAAAACTAGTGCCACTTTGTGATAATTGTACGTGATAGAGACTGTTAAAATTGTAAGACCATAAACTGTTAAGAGATTGAACGAAAATATAAATGTGTCGTGTTAATCTAAAGAATATTGTGTTAATTAGTAGTTCATTAGTTTATTTATACATTGTACATGGACAAAATTAAAGAAAAACATAAAAACATTAAATCTATGTAATACCTAAATTAAAAATTCATACACCTTATAATAATACTTAATTATAATATAAACCGGTGCTTGTTATGTGTTCTCTATTATCAGTGATCCAAGGTCAAATGAGTACCTATATAGACTGTTAATTTTATATTCATATGGCGTTAATATTAACAATAAAATAAACATAAAACAACTGTGTTAAATTCTGGTACAAAAAAAAACATACCACCATAAATATACCAGTAGTGACGTTATCGAATATTACCTAATACGGATATTTTCTAATTTCATTAATCAATTGTAATGAATGAAATGCTTGTCATCAGTGAACCGTACATTGTTGAGTATATCAAGTAAAATATACACCATCACCTATACAATTATATAGTTATAGAATAAAATTAATAAAAATTAAAATTTAAAATTATTAAAATCAAAATTAAAATTACAACTTGAACTAAAAATAAAATTAAAATTAAAATAATTAAAATTAAAATCGGAAAAAGATACAAACAGCAATATTCCTGCAACAATTAACATTTCAACATACACCACAACATGCAACAAGGTGAATCATTTTTTTTTATTAAATGTTTATTTTTTGTAAACTCTTACAATTAAATAATATAAATAAAATTACTATAATTAATTAATTTCTAATTAAATTAATATTTTCTATCTAATCATTTAAATTATTATTTTTCTTTATTATTAAATTGTTTTCCATTTTTTTTTTATATAAATTATTATTATATTATACCATACTAGAATATAAGTATAGGATTAGCTTAGGGTTTAGTGTGTTAGCATAATCTCTTTATATATTTACAATTATGTTTACTAATTTGTGATCTCATAATACATATGTACATAATTTCATTATTTTCACTATATTAAATTTGCGTTTGACTTTTGTTTATTTTTAACTAAATAAATTTCACAACATGAGATAAGAAAGCAATCCAATTGAAATGAGGATGAAGCCTGGGTGAGTATTTTAGGTAGGTGGAGTGAATGATAGCTGGTTTCTTTTTACGTCCCCATTCTTTATAACATCTTACGGTCATTACAGATCCCTTCATGTTCCTGAGAGCCCACCCCAAGCTCCTGAGCTCTAGTCCGCGCAAACGACCGTTTCTCCGGAACCTCTGAAGTGATATTTCTGCTAACAGTCAGTCAACCTTCTACGGGATTCTGCCTGTTACAGATTCTAAGTGAATATTTGATATCATTTTCGCATTTATATTCTCTTCCTGCATGTAAAATACGTCTAAGTTATTTATCCTACGTTTTAAACATTTCACATTAAAGAATTTATTATCATTTGATTCAATAAATTTATAATCAATATAATCAATTTCGTATGTATATTCTCTTCCTGCATGTAAAATACGTCTAATACAGCAAAATATCAACGAAATTAGCTTCATTTAATTTAATTAATATATAAAACAGCCTTTAATATTTTTTTGGTTATATCTAACGATTCTAAGTGAATATTTAATATACATTTCGCATTTATTTTCTCTTCCTGCATGTAAAATACGTCTAAGTTATTTACCCTACGTTTTAAGCATTTCACATTAAAGAATCTATTATCATTTGATTCAATAAATTTATACAATAATCTTAATTAGATTTTAGAATATATATAGAAATCTTAGTAGTTGTTTTAAGCCTATTTTGCATATTTATTCTCTTCCTGCATGTAAAATGATACTTAAGTTGAAATATCTACGTTTTCAGGATATTATAGCAACGAAATTTGCTTCATTTAATTCAATTAAAATATAAAAAAGCCTTTAATATTTTTTTGGTTATATCTAACGGATCTAATTGAATATTTGATATGAATTTCGCATTTATATTCTCTTCCTGCATGTAAAATACGTCTAAGTTATTTATCCTACGTTTTAAACATTTTACATTAAAGAATCTATTATCATTTGATCCAATAAATTTATAATCAATATAATCAATTTCGTATGTATATTCTCTTCCTGCATGTAAAATACGTCCAATATAGTAAAATATCAACGAAATTAGCTTCATTTAATTCAATTAATATATAAAACAGCCTTTAATAAATTTTTGCTTATATCTAACGATTCTAAGTGAATATTTGATATGAATTTCGAATTTATATTCTCTTCCTGTATGTGAAATACGTCCAATATAGTAAAATATCAACGAAATTAGATTCATTTAATTCTATTAATATATAAAACAGCCTCTAATAATTTTTTGGTTATATCTAACGATTCTTAGTGAATATTTGATATCAATTTCGTATTTATATTTTCTTCCTGCATGTAAAATACGTCCAATGTAGTAAAATATCAACGAAATTAGCTTCATTTAATTCAATTAATATATAAAACAGCCTTTAATAATTTTTTGGTTATATCTAACGATTCTAAGTGAATATTTGATATGAATTTCGCATTTATATTCTCTTCCTGCATGTAAAATACGTCCACGTTATTTATCCTACATTTTAATCATTTCACATTAAAGAATCTAATATCATTTGATTTAATAAATTGATAAAATAGTCTTTATTAGTTTTTGGAATATATATAGAAATCTTAGCGGTTGGTTTAGGCCTATTTTGCATATTTATTCTCTTCCTGCATGTAAAATGATATTCAAGTTGAAATATCTACGTTTTCAGGATATTATATTAACAAAATTAGCTTCATTTAATATATAAAACAACCTTAAATAATTTTTTGGTTATATCTAACGATTCTAAGTGAATATTTGATATGAATTTCGCATGTATATACACTTCCTGCATGTAAAATACGTCAAAAATAGTAAAATATCAACAAAATTAGCTTCATTTAATTCAATTAATATATAAAACAACCTTTAATAATTTTTTGGTTATATCTAACGTTTCTGAGTGAATATTTGATATCAATTTCGCATTTATATTCTCTTCCTGCATGTAAAATACGTTCAAGTTATTTATCCTACGTTTTAAACATTTCACATTAAAGAATCTATTATCATTTGATTCAATAAATTTATAAAATAGTCTTAATTAGTTTTTGGAATATATAGAGAAATCTTAGCGGTTGTTTTAGGCCTATTTTGCATATTTATTCTCTTCCTGCTGGTAAAATGATATTCAAGTATAAATATCTACGTTTTAAGGATATTATATCAACGAAATTAGCTTCATTTAATTCAATTAGTAATGCGTTTCAACTTAAATATAATTTTACAACTTGTTTTTTTGCTTGCATTTTACAACTTGTTTTTTTACTCCTTTAGCTTTTTTTAATTTCTATAGTTCGTTGTGTTTTCTTCCGCTGAACCTTATACGCATACATCTTTGATCCTTAACCAACAAACTCGGTCATTATTGCACCATTATTCTCGTCTTTCATAAGACCCGGAACTTTTTTATTTACGGAAGGAATTTTTCAAATATTATTATCGGGGTAGTCACTTGTATCAAAACATGTATAACAATCCTGCTTAATTATCTCATAAATATCGGGATATGTTATTTGATAGAAGAATCTGTCTGTATCGGTATGGCAAATAATGCAATTATCACCAACTTTAGAGATCATGTAACCATAATGAAAGTCATAAAGTGTTGTTTTGGCCAAGTCTAAAATACACATTCCAATATATATTGGTTTATTAAAAAAAAATTCGGATTTATTTAATTCAATAGCAGCTAAATTTTCATTGAAAATAATGGACGACTTGAATTCTGGCTTTGAAATTAATGCTTCGGCTCCGTATCTTCCTAACCACTTAGTCACCAGCTTTACAATACTATGTTTTCGAACATTCTCCATAGTTTTACCGAATACAGCATTATTCATTAGTTTTAAAAGATTTTCTCAAACTCATTCTTCGCATTTGACCGTAGCAATGTATTTAAATCTATATATGTATGGCTTAATCCAAGGTGATTGATCAAACTCAAGAATCTTATGAATTTTCGTTACTTTCAAACCATACTGGATAGCTTGTTTTAGGTTTCTATAGTGAATAATATATTTTTCTTTGTTATACAAAGTAGCCATTAATTTTTCCTCTTTCGAATCCGGACTACATTGATGTTCTGGACAGAATGGTAAACCATTATGACTGTCATTTAATTCGCTAGGATACTCTAAATCTACTTCTAAAATTTATCCCTTGTTCGAATTATCTTCAATTAGTTTTACATCAAAATCTGTAGTTTGAACCCATTTGAATCCTCCAAAAGGTAAATATTGGGACATTGCCCAACCGTATTGGTTATTGATATCACTATACATTAAATTAGTGGATTCTTTATTGGGATCGTAATTTTTGACATATTTATTATGAGCTTTAACGTAACGTTTTGTACACTGACTTAAGCCACCTCTAATTCCACACTCTACAAACATTAACATATCAATATCGGTAAGTAGCTCTAAAGGTTTATTAGTGTATTTCAGCATCGCATCCCAAGTGTATCCAGAAAGCGTAAAATAATGTACTGGATCTTATCCATAAGTTTTATGACAACTATCTCGAAACTGCTCGAAAACATCCGTTAAGAGTAATACATCTGTTTTGAGATATAAATCTGAATATTCACCCAAATTGCGTATATTAAATTTATTCCAAATATTTTGAGCATGTGTATATTGCTTCTCGCTAATATTACTATCATTTAGTTTATTATAGAATTATTCAAGCGGAGGGAGTGTTTCTTCTACAAATTTTTGAGAACTATTAAAATAATCGTAAGGATAAACACCCTTGTTAGTTAACAGCAAAAATTTGTCATCTGAAATTAGCGGGTGTTTAGATTTTAAATTAGGAAAAGTAGTTAAATATGATGAAAGGTCATCTAAGCTTTTATCCATAAATCGAAATGAATCTATAAATCGAAATTTCGTTAAACAGAAATTTAAATGTTTAATAAATGATATGTATTTCTCCTTGTTTATTGGTAATAAATCTACTCTACCAGGCATATCAGATGCTATATTTTCTATAATAAAATGTGAATCATAACCGCTTGGATTGTGAAACACAATTGGAACAGTGTGACCTTCTTCTTTGTAATTAATATTGCAATAATTATGTGCAACCCCTCTAAATTTCCCCGTGAAATGACAGTGATCACGGACTCTAATATCATCAACGTCAAAATGTTTTTCACTTATATGACATGTCGAAAAATTATTTGCTTTAAAACTTTTTCATATGGGTGCCAGGTCACCAATCTTAACATCATATTTTAAATATTTCTATAAAAATATTATAGAGAGAGAGTGTGTGTTTACTGCTGTGTTGTATTATTTATTTCGTATTCATTAATCTTCTTCGTTAGTTCTCTCATGTAAATCATATGTGTACATATATGTTATTAATTATCAACAACAACAAAGGGAAAAGAAAATATTAGTGATGTTGCTCATACATACTTACTTTCGCATTTATTTTTATTGTTTTGGCTTAGACTTTATGTTTAGAATGTTATTGGAGTACGAACTTTAAACAAAAAATGAATTCATGTTTTGCTGTTGTTACATTAAGTGAGATTGACCATACATATGTTATACCAACGTAGGTTCTAAAGTTGAATCGTTCTACATTTTAATTGAGCTAAACGCTGATTACATTTTATGGTTTCATTGTACTAGTTATCTTTTAAATACCAAGGTTAAATTAAAAAAAAAATATTATTATAACTTTACACTATCTAATTTCCATTAATAAAAAATTATTATCGTATACAAAAATCTTTTTTAAAGATGTAGTGTATGTAATCGACATTTAGGGTAATTATTATTTTATTGTAATTTTTTATTTCGCTGAACATGCGGAATTTTTTTTTTTTAAACCATAAATAGTTGAAGTTTTACATTCTCGCTCATAGTATGATGGTTAAGACAGTTTCTTTTCATGCAGTCTCGAGTTCGATTCTCGTCGATGACCAATAATTTTATCACTATTACAGAGATTTAGTTACTGTGGTTGCACTGTAGTTCGCCATGTAAAAAATGTTTGGTGTAAAATCTTTTTCGGCTGGCCCAGGAACATCCACTTTACACTACTAACTACTTAATACAAAATGTTTCCAAAAATTAAAAACAAATAAAAATAAAAAATAAAAAATTAAAAAAAAAAATTAAAAAAAAAAAAAATTTAAAAATTATAAAAAAAAATAAAATTGAGTTGTGGCCAACACACTTTTTCCTACGAACAGGGAATTTTAAGGCACTTATTACGCAAACTTCTTTTAAATTTGTTATTTTGTATTACTTTCTCTAACGTAAGTAAAATAAAGTAATCATGAAAATTTTGGACCTTGAGATTTTTATATATTTATCTGTTTTGAGGTCCACTGAGTCCGAAAAAGTGGGTTTTAAAATGGTGTCTCTACGTCAGTCTGTCATTATGTCAGTCTGTGTCCTCTCTACAGCCTATATGGGTAACTAATCGAACTGAAACTTCAGAATTCTACTCCAAATCGGCTCACCGGAAGTGGCCACTCCCTTGATCCAGAAAATTTATTTTGCAAATATCTTAAAAAGTATAAGGTTTACATAAAATCTATTAAATTCAAACTGGTTCCAAAAAAACAAAAGAAAATAGAGGTGCGGCTAACACACTTTCTTTTACGAACGATTAAAGGTCGTCAGTGGCAAAGGAATCTTCAGCGAGATATATATCACCAAATGCGCGGCTGTAACGCTCTGATGACGTTGACTTCCACTTGTCTGGTCACACCGCGAGGTGTGGTTATTTATTCTTGTAGAACACTAGAAATTGCGAGTGAGAATAGAACCCTCGCCGTCACGCAAAGAAGTTTTGCTAAGTGCAAGGTAGTCTCGTCGCTGTATAACTGACTCTGTTGCCTCTGACTCTGTGAATTTTATTCCAAATCGGCTAACCGGAAGTGGCCCCACCCTCGGTACAGAAAATTTATTTTGCAAATATCTTAAAAAGTATAAGGTTTACAAAAAACTACTTAAAATAAAATGTTTCCAAAAATTAAAAACAAACAAAACTAAAAAATAAAAAATTAAAAAATTATAAAAAAAAATAAAATTTCTCAAAATTCTCTGTTCGTAAAAGAAAGACTTTTTTTGATTTTTTTCTATTCGTTCAATATGCGTCGAATAGTATAGAGCCCATTCAACTATGGCATATTCTAAGTTAGGTTTCTATATTAAGTTTAACAGTGGAAAACAATAAAAATAAAGTGAGTGAAGTGTCCCTTACCAACGTGGCCGGGGTCAACATAACAGACACAGTGTCAACTGACGCTGCACAATCCAGCTCATCTATCTTTTACAACAGTAAAAAGAGCGCATGCCGAAGAAGAAGACACAGATAACACATTAAATAAAGTCTACATTGTTGATGAAGAAGTAACAGCAAACATGAAAACAAACGAGAAAACAAATTACCCAACAACATTACATTGGGAGCATGCGCAATCCTTGGAGGGATTACAGGATGTTTCAAAAGTACAACATAGATCGCGTTCATGATTATCTATGAATGCGGATACGTTGGATACAGAGAAAATCAAATGGGCAGCGGAAAACAATCGGCTTAAACTACAAATAAATAAAATGGAAACACAAGCTACATTAATGGAATCACAATTTACATTAATGAACGAAACAATAAAAAAATTACAACAACAAATCACAAATGAACAATCTATACATGAAAAAGTTTTGACAGTGGAGAGCATCGAGGTGAGCAACCGCTTCAATCCACTTGAGGTGCAGGATGCAGCCATGGGGGATGATGATACTGCGACGAGTGAGGATGATGCGCCATTTACTACGATAAAAAAGAAAGTTCAAAATAAAAATAAAATTAAAACATCTACAAAAATAACAACTGGTAAACAACAACTACAGCAACAACAACAAAAACAACAAATAAAGCCAAAACCATCCGGTGTAGTAGCACAATCAATTAACACAAACAATAAGACAACAACAATCGATACAACAAAGAAAAGTATGCGGCTACCACCCATACACATACATTATCAAGAAATTAATGACACCATAGCATTAATTAAAGGATCAAACATCCAAAATTTCAATGTAAAGAAGGTCAACAAAGATAAACACACCCTACAAATCGATAACTTGGACAACTATAAAGTACCTAAGGACCTATTAAAGGAATGCGACACAAAATATTTTACATACACTCCAAAAACCGAAAAACCAAAATCTATCGTGTTGAAAGGCTTACATGAAGAAGAAAATACTAATGACATTAAACAAGCGATCGAACAACACAACATTAAAATCATTAGTGTGACATAATTAAAGGCGAAACACGCAACAAAGAAGAACATCAAGCTACCACTATATATAGTACAATGCGCTCCCGAGACAAATATGAGACTAATCTACAACATTAGTTCAATTAACTATCAGAAAATTTCTTGGGAAAATCTTAAGAAACAAGATACTATTTAGCTACAGTGGCCATATTAAAGGAGAAAATCTTAGAAAAAAGAAACCAATCACACAAACCGGCACAAATTGAAATTACTAAAAATACGTACGTTAATAAAGAAAGTGGAACTTTTGCAGAAGTGTTATCTGGTAAAAAATCAACAAACAACAACAACAACCGATAACAACACAACTATACAAATATTAACAACAAAAATGGACAAGATGGCCAATACAATAGCTCAACAAGGGGAACAAATAGCTTAGTTAATCCGTGAATTAACAAAATGAGCAGCACAAATAGATTAAAAATAATAGCTATAAATGTCAATTCGATAATAAGTACACAGCGTAGGATAAATTTATTAAACTTTGTACAAAATAAAAATCCTGATATAATGCTACTTAGTGAAACTCTCCGAAGGGAAGCGGGCCGGCGGGACAGCGATTATAACAAAAATATAAATACAATTATGAACAAATATACACCAATACCAACAATAATAAATCTGGCGTAGAATATATTACAATAAAAATGAAATTAAAAAATAGCAATAATAACCTCTACATTATATCAATCTGTTGCAGCCACGCAAACCACAACTTAACTGAGTCACACTTTCAATATGAGTGGCAACAAATCTTTACCAATTATGATCTAGGAAATCCTAATAAGTTTTACATAATAGCTGGAAATTTCAATGCAACACACACTAGATGGGGGAACGCTTCGAATAACATCCGAGGCGTAAAACTAGATGACCGG
This sequence comes from Tipula vernalis, assembly GCA_958295665.1. Lineage (NCBI taxonomy): Eukaryota > Metazoa > Arthropoda > Insecta > Diptera > Tipulidae > Tipula > Tipula vernalis. The sequence goes on along the minus strand of OY282560.1, from coordinate 300,173,232 downwards.
CTAGAACGTAAAGATTTTGAATACAGAGCACGTGTATATATACCGGACAGCGCAACATTTATAAGGACAAACAACATATTAGATTTTGCTATAATCGATATGAGACTAAATATTCAAACTGATGAGCACGATAGAATATGATAGCGATCGTAAGGCTATCGAAATAATACGCAATAATTATTATAATGACAATAATAATTTTCAATTAGACACAATTACCGTAAATCCGCAATTAAAATTTAATTTTAATAATACTAATCAGCCCTTATGGCAAAAAAACTTGGAAAAACAATATCATAAATAATATTCAAATAATAACGCAAATAGTAAATTTAAACATTAAAATGACAACACCGAAAATAGTAAGAAAGAACAATATGGATAAACAACACTATAAAATAGTTATACAAATCGAAATCACATAGAATATCACTACACTACTAAAACGAGGAAGAAGATTAAACAGACTATCACAAGATCAAATAAATATATTAAAAGCTGAAATCAAACGGATCAACGAATTAATCATGCAAAACATAAAAATGGAAATAAATAAACGTTGGACAGAACATATGATAAATATAAAGCCTGGACCAAAAATATTTGCGCAAATAAAACGAATAAGCAACAAAGACTCTACGGATTTCAATATAAAACACGTACAAGTTGATGAAACAGAGACGACAAATATGCAAGAGATAAACATTGATTGGACGCAGATGGCGAAGGAGGGCAGTAAGTACAACATTTATGAACAGCCGCAAAACCTAAATATATTAGGACATTTTATACAAAAAACTACCATACCTAATCCACAGCTTGTTGGTGACCTATACCCATCAACTTTTCCACTTTGGCCATTGCTGATGCACCATCCATGGTAATTGCAACGGTATCATTAATCAAACGGTGAAACTCTTTTTATTTGTTATTGACGTACTCTGAATACGAGATAGAACATTATAAACATTAATATTCATATAATGTCGATTTTAAGTGAAGTCTCCATTCAACGATCGTTAAGCAGAACCTTTCGCCACTTAATTTGAGATTTGACCAATCAGCTAATACTAACTGATGAACTTTTGCTGCATAGCCATACACAATTTTACTAATTGAGTTATCAGATTTTGTAACGTTATTGTGGCCTTTGGATTTCATTAATTGTTCTTAAATCGATAAACTTACAAAATCTTGCTAAATGCAAAATCATATTTAGCTATCATACGTGAGATAATACTATTGCTTTAAAGGAATGATCTTTTTTTTTATCTTTTTTACTGGAGCGGGCTTTCATTCATAATTTTCAACCTCTGGTGGATTTATATTAAGTTATGGAGATTTTTAAATTGTAATGCAATCCAGTAGTATTACCACCTACTTACTTTATTTCATTTGATCAGCCTGGAAAATAATTCCAAGGTGTACTACTGCAAGACAATTTCTGCAGCAATTCAATCTTTCCAGACTAGAAAATGGTATGGAAGTCTGCATTTCTGCAGTATGCTATAGCAAATTTCTTTTTGACTATACATAAGTTTAGATTAAGACCTCTAGAGTATACAAATTACTGTACATATTGTAGTTAAAGAAAATATTTGACAATATTGAATTCAAGGCGTATTGCATGACTGAAATTTGGCTCATCTATATCCACTGCATTTGAATAAAATCCACACTTCCACTAATTAAATTTTACGACTTTAGCGTTCGAACCCATAGTTACGCTTTTCAGAATGAAAGTTTGCCATAACATTTAGCAAGCTAAAATTAGTTAAAAATTAAAAAGTTCGTATATGATTTCGCTGATCTCTTTTCTAAGCGAAAAATTTAAAAATATCAAAACAATACATAATCTAAAACTATCTGTGATTTCGTGGAGAGATGTGGAGGTTGCGTTAAAAATGTATTTAGCTCGAGTAAAGCTCGCTTTAATAGTAAAGTAGATAAAGAAACCTAAATCAAAAAACAAACCAGTTTTCTTTTAATGTTTAATTTGGCACAAAACTTAAAAACAATTTTACTGCAATTTACTCAACCATATTTCTTTTGGCAATGACTTACAAAACTTCTACTTTCTTAAGTTTATACCAGATGGAGAAAAGTGTACTTAAACTATAAAGCAATGAACGCATCCGTTCTTAGTTAAAAATGAATTAAAACAGGTATTATGGTAAAATTTATAATAAGGTTTTGGTCAAAAATTAGTGTATACCAGACATAAAAAGTAAATAACAATTTTAGTTTTAATTTTAAAATTTTAATTATTTCAGTTCATTCATCAGTTCAAGAATTGATTTAGAAAATATTAATGAACGAGAAGCGTGAAATTAAAGTGAATTTTTAATGGTAATGGTTCTTATATGATTTTAGGTTATGAATTAATTGTAACAATTAAAATGCTGGGGAATCTGAATTTAAAATTTGAAAGGCAAGCTAATTCTAATAAATTTTGCATAATTAATTGTAATTAATAATTTGTTTTAGGTCTGATACTAGTGGATTTAACACGTAGATTTGACGTTGTGCTGAAAATTTCTCGATATCTTTTTTTTTTTTTTTTTCAAATTGTACTTGTAAGATTAATGAATAAAACGCGCAAAAAAAATTTGTCGGACAAAATCGTATGGGCGTCGAGTGGGCCCACCACCGCACTCATCTATAAATATCGTTTAATAAAAGTATTTAAAATCAATAGGTAAGGTTGTCCGACAAATGGTATGGGTCAGTTTTGCAGTCCGTCGCTTTAGAGTCATCTATTTCATGATAATCATTAGTTTATTAATATCAATTTATTTTTATTTTCTCGTAAATCAGGAATTTAGTAAGAATATATTTTCCTGATCCAAAAGTTGAAATGAATTTTTACGCACATATTGAATTTTATCATAATCAGTTAAGGAATAACCAAGTTCCATCGTGCTTGGCCATGTTCGAGAACTCCATCTATAAATCATTTTAGAATCCCGATTGTTAAGTTATAGTTAAGTCCATCCTAATTGGCCTTACATATAATTTGTTAAAGGTTCAATCTGAAATGTAATAGGTTCAATTTGAAATCTAAAAGGAACAATTTGATGTGTAACAGTTTCAATTTGATTGTAAAACATGTACAATAGTACGATTACAAGAATGTACGGTCTTCATAAATTATACAAAGATGGCCAGCTTTTGAGGCCAATTGTTGGCAAATCTACATCGACCCATTTACTCATTGCGGTTAAGACCAGTTTTACATAGAATCTGGTTGACATAAAGTCAACTTTAGCTTAATTAAAAATTTAATTAAATTACCCAAATCATAAAATTGAAAAAATTACGACAAAAAAACAAAACTATGATAACGAGATAGGACTGTATTTTTTTAATTTAAATTTCATTCAAAAAAAGGTCGGTCCATTACAAAAAAAATGTATTTCTGTTTCCACATAACATAAAGTGTTAGTTCTATTGTCTATAATTATAGTTTACAACTTTATTAATAAAATTTTGGTTCTCCGGGCTCTATCAGTAATAAAATGCTTAATACAGTTATTGTTCTGGTATTTAACAAAAAGGATAAATTATGGTTAATTATTATTATGATACAAGACCCATATGTATGTAAATATATACATATACCAGTAGATTCTAACCTTTTTTTTTGCTATTTATTGCATCCTATTAAAACTGAATAAATTTAGTAATTATCAAATAAGAAACTTTCTAGACAATAGGATTTATTGCACTTGGCTGTTCTAGATTAGGAATGAAGTTTCAATTTAGCAGTAGATTCTTATCTATTAAGCGAATATATATTGATTGGGTAGTCTGCAGCCGCACAGGGGTGGGTTCTTTCCCGCTAAATAAGCTGAAGGACCAGGCAACCATTACGTGTTACGGCAACCGCATTTTACTTTAAACATTAGATTAAAATTTAACAACTTTGATATTCAAGTAAAGCAATAAAATAGATAAATCCAGAAAAATTACATACTGTTACAGTGACAACTATTGGGTGAAGTAGAATAAGTTAAATTAATAGCTCAAAGTTTTACTGTACTAAAGTGGAATTTTCCATGATAAAACTGTTCTAAATGTTTCTAGAGTATTCTTACTGGAAAAGTAATGAAATTTCTAAAAGTTTGGTTACTTAACGGCATATAAGGATTCAAAGGTGAATTAAAGGTGATTTAAAACGTAAATTAGTGGGATATTAAACTTCTGCAGATATTAAATAAAGTGATTTTGTGAAGTATTATCGTTAATAAATTGTGTTGTAATAATTTGTGTGAAATAAATAATTTCGTTTGTGTTTAACTGAAGTGTTTTGTTTTATTCACCCCTTTATTTCAACCCCGATTGTTAAGGCAAAAAAGTAACAATACTTACATGTGTAAGAATATTTGGAGGAAACTAAAAGTTCCTGAAAATATAGTATAAGATTATGCTGAGGCATATTTAAGTTCAAAACAAGAAATATTTAATGAAAACTCACTATACGTTCGTTAAGAGTACTCTTCGCAAAATCGAAAATAAAAATAACTATATTTACTTAGAATCGTTAGATATAACCAATAAAATATTAAAGGCTGTTTTATATATTATTTGAATTAAATGAAGCGAATTTCGTTGATATTTTACTATATTGGACGTATTTTACATGCAGGAAGAGAATATACATGCGAAATTTATATTAAATATTGACTTAGAATCGTTAGGTTTAATTAAAGGCTGTTTTATATAATTATTGAATTAAATGAAGCTAATTTCGTTGATATAATATCCTTAAAACGTAGATATTTCAACTTAAATATCATTTTACATGCAGGAAGAGAATAAATATGCAAAATAGGCCTAAAACAACCGCTAAGATTTCTATATATATTGAAAAAACTAATTAAGACTATTTTATCAAATTATTGAATCAAATGATAATATATTCTTTAATGTGAAATGCTTAAAAAGTAGAGTAAATAACTTGGACGTATTTTACATACAGGAAGAGAATATAAATGCGAAATTATTATAAAATATTTACTTAAAATCGTTAGATATAACAAACAAAATATTAAAGGCTGTTTTATATATTAATTGAATTAAATGAAGTGAATTTCGTTGATATTTTACTATATTGGACGTATTTTACATGCAGGAAGAGAATATACATGCGAAATTGATATTAAATATTCACTTAGAATCGTTAGATATAATTAAAGGCTGTTTTATATAATTATTGAATTAAATGAAGCTAATTTCGTTGATAAAATATCCTTAAAATGTAGATATTTCAACTTAAATATCATTTTACATGCAGTAAAAAAAAAAAATGAAAAATAGGCCTAAAATAACCGCTAAGATTTCTATATATTATCCAAAAACTAATTAAGATTATTTTATAAATTTATTGAATCAAATGATAATAGATTCTTTAATGTGAAATGCTTAAAACGTAGGATAAATAACTTGGACGTATTTTACATGCAGGAAGAGAATACAAATGCGAAATTAATATTAAATCTTCACTAAGAATCGTTAAATATAACCACCAAAATATTAAAGACTGTTTTATATATTAATTGAATTAAATGAAGCGAATTTCGTTGATATTTTACTATATTGGACGTATTTTACATGCAGGAAGAGAATATACATGCAAAATTGATATCAAATATTCACTTAGAATCGTTAAGCTAATTTCGTTAATAAAATATCCTTAAAATCCAAGATATTTAAGCTTAAATATCATTTTACATGCAGGAAGAGAAAAAAAAATTCAAAATAGGCCTAAAATAACCGCTAAGATTTCTATATATATTCCAAAAACTAATTAAGACTATTTTATAAATTTATTGAATCAAATGATAATAGAATCTTTAATGTAAAATGCTTAAAACGTAGAGTAAATAACTTGGACGTATTTTACATGCAGGAAGAGAATACAAATGCGAAATTGACATAAAATAACCGTATAGAATAGGTAGATATAACCAAAAAATTATTAAAGGCTGTTTTATATATTAATTGGATTAAATGAAGCTAATTTCGTTGATATAATATCCTTAAAACGTAGATATTTCAACTTAAATATTATTTTACATGCAGGAAGAGAATAAATATGCAAATTAGGCCTAAAATAACTGATTAGATTTCTATATATTTTATAAAAACTAATTAAGACTATTTTATAAATTTATTGAATCAAATGATAAAAGGTTGTATAATGTGAAATGCTTAAAATGTAGGGTAAATAACTTGGACGTATTTTACATGCAGGAAGATAATATACATGCGACATTGATATCAAATTAATGTGAAGAGCTTAAAACGTACATTAAATATCTATTACGTCTTTTACATGCAGGAAGAGAATACAAATGCGAAATTGACATAAAGTAACAGTTAAGAATCGTTAGATATAACCAAAAAATTGTTAAAGGCTGTTTTATATATTAATTGAATTGAATGAAGCTAATTTCGATGATATTTTACAGTATTGGACGTATTTTACATGCAGGAAGAGAATATACATGCGAAATTGATATCAAATATTCACTTAGAATCGTTAGATATAATTAAAGGCTGTTTTATATATCAATTGAATTAAATGAAGCTAATTTCGTTGATATAATATCCTTAAAACTTAGATATTTTAACTTAAATATCATTTTACATGCAGGAAGAGAATAAATATGCAAAATAGGCCTAAAACAACCGCTAAGATTTCTATATATATTCAAAAAACTAATTAAGACTATTTTATAAATTTATTGAATCAAATGATAATATATTCTTTAATGTGAAATGCTTAAACGTAGAGCAAATATCTTGGACGTATTTTACATGCAAGAAGAGAATATAAATGCGAAATTAATATCAAATATTCACTTAGAATCGTTAGATATAACAAACAAAATATTGAAGGCTGTTTTATATATTAATTGGATTAAATGAAGCGAATTTCGATGATATTTTACTATATTGGACGTATTTTACATGCAGGAAGAGAATATATATTCGAAATTCATATCAAATATTCACTAAGAATAGTTAGATATAATTAAAGGCTGTTTTATATATTAATTGAATTAAATGAGGCTAATTTCGTTGATATAATATCCTTAAAACGTAGATATTTCAACTTAAATATCATTTTACATGCAGGAAGAGAATAAATATGCAAAAAAGGCCTAAAATAATCGCTAAGATTTCTATATATTTTCCAAAAACTAATTAAGACTATTTTATAAATTTATTGAATCAAATGATAATAGATTGTATAAAGTAAAATGCTTAAAATGTAGGGTAAATAACTTGGACGTATTTGACATGCAGGAAGAGAATATAAATGCGAAATTATTACCAAATATTTACTTTGAATCGTTAGATGTAACCAAAAAAATATTAAAGACTGTTTAATATATTAATTGAAGTAAATGAAGCTAATTTCGTTGATATTTTAATATATTGGACGTTTTTTACATGCAGGAAGAGAATATACATGCGAAATTGATATTAAATATTCACTTAGAATCGTTAGATATAACCAAAAAATTATTAAAGGCTGTTTTATATATTAATTGAATTAAATGAAGCTAATTTCGTTGATATAATATCCTTAAAATGTAGATATTTTAACTTAAATATCATTTTACATGCAGGAAGAGACAAAAAAAAATGCAAAAAAGGCCTAAAATAACCGCTAAAATTTCTATATTTATTCCAAAAACTAATTAAGACTATTTTATAAATTTATTGAATCAAATGATAATAGATTGTATAATGTAAAATGCTTAAAATGTAGGGTAAATAACTTGGACGTATTTTACATGCAGGAAGAGAATATAAATGCGAAATTAATATCAAATATTCACTTATAATCGTTAGATATAACCAAAAAAATATAAAAGACTGTTTTATATATTAATTGAATTAAATGAAGCTAATTTCGTTGATATAATATCCTTAAAATGTAGATATTTTAACTTAAATATCATTTTACATGCAGGAAGAGAAAAAAAAATGCAAAAAAGGCCTAAAATAACCGCTAAAATTTCTATATTTATTCCAAAAACTAATTAAGATTATTTTATAAATTTATTGAATCAAATGATAATAGATTGTATAATGTACAATGCTTAAAATGTAGGGTAAATAACTTGGACGTATTTTACATGCAGGAAGAGAATATAAATGCGAAATTAATATCAAATATTCACTTATAATCGTTAGATATAACTAAAAAAATATTAAAGACTGTTTTATATATTAATTGAATTAAATGAAGCTAATTTCGTTGATGTTTTAATATATTTGACGTATTGTACACGCAGGAAGAGAATATACATGCGAAATTGATATTAAATATTTACTTAGAATCGTTAGATATAACCAAAAAATTATTAAAGGCTGTTTTATATATTAACTGATTTAAATGAAGTTACTTTCGTTGATATTTTACTATATTTGCGTATTTTACATGCAGGAAGAGAATATATATGCGAAATTGATATCAAATATTCACTTAGAATCGTTAAATATAACCCAATAATTATTAAAGGCTGTTTTATATATTAATTGAATTAAATGAAGCTAATTTCGTTGATATAATATCCTTAAAATGTAATTATTTTAACTTAAATATCATTTTACATGCAGTAAAAAAAAAAAATACAAAATAGGCCTAAAATAACCGCTAAGATTTCTATATATATTCCAAAAACTAATTAAGACTATTTTATAAATTTATTGAATCAAATGATGCAAGATTCTTTAATGTAAAATGCTTAAAATGTAGGGTAATAACTTGGACGTATTTTACATGCAGGAAGAGAATATAAATGCGAAATTAATATCAAATATTCACTTAGAATCGTTAGATATATTAAAAAAAATATAAAAGACTGTTTTATATATTAATTGAATTAAATGAAGCTAATTTCGTTGATGTTTTAATATATTGCACGTATTTTACATGCAGGAAGAGAATATACATGCGAAATTGATATTAAATATTCACTTAGAATCGGTAGATATAACCAAAAAATTATTAAAGGCTGTTTTATATATTAATTGAATTAAATGAAGCTAATTTCGTTGATAAAATATCCTTAAAATGTAGATATTTCAACTTAAATATCATTTTACATGCAGGCAGTGAAAAAAAAATGAAAAATAGGCCTAAAATAACCGCTAAGATTTCTATATATATTCCAAAAACTAATTAAGACTATTTTATAAATTTATTGAATCAAATGATAATAGATTCTTAAATGTGAAATGCTTAAAACGTAGAATAAATAACTTGGACGTATTTTACATGCAGGAAGAGAATACAAATGCGAAATTGACATAAAATAACCGTATAGAATCATTAGATATAACCAAAATATTATTAAAGGCTGTTTTATATATTAATTGATTTAAATGAAGCTAATTTCGTTATAATAATATCATTAAAATGTAGATATTTTAACTTAAATATCATTTTACATGCAGGAAGAGAAATAAAAATGCAAAATAGGCCTAAAATATTCGCTAAGATTTCTATATAAATTCCAAAAACTAATTAAGAATATTTTACAAATTTATTGAATCAAACGATAATAGATTCTTTAATGTGAAATGATTAAAACGTAGGGTGAATTATTTGGACTTATTTTACATGCAGGAAGAGAATATAAATGAGAAATTGACATAAAATAACCGTATAGAATCGTTAGATATAACCAAAAAATTATTAAAGGCTGTTTTATATATTAATTGAATTAAATGAAGCTAATTTCGTTGATATAATATCCTTAAAATGTAATTATTTTAACTTAAATATCATTTTACATGCAGTAAAAAAAAAAAATACAAAATAGGCCTAAAATAACCGCTAAGATTTCTATATATATTCCAAAAACTAATTAAGACTATTTTATAAATTTATTGAATCAAATGATGCAAGATTCTTTAATGTAAAATGCTTAAAATGTAGGGTAATAACTTGGACGTATTTTACATGCAGGAAGAGAATATAAATGCGAAATTAATATCAAATATTCACTTAGAATCGTTAGATATATTAAAAAAAATATAAAAGACTGTTTTATATATTAATTGAATTAAATGAAGCTAATTTCGTTGATGTTTTAATATATTGGACGTATTTTACATGCAGGAAGAGAATATACATGCGAAATTGATATCAAATATTCACTTAGAATCGGTAGATATAACCAAAAAATTATTAAAGGCTGTTTTATATATTAATTGAATTAAATGAAGCTAATTTCGTTGATAAAATATCCTTAAAATGTAGATATTTCAACTTAAATATCATTTTACATGCAGGCAGTGAAAAAAAAAATGAAAAATAGGCCTAAAATAACCGCTAAGATTTCTATATATATTCCAAAAACTAATTAAGACTATTTTATAAATTTATTGAATCAAATGATAATAGATTCTTAAATGTGAAATGCTTAAAACGTAGAATAAATAACTTGGACGTATTTTACATGCAGGAAGAGAATACAAATGCGAAATTGACATAAAATAACCGTATAGAATCATTAGATATAACCAAAATATTATTAAAGGCTGTTTTATATATTAATTGATTTAAATGAAGCTAATTTCGTTATAATAATATCATTAAAATGTAGATATTTTAACTTAAATATCATTTTACATGCAGGAAGAGAAATAAAAATGCAAAATAGGCCTAAAATATTCGCTAAGATTTCTATATAAATTCCAAAAACTAATTAAGAATATTTTACAAATTTATTGAATCAAACGATAATAGATTCTTTAATGTGAAATGATTAAAACGTAGGGTGAATTATTTGGACTTATTTTACATGCAGGAAGAGAATATAAATGAGAAATTGACATAAAATAACCGTATAGAATCGTTAGATATAACCAAAAAATTATTAAAGGCTGTTTTATATATTAATTGAATTAAATGAAGCTAATTTTGTTGATATAATATCCTTAAAACGTAGATATTAAAACTTTAATATCATTTTACATGCAGGAAGAGAATAAATGTGCAAAATAGGCCTAAAACAACCGCTAAGATTTCTATATATATTCAAAAAATTAATTAAGACTATTTTATAAATTTATTGAATCAAATGATAATCGATTCTTTAATGTGAAATGCTTAAAACGTGGGTTAAATACCTAGTAAGTGTTTTACATGCAGGAAGAGAATTCAAACGCGAAATTGACATAAAATAACCACATAGAAGTGTTAGATATTTTATATAATATCCTTAAAACGTGAATATTATAACTTAAATATCATTTTACATGCAGTAAGAGAATAAACATTCGATATTGACCTGAAACAACCGCTAATATTCCTTACGATATTCCAAACAAAATTAAGTTTACATATTTATTGGATTGAATGATATTAGTTTTATACATTTATTGAATCAAATGAGATGATATAAAATTATTAAAACGTATTATTATAACGTTAATTTGTTTTTACATGTAGGAAGACGCTTAGATTCCTTGCGATATTTCAGACACAACCAAAGACTGTCTTCAATTAAGTGACCATTGTTTCGTTGAAGTGAATTCCTTAAAACGTAGCTATTCGAGCTTACATAACTTTCACTAGCAGGAAGAGAATATAAAATCGAAATTGAATTCAACTGCCGCATAGAATCCTTAGAATTAATACAAAAATTATTAATGACTGTTTTGTGGTTTATTTGCTTATATTGGGATTGCAAATTGATTTTTAGTTGTAGTTCTAGAATATGGGCAGTTAAGAAGGAACTTGGTTATTACTTATCCGATTATGATAAAATTCAGTATGTACGATAGAAACGTGATTATAAAACGATTTTTGAAAGAAGTTTTGAAAATAGTAAGTTTGAAAGTGCTTGGTTATTTCTTAACCGATTTTGATGAAATTCAGCAGGTACTACAGAATCTGTCTTACATTGTTATTTCGATAACAAATGTGGACAATTGACGTAGGATATAGCTCTAATTTCTGATATTTTCTAATTTATCTGACGAATCTCACCCACTCCGCTAATAGTCTCACATTCACGTTTTATTAATTATCATTTAATTTTAGCAAGATATCTTTGTACAAATGATGTAAATTTTTGCATGAAATGCTTTCACACAGAAACCATCATTTGAAGTCAACAACTTATTTTCAAAACAAAATTTCTATTTTTCTAATTTTTATTTTTGTTTGCAACAACCATTTACATATTGCGGAAGTGAATAATTTTATGATTCCACTTTTTTTGGTTTTTATTTACCTTAAGCAAGTTTTCTGTTTGTTTCTGCTTCTAACCAAATAAAAAAGTAAAATTTAATAATGAAAGAAACTTTTCTGAACCAACTGTACGGTTTTGCTACATGGTTTACCTATTTGTTTTTTAACTTCTGCTGTATTTTAATTTACTTGTAAATTTCATGTGAAAACAATTTTAATATAAATGTGCAAAAAACGTCTAACAATTACCACGAAAAGAAATACATTTTAATAATTAAGTACAATTTTTAACGATTCAAAGAGTTATGCTAAAATATTGACACATATCGAATTTCGTAATAATAATTTCGAATTATCTATAATAAAATGTGTCTATTTATGGAAAGACGTGCAATTTCTCATTTCAGGGCATTTTACTATGAACAGCGTCAAATGGTTATAAAGGGAGAATTCCGATCCAATAATTGGTTTACAAAAATATTACGGCCACGAGAAATACGGAGACCAATCATTTTTTTAATTTAAATGTATTAGTTATAGGTAGGAAAATACGGATTATATTTGAGATCTAGGTACTACATAGCTATATACATATGTACTAATAAACCAAACCAAAATATCAATCTTTGAAACAAAACCGAATTGCATGAGGGAAATTCCACACCATAAGGCAAACAGTTAGATTTTCAGACGGTATCTTGGTACATACAAAAATACTCCCTAAAGTCACCCACAAAAACCAAATTCCGATTTCCTCATACATCAAATAATATAATTTAAAGTCACATAAGTAATTTAAGTTTCATTATAACTTTTTCAAAATTGACATATCTTAACTTTTGTTTTAGGTGATAAAAACCTTATTCACATTAAAATTAAAATTATTGTTCTTTTCAAATGTAAAACAAAAATAATAACAGTAGACATCAGCACAAAAAAAGGTAAACCAAAACCAAACCGCATACCATCAGTTGCTTCCCGTAAATTTTCTTTAGTTATTCTATTTCTATTTTGTCATAAAAGCAAAACAAAAAAAAAACAAACAATAATAAGAACTCAAATAAGATAAACAATAAAAGTTAATCATACAATTATGAACTTTCCGGGTTTGGATGTTCCAAGAGACGTAAAAATGGATAAGGAAAAAATGGAAAAATTTAACTTTTGTTTTGAAAATAAAATTCTATTTACTTCAAAAATATTAAGTTCCTGGTTAATTTCACACTGAAACATCTGTGTATATTCTGACACGTTTCATATTTATGTGTTTCTCTTGTTTATATGTGCTCGTTTACCTGTTGTTTACAAAGACAATTTGGATTTGATGTAGCTTTTAATGTGATGAAAATTCTTACCTATTACTTTATATGGATAAATAATCTTATTAACATTCTTCGATCAGAAGGGAACACGTTTCATAGCACAACTGAATTTAAAATAAAACTTTTATCAAAATACCGCAAGGTTTGTAAATCGATTTTTTTTTTTTTTTGGTTTTCTAGAATTAGATAGTCTTGTGAAATTTAGGAACAGATTAATTTTAAGTTTATTGCTCCGGGTACACCAGTTGACAATCAAATACGGAGACTGTTTTTCAGTTTTTTTTTTCTCATCTAGAATGCTTTCTAATAGTTTTTGTTTGTATGTTGATCCAAAATTAAGTCTACTCATTAAAAAAAAAAATCAGTTCTCCATTCCTTTTATTTTTTGAGTTATTATGTCTAAAAAAGTCGTCTCGCTATTATCGAACTGTAAAAAGCTGTAAATTTAGCAAAAAAAAAAAAAAATAGTTCAAATTCTTCGTGTTCCACGTTAACAGTTTTCAAAGCGATAAACGATACTGGTATTAGATTCTAATTAGTCCATACACCATCAATACTCCACAGCTCTCCAACATCGTCTCCTGTCGGATTCAGCAAAGTCCGCAAATCAAGATGCGTTATGTAGCCAGAAGTCTTCAAGTACAAAACGCGAGACAGTTCGAAAAATTGGCAAAGAAAACCTTCACAGCTTAGCTCACACGACGTGAAAGATGCAAAGTGCTACAGAAGCGGGTGGGGGTCAAAAAACCAGATTTTTTTTTTTCGATGAGAAGTTGTTTATAATTTTACAATGCTCCCGTAGAAGCTCCCAATGTTTCCAGAAGCCGAAAACATTAATCTGTTATGGTTTTAAGTATGGATTTACCGCAGTGAGAAAGCTATCGCTCAAATTAATCAATTATCGAAATTATGCAATGGCCATTGTATTCTCCCAATTTAAATTATCGCGACTAATTTGTTTTATTGAATACTTTAAGACCAAAGCCTGTGCCACACCACATACAAATTTGAAGTCGTTATACGTGCTGCTAATTTTAGTAAACGTTTAATGTTATGAATTTATGATGCAAAATAGCTTCCAATGAGGCTATTTTTAATTTTATTAATTTTTCTATTACATTGAAGACTTTTGTCAATAATTATTTGTAGAAAAACATCGTTCTGATTTCCCGTGAAAATTTGTAAATAACGTGATAATTTGTAATAAATTTGTAAATCAGCTACTAGAGCGTAAATGCTTGCGATTGACTGCATTTGGGTGATTTAACTACAGTTATCGCTGGAAAAAAAATTCAGTTCACACTTCCCGTCGAAAATCTTAGAAAATTCGATTATCCAAAACAAGAGAGGCTAGGGAACTGAATTTCTTTCACATCAGTCACATCAACGCAATCCATCTCCAGACATAACACTCTAGCGGCTGGTTTTAAATAAAACTTCCTAATGATTTTTGAAAAATCAAATTTTTCCAGATTGCCCACGGGAAACTTGAACTGAATTTTTTATCCGCTGGCAGCTGTTGACATATCACATCATTGCAGTACATCTCCAGACATAACATACTAGAGTGATTTTCTAGTAATTTTAGATATTCTTGGGTACTGTGGATTGACCACAATTTCCACATTTTTCTACGAGAATTTGAAGCCAGAGGTTTAGCTAAGTAAAAATTTTGTCAAAATTGGTAGGCTAAACTCTATCTTGTGGTAACGACTTTATTTTTAATTTTCGAGTTAAAGTTTTTGTTTATAAAAGAATTGAGTTGGAATGAAAGTGTTTTAACGCAAATATAGGAAGTCAAAATGCGACAAAGATAGAAGTATTTATTCAAATTGAGATAAACAATTAAGAAATGGAGATTCCAGTGTAACGAGAAACGAGTCAGTTGTAACGGTTAATTCGAAAAATTATTTAGATTCACAATCACAGATTACATGTTGAGTTTCAAAATCTCATTTAATAAAATTGCCAAGAATATCAATACCGCGTTTGATGGAAACTAAGAGAAATGGCTCCAGTTTGGGGATTCATTTAAAATAATTTTAGAAGGTAATCCAGATAGAATTTTGTGATGATCGTTTTAAGCTCGCACTGGACGCCCTAATTTTAAGGTGTGATGATAAAAATGCGACGATAAACATGTTCGGTCACTTTTTTATTTAAAGCCAGCTTATAGGGATTGCAAGTCAGAATTGCAAAAACTCTGAGACGACAGTTTGAGTAATTGACACCCTGTAGGAATTTACGACCAGGAAACAAATGGAAAAATTATTACAAGGTAAATTGTCCTCTTTTAGTCGCATCGGGGATAAAGGTATACAAGAAATAGGAGCATCACCTGGTCATAGAATAAAAGTATCTCACTCAAAAGCTTTCATATCATCTGAAATATCACAAATAATCAATCCGGTGCACTCATTTATAAGGCGTTGTTTGATTTGACATCACATTCTAATTTTATTTCAGAGATTAGATTGACAGATTGGCAGTAGTCAAAATTAGTATAGTATTGTCAATTGTAAATAACACGTAGACAAATATTAAAATTAAGTTACTTACAAAGATCAAATATCGAATCAATGATTTTAGTACTGAATTAGATTTTCTTGTGGTACTGGAAATAGTAAATATCCTGTCTACTGAGAACATAAAGTTTGCCTGTGAAACTAAACAATAACATTCAACCACAACAACAAAACGTTAAATACCTCAGCTTACATTTAGATAGAAGGCTTACATGGAAAAAGCATATCGAAGCTAAACGTCAACAAATCAAGTTAAAATGTTTTAAAATGGACTGGTTATTAGGGAAATATCCCACCTTAAGCCTGGGCTTTAAAATTTTACTATGTAAAATTGTACTTAAACCTATCTGGACGTATGGTATTCAATTGTTTGGGTCCGCTTGTGTTTTCAACATAATAAAATTGCAACGAGTGCAGTGAAGAATACTAAGAATAATGGAAAATGCACCCTGTTATATACTTACCACAAACATACATCCGGATCTACACATCGAAACATTAGCAAACAAAATCAAGTCAAAAGCACCAGTTAAAATAGGGAAGTTTTAAAAATGCCCAGATACCGGCGTATTACAAAAAAAGAGATCCTGTAAATCTAGCTATCTAATTTAAAGTAATTACTAAGTGCAAGTTAATATTAAGAACTAGTCTATCAGTGTGAAGTTTCAGACAAAATTTTCTGACAAAATTTGCCAAAGTAAATATTGAAGAAAGTGTACAATTTTTTTACAGTGTAATTCAATAAATAAATTAAAACGAAATATTACGTGGACAATGATAAAATAACTATTAAAATAAAAACAAATAACACAAGAATTTAAGTTGCACTTACAAATCTTAAATAAAATCAATTGGCAAGTTAAGATTGTCAAAATTACACGTTTTTTTGCGAAAATGTTGTTCAATTAGTTTTATCAGGGCGATCCTAGAGTTATAGTGTTCCCCTCTAGCCATTAATTTGACATTATCATATCGATAGCTTATAGTATGAGCTATTTAAGGCATATGAAGTGATATGTCGGAAAACTTTAAGATCGCCCTGACAAAATTAATTGAACAACATTTTCGCCAAAAAATCGTGTGAATTTTGACAATCTTAAATTTTCAATTGATTTTATTTAAGATTTCTAGTTGCAACTTAAATTTTTGTGTTGTTTATTTTTATGTTATTAATTATTTAATTATTATCCAGGTAATATTTTATCTCAATTTTTTTTTTTATTGAATTACACCGTAAAAAATATACATATGTACACTTTCTTCAATATTCTTATTGACAAATTTTGTCAGAAACTTCACACCGATGCTAAGTCTTAATCAAAAGTTTGTATTAGTTTGTAAGATTTGATTACATCTTGTGAGTATCCGATATAAGAAAGATTCAAAATAAAGCCTTAGGCAGTTTGAAAAAAATGCCAACAAAATCTGTTGACTTATCAACAGATTTTGTTGGCATTTTTTTCAAACTGATTTTTCAGAATGATATTTGTTTGTTTGTTTAGAGAAATAAATGACAATTTCAGTTTAATTTAATATCGCTTTTGCTGACAACATTTTGAGAGTAGGCACGTTATTTCAAAATAGTGGTTATAACTTGGTTCTATTGTATATTTGGAAGTTTTCAATCTAATGCAAAATATTTTCTTTCATTTTTTTTTTAATAGTGCAGGAGTGTCGCCAGCCTCTTCCTACTTCTTAAAAATACAAATCATAGGTTTTACACGCTTTGAAGTATTATTAATTACACCTTTTGACGATGTTACGACGTTTGACAATGACTTGCGCTATAAACCGTTAAAGACGTCAACTTTATTAATATTAGAGCCAGCTTGACCACGACTTTTTAACGTTTTTTTACGTGCTTTCAATTTGGCTGTTACGCAAATGAAACAATTACACGTAATATCAATATTGTTAGCTCTTATAAATGTTCTTTGATATCTTTATACTTGGGTATCAGATTTTTTAACGAAGGTCTATTAACTATCCCTTTGTCTTGCGACATATTCTATAGATTTATAAAGGGAACTTTTGGTTATTTTTGAAGTAATCTTCATTGCCAAATTTTCTATTAAATTGCAGATTTTAGCTGTACAATAAACTGTCCACGCTTATCAATTTGAACTTGCTCACCACAGGTTGCATATATACTTTTCGGCGACAAATTTCATCCTAAACATTTATTTTTCTGAATTTTATCCATTTTGTAATTTACTGGAATCTGTTCATAAACTTTACATTGTAACGATATTGTAACAATGACAGCCAGGAAGGCAGCATTTAGCATGGTAGAAAATTACAATGTAAGTTTATGAACGCTTTGTTGTGCTTTGCTACACTGCACGATTGGACTTTTGTGATCCTTTCTCTGTGCGCTATAGAAATCAGAGGAAGGGAAATCAACATTTTCCAGATTTTCCACGGTAAACTTGAGCTCAAGTTTATTAGTTTTATATATTTGTCTGGTAATTCATTTATCAATTTAACAGTAACAATATCATATCCTATTGCCTTTTTTGGGCTTATGCGATTTTCAATTGTAATCTTAACTTCGTCCATAAATTTTCAGTTTATATTCATTGTTTGTTGCCTTCCACAAATTATAATCTGGCCTTTCGGTTGCCAAAAGTTCACTTAATTAGTTGTGCAAGCTTTAATTTTCTTCTCAAATTTTCATTTCAGTAACGCTGATTTTGTTCGTTGCCTCCTCTGTATTATGTGACACTTTATTAACTTTTTCACAACTATTGATAATGTGTGTACCCTTCTCAGCCGATAACGTAAGGATTTTAGATTTTCTGTAGCCGCATCATTATTTGTTGGTGTTATAAGAAGAATATTCAGCAGACAATTTCGTTCACCTCAATTAGTTCGCTTGTTTGTGACTCGGTTCGGCATTCCTTACCTTAGAATCAACTTTCACTGCTACTATTCCAATGAGTGATCAGAATACAAATAATAGTAATCCATGGCCTTATCACATGTAAGTGGAATGCCCCTAGTTACACAGAACTCAAATAAATCAGGAAATTTTTTGTTACCCGCGCGGCCAGTAAGTTGGGTGACCGACAGGTAAATAATCAAGGACTGTTCCTCTATAGCATCATTACGTTCTATGGCTTTCGGTGATGTTAATATGGAACTCCAATTAGTTTGTTTGGCGTTGTAATCACCCCCCGCAAGAAATTTATAATCCAGCTATCTGAAATAATCCAAGAACTGCAGTTTTTTATAGCATGTTTTGGAGGACAGTACACTGATGATATGACACAATTTGTTTGTATATGTTTTTTCTCGTATCCCTTCAGTTCATAGTATTTTAATCATTTTTTAATCAATAAAGCAGAGCCTCCATATGCTTTCCTCCTACCTGGGTGCATAGTGTCAAAAAATAGAGTGCCCATCAATTTTGAAATAGCTACTTTTGGTAAAGTGCATTTCATATATTAACATGATGTCAATATTGTGCTCTGTGGGGAAGGCTAATACCTCCGCTTTTTGTTGTACTAGGCCGTTTGCATTCAATATGCAAAGACAATCATTTTTGATTTTTTAATACTATCTGCTTCAGCATCTTAACTTGTTTAAATTTACTGAGAGGTTTCCTTCCATATCAAACCCCTAGGTGCACCGTTTACAGTTGTATTCTGGTTTCCGTTTTCAGCGTTTGCTTATACAACTTTTGGTCGTGCTTTTTTCTAGCTGAAGAATGAAGATAAAACATTCGTTGCCCTGTTCCCTGCTTTTGATTGATTCTTCTTTTCAATTCTAGATAAATTGGGCAACCTCTATAATTTGTTCTGTGATTTCCATCACAATGTAAAACTTTGAGTTATGCAGTTCACCACATACAACACAAATATCTAATAGAGTGCAATAATCACTAGTGTGTCAATATTCTCGAGACTTACAACACTATACCAGCACATTTCTTCTTTACGTTGGTTCCTCGGTGATAACCCTTCTCTACAGTATGGATTTGACACTGGTAATTGATTTGCATTGAAAGCTTTTATCATCGAAAGCAGCTTGTATTTCGTTTGCATCTACGTAACTCCCTATTCCTTTTGTCATACCAACCAGTCATTGTTGGCTCTTCAGTTGGTACGCGTAGCAATGTTTACCAGCTTGCTCGAACTATTCAATTAACATTCTGTAAGCATCAATATTGAGCGGTAAAATTGTTGTTTATCCTCTTTTGATCCCGAAAAAATAAAATTCACCCTCGGTAATAAACTCGACCGTTTTTCAAGATCCCTATTTGATTCTTATTTATTAATTTAGTTTATTTATTTATTCATCCATCAAACAATCTTTGGATGTTTAAAATCCATTGATAACTGACAATACAATTTTAAAAAAGTTACATTAAACATGAGAATAGAAGTTTTTCATTTTTATACAATACAAAATTTAGTGAAAACAATAAAATAAGTTATACAATACATTAAATAAAATAAAAATTTAAGCCTGCAATTACCTACACTTGAAATTGCACCAAATCACTCACACTAGCACATGCGAATAAACATTTTTCCAGACCGGATCGAACATATTTTAAATTCCGACAAATTTTCAATTCATTTGGAAGAGTATTGAACTGAAAAATGAGTTTTGAAAATTCGTTGTATAGAATTTTCGAAGCCGAATATACTGAGAATTTCTCAGGTTTATCTAGCGCTGATTTTTGACTGGTTTACAATGATAACAAGAAAAACTTTTAATACTTTGAGCACAAACAGTTGTCTAAGTGGAAATATCTCCAGGGATTGAAATAGAGGCCATGAAGTTGAAGTCCTCTGAGTGGATGAATTCTGTAGTAGTAAGTGCCACCCCAACAAACCAAGCCATAAGACAATTTCGAGTCAACTAATGCGAACTATATATTACTTAAGACTGCAGTCAGGCATGCTCTACGTAATTAGTCAAATTATCTAATTATTAATATGAGATACTTTGGACGGTCATCTTTAGGATGTTACACTTAGGCCTAAGTACTTAAAAGATTCAACGAATCCAATTTAAATCATAAGGAACATACCTTTAGTTTGTATAATTAAGAATATTGTATGAACGGAGCACCAGTTTACGAGAAGGGTTAAGTCCGATTGCATATGTTGAGTAACAATGATTGATACGTTCAGGTTAATTGTCATGAACACCAAAAAAAGGCAATATAAAAAATAGAAATCAAATATATCAAAAAAAAACAATGAACCCAATACCGAACCTTGCGGAACAGCATCGTTTAAGATTTAAGGCTGGCTCATAATACCTTAAATCTGAACAACCTGCGATCTGTCGGACAAGTATGAGCAAAACCAAAGCAAAATGACCACACGAAACCCAGCATAAAAAAGTTTTTTCAATGAAACTTTGTGGTTTACCATATCGAATGCCTTATCGTAAGATCAATAAAAATAGAGGCAAACCGCATTTTCTGATGAAGGCCTTATTAGAAATTTTGTAGAAAATTATAAGCAAGTATGCAGTATTACAATTCAGGCACAATTTAAACACACGTTTTTATTCAATGAGACTTGAAAATGCGATAAAATATAAAGGCTAAGTTATACTACAAACAGAATAATTTAACTTGAATGAACTTAGTGACAATTAGCAAATTAAATCGTATAATTTGTATACATAAAATTATCGTGAAATTATATAAAATAAATTACATTTTAGTTTATTATTCCAACACTCCTCCTTAATCTAAAATTATTTTACTTCTTAATTTCTGAAATTGATCTTTTGCCAGTCCCTTTGTTAATAAATCAACAACTTCCTTTCTGTCAATGAATCCTCACATCGATATGCTTGAAGCGATTAGTAAATTTTTTCAGTCTCGATCCACTTCAGTACACTTTGATTATCTTCATATATTATTGTGCAATCATCATCGTTCCAGTTCAGTTCACTTAACAATCGTTGGGGCCACACAGACTCTTTACAATCTTCTACTAAAGAAACAAATTCGGCTTCTGTACTTGATAAAGTCACACAATTTTGTCGTTTACATGACCAACTGATTGGTCCACCGATTGATTCCAATCTTTTGTCGTTGGTTTGGCCAATTTTTGTGATAAAATTGTCACGGCGGCTGCGATATCAGATCTGGTATTGGTGCAAATATAGAGCAAACATCCAATAGCAAGCTCGATATTTGTCAATGTTAAGAAATATTTCATCACATGGATTTTTGTGATATGTTGGACTAAGTGGAATATCGGATTCCTTTGCTTCATCCAAATAGAATTTCCTGACAACATTCTTTATATATTTTTCCTGATCCAAAAGAAAATAATCACCGTCAAATATTACTCTAATCCCAAGATAATTATTGATTTCGCCCAATTTTTCAATTTCAAAATGTTTTCTTAATTTATCCTCAACTTTTTTTGATAAAACTTTCGAATTGCTGATAATTAAAATATCATCAACGTAAATCAATACATACACTGCTTCCTTCGATGACGGATTTTGATATGTATACAAACAATTATCCGCAGTATTTTGTTTTAAATTGCATTTAATAAGAACATTGTGTAAAGTCTCATTCCACACGCGAGCAGATTGTTTCAAACCATATAGAGACTTTTCTTAAGTAAACAAACTTTGTCTTCTTCACCTTGTTTCACGAAACCAGTTGGCTGACGCATATATATTTCTTCTTGTAATTCTCCATTCAAGAAAGCGGTTTTTGCATCATAATGGTACACTTTTATTTTTCGACTAGCAGCAATAGATAATAACGTACGAAAAGTAGTATGGCGCGCGACGGGTGTGAATACCTAATCATAGTCAGTTCCAAACTTCTGATTGAAACCTTGAGCAACCAACCTTGCTTTGTGTCTTTTTAAACTTCTATCACTATCCGTTTTCAGCTTATATACCCATTTATATCCAATAGTGTTTTTACCTATTGGTAAATCAGTCAGAAACCAGGTATTATTGTCGACTAAGGAACTTATCTCATCCTCCATAGCCTGAATCCATTTATCCCGTTCATGACTTAATATTGCATCATTATAATTTCCTGGTTCACCATTTATGACTACATTTACTTCCTAAATATAATATTTAGGGGGAACAACTTTATTTGGTCGATTTGAACGTCTTACTACTGTATTTGAGTTGTCAACAACTGGATCATCAATAACATCTATTTCACTCGCTATGTCTTTTCGATTTATTTCACCCGGCTCCCTTAATTCATCTACAGCTCCCTTAATTCATCTACAGCACCCAAATTGTGATTGTCATAAATTTTTCCGAAATTTCTAAATCTGCATCGATACGTTCTTCAGCATCATTCTGGTCGACACCGGACTTCTTTATGTCATGACTATTATTCAATTTACAAGAGGAAATATTAACATTATTCATAAACTTAACATCTCTTGAAATCACAACTTTCTTTGTCGATGGCACATATAAACGATATGCTTTTGATTCAACATCAAAACCTAACAAAATGGCTTCTTTTGCTTTAACGTCGAGCTTCCTTTGTTGTTCGTCAGGAACTTTAACGAAACCTTTGGATCCAAAACGTCTTAAGTTCATATAAATAGGTTTTCTTTTAAACCAATATTCATATGGAGTTTTTCTACATTTTTCCACGGAAGCCGGTTTTGTAAAAAATTCGGTGTCATGACTGCTTCACCCCAGAATCGTTTTTCCATATTTGCATCAAACAAAATACACCTAGTCATTTCGATGACGCGATTTTTTATTTCCACTATCCCATTTTGTTGAGGTGAATATGGAGCAGTACGTTGAATTATAATACCTTCTTTATTTAAATATTCAATGATATCTTTACTCATGTATTCGCCGCCTCTGTCACTCCTAATCGCTTTTATCTTTTAACCAAACCGATTTTGGACCAATTGATGAAACTCTTTGAATTTGTGAAATACTTCTGATTTTTCTGACAACAGATAAATAGTTGTGTATCTAGAAAAATCATCGACGAATGTAAGTACATATCGCTTACCCGCAGGCGTAGACGTTTGCATAGGTCCACATATGTCAGTGTGGATAGAATCAAGAATGTTCGTTGATCTTGAATATGACTCCTTCGGAAATGGTAAACGTGTCAATTTACACCCAACACGGTGGTTTGGCGTCTATTGGGGGGGGGGGGGGCAAAGTTGAGTAGATTAATCTACCAGCTCCGTAACATTCCAGTAGGATGCGCATCACGTGAGCTGTTCTGGCCTTGTCATTAGGCAGCTGCGTGATGGGTACAATTGTGTAAGGGGTAACCTGGTCACAATTCGCAAGTGTACGTACTGCCTCCTCGTGGCAACTACTGGTAAATAAGACCATTTGACACATTTTTTGCCATTTGGCACAGGCTAAAGTATGAATGGCTGATAGGATAATCAGTCGAAAAATATGCGGACTCTGGATACCAGGCATCCTCCAGTTTTATTTAGCCTTCCCATAGTAAAGCTGGGTGACCTACAGGCGATTTGCAATTCCCAGCAATTCGTAAGAGTAAAATCAAACGGAATACGGGGCAGGAGTAGGAATATACGGGAGTGGGACAACCCTCTCGAAGTCCTTGAGCTCCAATGATACCGTCTTTCTAGCGGAACCACATGCTGTAGTAAGCATCTAGGAGGGAGAGCAATAAGCCCAGATAGTATGTATTTCGTACCGGAAAGCAGTATTGTCAGGTTCATTAAGAACCTGAATATTGACTGGACGGATAATTAAGCAGGGGCCAGCACAATAGATCTTTAGGTCGCAGTGCGAGGTGGCTGATCTCCCGCATGGCCCTCCAATAATAATAATAATAATAATAATACCCTCAACACACACTTGACAATCTACATTCTGGATCACACTGTAAAATTGACATACTTTCAACAAGCCCACTTGTTGGGATCCGCTTTACCATCTCAATATCTCGATGTCCCAAAACACGGTGCCATTGATGTACACATAATTTTTCCTTATTCTCAATAAAATTTACCATATTGTTCTGCGTTCTCATAATATACAAATTGTTCTTAATATCACCAACCGCAATCTGATGTTTTCCATTTGGTGACCATATTTCACAGCTACTTCCAGAGAAATCAACGTTAAAACCTCCTTGTGTTAGCTGTTTTACAGAGATCAAATTACTTTCAATTGATGGTACATACAAAACATTTTCAATCATGACCTTCGTTGGTTTGCCATTATTATTTATAAAATTGACAGGAATCTTTCCTTTACCAATTGCTTGCACAACATCTCCATTTGCAACAGAAACTTTTTCTTTGTGTGAATTATCAAAATCAATAAAACTTTCGCGATTACAGCAAATATGGCAAGTAGCACCGGAATCTAGAATCCACCCATCACTTTTACCAACCAAAAACAAATGGTCATTGCATTCATCTTTGTTTTCAACCACATTTGCGTTTTGTCCATTTTTATTTGATTTATTATACTTTTGTGACTGTTGAAATTTTCTACAATTTCGTTTAAAATATCCAACACCACCACAATAATAACATTTTAATTTTTCACTCCTTCTATTTCTTTAATCGTTGATTGTACACAACTGGTTGACAATTCTACCTCATTTTTACTTTCCATTGCGACGATTAATGTATCGTAGCTGCTAGGTAACGAACCAAGTAATGTTGCATTCGTAAAAATATTTGAGGTTAGTTTGCCATCACCCAACGCCAGAAATTGTTGAAGTAATTCATTCAGAAGTAAACGAACTCGACTACCTGGAGTATTCCGTTCATGCATTTCTTTCAATGCATCCCATGCGGTTTTTGCTACGGTCTTTCGCCGTAAATGCACATACTGCGATTCGTCCACCATTAGATTTATTGTGTTTAAAGTTTCGCCATTCTTTTTATCTGCATTAACAGGTTTTGCATCTTTCACATATTCCCATAAACCTCGCACCTTTAAAATTGTTTCGGCGCGGAAAGCCCAATTAAAATAATTTTTATATGTTAATGGCGTGAAAGAAAATTTTGCATTGCCAAATAAACATTCATTATAATACACTTATTATGGATTTAAATACGTATGATACTATTTTCACTATTACATCTGGGCTCATAACCTATTACAAATTTTGAAGAAAATTGTAAGCAGGTACGCAGTATTACAATTAAGGCACAATTTATACACACGTTATTATTTAATGAGACTTGAAAATGCGATTGAGCATCTTCACACTTAGGTAACTTTTCTATCCGTAACTTTTTTTTTACACCCTCCACGTCCACACACATTTTATTTGTACCCGGTAACTTTTATAATTTTCTACCAACACAAGTAAAACAAAATATTAAAAATTTTCAAGGACTTTTTTGATGTATTTTTTTAGTCTGATTTTGTTTTTGAGCTGAGTGCGCAAAATAAAAATTTTAATTGTGGTGAAAAAGAATTTCTGAAAATAAAAAAATAAAAATAAGTTTTACAATTATAAAGTGCTTATAATTGAATTTAGTTTTATTAAAACTTTAAAATGGAAGATGAAATGGAAAATAATAATAGTGCAAATAATAATAATGGACGAAATAGTGAAGGATGGACGCGGTCACAAACGCTACTATTGATAAGCGAATATGAAAAAAATAAATGTTTATATAATCCTGTGGATGTAAATTTTGTGAATAAAAGTTTCCGAAGTCAAAAATTATCTGAAATGTGTGATAAATTAAAAAGTGTCAAATCGAACATAACCGTCGACAAAATACTAAAAAAACTAAAATCTTTAAAAACACAGTTGTGGAAGGAAAAAAAAATATATTAAGTTCAAAAAAAAGCGGCGCAGGAGCTGAAAAATTGTATGAACCAAAACTTTGGTGTTATAACGAGTTATCGTTTCTATTATACACTAATGATGCTGAGCCAAGCAAATCTAATATAGATTTACGTGAGGTAAGTTGAATATGTATTTTCATTCTAATGTTAATATCCAGATTTTGATGTATGCTACAAAACGATTTAGTGATATGGTTTTGTAAAATCATGCGATTTATTCATAAACCTCTAGTATATGGAAAATATTGTAGATGCTAATTAGAGAAAATTAAAAAAGTATTAATTAAAATTATGTTGTGAAAATGCTTACTGTAAAATCAGTTTATCGATGCTATTCAAAACTAACTCCAATATTATTATTAATTCAATTTTATTTACACTTTCAGTTAGGAATAGAAGAAGATAATTTGGATCACAGTGGAACCAGCGCCCAAATCGAAATTAGTGAAACCGACAGTGGAAGCACCTCACAACACAAAGATCGTGGATGCCCGTCACAAACCGTAAGTTTATTTATTAGAATTAGAATTATTTATTTCATTAATATACCTTATTTTATTTTATTATTAATTTCAGAAACGAAAAAATAAATCAAAGCAACTCGAAGCCTGTGGCATGGAGGCCCTGCATTTCATGAAAAAGTTCGTCGAAAACAAACCGGCAAAAGAGCCAGCGGGCAAAGAGGAAGAATTATGCAAATACTTATGCGGCCTTTTGAAACGCATTCAATTAGAAGAAACGTTTGAAGAACTAAGCTTCAAGATAATCACCTTGGTGAACCAAACCATTTTAGAGGAGAAAAAACAGATGAAATCAAGCGCCTCCTATTTCTCCGAAATTTCACATTACCCTTCCCCCATAACTCCTAATTTAAGTTCTACACCTTTTTCCATTCCCAGTCCCATTCATTTTAATTCCCATCCCGAATCGTCCCTTTCGACCTCATCAAGCAAATCAATACATTTGGCAAACCATTCCCCCATAACTTCACCGAACTTAACATCTACAATTCCCAGTCCTATTAATTTTAATTCACATTTCGAATCGTCCATATCTACCTCATCCAGTAATACAACTCCGTCATTACATGTACCTTCACCTGAACCTTATCTATCCAAATCCCATTCGCCATTTTCTACTTTTTCCCGAAATTCATTTAAAAGTACCTCATTTATTCCAGCTGTTCCACATTCCAACCCCATCCCCATTCAACAATCCAATAAACCCATTATTCTGCAAAACATTTTGATAAAAAAATCCAATTCCACAAGAAATGTTTTGGAGAGGGCGATGGACGGTGTTTTCGACATCGACGATAATTATTTATAAATAAATATACATGTACAAATACATAAAACTTGCATTTTATTTTAAAACAAATTCACAATCTCTACAATCTTTGTACAATTTTCTCCTGACTTGAAGTTATCTGATGTACGTACATTTACAATCTAGAAACAATTCAATAAACAAATTTTGGTGTCGTTTACATTTTTATCGCTTATATTTTTAACATTTATATTAAACCTTCATTAATAAAGTAATCGGTTAGTTCTGTTCGAACGTTTTGCCCCGATTTAGATTGCGAACGGTTGTCTAGCGTGGCTTGGTTAGTATTTTGATGTTCTGATGATATGTTAGAAAATTGCGATTGGTTTTCTTCTCGGTACCAAGGGCTTCTCGATATTAAAAAATTATGTAGCACGCAACAACATTGTACAATCTTAGTAACCTTTTCTTGATGCAATTTGATTGGTTTTTGGAACACTTGGAAACGGTTACTTAGAATTCCAAAAGCTCTTTCAATATTCTGGCGAGCCCGGCTTAATCGTCGATTAAATGTTTTTTTAGCTTCGTCGGTTGTTGTGAAGGAATATGGTACCATCATATTTTCCGATAACGGAAAGGCATTATCAGCAATAAACATGTAAGGCAGCATTCTTGAATTTCCGATTAATTGTTTTGATGGTAAAAATTTATCGGGTTGTTGCAGGATATACATCAAATCGGATCGTTGCAAAACGCCAGCATCGCTAATACGACCATTGCACCCAATATCGACGAAAATAAACTTCCCGTAAGCGTCTGCAATGCCAAGCAATACTACGCTGTGAAATCCCTTATAATTATAAAAGAGTGGAGCCTCCTTTTTATTTGGCCGGAAAGCAATATGTTTCCCGTCGAGCGCCCCCAAACAGTGTGGATACTGCCATTTAATACTGAAGTCATCCGCAATTTTAATCCACTCTTCTTTGGTAGTCGGAAACTGAAATTATTATTTATTAGTACATTTTATAGAACTTGTGTTTTAAATATTCACCTTTAGATATTGTGATTTTAGGCGTTTGTATATAGCCTCACACACATCGATAATTGCTGTTGATAGGAACGATTGCGACAATTTGGAATTGTAGTCTAATTCCGTAAAATTTTCTCCAGTAGCCAAAAATCTTAACGTAACTGAAAGTTTTTCCTCTGGATTTATTGCAGCCCTCATACGAGTATCCTGTTTCTCAATATCTGGCCTAATTGCAGACAGAATAAAATTGAAGGATTCTTCGTCCATACGTATAAAATTTTTGAAGTCCTTGGAATCTGGCTTAAGTTCCATCATTAGACTTTGGGTGTTGCCACATCGTTTTCTCGATTTTCTATAGTCTTTAATCCACAATCTTTTATTTTCTTCTTGTTGTGCTTCTTCCTCCTCTATAGCAGCTGATAATAGAAGACAAGCTGCAGCTGTTGAGGCCATAACGACAACTGAAGCTTCGTCATCATCATCACTATCAAGAAATGATGCATTATACGGTAAAGATTCTTTATTTAAATTCATTTTTATTCCCACGAGTAGTGCGATTTGTTTCCACAATGGCGATTAAATTTTTTTTTTTAAATATTTATTAAAGATTAAAAATAACTTTATATTTTAATATAAATTTAATATTAAATTACATTATCACTTTTATATAAATTTTTCCAAAACATTTTGTTTGTTTACTCGTATATATATAAAATTATATAACAATATGTATATAAAGTATTTTATATGTGCACAGCTCAAAAACAAAATTAAACTAAAAAAATACAATAAAATGGCCTTGAGAATATTTCTATTTCATTTTTCTTTGTGTTGGAGTGTTGAAATTTTTTGAAGCTACGAAAATTTTGGTTGAAAAATGAATCCGCAAAAAAACCGGTTTTGTAGGTAAAGGGGGTAAAACGAGGTAGTTACCAGATAAAAGTTACCGTAGTGTGAAGATGCACATTAAGATACATTGACAGTTACACTACAAACAGAATAATTTAACTTGAATGAACTTAGTGACAATTAGCAAATTAAATCGTACAATTTGATTACATAAAATTATCGTGAAATTATATAAAATAAATAAGTAAATTCACCACAAGTAGGTTAGTGGCAGATTCACACTTTTTGGAATTTTTTCGGGTGACCCACCAATCCACAACAACCAAACAAAAATACCTTATACAATGCGTTAATTCAACACTAGCTGGCTTAGTAAATTTATTAGCGCTTGCAAGACTGACAACACACTTGATTTAAATTGCATGGTAAAGCAATTTTTACAGCATTTAGAATTTGTTGTCATTTTGGACAATAATGCATATTTTATTTTTATTAATAACAATGGAGGTCGTAACGTTTGGTGACAAATCGTTTGTGGACGTCGCTTTCTGCTGATTTAGTATAGCCTTTTTTACTTGAGGCGGAGATTTTTCACATCACAATATTTTTTGAAAAAATTAACAACTGCTGATTCAACTTTTCACACAAGGAATAAGTTAATTATTTTAAATGTTTATTCGGTGGTAGTAAAATTGCAACTGAAAACAAAAAACTAAAAATGAACGACGAACGAGCCTTAAGATATTCTTTTCCTCCCTCCACCTCGAAACCACACAACTTTTGTGTGAAACATTGTCAAACGAACACACGGTATATTATAATTATAAATTAGTTTTACTAAACATAATTTTCATTTTACAAAGCAAACAAATATGCATAAATTTTTAATTAATTGTATTTTAATTAAATTCATTAATTTTGTCTAATATACATTTCCCTTGCATACAAACACAAACAAGATGAAATATTTAATTAAAATGTAATTTTCAACTTCAATTATGCTTGGTAGTTTTAATATAAATTTATTGAGTGTCATTTACAATATCTTTCAATTAATTTATTACCTTTGGTTTATCCGGAATTCCGAATCATGATTATAAATTAATTTTCTATTGATTTATTATTAAGTTTATAATTAATAGTAGATTAATTCTTTCTGGTCTCAAACATTTTTGCAGACCTTATCTGGTCTGTAAATAAACCTACATTTCTCCTTATCCTATGCGTAAGCTACGAAAAATTGAGCCAAACATTGAATAGCCACACAATTCTTGCCAAAATATCAAATATAAAAAACAACAAAATCATGGACGATTGCCGTTTCAATATCAAAATATAAAAGAAATGTATCCATTTCACAAATGAACACAAAGATGAAGATCAATAATCATAAATCACTCATGTAGAAATCGTACAATGAATTTATATTTTATATTCCAGCAGTATTTCGATTTCCATTTTCACATCGATTTTATCTGATTTTTCGCCTGGTATGATTTTTATATTTGCTTTAGTCTAAGATATATGTACATACATACATACAAGAAAAATATTTTTATTGAGCATTACGATAAATTGATTAAAAGTTTTCCTTCTTAAGTTTTATTATTTCTGTATTTTTGAGCTCAGCATTAATCCTTATCATCACTTAGACTTGCTTTGCTCTTTAACTTTTATAATATAACATAAAAGACATGAAAATTTATCTTTACATAATACTACTTTATGATTTAACCTAACATTGTGAAAGTGGTTTTCATTCATCAATAATTTTTATTGATCAATCCATTTATACTTGACCTCTTCAAAATTTCCTGGAAATATTATCTTCTGTCTAAACCAATATTAACTAATTATCTTATTTGCACCGATAAGATAACCAAATCAATTGAATTACTCGTATCTAAAAGAATAGATTTTTATTTTTGTTTTCTTTAAATTATTTATTTATGTAAATACGGAGAGGAAAATAAATTAATTAAATTTTAAATCAAATTCATTAATTTCTTTTGTAAACAAAAAGAAAAACCAGACAAACAAGATTATTCAACATTTATGGAAAAAACAAAAAAAAAAATAAAAAATTAATTTATTGAGTGTCATTTACACGATGATGTTCGATTAATAATTATATTTTTGTTTTTATGTTCAGGAATTCAGCATCATGCTTAAAAATTAATTTTCAGTTGATTTATTTCCGTATAGCAATATTATTTAAACATTAATCTTAGAAAATGAAATAGGTTTTATAATTTATGTAAACATACCTTGGTTTAATGGAGCAATGTTTAAAAAATATTCTGAAAATTAATGAATCAGATTTCAGGTGCCATCTTAAATTTAAGTGTATGCAATATTTAACTTTAATAAATTTTAATTGTACAATTTATTGATTTTAATTTATGTATGTGGAAAGCAACAATAAAGTTAAGCAAGGGCAAAAAGTTGTTTTAGTTGAAAATACACTTTGCTTTAGACGGAAGAATTTATTGTTGCATGCTTGTTGCAAATTAAATAGCTAAATTCCATTTTTTTTTGTTTCATTACATTTTCTTTGAAATTCAATTTAATAAGAAAATGGAGCATAATGTACGAGTATGCATATTAGTATAAGGCAAAATATGTACATTAATGTAAATAGCTGTTTTGTTTGGTTTTATGTTTTAGTATTTAAGTTAAGAAACTTTCGAGAAGATATGTAGTTTACATATTCATAAGCAAATGGAATTGGTACTTTAAATAAAACCTTAAAATAATTTTAATTTAATAATTACTACTAATACACGCAACAATAGTGGCATCTTATCTCACGAAGTCACACATGTTCGAAATAAATACAAAATTACGGTGGCTAAAAAAAAGTTGTGGGCTGACTAAAAATTGTATGCCATGCCCAGGTACAAAGTTGGACCGCTGATAAAAGTTGACAATCCTCGACGGCCCATATGATGGTTTAATATTTTTGAAGGTCTGTCTCGCTTATATTGATGTAGATGTTGAACTGAAACTGTCGATATCAAAGAAAATGTTGCAGATAGAAGAAAAATAAATAATAATAATAAATAATTTCGATATACTCCAAAATTCCGGCTTCCCTCGGGATTATTTGAATCTGTTAAATAGTCTTCATTTATCCGTACACAACACTGTGGCACCAACGTTTTCTTGTCCAACCGCTAGTGGGGCCTCTTATTCCCTTATTGATCATATCATATCTTTTACTAATAACTCTATTTGTTTTTTCAATCAGTTGTCTCTCGGTATGGGATCCCATCATGATCTTTTAGTTTTTTCTGTAAACTCTTACTCTCGACCTAAACCTGAGAGTTTTAGCTTTAGAGATTTTTCTAGTATAGACAATTCCCGCCTTTACTTAGTTTGTAACTCAGTTCCTTGGGAGGATATTTTTTGTCTTAGTTCTGCAACTAGCCAAATAGAATTTTTCATCTCGTATATTAGTTTGTTGTTTAATAGTTGCGTTCCGCTTAAAAAGGTTACTTGCAAAGCAAAATCTCCGCCATGGTTGTCTCAGGAAATTTCAAATGCCATAAGTATTAGAGTTAGTAAATATCGTGTATGGAAAAGGTGTCCTAATAGTAAGTCTCATTTAGATTACAAGTAGGCTCGTAACAGAGTTGTAGAGTTAATTCGAATTGCTAAACGTAGTTTTTTCAAGGACAAGTTAGACTCTTCTCTTCCTCCCAAGGTTTTATGGCGTAATGTTCGTAATTTAGGCCTAGGCAGATGCAAGATTAGTTCAAGTGGGGATTTCAAACCCAATGAAATTAATAGTTATTTTTGCTCTAGTCTGAACTCGGACAGTAGTTCCGTCGATTTGTTCTCTAACGCGTCCTCTAATTCGTTTTCGTTTTCAAATATTTCTCTCGAGGATTTACAATCTGCTATTTGGAAGGTTAAATCGGAATCTTCTGGTCTGGATATCGTCAATTTAGAATTCATTAAGGTAGTTTTCCCTTTCGTCTCAAAATACTTGTTACATATTCAATTTTATTCTCACGTCCTCTTCTTATCTAGATCAGTGGAAGCTAAGTAAAATAATCCCGATCCCAAAGAACAGTAATCCTTTAGAGCTATCCCATTTTCGGCCAATTAGCATTTTAAGTTCTCTCTCTAAGGCTTTCGAGATAGTTGTTAAAAATCAAATTCAATCGCATTTACATAGCAATAGTTTAATTATTTGCTTCCAATCTGGGTTTAGAAAATTTCGTAGCACTTCTACTGCATTATTAAATGTATGTGATGATATTAGGCGTAATATGAATAATAGGGAATTAACTTCTTTAACTTTGTTAGATTTTTCTAAGGCCTTTGTTTCTATTAATCACCAAATTCTTTTTAATAAACTCTTATCTCAGTATAGATTTTAGCTTTGTGCTTTCTCCCTAATCGTTCTCAGGCAGTTTTTTACGACAATTCCTTGTCTGATTTCCTTCTTGTAATTTCCGGCGTGCCTCAGGGTTCAGTGCTGGGTCTTCTATTATTTTCTATGTACATAAATGACATAGAAACCTCCATTCAACATTGTTCATTTCATATTTTCGCTGATGACGTTAAATTTATAGAAATAGTCGTTTAGATCAGGATTCTATTGTTAGGAATATTTCTCTGATAAATGAAGATTTAAGTAATATCGTTAGCAGTTCTGTCTCTAACAGGCTCGTTTTAACGCGAATAAATCTCAGTCGATTATAATTTATAAAAAATCGTTAGATACCTCGTCCTTTCCTGGTATTTTTCTGCAGGGTTCGCTAATTGAATATTCAAATACTGTTAGGGATTTTGGCTTAGTTATTAATAAAACTCTTACTTGGGGTGACCATTTAGTTACTATTAGTAAAAGGGTCTTTGGCATGCTTAGTTGTTTGTATAAAGTGGTTGGATTTTCTGATAGTCAGTTTAGGAAAAAATTATTTTTGTCTTATCTTCTTCCTCATTTTATTTACGGTGATATAGTTTTATTCGGTATGCTTCAGGAAAATATGAATGTTCTCCAAAGATGTTTCAATGCTTGTACCAGGTTTAGTTTTGGTATTAGGAAGTTCGATCATATTTCTGCCTACTCCAGCCTTGTTTTAGAATGTAGTTTATCTATATTTTTACGAATTTCGCGTTTGTCTTTTTATTTTTAAACTTCTCAAAGCTAAGGAGCCTTGTTATCTATATAGGAAATTAATATTTAGTAGAAATTATTTTTTTGGTATAGGGCTCTTTTATTTTTGTAGATTTAAACTTGAGCTTTCAATCCCAATTCGGGATCATTGTCAAAAGCATAATGAAATTATTTTCAAAACGAGTTCCTTTTTATATAAAAATTCGACATAAAACAATCAAACATTTATTACTAAAAACCGATTTTTCATGGAAACGCAAAGCCTAGACAATTTTTCCGAAAAAAATTTTTCTTGGCTAAAGCGATTCCATGTAGAAAGGTTGTACAATTAAATAAAAATAAAATGAGTATGAGACAAAAAAACTTATATAAATACATCATACGAGTTGCCAATATAAGCATAATCTTCCACAATATTAATTGAATTTGTACTTGATTTAATATGTAACATTTCCAAAATCGATCTTTTCCTAAAATTGGTTTGTTTATCGAGAATTTTGACGTTGTCTAAATTGATTGAATGATTTGAATTTTTCAGATGCCGTGTAAGTGCGCTAATATTTGAATTTAGATCTTTGTTGGTGTCATATCTGTGTTGATAAATCCTTTTTTCCAAAAATTGTTTTGTCTGACCAGTATACGTAGCGTTGCAACTACAACGAACTTGGTAAACCACATTTGATTGTTTTTTTAAAGGTACCTTGTCTTTAATTTTGAAAGATACATTAGTGCTTAACCAATATCCCGAAAAATTAATAAAAAATGTAATATGGAAAACAAGAAATTTTCATAGAAATGCGATATCTAGACCAGAAAATGAAATCACAAACTTTTTGGCCATTCCATATATAAAAAACCTTTATGAAAAAATAAAACGTCTGCGTATACTGGTCAGACAAAACAATTTTTGGAAAAAAGAATTTATCTACACAGATATGACACCAACAAAGATCTAAATTCAAATATTAGCGCACTTACTCGGCATCTGAAAAATTCAAATCATTCAATCAATTTAGACAACGTCAAAATTCTCGATAAACAAACCAATTTTAGGAAAAGATCGATTTTGGAAATGTTATATATTAAATCAAGTACAAATTCAATTAATATTGTGGAAGATTATGCTTATATTGGCAACTCGTATGATGTATTTATATAAGTTTTTTTGTCTCATACTCATTTTATTTTTATTTAATTGTACAACCTTTCTACATGGAATCGCTTTAGCCAAGAAAATTTTTTTTCGAAAAAATTGTCTAGGCTTTGCGTTTCCATGAAAAATCGGTTTTTAGTAACAAATGTTGATGTGATTGTTTTATGTCGAATTTTTATATAAAAAGGAACTCATTTTGAAAATAATTTCATTATGCTTTTGACAATGATCCCGAATTGGGATTGAAAGCTCAAGTTTAAATCTACAAAAATAAAAGAGCCCTATACCAAAAAAAATAATTTGTTTAAATATAAAGAATTGGCTCAATATAAATAAAAATATTTAGTAGGTTTCATTCCTCTAACTTCCGCCTAATTCCGGCTAAAAATTGTTGTAGGTCGCTAAACACGTCATTTTATGTTAAGGGAGTTTCCCTTTGGAATTCAATTACATTGGAAATTAAGAGATTAGGATCGGCAAAATTATTTAGGTCAACATTTTTGGAGTGGCGTGATTAATGGGCAATACGTAGTTTTTTAATTTATTTTTACTAACATTGTTATTTTTGTTAATTTTTAATATTATTTCACCTCGTGCTGTACATTTTATTATAAATGAGCTACTGCTCAAAATAGAATGTGTAAGCATGAGGTGGAAATTGTTTGAAAAAATTTAAGAGGTTTTTATGCCTAATACCGTAGCTTTGACTTTTGAGTCAATGTGTTTAATTTTCCGAAAAATATTTTTTTTTCTAAATTAATTGAATTATTTCTAAATTTTAATTGATATACTATATATAACCTGAGCAAAACTACTACATGCCTCAACCGCGGAAACCCATGAAAATAATTGGAAAATGAAACCACAATCATCCCGGTAACAATACCAGGAAGATGAAAATCAAACAACATTTCTGGAGGAACGTTGCCTAACTGGAGAAACGTACCTTTGGAGCTGTAAACATAATTAGTTAATGGCACTAGCCTATTATTGGTGAACCTTTTATCGTAATGAGCTCATGCTCAAGATAGAGTGTTCACCTATACTAAATTTTAATGGAAATAAATAAATAAATAAATAACTTCATTTTTTTTTTTTTTTTTTGTTTCGATTGCTTTGTTTCCATGTGTGCTTTTCCTTTTAATACTAAATTATTTATAAAATACTATACATACTATAAATAAATAAACATTGTTCTAGTAATTTAGAAAGTCCATCATACTCATAATAGAAAGCCCTTAATAAAAAATGCATTAAATAATAAATAACCCGTTGTTAATAGGGTTATTTTAAAAATCACATAACGTGATTGTTCCTACTAATTTGTACCGTTTTGGACTGGGCTGTTTCTGATTGTGCATTCACTCCTCTTGTGAGGTTGGTCAGTGTCTTGGCTATTTTTGCAACATCTTGTATAAAACGCCTGTGTAATAAGATACTAATCCAAGAAATGGCTTTAGGTGTTTTAGATTTTGGGGCCTTTTGTTGTGTTTGATGGCTGAACCTTTAGGATGCTGTGTAGATGGCTTCTTCAGTGCTGCTTTTAATTTCTGTCCTCACATCCGTGTCTATTGTTCAATATCATTTATCGGTCCAAATAGTGTTTTAAATTTTGACAGGATTAATTGGAGTTTTTAAGGTGGTTATCTCGAAATGCCAGTTTATTGTTTTTCTTAAAGTGGCATTCTTATGTTATTTTTCCTATCGAATATGGCCACAACTTTTAGCGTGTCATTTCCTAATATTACGTTAAATGACTTAAGTCCTGGTAATACAAAAAATTCAATCATTTTGTTGATTCAGATGTTTTTAAAAAATGGCCCAGAGATTGTTTTTTGTTTTTTTTTGTTACAATATTTCCACCAGGCGGTTTATTATTTAATTGAGCTCTGGTTGGGATTGGGCTTACTGCTAGTCTTAGTCTTATAAAATATTTGTTTGCTTCAGTGTAATTGAGAACCCTTAGCGTGTGGTTTTTATTTGTTTAGCTAGGTAAGGTACGCTAGAGAGGCTCCTGGTCTAAAATTTAATTTGGAGGCTTTCTCTTCCTGCTCGTAGTCAAACGAATTGTTATGTGAATTCTCATTGATCAGCTCCTTGTATTATTCTTCTTCTTCCATTTGTTTGGGGGTGGAAGGGTCTCTGGTTCTTTTGTGGTTCGTTATAATAAGGATATTTGCGTTTAAATGTTGACTGATAATTTGGGTCTACCGGACGACTGAGTAGTTTCGTCTAGATAAACGGCTCAACATCTTTTGCTTATTTGTTGATTTGCTCTGTTGGTCGATGAGGCGGCATTACATTATTTTAATGTTAAATGATGTTATGCAATATTTCGTTGTGGTGCTGCCATATTTTAACCAATTTTTCGCTAGGGCGCCGGCCTTTAACCAGATATAGGAGTTAGTAGATCAATCGGAGCTACTATTGAATTATTGAAATTCTCAGATTACTATTCTTCTGAAGTTTAGGTTTTGAAATTTCAGGCACCAAGTGCATATATTTTAAATCACGTTGTGTTCACGCGACATT
This sequence comes from Tipula vernalis, assembly GCA_958295665.1. Taxonomy (NCBI): domain Eukaryota; kingdom Metazoa; phylum Arthropoda; class Insecta; order Diptera; family Tipulidae; genus Tipula; species Tipula vernalis. Next base: position 300,134,404 of record OY282560.1, on the reverse strand, counting down.
AACTTGCCTAAGGGATTCTTGACATCAAGCGTGAGTTGCGAATTGCGAGCAACCACTTTTCAGAAAATTTTGACATAAAATGCATTTAAATACAACGAATTTTTTAATTTACAACTTAATTTCGATTAATTAATTCAAAATAGCTAAATTAAGCCCTAAACATTCTGTAAAATAAGAAAATACAATAAATTCGTACAAAGATGAAATATTTGCGCGTTCGCTAAAAAATAAAATTACGTTCCATTCGCGTTCTACATTCGTACTTTGTATGGGTAATTTTTAATTTGTAAATTATGATTAAAACAAATTTTTTTTTTGATTTAAAGCTTATTTTTGTATATTTATTTATTCCAATGAAGAATTATTTTTCAAATTATATAAAATGAAACGAGTTTTTAAGGACAAACGTACACTGGGCTTGAAACTGAAATGTTTTATACTTTAACTAACGAAATTGATTGAAGATTAATTTAGTATAATGTTATCGTTGTTTTGTCCGGATAATTGTTATTCGACACTCCAAGAAATAATTAGAATTATTTTAGCTCCTTATTTCTGCTTGTTGTTGTCGCTCCTTATCCACTTAGATGATCTTTTTAATAGATATTTTAATGATAACACTTGATGCTTTCACGTTAATTTCTGAATTTATTCTACGTTATTTTTTTTCTTCTTTACAAAATTTTCTGTATTTTTAGAAAACTGGTTATAAACCGCCAATAATTATAAATTTGCCTATGGAGACATCTATTATAATTATTTTACATTATATAATTTTTTTAAATGATAAAATAATACTGCCATCTCTTATCGACTAGTAAAACTAATTTTATAAAGTTCCATGTACACTACATAAATTGAGCTAATTTTAATTCATTTTTACATTACTAACGAGCTGTCAAATTTTTAATGTAAATAAACAAAATGTTGTGTGCATTGTGATTATGAGTGCAGACAATTAAATATAAGATAAGTAAAAGTTTATAGTTTACAATAGTATAAATGTTCTTAAATCTAAATGTTGATTTCCTTTTAGGTCATCTTGAGGATTTGGATGATGCATATGTCCAGCGTTAACATTCCGCCCCCCATGAATCGGTTGATTCATAAGATTGTATTGGAAGTTTGCACAATTTGTGAATAGCACGCTGAATTATTTTATTAGTGTTGGCTAAACGTAGGCTTACAATACGTACCCTTCCGTCCTTTGATTTATGTGCTTCAACAACTCTTGCTAATCCCCAACATGTTGATGGTAAGTTTGCTTCCGATACTAATACGACATCTCCAGTTGCTATATTGTCATGTTCTTTAGCCCATTTTGTTCTTTTTTGTAGGATGGTGAGGTAATCTCTGTGCCAGCGGTTCCAAAAATGCTGTTGCATTTTTTTTACTAATTTCCATTTGGCCAATGGTGAAATATGTTGCTGCTGTAGATCATCATCTGCCATATCAGTAAATGTACGCCCGATTAAAAAATGAGCCGGCGTTAAGCAATCGATGTCTTCTGATTGGACCACCGCTAATGGCCTTGAATTCATGATAGCCTCGATCTTGATAATTAAAGTTGTAAATTCCTCTAGAGTAAGTATTGTATCACCAACAACCCTCCCTAGATGAATTTTAGCCTGCTTGACCGCCGCCTCCCATATTCCACCCATATGAGGTGAACCAGGTGGGATAAATTTCCACTCAATTTTATGTTTCAATAGTGCCGCAGCGATGTCCGACGTCTTAGATTTCAAAAGTTGAAATAACTCCCGCAAATGGTTGTTTGCTCCGACAAAGTTTGTACCGTTGTCGGAATACAATGTATGACAACTTCCTCTTCTGGATATAAATCGACTTAGTGCTCCTAGGAAGCTATCGGTTGTGAGATTACACGCAGTCTCTATATGTACAGCCTTCGTACTCAAGCAAACAAATATGCATATGTACACCTTCATGGGTACCTGACCTCTCCTTCTGGTTGGCTGCACCTTGAACGGTCCACAGTAGTCTACACCCACCTTATAGAATGGATGTACATATTGAACTCTTTCCTTCGGTAGGTTCCCCATTAATTGATTTTCTGTTATAGGGCTTTGTTTGATACAGTTGATGCAATTGTGGACTATCGATCTGGATAATATTTTGCCCTTGACTATCCAAAATCTTCGACGAATTATACTAGTGAGAAGACTTACTCCCGGATGATTATACAATATATGCGCGTCTCTCACCAAGCATTTCACTGCATGATGGTTCATTGGCAGGATGATAGGATGTCTTGCATTAAATGGCACACAAGAATTTTGGATTCGTCCTCCTACCCGAAGAATACTCTGGTCGTCTATAAAGGGATGTAAACTTATTAGATTGCTTCTTTTTGGTAGCGTTCCGTGGTTTTGTAATTCAATCATTTCTGCCGAATACTGAGCTCGTTGAATCTCTCTTATCAGGATGTGTTCCGCTTGTTCGATTTCTTTACGGATCGTATCTCTCTCCCTTTGCCGGTTTTTAAGGTTGCCGATATATCTTCGTATGAGCGCTAATATCTTGGTCATTTTGCTGAAGCTGGAGTATCTGCTAAGGAAATTTTGCATAAAATCGTTCGACGTTACTATAAAATTGTCCGTCTTTGAAGGGCGAAGTTCTTCAGTGGTCATAATTTGTGCTCGTGTGTTCCTTGTTTGTATGACTTTAGTCTGTTCAACGTCGACTAACCATTGAGGTCCAAACCACCACAGCTTACTCTTGGTTAGTTCTATAGCATTTGTACCGCGGGATGCAATATCAGCCGGATTATCCTTGGATGAAACATGCCACCAGCACTCTCGTTTATATAACTGGATTATTTCACTTGATCTGTTCGCAACAAAAGTTGTCCATCGTCTTGGATGTTCGGCTAACCAATCTAATACAATTTGTGAATCTGTGAATAGGGAAACATTAGTGATTTTCACAGTTAAGGACTCCTCCACCGATTTCATGAGCTTTGTTAATAACAAAGCACCCATCAATTCCAATCGAGGTAAGCTAATCTGCTTCACCGGTGCTACCCTTGATTTAGATGCAATTATGTTAGAAACTACGCCTTGGCCTGTAACCACTACAGCGTAAACAACGGCAGCATACGCGTTTTCGCTTGCGTCGCAAAAACCAATCAATTTGACTTGGCTGCCTGATTGTATCCATCTTGGAATGCGAATAACGTGGGCCTCGCATAAATCATCTTTGATATCCATCCATGCCTTTAGAATGTGTGGGGGAAGCTCATTATCCCAATTCACGCTTTGCATCCAGAGCTTCTGGAACAGAATTTTCGCCTTTATTATTATCGGAGACAACCAGCCAAGTGGGTCATAAATGCGACTCGCGTCTGATAATAATGTGCGCTTCGTGTGTAGATTGCGATTTGGAATGTCAACCTTGAACTGGAATACGTCTTCATATGGATTCCATTGAAGACCTAATACCTTTGATGAATCCGTGTGTTCTCCGATCTCTTTTACATCTTTCTCCTTGACATCTTTTTCCGTTGTGTTATGAATGAATAATCGGAGTTCGTTGTTGTTTGTGAGAAACTTTCTTAGTTTGAAACCATGCACTCCTAGAGCGTTTGTTACTTGCTCTATTAATTTTTTAGCACATGGTATTGAACTTGCTCCGGTCATTATATCGTCCACATACATGTCATGAAGTATGGCTTCTGCTGCTTCTGGCTGAGTTGGCTGTAGTTGTATACCGATGGCTGTTAGAGTCCGGGTTGCTAAAAAGGCTGCAGGCGCGGTACCATAAGTTAACGTTTTCAGTTCATATGTATCTGGCTGATGATTTGGACTTATTCGCCATAAAATATTTTGATATTTTCGATCCTCTGGCGACACCCACACTTGTCGGTACATTTTCTCCACGTCCCCACATATCACAAACTCATGTTGTCGAAACTTAACAAGAATATTGATAAGCGGGGTTTGTACATTGGGGCCAACCATTAGAATATCATTCAACGACAGCCCTGTAGATGACTTGGTGGAAGCATCAAATACCACACGAAGCTTCGTGGTTAAACTGCTTGCTTTCAGTACTCCGTGGTGTGGTAGATAATATTTATTTTGTTTTTCGAACTTTTGTATTCGTACCATGTGGCCTAACTCCTCATACTCTTCCATGAATGTCTTATACATTTTGCCGAATTCCTCGTCTCGTTCAAACTTTCGTTCCATGGCTTTCAGACGGTTTAAAGCAGCATTGTACGTTGTCCCAAGCATGCTAGCTGATTGTTTGAATGGTAACTTTACTTCGAATCTATTGTCTTGCACTTGCTTGGTCGTTGTTAGGAACAAATCTTCGCATTTTTGCTCTTCTGGGGTTTGTTTTATGCATTTGGGAACTTCTTCTATTTCCCAAAACCTGCGAAGTGATTTATCGATATCTAACAATATATTAAAATTCTTTACCTCGCTATTGGATTGATATTGCGCTGATTCCGTTTTCCCAGCTACTATCCAACCGAAAATGGTCCGTAACGCTCGTAGACCGCTTGGTAGTTGTAGGTTTTCCTTTTGTATTGCCTTAAAAAATATATCTACCCCTAATAGTATATCAATTTGGCCGCGTTTGTTATATGTTGGATCAGCCAAAAGTAATCCATTCAGCATTCGCAGATCTTCCTCTGCTAATGTGAAATCGCTGAATGTGCCCGATACCTTCGGTATGATGAACGCTTGAGTCGTCAATGTGGTTGTACTATCGTTGGCTGCTATTACTAGATCAACTGATCCCTTAGTTGTTCCCACTCCAGTTTCGCCTAACCCTTTCACCAAAATTCTGGCATTTTTACGCGTGATGTTTAGATTCTGCATACACGCCTCTGTGATGAACGACTCTTGCGATGCCGAGTCGAGTAATGCTCGATAAGTCTGCCATTCGCCATTACCATCTTTAATTTTTACCAGTGCAGTTGGTAGTATTCCTCCTCGAGTTGCATGGATTGTAGCGTACGTCATTTTAACTTCGGCTTCACTACGTTTTTCTGTTGTTTCCTGAATTGTGGGTGAGGCAATATTAACGTTTGCACTTACCATGCTACTCTCGACAGAAGTGCTTCCATCTCGTGATGACCCGTGGAGTGATGTATGATGCTTCCTTTGACAATGTTGGCACCTAGCTTTCGATCTGCAATCTTGCACCCTATGACCGCCATATAAACAATTATAGCATCTATTGCTCCCTTTTATTGCCTCCGATTTTTCAGTTGACGTCATGCTTCTGTACCTGTCACAATCATGGATTCTATGACCGTTTTGTTTGCAAATCGGACATAGTATAGTTGGAGACATTGCAACAGGATAAGCTCTAGTAGTTGATGGTCGAATCGGAGCAATCTTCTTTGCATAGTCCTTGGTTGATTCTAACATGTCTATACGCCTTCCAAGAAATACCAACAAATCGTCGATCGTCGGAAAATCTTTCTCTGCGATGTCCCTTGCCCAAAGAGACCTGGTTTCATTGTCAAGTTTGTTTATTGCAATGTGCACTAACCAAGGATCCCTTTTCTCAGCATTTGGCCCTAATGCCTTAAGTCCTCTAAGCGATTCGTCGAGTGTATCGGTTAACTTCCTGATATTAACCGCATTCGGTTGTGTAATGTTTGGCTGATCTAAGTACGTTTTAATGAACGCGTTTACTGTATGGCGCTTCCTGTCATACCGCTTAATAAGCTTTTGAAACGCCTCGTGGTAATTGGCATCGGTGACAGCAAGGTGGCGAATTAGGGCTGCTGCTTCTCCTTTCAACAGACCTCTAAGGTATTGTAATTTCTGAGCTCCAGTCAGATTATCCCTGTCGTGAATGGTAGAGCTATAAATATCAAAAAACGATTGCCACTCCATGTAATCGCCATCGAATGTCGGAATATTAATTTTTGGCAATCGTACCTCGATTGTTGAATGCTCGGAACCATTCGTGGTACTGTCGTTTTGCTTTATAGTCGAAAGGCTATGCTTCCTCATGGACGCGTTCAGTCCCGCAAGCACTATATAGTAGCTGTCCTCGAAATCGGAATGGTCTGATTCCACTTTCTCATCTTGATCAAACATCTGGCGTTCAATAGCCATGAATTCGGTTAATAGTTTCTGTGCTCTATCTAGCTTTACGTTTATCTCATCTGTGCTAGCGTTATCTAAATTACCTCGCACAAAGTTAACTAGCTTAGTCATGGAACCCTTAATAACCGCTCGCTGTCTTTTCAACCCCTCCATTTTGCACTATTTAGGTATTCACTAATTAATTTTATATCTTTTTTTTTTTTTTAGAAAACGTTTACAACTGCTTATTACATACACAACACTGAATGTTAACTTGCACTATAAGTAATAAGACGCGTAAATAAACTGTCTTATAATTAATTTTATTAACACTCGTTATGATTTAACTGTTTATTGAATTACGGAACTTTCGGATCTGGCGGCTTTACTATTACAAGCCAACCGCAATTCAACGACACCGATTGACATTAATTTGGGATCACTTATTTGTAATTTTATTTAATTGTGAATAAATAATGAAGAGTTTTACTTGCCACTATATTAAGGCGTCTATATTATAGTTTCCTTTCTCAAGATGTAACCAAGCGCTATTTGCTGGCTTCGCTTAGCGGTGTTCTATATCTCCGTTATTATTTACCGTTGGATTTTAGCTCCTATGACGTGTGGACTGATGATTTAGTCCCTGTTTCGGCGCCAATGTTTTGTCCGGATAATTGTTATTCGACACTCCAAGAAATAATTAGAATTATTTTAGCTCCTTATTTCTGCTTGTTGTTGTCGCTCCTTATCCACTTAGATGATCTTTTTAATAGATATTTTAATGATAACACTTGATGCTTTCACGTTAATTTCTGAATTTATTCTACGTTATTTTTTTTCTTCTTTACAAAATTTTCTGTATTTTTAGAAAACTGGTTATAAACCGCCAATAATTATAAATTTGCCTATGGAGACATCTATTATAATTATTTTACATTATATAATTTTTTTAAATGATAAAATAATACTGCCATCTCTTATCGACTAGTAAAACTAATTTTATAAAGTTCCATGTACACTACATAAATTGAGCTAATTTTAATTCATTTTTACATTACTAACGAGCTGTCAAATTTTTAATGTAAATAAACAAAATGTTGTGTGCATTGTGATTATGAGTGCAGACAATTAAATATAAGATAAGTAAAAGTTTATAGTTTACAATAGTATAAATGTTCTTAAATCTAAATGTTGATTTCCTTTTAGGTCATCTTGAGGATTTGGATGATGCATATGTCCAGCGTTAACAATCGTAGTAATTTAACATAAGTTTGGGAACTTCTTGGACATTAAATAAATTTGAACTTGAAGTCCGATTTTTTGAATATAAATATTTTCTAAAAGCCGCCGTTAATCAAGATTTTGTTCTTTTTCGAAAATGTTGGCATCCTTTAAAGATAACGAGTGACAACTGTCCCATAAGTCATTTGTAATGGCACTATGTAACTGTTGGAATAATTTTTCCTGCTTAACACAAATATTAAAATTTAAAATTATTAGAATAATTTTAAATTGTATCTTGGCACTAGAAAATATAATTTTACTTAATTTTATTGTATGAAGCATAAATTTCAAAATAAATTAATTTAATTTAGTTTGTTTTGGAAATTGGCTAATGTATTTTGGAAAGGTGTTATTTTATATTGAAAAATTATTATTTGTGTTTGGAAATTCGTTAGTTTATTTTGAAAAATTGTTATTTCCTTTTGAACATCCGTTATTTTTTGGTTGCAACATTTGCTAATTTAGTTTGAAAAATAGTCAACTTTACTTGAAAATGGAGAATTAATACTATTTAGCTCACAAACAAAGATATTTTTTAAGTGCCAAATTTATGAATAGTACTTTGTATGTAAATACATATTCCAGCAGTAGAATCTAACCTCAAAAATATTTGAAACAGTTCATGTAGTTGATGAATAAAAAAACCACTTACACAAAGTTGAATACAATTTTATTTAAATTTACAAGTTTACGACTAATTTGTAAATTAATGTTCCTTGTTCAATCGCCAAAATAAGTAGAGCGTAATTCAGGCTTTTTTAAAGTAAGCTGGATTAAATTTTGCTAAATTTAGTAAGGGAAATTTGTACGGCAACATACAAATTTTGCACAATTTTGCGGCAATTATCAGGGACACTTATTGTCAAAAATTTAAATTTCATCCGGTATTCTTGATCCTGTTTTTAAAATATGTAATGAAATCAGCAACTCAACTAACTAGATCCCAAAAAGTGTGCGTTTTAAGTGTTGAAGAAATGAATATCAGGAAAACCAATTGCCATAATAAATTATCTGATACCACAAATTACTCAGCGAAATATTGTCAAGTTGCGATGTTGAGAGGCATTTATTTGTCAAAATAATAATATCACCAATTTTTGCTAACTTCAGGATTATTTTATTTTTAAAATTTTAGAATTTTATTTAAAATATTAGATACGTTACGTATTTGCGGACCTCTCTCAAACTTTTAAGAAATCATTTAACTTGTCATCAAAGGAAAATGGATGAAAAAGGAAATTATTTAGAAACTTTTATCCTGTCCGTCAACAGAACTAAGTATGAATGACAAAATATCCACTAATCTTTTGAGCGTGGCAGGAGCTGGAAGACAAAAAGTCAAAATGGCAACAAAACTATATTCATATACTGTTGATAGAAGATAATAATTGCGAGGATAGCTACAATTTATTTAAGCTGGTACCTGTTACAATTTATACAGCTAGTACAATTTATTTAAGCTGAACTTTAATGAAAATGATAAATAAAAAGAAACAAGTATTAAATTTAGCAAGTCTCAATATTATGTACAGCTATTGATTGATTGATTGATTGATTGATTGTGCGTGTACGGCCAAGCATTATAGCAAGTCTCCCGGACTCCCGGGCACACACCGTACACCCGTTTACACACAACAAAACCGAAGGATAAGATAGGATTATTAGTTGGGACAGACTCGACCCGGTTACAGACACCAATGCGATCGATAGTTAGTAAATTAACGGCTTAAAAGACGACACAATCTAACTACATTTTTAGATGATCCTCTCTGGAATCCAGGGCCGGATACTCAAGACTCCCTAAACCTAAATTAAAAATTATTAATGTTGTAATTTCCTTCTGTTCACCTTTCATTAATTTACCTGATAAAATATATAAGAAAAATTAAAATTACTAAGCTAAGATTACAAAAACAGCGCTTATTTCATTTGTCATGGTCCTTCTATATCTAATTAATTAATTATTACGTACTGCAACATGAATTAAAATAAACGTTAAAAACCATTTAAACATAAAATTTTACTTAAAACTAATCAGAAATTTCCTACCGATCAAAAAAAAGAGAATAAATAATTAAAAATTCAATTATTTTATAAAATTTATAATAAATAATTAAAAAATGATAATGTTACAGCACCACAGCAGCCTAAAATCATCAATAATTCAGTTAGGTACTTACTTAATTTTAATTAATAATTCACCATAATATCAAAGTCCAATCTAATTCAGGATTAATTTAATCCCCATATTAAAGATTGATTCTGGAACTATGTTATATTCTGAAAATTGAATTATTTATTAGCAAATTAAGGAAGAGAAACCTTTAAATATTTTTAAACTAAATTAATTAATATATATTAATGAGCAAAACACAATATAGTATATTACGTATTACAAAAATTCACATTTTATGAAATTGCCTATGTAAACTCTCCCACTAAGCTAAAATTCTAAAAGAATGTTTAAACATTTTAAATTGTTAAGTTATAATTTTAATTCATAGCACTTGTTCCATTAGTTACCATTCTCCTGTAAATAGTTAATTAATTGTTTACCTACTGCAACTAGATTTAAAAATAAAAATTGAAAATATATATTTAACCATACTATTAAATTTAAACTAATCGGCAATTTCCTACAAATCTAGAAAAAAGGAAATTAATAATGTTGAAATTAAATATTTATTTATAAAAGTATATAACATAATTTAAATGCCAGAACTCAGGATTTTATAAATCTAAATTAGGACATCAAAAAATTATTATTATTATTGATGTTTTAATTTACTAATCTAGTTGACATAATTAAAATAAAACAAAAAAATCAAAAACTACGAAATTTATTATTTATATAAGAATTAAATTTTTTTTATTTTTATCTATAAAATAAATATGAATATATCTATAAAACTTTCAATCCGTTTATGGACATATTACCCTGCAAAATAACGCCTGCAAAGTAAGTAAAATAATAAATCCATGAAATATATTTTAATAATAAATATATTAATATTTATTATATTTAAATATACTATTAAGTTAATAATTAAGTTCAATATATTTAGCCTTTCGAAAATGTTTTCACATAATTCCACCTCGTTCACCATCTTTTAATCGAAATTTGGCATGCATAAATGAATGCGTCATTATGTGATGCAAACTAAAATCACAACTCAACTCAAATCAACACTTCCAAGTTAGCATTTTATTTATATGGTTTAGTTAATTTATAGCCTTTTCACATTAATTAAATAAATTTAATAATTTAATGCATTTTATAATACCCTGTAAAAAAATAAAATAACTCATATCTAAAATAAATCCATCTTATATGAATTATATAAGGCGGATTCCAATTCGACTCAAAACTTATTTGATTATACAAAAATATAACAAACCTATTTGAGTCGAATACCCTAAAATTTCTTTGTATTTGTACAATACATGTTTTATTAAGAACATTATAGTTGTAACATGAATACAAAGACAAAAAGAGGGAAAATAACAAAATAAAATAAAAACAACAGATTCTTATATACTAAACCACCAACACACATTAAAAGCAAATATCTCTACAATCTTCCATGTGCGTAGCAGAAGACTTATCATGTTTTCATTATTTTATATACAGCTAATACCATTAGAGCGCACATACAAAACAATCCTGATCTATATAGGTTAGGTTAGGCTAGGTTGGAGTGGCTGCTTACGCACACTTAGACCGGTGACGGTCCATTGTGATACCACAGGATGTATCCCCTTTTACCCCTATTGGAACCATTTCGAGCTACTTATGTAGCGTAAGACGTCCCGCACTTTAATGTTTTCGAGATCCGAGAGGCAGTCCATCCTGAACTTACCTAAGTGTTTGTGCCTTCTGAGAGCCAATGCTGGACACGAGCAAAGGAAGTGAACCAACGTCTCTTCCTCCTCTTCGTCCAAGCAGCTTCTGCAGAAGTCCTGATCTATATATCAAAATATAGAAAAATATTGGGAACAACTATACTAACACCCACAAAAAGTCTCTCTGTTTTTGTTGTTGTTGCTTAACTAATACATAGCAAAAACCAATAATAAATAGTACATTCCTCTAATAGAATCCGCGTAAAGAGCGAACGAGGCGGCCCGTACAAACATTTCGTTGGCTTTGTCATGTATCAATTTTCAAGAATGTACTATATTTCTGTCTATTATAATTTGTACATAACATAAAAACCAAGAACCGAAACCATACCGAAACCCTTAAAAATGTTTATACGTATGTATGTATAAACACCTTTGTTTGGCTTGCGAGAACGCATTCAATTATGCGTTAATATAAAATAGAATATGAAATTAACTACGACTTATGTTAATTTACGTTAAAATCTATTTTGATACGATCCAATTATTAGGTTTTAGTAATAAAATACATGTACAATCAATCACACACACGTTAAAAACATGTACCCAATAGAAATCAATAATTTTGATTTCTTTATCTATAAATATAAAACATTGCCTGATAAATGCATCCCGGTGGATTGCATTTTCCAAAATTACACTTTAAATTATTTCACTTCCACTTTAATTATTATTTCACTAAAAACTGAATTAAATAGAATTATAATTATAATTAAACTTTATGTACTATATGTATATAGAGTATAACACTACATAAACTACATAAATAAAACAAAATAAAAATTAAATTTAAATTTTTAAATTTTTAAAGAGGATAGAAAAAAAAACACGTCTATCCTCTTTGACGAACATTCGCTCACCGCCACAGTGTTGTTTTATAATGTAGGAATATTATTAGTTTAGAGTATGTATAAAACTCGCCCTAATATACTGTCCTATGGTATTCCTGCGTTGGTTTATTTCAATTCCGAGTATCTTTCATCAATAATCTTATTCTGAATAGTCTGACTTTAAAGTAAAATTCCACTATAAAGTTCCTTTTTACCAATAACCATGTATAAAGAATTTATACATCGGGTAGTGTTTATCCATCTACCATTTGAATATCGAAATTGGTATATAAGACAAAGTTATGTCTCGTTAATCTCAGATTTTGGGACCATGATTACTGCTATAATTTCCACAAGATAGTTATAAATTTAATTCTAGAGGCTGCCTTTATAAGATGGGTGAGCTTCACTAGAACCTTCCTTGGTAGTGTTTTTTTAAATTTCTGTATATTAAAAGCAAATAAATATATTTCAAAAATTTAAACCAATTTATATTTTTTTAGTTTAACATTTAACTTTATTTATCTCTTTTTATGCGATCTCTGTTTTTACAATACTTTTTTGATTTCATCGTATAAGACAAATAAGAAAGCGCCACCTATTCCACGGAGTACGTTTGAGAATGCACATGTAATACCTTGGAGAAAGCACCGCTACCTTTCGATTTTCCAATTATAGATCAACAATGGATTATATTCTTATAGATAATATCGGTCTTCTTACGGCCAGATTGCATCATCATATGACGAAGGACTGTATCGAATGGATATGAAACAATACGGACAGCTGTTGATTGTCATCAGATTTGAAAATTTTGCCGATATAATATTATATACTCGTATGCAGCAGTTATATGCAGCATCACCTGAAGCTAAATTACCAAGGAAGTAACGTACGAATTGTGTATTTTTATTAACTAGGAGCCTTTTTCGGAATTATATATTAATTTATCAAACATGACTTCATTTGCTATTGTCGGTATTTCTTTACTTTCTTAAACAGTTTCTTCTATTATTATTTCGGCTTGCTCTTTGGTTGCTGCCGAAGTGAAAAATCTGTACTGCTATCATTAGTTAATTTTCGTAGACCAATTCTTCTTCTTCATCCTTTGGTGTGTCTTCTTAATTGTTGAGTGAGATTATTCATATAGATTTATCTTGAGGAGCTCTCGCCATAGAAGGTCCCTGATTTCCCAGTGTGTTTGTCTTAATTTTCTTTTTCATTTTGGAGCGTTTTCCTCAAACTGTTAATATTTTTTTCATAATACAATAGTATATTATTCAACGAGCATAGAATGAAGTTTACTGACACAAGCCGATAGGCGAGTATCGCAAATCATCTGAGCGAATAACAGCCACTTCATGCGAGTAGAATACGATACTTTGTTCACGACTGATAAAAAATTGTATTTCATTATAAAATCCTCCAATCAAACCTAAAATAATCCACGTCGACACTTTGACGTTTCAATTTATAGTGCGTTCGTTTGTGATGAATTAACTGAATTATCTGAATTAACTGAAGTGATTTGTCCGTTCGTTTGGTATACTTAAATTCAGTTAAAAATATTGAGCTACTGATTTATCTGAATAATAATTTTGCTTGAGTAGGTACAATAATTCAGATAATTGTTTTTTCACATTATTTGGTTTTACGCATCGAAGAAGCCAGGATGAGATATTTAATGTGACAAACAAAAATAATTGATCCAAGAAAATGGTCGATTAACTTTAAAATTTAATTTTTTTTTAACACAAGCCAATTACTTTTTAACAATTTGACATTTATCTGAATTGTAGCAAACGAACGACAGTAGCTTCAGTAGCTTAATTATCTGAATATTAACTCAATTATCGGAATAGTAACTCAATATCAATTCAGTTAATTCACCACAAACGAACGTGCTTTTAATAATAATGACTATATCACTCATTAAATTATAAAAATCAATGTATGCCTGGTTTTTCTAATAGTTAAAATATAGTAACTATGGTTACATCGATTATATAAGCCTTTGTATAATCGGTTATATAAACATTTGTAAAATGTAGTAGCATAATTAAAATCGTGTAGGCTTAGAAAATTTGAGATTTGACAAAAGAAAAAACAACAATTCTGTTTATATATGTCAGTTTCCAGTTATCGACTTCAATAAATCCAAAATGGATCGTTCTATTTAAATTTATTGTTTTCTTTATTCAAGATATAGTCTCCTGTATACCACACGACAATGGATAATTTTCTCTTATTTCGACGTATTGCCTTTGCAAAACACCACTCGACCTTCGGTCTCGTGGTGTTTCAGGCAATACGTCTCGTATAATCGAAAATTTTCGATCGTCTTGTGGTATAACATACGAAAATAGCAGGAGACTACTAGATAAAATTTCAAAAATGAAATTTTGTCCATGACTAACGTATAATATACTCATTATACGTTTGTTTCTTCAATCACAATGATATATATTATTCACTGTTAGTTTATCTAGTAGTCCCTTTTTCCATTATTCACTACTACCAAATAAAAATTTCATTTTTGAAACCTTATCTAGTAGTCCCCTGCCATCCCACCATTATTAAACTGAGACGTCAAAATGTCGACGGAAATTATTTTAGGTTTACCCGAAGGATTTGATAACAAAATACAACCTTTCTTCGGCCGTGGACAAAGTATCGCATTCTACTAGCATACAATGGCTGTTATTCACTCAAACGATTTACGACACCCGCACATCGGCTCGCGTCGACAAACCTTATCTTCGTGAATAACAGCTATCATTATATGCTTGTTGAATAATATACTATTTATTTGGTACAAACAAATGTATAATGAGTGTATTGTACGTTAGTCGTGGACAAAGAAACCGTTACGTTAATTTTTTATGTTAAAGACACTCTAAAAAATTCCCAATTAGATCTGAATGATTTTTTTCTCTTAATGCCTAAATAAAAAACTGGAGGCACTCGACAATTGAGGTGCTCACATCTTCAGCAATTTTGCAGACACTCGTAACAATGTAACATTTTCTGTATTATTAATATTATCAATTTAGGTGTACATAGTTGTATTCCTTGCAATCTGCTGCCATTAGCCTTAAAATGCTTTTAAATTAAGATCTGTGTAATATTAAAATGTGTTAATATAATAGGTTCTTGAATTATACTTTAATCTAAAATTCATTTCAGAGTGATTTATCGATCTTAGTTCTTAAAGTTTTGCGCATATTTTACATTACTGTTGTAATTTTTTTGTCCTCTAATATAAGGCGGTACTTAACAGGGTTGCTTGCTATATGCATCGCAGAGTTCGGTTCTTGCAGTTGACAAAAAAATGTAATTAATAATAATTAATACAAACATATTTCGACAGATATTGTGATTGTGTGTAAAACCATTCTTTGGGCTGACTTACATATACCTTCAATATGCAACGACAATATGTATGTATGTAAGTATGGTTCGAAAGATCTCAGTAGAGAGCTTCGTTTTCGTAAACTCCATAAACTAAGAGTGCCGTTTTTTCTTTTTTTATACGAGAGTTCAGTAACCTATGCTTTTGACGATGATTTCTGAATTTAAATTACAAGAAAAGGATGCATTGCACAAATCGTGTTGCAACTTTCATTGCACAACGATTTCTCAATTACAACACGATTCTGATGAAAACCCAAATGTTTCAATGATATTGTGATCGTTTCTTTTATAAGTTTTGCTGATCCGTACAAGTTTGTTATTTTTTATGTTGCCAACCATTTATAAATTATAAACATTACAGGACCATTGTATCACAGAAAAAATAGCGTGTATAACTCGTGTGAAAATGTGTAATTGCAATACTCAAGCCATTGCAACCCTCACTATCGCTCAGGCTGCTCATTTCACCTTCGTATTGCAACGACTCGTTTTCTTCACTTGTTATACTATTTTTATTTCAATTTAATACGCATACTCGAAATAGTATATTGTTAGTGAAGAAAACGAGTCACCGCAATACAAAAGTGAAATTTGCAGCCCGAGCGACAGCGAGGGCCGCAACCACTTGAGCATTGCAAATACAAAACTTCACATATATACGCTATCTTTCTACGATACAACAGTCCTGTAATATTTATAATTTATAAACAATTAGCAACATAAAAAATAACAAACTTGTACGGATCAACCAAACTAATAACTGAAATGTTCACAATATAATTGAAACATTTGGGCTTTCATAAATCGTGTGGCAATTGACGAACGGAAAAGTCCAAAAAGCGCCCCAAGCAGACAAAAGTCAAATATGTGATAGGCTGTAACAAAAAAAAAATTGCTATATGAAGTTACATGGAAATAGTGTCTATTCCAATTACATTTTTATTTATGAAATTAATCCAATATGTAGTTTGAAGTGTGATTCCTGTAAATCTGATTAATTTTTAACATTCTTATCATTTTAAATATCAGAAATTTGTGCTAAAAAAATGCAGAAATTTATTGTTAAACTCACTATAAATATATATGTGGGTCACTAAACGATTTTGGAGCTTTATTAGACCACAGTTGCCACGCTTTGATTTATTAATACAATCTAAAATTCAATATTTTTAAAACATTTATGTTTTTAGTAACACTAGCTTATTTTGCAATTTCTGCAATATTTAAGCACACGTTTCTAATATTTAAAATGAAAAGAGTATCCAAATCAATCAGATATACAAAAATCACACCTCAAACTACATACTGGATTACTTCAATTTTCCAATCATTACAATTTTCACAAATGTAATGTAATTTAAATAGACACTATTTCCATATATGTAACTTCATACAGCAAATCTTTGTTACATCCTATCACATTTCCCACATATGTCCGCTTAAGGACCGCTTTTAAACTTTTCCATTCGTCAATTCAGAAATCGTTGTGCAATGAAATTGCATCACGATTTGTGCAACGCATCCCTCTCCTATATAATTTAAATTCATAAATCATCATCGAAAGCATTGGTTAATACGATCGTAGATAAAAATAATTTCAGTAACCTTCATGGCAATTTCGCAACAGGAGAACCTGACGGACACAAACCCTTCTCAACTATTTGGTAATTTTTTCTCCTCCATACCAAATTAAAAAAAAACAATTTTTTTTTTCATACTATAACGAAAATATGAGAAAATTTTATGTCCGTCAAGATCCTCTGCTGCGAAGTCTCAATATTATGTACAGCTATGTAATTTTATTGCTTTTTGACGATTGATTGGTTTGACGTCTTCTATTTGCTTACGTCAGCCCGAAAACATTTGTTTCCGTTATCAGTTTGGACCTCTGGAGGTCCAATGTACTCGGAAACAAATGTATTCGGAACGAAAGCATTATTGCCATTTCAAAGAAGTAAGTAAACCAATTTAGCTTTAGAAATGTACAAAAACTTATTAAATTTTTCCTAAAGGCATAATTCAGTCAAATGACGCGATAAAATTACTTCACGGTATATATGGAAAAATCGTTCAATTTAAAATATATTTTGACATGCAGACTAAATCAAGGTGTTCTTGAACATTTATTCGGTACCATCTGAGCAAACGGTGGTCTCCACGACCATCCTAATAGAGAAGAATTTAAATTTCGTTTAACGTCCTACATTCTAGAACGTCTCAAAATGCACACGTGGGCATCGATCACAGTCCCGATTTGAAATGCCAAGAATCCACTCTCACAGCTAGCAGAGTGGCTTTAATTTTTAAACTTATTTTTTAAAAATGTCTGTACTTCTTTAGGAACCATCTTCAAAAACTTCTCGGTAAAAAACGTAAATTGCGAAGAGTGCCCGGAAGAAAATGAGTTTAAATCAGTGAAATTCGACGGCCGTGAAGGTCCCGCATTCGCTGCGATTTAAGCTCAATGTTGAACGTCGATGCGTTTCAAAACGGACACAAAGTGTGATGACACATATGGTATGTTTAGAGACAAATTTTAATAACGCTAACGGAGACAATCTTCTAATAAATAATAATTATCTGAAGCACCTCATAGATCGATTGGACTTAATACAAAATCCAGGAAACGTAAACATAAAAAAATTATAACTTAAAGAGTGAAGAAATTATATTGAAGTTTGAAGTGCGAAATACAAACAATGGAGTGAAATATTTTCTTTACGATATTACACAGTATTTTTAAAAAATACCGATGTTGGTTTCGTCTTTCATGTATTGCGGTAACTCATTAAACGAATTTAAATCTTTAACCAAGATTTGATTTCCACCGTGGTTTGTTTTATATTTCTTTATATAAAAATTCATTTTACTTTGGTATCGTATTGATGAGTGTCTAGAACTTAAAGTAAGTCTAGAATTGAACTTTGTTAAATTCCTCTGGATTTTTAAAATTAGTAGTATCAATTCAAGATGCAGTAATCTATGAACTGCATAAAGACATTTGTTTGAATAAAATGTATGAAGCTGGTATATTGTTTTAAAAGACTATTTTGCAGTTCATTCAATTTAATTTTGCTTGCACTACTCCAAACGGAATTCACATAAATATACGTTGAGTAAATGTACGCCTAATAAAAACCTAAAGCAGTTTTAGAAGATAAATATTGCCTGCTCCGATTAAGAAACGCTACTTTTGACATTATCTATATGGTCATTCCAGTTCAACTTGCTGTCGATTAGAAGGCACCAATATTTGTGGAACAATTCATGTTTGGAAACTACAAATACTATCCTTAAATTATTTACTTGCATTTACAATTTTTAATCTTTTTGCAGCCATGGTTGGGTTTGATCTATTTTGACATTTAGGTTTTTTGAAATAACCTTTTAAAATAACCCATTTAGAATACTTTCTTACTTAAAATAACCCATTTAGAATACTTTCTACTTTTTATTGATTGTTGCTCGACAACAAAAAACCATATACATATTTGTAGTTTTTTTTGTAAACAAGTTATATTGCTTTCTATATAATTGCTCAAAAATCTTTACAATTTTGAGAGCCATTTCAGCGAACTTCTCAGTAGGTGCTTTCAATGATCCCAAATTCGTTGTTTTCTAAAAATTTTCTGGCATAGAAGCATCTCAGACGGTAAACTTACTACATCGTTTTCTTTTAACAGTTTTTTTCTGCATGTACTGCGTAATATGTTACAACATTTGATTTAATGATGTCTATTTCACAATTTATGATCCATGGGTCATCCTGGACTCCGTTGATAATCTTCTTGTAGTTGCTCCTGATAATTCTGGCATGGTATCATCATCTTGTGTACCGTTGGAATATTCACTTTGAAACATAGTTGTGGTAGTGGAGTAGAGTTGGGGTAAATAGGCGTTCTGGATTCTCCTTACATGTTCTGGTTTTCAAAATTTCTGCGGGCGTCGAGAAAATGTCTTATATTATTCTAGTATTTTGGATAATTCCTTCAGATCGCTAAATTTCCGAACCAGAAAAATTATAACTTCAACAAAATTTAAATATTTTCTAGAATTGGCCTAATGTCTCAAATATATCGACAAATGTGTGTGCTCTATTTGGTGCTGAAGGTGGAGAAAATTGCCTAGTTTGGCTGTAGCGTATAAGGAAAACCAAAATTTTCAAATTTAATTTTTGATTTATAAGTTGATAGTATCGACCATAAAATTATTAGTACAAGTACTGTTCCAAAATAAGTCTTGCCGTTGGGCCATGTTTTATTTTTTCATGTTTCCTTATGACAGAACAATTTTTCTGGTCATGAAATAATTGGTTTTATGTTAGAACTATTTATATAATCTACAAAATACTTCAGAAATAAAATTTCACTAAAATCCATCAACAAATGTGCTTAGTTCATTTGATGCTAGTAATTAAACAGATAGCCTGAATTAGTTGAGTATTTAAAAATAAATTCAGCGAATATAATTTTTGATTTACAATACATCGACCAAAACATCATTGGCAGAGTCGTCAATGTTTCTAGAAATTGAACAGTTTAATTAAGAAATCCGACCGCGGGTGATAAGGCCGAAGGAATTTTCCAAAGCCGAAATTTATAAATTTCATTTAAAGGAATATTTAAATAAAATTGATAGGAATTGACTTCATATCTCAAATCTTAGATATAAAATTTTATTAAAAATTAAAATCCATTCATATTCGTGCACCTAAATCCATTTGGAGCTGGAGACATAGTGTGTAAATGCCTGGATTGGTTGTTTGAGTTAAAAAAAAAATGGCGAAACTATATTTTGACTAATGGTACCAACCATAACATCATCTGTTGTAAAACATTTATTTGACGATATGCCTGAGTCATCCAGGATATGTATGCTAAGTTTTGATGAAATAGTTATTAAAAAAGACTTATCCGTTAATTTACTCACAGATAGAGTCGAAGGTTTTTGTGACACAGGTAGCCAACGATCCAGTGATCTTGCTTCATCAGCCTTATTTTTTATGTTGCGTGGTCTAATCGGCAATTGGAAACACGTACTATATTTTGACTAATGGTACCAACCATAACATCATCTGTTGTGGTCCGCGATATTTCTTGAAATTGGCTCTTATTTTATTTAAGAAATCCGATCCCAAATGATTTGACACAAGGAATTCTTCAGAGCGTGAATAATTCGAAATTTTATTAGATACTGCGTATAGAATTGGCTTAATCACTTATAGATACTAAATTTCGCTAAAATCCATTGAGTAGCATATGCATGTTTAATTAGGTATAGGGAATTTAGTAAAGGCATGGGGTTGGTTACGTATACATTTTTTTTTTTTTTTTTCATATATGGTTTGTATTTATAGTCCAAAGTATCATTAGTAGTGTTCCCAATATTTGTTAGTAGAACAATTTAAAAATACTCAAACTGATCCGGTGGACCAAGGCACCGAATTTTTTAGGTTAATAAACCAAATTAACTGCTCTCATTGTGAATACACCCATAACATCAAATTTGACCGCTGTAAAAAATGTGCAAAACGTGAAAAAGAAATTTTGATTCATAAAAAAAAACTAAATGTGGCGAAGAAAAAAATGCAATTTTACCGAACAAAGTGTCAAAATATGAAACGAAATTATGACATTTTAAATTCAATAACATAAAAAATGTAAGTGTTGATGAAAATATTAAGCAATTAAGTAGTGTTAATGAAATGAGCAAAAATGTGTGTAGATTACTATTAAAAGAAGACTATTACTACAATGAGAACGACAAAAGTTTCGCGCAATGTCTTTATTATAAATCGGCAACTACGTACAAGTATTTAAAAGATACTTTAGGGTTGAAATTACCGTCGTTATCGTCGATCTATAAATGGTCACCCATTAAATATATTCCCCCTAGCACAAATAACCTTTTATTTAAACAACTAAAACATTTATTTGACGATATGCCTGAGTCATCCAGGATATGTATGCTAAGTTTTGATGAAATAGTTATTAAAAAAGACTTATCCGTTAATTTACTCACAGATAGAGTCGAAGGTTTTTGTGACACAGGTAGCCAACGATCCAGTGATCTTGCTTCATCAGCCTTATTTTTTATGTTGCGTGGTCTAATCGGCAATTGGAAACACGTATTATATTATGTACTTATCAATAATTCCCTTAAACCAGAACAAATGTCAGCTCTAATTATTGAAAATATAAAATTATGCCAAACAGTATTCAATTTAAATGTGGTTATGTTAACTTACGATCAGGCAACAACAAATGTTGGTGCATATAAATATTTAGGTGTAGGCCCCCAACAGCCATTCATTGTGGTCAACGACCACACAATTTTTGTTCAGTACGACCCACCGCATCTGATTAAATCAGTAAGGAATGCTATAATAAGGAATCAGATTAATCATTCAGATTATGGGACTTTGGATTTCAATGTAATTAAAAAAATATATGAGCACGATAATATAAATAATGTAAAGCTAATGCCAAAATTAACAAAAAACCACATTGAACCTAATACTTTCCAAAAGATGAATGTAAAACTAGCAGCTCAAATCGTAAGTTACACTGTCGCTTGTGCTATACGTACAACGCTGAAAACGCAACCATCAATTTTTGGAAAATATTTGAACAATGCAATAGCAACAGCAAATATAGTGGAACAGTTCAACAATATCTTCGATTGTCTAAATTGCAGAAGTTTTTCTTCTAAATATATTTACCAGCAACCACTTCGAAGAAATAATCATGTATATGTTTATTTAGAAAACAGTCTTGAGTTTTTAAAATGTTTAAAAATAATTTCAGTCAATGAAAATTATTTTAAATTTCTCAAAGGTTTCGAGCTGACAATAAATGCTCAATTAAGGCTAATTGAACATCTCAGCGAAAACTTCGGTACGGATACATTTTAACGGGAAAGACTAACCAGGACGCTTTGGAAAATTTCTTTTCCGCGCTCCGAGGTAAGGGTTGGTATAATTATACACCAAGTAGCCATGAAATTGGAGTATATTACGCAAACATTATCGTAATGAAATTTTTATTCAAATCAATCAACTCTAATTGCTTGCCCGACGACTCCGAGAGTTTACAACTAAATTGGAAAAATTTTATATTTGAGTATAAAACTAATTTAAAACACTCAGGCGAAGACACACAAATTACAAAAGACATTGATTTTGTGATTAACAACACTGAAGACAGTAATTTAACAGCCAATGCCATAGCCTATTATGCCGGATTTTGTGTAAATAGAAAAGTTATATGCGAAGAATGTAAAAAACTATTACTGAAAGATAATGAAATTGTGACGGAAAAAGGTATTTTTTTAATTGAAAAAAACTTTAAAAAGAATACCAGTTTTGGCTCTTTAAAAGCACCTTCTGAAGTGTTCTTTAAAATTTCGGAACTAATTATCAAAGTTTTTAAATTTCATTTTGAACAAAACTACCACATGAGCAATATTATAGAGACCATAACAAATATTAGCTGGGAAAACATTAAATTGAACTATCCAACATTTTTACCGCAAGAAAATGAGTGCCACACACATCTTAAAAACGTAATTTCATTTTTCATATTGGTGCTGCTTAGGAAAAATTGCAAGTGGGTTATCACAAATAAAAGAAATATAACAAAAACGAAACCTGAAACAAATAATACAAAAGCATCAAAAAAATTAAAAATTTTATGTATATAATATATACATAAATAATATAATAATTTATAATTTTATGTATATAGTATATAATTTATTTTATGATTCCAATTGCACTTTCCTATTTGGGTTTTCGCTTTTGTAATCCTAATTTGGATTTAGGGATACAACCCGATTTTTCATTATAATTTTTAATTAAAAAAATAAAAATAAATAATTGAAAACAATTTTAGAAGCATCTGGAAGAAGAAAATAGGAATAACAACCTTGACAAAAAAAAAAAAATACTCATACGAATGATCGCGTATTATATGAATTTGTCTATTTGTCAAAACTTTCGAAAATTCTCTCAGGTTTTGATATTCATACAAGATCAACCAAAAAATGTATGATTGTAGATATCTAAAAAATTGGTGCTCATACATAGAAAATGTAGTTATTTTAGTATAGTCTACTTAGCACTATAGCTATTCTCTCGATTTCAAAAGAAATAGAAAAGGCCGAATATTAAAACAAATTGAATTGTTCTATGGGCACGTGCAAGTGCAATCCAAATATTTTTACGCATACATGTATTCATTACGAATAAATACAAAAACATCTATAATTCCAAGCCAAACTATTATTCCTTATTGGCTGGTAATTGCTACTGAAGGTAGTATTAGTGACTAAATGATGACGGCAACGTCGCATATTACTTTACATTTATTTTCATACAAACACATATTTACTTTTTATTTGTACACTCTTGACAAAAATATTGTACCTTTTTGAATTCATTTTTGAATTTAATAAAAAAATTATTAAGATAATTTAAATTTAACAGGTGTCTTAATATTAAAAATCGAATTGTGTCTTAATATTTTAATATTTAACATGTAGTAAAGCAACACCAACAAAAATGTTTATACAAGCCAAACAGTACAAACACTTAAGATATAAAAAAGTACGTTAAGGTGTAGTATTAGTGATGCATATAAATAAATCAGAAAGTATATATACACAAAACAAATAAATATAGGTGATAAATTCATAATAAATATAGTGTACATTTTTTTGATAGGATCTGTGTAAGGAGCGAACGAGACGGCTTGTATAAACATTTTTGTTGGTTTTGAGTAAAGCATTAAAATATGTACGCTTATTCGTATTTTATAACACAATGAAATGTGCCAATTTTTAGTCTAGAGTGTAATAAAAATAGGTTAGGTTAGGTTATACATCTTTTTCCTTATGTCAAAAAATATGTACGACCATTGTTGTTACTGTAATTGGTATTATTTTCCAACACAAAACATACACATAAATAGGATTTGTTTTTACACGATATTATTAAACGGCGTTGCCGTGATATATATTGTTGTTGTTTCTTATGTATTTTTTGTTTTTTTTTTTTCATATTTCATAGCACAAAACCAAAACAAATTAGATTAGTGTTGGTTAGTTTTTTTATTGAAGGCTTATATCAAAATCTTCTATAATAAAAGTCATGAAACTCTCTTTTACAGACAAATACATTTATTGATTCCACTAGATTTGGCTGTATTAGTTACACTAACAATTCAACGTAAATTTGAATTGTTTTTTCTTGTTTCTACACCAACACCTTTATAAGCCGCGTTTTCCATGAGAACTGCACTAGAACTCGATAAACTTTAAATTCCTTTTATTCTATGTAAAACGAAAAAAAATAAATTCATAAAGTGCGAATGTGTAGTGTATTTGATAAAATTACATATTTTAAGTTTAAAAATTCCCACCTCCAGTTATTTCATCAATATTTTCTTATTTCTTGCTGACATCATTACACGCAACTACACTCGATAAATTCATGGGTTTATCCAGTGTAACTAAAAAATAAGCTGTAATTGTCATTATTTATTGTTGTAACAACTTAAAATATGTATTTATGTGAAATGCACTACACATTATCACTTTATGAATTTAATTTTTTTTCTGTTTACTTAGAATAATAGGAATTTAAAATTTATCGAGTTCTAGTGCAGTTCTCATGGAAAACACGACTATACTTAGTTAACTAACACATATAAATTTAGTGATGCCAAATATACACCAATACACATAGAACCTGATTTTTTTTATTTCATATGTATGGAATTTTCATGACTTTTATTATAGAAGATTTTGCTTATATGCACACAACTAACACTATGGGCAGTCGTCACTTTGTACCTTTAAATTTCGTATAGTTCATCTTGGAATTATAGATGTTTTTGAATAAATATAATGAATTTTGTTTCTGTAAATGTAATTTTGATTTTTCATCCAATCTAAAAAATAAAATGTATTGGCATTTAGAAATGCATAATACCATATTTTTAAACTCCATCAGATAGAAAAAGGCAACAAATGAAACGTAAGGATTAGAATTATCAAAACACAAAAGGTTAATGACCGTTCTATGGCAGAAAATAAAACACATATACAAAAATATATATTGTAATTTTTATACATGCACGATGCACGTGTTATATGTATGTATAAAATTGTATTGTATTGACGATATGTATGTGTACAATATTTATTATATTTTAAATCTGTTCCATTTAACAATATGATTGCGGTACAGAAGGACAGAATGAGAACAGAGATATCATCATCCAACGATCAGGAATTACAATTGGTTGAAAGGAGAAAACATAAACAAACGTGCTAAATTAACGATTAGAAAAATACAATTGGTGAGAAAGAAACACATACGAGTATGTAAATATGTATATATAGAGTAGTGCTCAGTCTAAACTAAATACCAATAAACCCTTCAATACCTGATTTTAAAATTATATCATTTTAATTTCATATACATGTCGCTTGTATGAAAGATATTTATCTGGTATTCTTATCTGTGATAGTAGTTTAAAATATAAGAAAAACGTTCCGGAGATAGTGAATGAATTGGGTAATTATGTATTACATAAATAAATAAACATCAACGATATTTCAGCTGCGATGAAATTTTATTGAATGCTCTCATTACCCAATAAGAAAAAAACATCAATATCTTTGTTAGCCGATTGAGGTGCAGTATTGTTAAGTACGAACAAAAAATTAATTTAAATACTAACCAAATATCATCCAAATATTTATTGTACATTATCCATTATGGGATGTAAACTTGAAACTATTAGATACTATTTGAGATTCTCTATACTCAAATATAAAATAAAATAAGTCATTGTACGATTTCCACTTGACTAAATCTTTATATTTTGATCTCATTCTTAAAATATTTTCCAACTTATATTTTATTAGAATATCCCATTGGAATTTGAGTACAACAACAATTTTATCTAACACCAAAGTTTGAGACCAAAAACTAATTTCTTTCAGTTTGTGATTTTTATTGTCTTACATATACGTATATACTCTGCTCATAAATTTTCAAATGTATGGTAATTTTTATGTTTTAATTGGGATGCATCTTTTATGTTTATGTGTACGTATCTAGAAGGAAAAGCTCTATACAAAACAAAGCAAACTAAATTATATAAAAAATACCAACTTTTATACTGGAGAAAACAATTAAAAGTGGTGAGTTGTAGCACCCATATTATGCTATAGGGTTAACTTACCACATTAAAATATTCATTTTCAAATTAAAAATATTTTTAAATACAAATTTGTTTAGAATCTAAATGTACTGGAAAACTATTGTTTTCTATTATTAAAACAAAAAAAATTTAAAATTAAAACCAAAATTGCAAAATTTTTATCAAAAATTGCACAATCTAGGTTTTGTTATTAAGCTGAAAAATAAAAATTTATGAGGGAGATAATTTACGTAGGGTATGGTTGAATGGTTGGTGGTAACAGATCAAATAAAACATTTAAAAAACATAATATTTATGAATAAGGCGTAGCGAAGAAATTATTTACTGGAATCTTCTGGAACCATATGTTAAGTACATACAGGCAGTTGGCAGTTGGATACTACGCGCCAACAAATCAATTTGGACTTAGGAAGATTTTCATCTTTAACTAGAACACATTGTTAAGTTGGAGAGTTGCTAACTTTTAACGCCACTTTGGTCGCTGTTGTAAGCTGACCAAATACTGCAATGAGCACCGCTTACAGAAGCCCTGTATTCGTTGTTGTGCTATGAATGTGAGTGCTTCGCCAATGAGGAAGTGACCTGGTGTCATCACACCTAGATCACTCGGGTCTGATGACATCAGACATAATGTGGGCGAATTCAGTAGTGACTCAATCTGACACAGCAGAGTATTCATCTCTTTGAATGTCAATATGGTATCGGAGGTGATTCTCTACAGATGATATTCTATCGACTTTTTATTGGGCTACCACAGTACGCCATAGTGCGGTGCACTAGCCGGCTTAATCGAGAATTTGATCATGTGGTATGAAAATAAATAAAATATTTTTTTATTGTTTTCGCAATTATTAAATAAATCAACCGACAAAATTAGTACTATTGTCGCTCACTATTTCATCTGGCACCCCTCTGCGGCTGACGAATCGCCGTAGACAGGCTACTTAAGCTTCAGCAGACATATCGGATACTAGCTCAATATGAACCGCCTGGATGCTAAAGCAAATGAAAAGAGTGATGTATCTATCCCTTGGAAATATGGCCTTTCGATTGTCCGTGCTTCATTTTCAGTTGGATGGGGCCAACATTATTATTATTATTATTGAAGAGGCCATGCGGGCGATCAGCCACTTTGCACTGCGACCTTAAAGATCTATTGTGCTGGCCCCTGCTTAATTATTCGTCCAGTCAATATTCAGGTTCTTAATGAACCTGACGATACTGCCTCCCGGTACGTGATACATACTATCTGGGCTTATTGCTCTCCCTTCTAGATGTTCACTACAGCATGTAGTTCCGCTAGAAAGACGGTAGCATTGGAGCTCAAGGACCTGGAGAGGGTTGTCCCACTCCCGTATATTCCTACTCCTGCCCCGTATTCCGTTTGATTTTACTCTTACGAGTTGCTCGGAATTGCAAATCACCTGTAGGTCACCCAGCTTTACTACAGGAAGGCTAAATAAAACTGGAGGGTGCCTGGTATCCAGAGTCCGCACATTTTGGGCTGATTAACCTATTAGCCATTCATCTTTCGGCATATGCTGTTCCACCTTAGATTAGGGTTTTTTGTCCAGGTTTTCTCCTTTAGCGCCGTACTTTAGTCTGTGCCAAATGGCCAAAAATGTGCCAAGTGGCCTTAGTTACCAGTGGTTGCCACGAGAAGGCAGTACGTACACTTGCGAATTGTGAACAGGTTACCCCTTACACTATTGTACCCATCACGCAGCTGCCTAATGACAAGACCAGAACAGCTCACGTGATGCGCACCCTACTGGAAGGTTACGGAGCTGGTAGAATAATCTACTCAACTTTAGTCCCTCCCTCCAATAGTCGCCAAACCACCATGGGGCCAACATAATCCACTCCGAAAGTGATGACTGGACGGCTTGTGTCAAACCTTGTTTCGGGAGGGGAATTGAGTGGTGATGGATTATTTTTGACGGATACACGAGACACATTTGTTGAAGACGTGGCGAATTACTCAAGGGCCATCGATTATCCAGAACTCTTGTCTTAGCAAACTGGATAATTGATAGTTCATTCATTTTGGATTTAGGTTAGCCAGATGAGCGAATTCTATAATAAGAAAGATAAGCCGGTGTTTTTTGTCAGAATAATCAGGTGCTTGCCTTCATAAGCCGAGTTGAGATTTTTTAACCGACCACCCAATCTCTGGATTCCATGATGGTCTAAAAACGAGCGGTGAGATTATACTGCTCTTATTGTCAATGAATTTATTCCTTTCAAGGGATAGGATTTCTAATTCAAACACGCTCGTTTGCACTGCTGTCAACATAAATATCTCATCTTTACGTAATAAACCAACGAAGCACAGACAACGATCAGACGGACTAGACTTAAACACATACTCTAAAGTTCGTTTGACTCTGTCAACCGATGAAAACCTTTCTAAAAGATGGGATACTAGATCCTTTTTTGGAAATTTGCATGTGATTGACGACAGGAGAATTCTTCTCTTCAGGTGACACCTTGGTGAGGGCCTTGTAGTTTGATGGCCAATTAATTTCAGAAAGACCTAACCATCCAGGTCCGTGCAACCAGAGTTTCAAGTCAGGCAGCGAACTTTGGTTAGTAGCGCGCGACGCGCAATCCGCCCGGTTATCCCTTGAAATGATGTGCCTCCGGGGCATGATAGCCAGCATTTCGGATGTTCAGTTCCCATTTCAGTTCATAGTCTTTACAGTGCAGTTCATAGACCCCACGTAATGACGACGATGTGGGGCGACTTCAATTATCGCGGTCACAATTTTTGTTTTCGCTTGTCCTTAAAGTTGAAAGCAGGTAGACAACAGCAGCTTACACCACATCTGAAGCATCACAAAAACCATCAAACTGAAGGTAGGTTGTTTTAGATGAAAGTCCAAGATGACGCGGAATTTCAACCCGTTCCAAATTTACGAAGTTATCGTTCAGCCATTCTTGATGAACATTAAGAGGAAGTTTGCCATCCCAATCAAGCTTGAGGGTTCATAATTTCTGAGATAATAATTTCATTGAAATTGTAATATGCGACATCTAACCAAGCGGAAATTTTTAAGTTTGTGATAGTAATTTGCGTTGTGATGATTGACTAGCGATATTTAAACAAAAGATGTCTTGAGTTGGATTCCAACGCAATCCATTAGTTTTATGATCCTTCATTAAATCTGGGATTTTATGCAGAAATTGCGGCGAATTTGATTTCCATATTCTCAAATGAATGCCGGCTTCACCGAGGACTTCCGTCATCTCTTAAGGACATCGCGTTGCCACTGCAACTGTCTCGCTGGCTGCAAGAAAGCAAATCATTTACGTAAAAATCACGCTTAATAATTTTAGCTGATGCAAGTGTCTCTGCTTCATTATCTTCTCAATGACTGCTTTTAAATGATATGTCTGAATTTGTTTTGATGGATCGGCCCTCCTTACTATTACCTGGGAATTGTCATCAGACGGAGCAAATAATATCTGTAGATAAATTTTCTCCACATCGGCGGAGAAAACTATCGCGTGTTGCCAACAATACTTCTGAGCGTGATTAATATGAACTATCAAACATGAATCGCAACTTTGTTGTGGTACTATCGGCCTTGATGACCTCATGATGAGGTAAGTAAAATTGGTATGCATCCTTCATTTTGAGGTCATCTTCACCTATCAATTCCATGTGTCCGAGCGATATGTAATCTGCAGTGACTTTTTTGTACTCGACTGCCAGATCTCCGTCTCTCTCGAATCTGTGTTCCATGTTAAGAAGCCTTAGCACAGCAAAGTACGAGAATGGCCCAATACTGGTTGAGGAGTTCTAAATGGAAGCCCTACAGTGTATCCGCCTTCCTCGTTTCGCTGAACGGAATTGAGGAACAAAGATTCACACATTTATTCCTCAGGTGAAAGAATATCAGCCGATAGAGGCTCCTCCAGTTCCCAAAAACGCTGAAGGATAAGAGCAACTTCGTCATCCGTCACGACTGTCGAAAAACACCTGGCAGGTGGACCGTCTCGTTATGGAGACAGCAATATCCATCCAAACCGTATAGACTATTCTTGCGTATGACCATTAATTACAACTTTCTCAGGATTGAGTATATCAAAAATACATCAACATCCATTAATAGTTCGATTTCTCTGGTCCTGTCGTAAGAAGGATCCGCAATATTTAGGGCAAATATTTTTCTGGTATCTGCAATGGAATCCGACGGATGCTAGGACACCAGTTTAGGCAATATAAATGTTTTTAATTCGATGTAATCAGAGTAGAACCTTTAAGACATTTTGATGTTCACTAAACCCTTTGTAGCAGTAGACAAAGAGCCTGTTAGAGTTTACTATTTAAATGATCGAAAAACGGCTTCGAACGAAGTCCTAGGCGTTGAACTAACTTGTCGCTGTTAAATAACCAGGACAGTCGCGGATTTTAACAAGCGCTGTCTATAACAGTGAAATACTCAGGTTAGTTTTCTTTGATTCAAAACCATGTTGTTCGAGTTCGCTTTAGTGCCTAAGGCATTAACTAGCGGTGGTGCTTTGGATTGTGAAGTGATTTGCGTTGAATTTTTTTTTTTTTTTAACGAAGGACGATGTCTATCAATGATAGCTGACGATGTCAATGGAGTCGGTTGTATTGATGAATGTGGTTTGGCCGGATCTGATATGCCAATATATAACATGCTGTGATTCAGCTGGTTGCACTTTCTACATCTGCTAGTAGAATAACATGCACTGGTAGCATGTCACTGGTTGCCGACCTTGTATGTCCAAAGCATGAAACTTTAGACATCTATGAATTGCAAGCTTTTGGATGCAGTAGAGACAGCTATCTGAACTTGAAGATAATGCCATCAGTCTGATGGGTGGCTTACTTTTAGATACTTTAACGGCTGCTGAGTGTCCTGTTACACCATCGTTTAAGCCATGGCATCTAATGTTTATGAAAGTAAAAAAGCGATTGATATCGGGAAAATCATTGTCAACTACCTCCATCGACAATTCTAGCCTTGTTTCATCGTCCAGTTTTCTAAGCAGTATCTGAATTAGCCATGCATCGCAATATTTTGCCTGCGTACCCATGGTTCGAATGCTGAGATCAGTAATTCATCTGCCTTGTCACTTAGAGACCAGATATGAACAGTTCGTCCACTTACAGCTAGGATTTGATCCAGGAAATCCGTAATATACATAGTAGTACAAGCCGCATAGTAAACCCCGTATTTATCTTTTTCACTGTGGTTAATCAAGAAATCCGGTTGGTGTCACCTTAACGACTGCGTTATGATTTTTGTTGAAGCCTAGTTATCCGTCATTCATTAGATGGATCAGCTACATCATTTACTGTATAATGGGGCTTGATGTAACAAATTGCATTAATTTTGAACCGAAATAGCTGGAAGCATGAAATAAAAATCAAATTCTACTCAATTCAAAACAATCTTAGAAAATGCCGGATGCTCTGTGCGAGAAAATGTAACTGTGATTGTGGCATTGGTGGAAGATTAGAGAAGCAGACGTATACAACGTCTTTCGACGCGATTTTTCGAGACAGGGTTATATACCAGGCGACAATGCACGGTCAGGCAAAGAACAACAAACCTTGCCAACCCCCTAGCCAAAAGTAAAAAAGTCGATAATGCAGATTATGTTATTAACATTCCAGCCGAAAATAAATATTTTGGTAGTTATCAGCCAAAAGTAAATAGGATACATGGATTGCAATAAAAACTTTTATAAATAGTCTTACGAGGAAAACTTTGTTTCACCTAGTCGTGGAAAATATTCGAAAATCAGAAGAATCCACAAAATTGGAATAAAATCAGCCTCTGAAGTATATATCTGAAGTTTAATCGTTTTTATGTGATTTGTCAATAGCTATTGTAGAAGTAATTCCGTTTAAGTTTCCTGTGGAAAATTTCGGAAAATTTAAAATAGTTTCCAGCCGATAGTAAGAAATGAATGTATAAAATCATCTTCTAGAGTGTTATGTCAGGAGATGGATAACAATGATGTGACTTGTCAATAGCTATGACAGGAAAAAAAATTCAGCTTAAGTTGCCCGTGGGAAATCTCCGAAAATTCGATTTACCAAAATTCGTTATAAAATTTGTATAAAATCATACTCTAGAGTGTTATGTCTGGAGATGAATTGCAATGATGTGACTTGTCAATAGATATCGCAGGAAACAAATTCAGTTTAAGTTGCCCGTGGGAAATCTCGGCAAATTTAAAAAAGTTTCAAGCCGTAAGTAAAAAATGGATGAATAAAAATCCCCGGAGAACTTGAATTGAGACAAAACACTCTAAAGGCTGTTTTTATACAAATTTTCTAATGATTTTTGGAAATTCGAATTTTCCGAGATTTCCCACAGGAAATTTAAACTGAATTTTTTTCCTGCGATAGCTATTGACATGTCACATCAATGCAATCCATTTCTCCGATAGCTATTGACAAATCACATAAAAACGATTCAACTTCAGCTATACAACTTAAAGTCTGATTTTATTTCAATTTTGTGGATTCTTCTGAGTTTCCATTATTTTCCTCGACTAGGTTAAACAAAGCTTTCCTCGTAGGACTATTTACAAAAGTTTTAATTGCAATCCATGTATCTTATTTAATTTTGAGTGACAACTACCAAATTATTTATTTTCGGCTGGAATGTTAATAACATAATCTGCATTATCGACTTTTCAATTTCAGATGCAAATTTTCGGCGAACTTTAATAGGGTCTCACAGTGTGATATTGCGGTTATTCAAGCTGGGGGGCAACACATGCTACTAAATATATTTTTATTGGTTGATAATGATTTTACTTTTGTGTTTATATTTCTGAAAATTTAAATAAAATTTTCAAAATTTTTCACACGTTTGGTTTTTGTTTGGAAAGTCGAAAAACCTCAACCGCAGGTTTAGAAAGAGTAGAAAGTTTAGAGAGATTGTTTTGAAGAATGATCTTGAACTTGGTTTTTTCAAGTTTCCAGCTAGTGCGGTTCAAAAGGTATTTGCAATAAAATAAATTTTTTTGGGGTGGGCCGTTTCTTTTGCCGGTAAGTCTACTTATACCACTAACGATTCACTCAGTCTCTATTCGGTACAGAAGTTCCAGTATCTAAAAGAGCTTTGAGCGGAGTGGTAGTAATATAAAGGCTAAATTTAAAGAGCAGTTTAATCGCCAAAAACACATCATTACCCGTTCATGCAGACTTTCAAGGAACAAACCTAATTCAATAGGAGCCAACATAAAATGACTGAAGAATATTTCAGACGAATAATTCCGTGAACTTCTAACTTTTAGTGAAGTAGCAACAGGCCAGATCCCTAGCTTACTGATATTCTCATGCGCAAACAAAATGAGAAGAGAAAGCTACTTGGGGCAGAAAATTCGGCAGATGCAACCATTCCAGATTTTTTTAATTTTTGGTTTAAGGGAATATACGTTTGAATCATTGACTTCTAGTTTCAAACGATTCAATCCAAAGAGTGAATTAAAAAGTAATGTTGTCTCTGGTGATTCAGATCATTATACTGAGCACGGCTCGGAGACCGATAGTTTTTACATTACAATGTGGAATGTGTGGGAACAAAAACCACTCTATACATCATTTGAAACAATTTGACACTTTAAGTACAGAAGAACGAAAGCATTTGGAGGAAGAGATTTTTAAACTGCTATATATCCAAACTTTAGCTGTCCATCTAGATGCCGTTAAAAATGTAACAAAAAGCACCACATGCTTGTCATCTTAAATCTTTCACAATTGTACTATCAATTTAACCGAGAATACGAAGAACCCACCCACATGATCTAGGTTCCTTCTCCAAAAGTACCTAAAAATGTTATGTTAAGAGTGACATTAAATTAATAGTAATATCCGATGGGCCGACCAAGTGTTGGTCAGGAATTTTGCTGATTGAATGATTAGCTGCCTTTTGTAATCTAGTTTAGTTGCTAATATATTGCATTTTAGATTGCATGAGGTAGTTTTCTCCGCTGATGTGAAATAAGTGTTTGATGACGGCCATTTACGGTCTGACATCTGCTTCATATTTAGCCACTAGAACCTGTAGCGATTTACTTATTCAATCGCTTCATTTCGTACATCACCACAAATATTAATTATTCATGATTATAAATAAATTCCATCTACAACTCTTCTCCACTGTCTATATACAGTCTATGCCTGTTCGTCTATATAATTATGCCAGTGTCTCAAATAGACACTCACGAAAGACATACATAAAACACACGAAAGACATTACACAAATGTCATAACACTCTCGTCATGTTTTGTTCGCGACACACCATCGCCCGCTTTTTGCTCTTTTCCTTGTTCGTGTCTTCGCCATTACCAAAAACAAAAAGATACACTCTCGTTACAACTCTTGACGCGACATATACTCGCCCATTTTTCAGAGAATATTTTCCTAGAAAAATAATTATAAATAAATTATAAACCAACTAAAATTGAATATAAATAAAAAGTTTAATAAAAGTATCGCGCTTAGTGGTGGTGGATTTTATCCACAGTTTTGTGAATTACTTATAATAAATAAATTTGTGGCCGCATATTTTAAAATTGTGCATTGTGTGGCCATTCAGTAAATTTATTTTTGTTCATTTTATTTTTGTGCCCCCATCGCACTATACAAAACACGATATCTGGTGACCTCAGACGACCGTTTTTACGGTATTTTCTCAGTAAAATAAACACGTCAAAACTAGGCAAAGCCATATTTATTGTTGCGTACAACAAAAAAAAAAAAAGACGCACATACTAAAACAAAAGGAAGTCGAACAGTGCAACGCCAACGGAGCAGCAACCCAATTTTTTAAGGTTTATTATTTAAGACGGCCGGGTGCAAAGTGGCACCGGCCCAGTGGTAAGTTTTATTTCTAATTTACAATAAAATATTGCCCAATTGAACATACATATAAACGCCATATCATTTGTTTTCTTCTATTTTCCACAACGCATTATTTTTATTGCGAGCCAACAAAACAACATGGAGTCATAATTTCAAATCATACTACTGGAATTAACAGGGAAGAATAAAATTTGCGCAACAAATTCAAAATATACAAACAATTATTAACATTTTTCATCAACATACATACAAAATAAAAATAAACGACAAAAAAGGCGACAAACATATACATACAACGATAAAAATCAACAGTTAGCGAAATACATAAAAGTTACAACGGGAGTTGTATATACAT
Organism: Tipula vernalis; assembly: GCA_958295665.1. Lineage (NCBI taxonomy): Eukaryota > Metazoa > Arthropoda > Insecta > Diptera > Tipulidae > Tipula > Tipula vernalis. Next base: position 300,098,455 of record OY282560.1, on the reverse strand, counting down.
ATATTATATATAATACACAACAGTTACCACAAGGTACTTAAATAATCATTCGAGAGGACAATCAACAACAACCATACAATTGAAGACAAAACTGATATAAACAGAGGGTGACAACATCAATCAACTATAAAAAAAAACCGCAAGTTTTAACACAAGTTTTTTTTTTTTATATTTACTATAAAATTTTCAACATTTTTCGGCACCCCCAGTCAAACAATAAACTTAAATTGTATTAATTTCTATTTTAAACTGGGCTGCCATTTAACGTAACAAATAAACATAAACAATTCAAAAAAATTATATACATATACAAAGCAAACGAATTATTTGTGAAATTTTCACCACCACGTCGGTCGCGTCTTCTTCGCATAAGTTCTCGGTTTGGTTGATCATATCTGGTTATCTTTAACATATTTTGTTGTTTTATCGTTTTGTTTTGCAAATAATTATATTTTCGCATTTTATAAAAATACCAAAGCAATCACAATCATATTTTTGTTTCTCCGAGACATACATTTCACGAATAGAGACCCAACACGAAGTGGCGTCGCCTGCCATAGTTTTAGGGCGTCTCGCTGAAGGTATTGTCACGGCTATATATATATTTTTTTTTTTATTATTCTGTATCTAATTTGACATTGGGGATCGTCTAATCAGTTTGATAAGTTCATTATTCGCGGCACTCAGTTTAAATTCCTGAAATGCCTAACGGTGAAGAAAACAAGCATACCACCGACAACACAAACGAGATGATTACTGACGATCAAACTTTGGAGGTCGCGGCTAGTAAAACAATCAAAGTTCAATCATTTTGGCCAGGAAACGCCCAAAACTGGTTTTTGCTAGCCGAAATTCAATTTAAACTCCAAGGAGTAATATCGGAAAAGGAAAAATATCTACATACGCTGTCGTCCTTGTCGCCGGAGACATGCAATAAAATTTCGGATTTTCTAACTAATCCCCCAATCACCGAACAATATACGACATTAAAGAACACATTGTTGGACCGCTTAGCGCCATCGTCGGAGAGGCAATTAGAAGCCCTCATAACGGGTCAAGACATCGGCGACCGTAAACCATCTGACGCGTTAAGACACATCCGCACTCTCGCTGGCACAAATTTTCCGGATCACATAATAAAATCACTTTGGGTCAGGAAAATGCCCGAGGTAATTAAGATTGCCCTAATCGCGCAGCCAGAGTCCATTACGACTGACGCACTGGCCAAAACCGCCGATCGGATGTTTGAGGTAATTTCAATCGGCCAACAGTTTCCAAACATATCTCAAGTTAAGGCAAGACAATCACGTCCAACTGAGCGCACTGATCATGTCCCTTCAACTAGCCGAAACACTGGCACCATTGAAGATAGAATGAATCGGCTCGAGGCCAAATTAAATGCCTTGTTTCGAGACCGATCTTCGGGACGATCGCAACAATCGCGACCGCGGTCACAATCACGCAGCCCCAGTAACTATTCACGCCGTCATGGCAGGTGTTGGTACCACGCAAAATTTGGTACGGCTGCGAAAAAATGCGTTCCGCCTTGCAACTTCAACACGTCGCAACCATCGACGTCACAAAACATCCACAATATGGATGTTGAAGTAGTAAATCAAAAAAAAACTTGTAGATCACTGGGACGGGACCCAACTCACAAATACCCCATATACGTCACGGTTATTCGCATTCGACCGAATAAACCGTTATACCTTTTTAGTCGACACTGGCGCTGACCTTTCGGTTATTCCAGTTTTCAATTTTAAAAATGAATTTAATATAGTTAAACGAAATCCTAATCTAGTTTTGTCGGCCGCCAATGGCACAACCATCCACACTTACGGCACGAAGTTGCTTCAGGTGGATCTCGGGCTTAAGCGAACCTTTACGCATGCATTTTTACTTGCTGCTGTGAATCGCCCGATCATTGGCGCCGACTTCTTGTGTAAATATGGACTACTTGTTGATCTGAAGAATAAACGGCTGGTTGATTCAGCGACTAAGCTGTCAATCAATGCCACCATGGTTCGCGTCGACACACCGACACCGATCCATTTCACAATCAACAACGGCTACGGCACTTTGCTTAAAAAGTTTCCAAAACTTACAGCAGAGCCGAATTACAAATTGCCAGTCCGACACAACGTGGTTCATCATATTGTCACAGCAGGCCATCTGCCCGTGTCGAGACCACGCAGGCTAGATCAAATCCGGTACAAAGCCGCATTTACAGAATTCCAACACATGGTGGAATTAGGAATTTGCCGTCCATCCGCATCCCCCATTTCCTGTCCATTACACATGGTAAAAAAGAAAGATCACGATTGGCGACCATGTGGGGATTATCGCCGTTTAAACACGGTCACGACACCTGATCGTTATCCGATACCCCACATTCAAAATTTCTCCATGCACTTGCATGGTTGCAAAATTTTTTCGAAAATCGATCTCGTCAGAGCCTACCACTTAATTCCCGTCGCACCTGAAGACGTCCATAAGACGGCGATCACTACACCATTTGGCCTTTTCGAATTCACCCGAATGCCATTCGGTCTACGCAATGCCGCACAAACGTTTCAGCGGTTCATGAATCAAGTCGTCCATAACCTTGAATTCGTGTTCTTCTACATTGACGATATACTTGTGGCTTCTCAAACTGAGGAACAGCACAAACTCCACTTGGAACAACTCTTCCACAAGTTAACGGAGTTTGATGTTCACATCAACAGTGCAAAATGTGTCTTTGGCGCAACCACTCTTGATTTCCTCAGCCACAAGATCACCCCTAATGGTATTCTGCCGTCTGAAGAACGAATTAACGCCATTAGGGAATTCCCAGCTCCTAGTTCAATAAAACACATTCAGCGATTCATCGGTATGGTAAATTACTACCACCGATTTATACCAAAATTAGCTGAAATACTCGCACCAGTTCACAGCCACTTGGCAGTACTTCTACGTAAGCCCAAAACAGCCAATAATTTCTCTTGGCCCGACGAATGCCAACAAGCATTTACGTCACTTAAGGCTGAACTCGCAAAAACAACACTACTTGCACACCCACTAAGCGATTCAAAGCTCAGTTTAACTACTGACGCATCAAACACTGCCGTTGGGGCAGTACTGCAACAGTATAGCAACAAGTGTTGGGAGCCATTGGGATTTTTCTCAAAGAAACTCTCGGATGCAGAAAGGAAATATTCCGCATTCGATCGGGAATTATTGGCAATATATCTAGCAGTAAAACACTTCAGATATTTTGTCGAAGGTCGGGACTTCACAATTTTTACCGACCATAAACCTCTGACTAGAGCACTTCAGTCTAAAACTGAACGTAACCCGAGGCAATCTCGCCACTTGGATTACATTAGTCAATTTACCACAGACATTCAGCATGTGCACGGTTATGACAACGTTGTTGCAGATACACTCTCTCGCACAACGGACAACGAAACGGCCACAGTCGAGACACAAATCGACTTAAACAAAATCTCAATTACACAACAAGCTGACCTAGAACTTCAGAATTTACTTTCTGGTTCCGAATGTCACACTAGTTCATCACTGAAACTGGCGCTTGTCAAATTACCTGGCCTTGAAATCTTCTGCGAAACATCCACGGGTTACAATCGCCCGTACATCGCAGAACCACTACGTCGAACCATCTTCGACACATTACATAACATTTCTCATCCTGGTGTCCGTGCAACTCGTAAATTGATTACGACTCGCTATTTTTGGCCAAGCATAAATAAAGACGTAGGCAATTGGGCTCAGTCTTGTTTATCTTGCCAACGTGCTAAAGTCCAACGGCACACAAAATCACCTCATGGACAATTCGAAATTCCACACGGTCGATTTGAACACATCCATTTAGACATCGTAGGACCACTTCCTCCATCTAATGGATATTCCTATTTGCTAACCTGTGTCGATCGCTTCACTCGATGGCCCGAAGCTTATTGCATGACCAATATGTCTGCTGCAACCATTGCCACAACTTTTGTTAATAACTACGTTTCACGATTTGGCGTACCTCTTAATATCACCACTGATCAAGGAACGCAATTTGAATCCAAGCTTTTCACAGAGTTAACAAAACTTCTTGATTCAACTCGTATACGCACGACGGCTTACCACCCCCAAGCCAATGGCATGGTCGAACGCTTCCACCGGCAACTCAAGGCCGCGTTGATGGCCAGAGGCGATACAATCCATTGGAGCTCGGAAATACCAATCGTATTACTTGGAATCCGAGCAACAGTAAAAGAAGATCTGAAGTGCTCACCAGCTGAAATGGTTTATGGACAAACCATCAAGCTACCTGGTGAATTCTTCGTCGAAAATCCTCTTTCACCTCTACCAACTAGCGACACAGTCGTCGACCAATCTTGCTCCAAAATCACCACGTCAGTGCAAACATAATGACGTTTTTGTACCAAAATCACTTGCCACATGTGATTTTGTGTTCGTTAGAACAGACAAGGTTCGCACGGGGTTATCTCCTCCCTATGAAGGTCCATTTAAAGTCATTAGACGCCTTCGAAAACAATTCACCGTGTCAATTAATGGGAAGAATCAAACCATTTTAATTGACCGGCTCAAACCGGCTTACGGCATACTATGTTCAACTGATCAAATATCAGTTCGGAATCCGCATAAAATTGTTCGTATCGCAGCCAATCACACAATTTTCTCCTAGGGAGGGGAAATCACTTGCAGGGGAGTCCTGTAGCGATTTACTTATTCAATCGCTTCATTTCGTACATCACCACAAATATTAATTATTCATGATTATAAATAAATTCCATCTACAACTCTTCTCCACTGTCTATATACAGTCTATGCCTGTTCGTCTATATAATTATGCAAGTGTCTCAAATAGACACTCACGAAAGACATACATAAAACACACGAAAGACATTACACAAATGTCATAACACTCTCGTCATGTTTTGTTCGCGACACACCATCGCCCGCTTTTTGCTCTTTTCCTTGTTCGTGTCTTCGCCATTACCAAAAACAAAAAGATACACTCTCGTTACAACTCTTGACGCGACATATACTCGCCCATTTTTCAGAGAATATTTTCCTAGAAAAATAATTATAAATAAATTATAAACCAACTAAAATTGAATATAAATAAAAAGTTTAATAAAAGTATCGCGCTTAGTGGTGGTGGATTTTATCCACAGTTTTGTGAATTACTTATAATAAATAAATTTGTGGCCGCATATTTTAAAATTGTGCATTGTGTGGCCATTCAGTAAATTTATTTTTGTTCATTTTATTTTTGTGCCCCCATCGTACTATACAAAACACGATAAACCATTAAATAAATATCAAAAGAGCATCACCAGTTCTCAACACCTGCTGCTAATGTCATATATCTAGAGATATCTACTTTAGTGATTGGATGACAGGAGCAGATGATGAAGTCAAGGCATCTCAACTCAAAGAGAAAGTTACCGAAATGCTGGCAAATTACGGGTTTAGCCTGAAGAAGCCGTTAACAATGCAATGAAAAGACAGGCCAACCAGCCTACGGATTCTGTCCAGGTATTAGGGGTTAAATAGAATTCCAAATCTGATATTCGCATGGAACGGGCAGCTTCCATCAGATAAGTATTTGACCCGGGAGAGATTAGGAAGAAGTCCTAATAAGCACTGGCGCGCAGCATACATTCACCAATTGTGGATTAGGCTAAGTGATTGATCTCACTTACATCAGCAGCAGACTAGTTAGCCAAGCGACCTGGATGCTGAGCGACATCTATACACATAGTGACCACCGGGCAATTGTTTGTGACGAGCCGTGGACTGAAGGCATACAGGCTGGAGGGCCGAAACGTTTGATAGTGATGTCTTTGCGGTCATGCTAGAGGGCATGTCATTGAGTGGTTTGGCAAGGGAGAAGGCAGACAAACTCTTGAAGCAGCTAGAAATGGCGTGTGATGCAGCAATGGCCAGAAGACCTATGGTGAACGCCATAAACCGGTCTACTGGTGGACGGAACATATCGCCAAGCTGCATAAGGAATGCCACCAATGCAGGAGAAGGTACCAGCGGTACAGAGGAGGCCCACACTACCAGGATCTGCAAGAAAGGTTTAAAACCGCTAGAAAGCAGCTGAAAGATGCTGTTAAACGAAGTAAACGCCGAACCTTTGCAGAGCTATGTGTTCGTGCCGAAATGGGGTCGAGGTTTTAAAGCCGCAGTGTCCCTACATCTCCAAGTGCTAACGGAAATGTATGATAGCTGCATAAAAGAAGGTGTCTTCCCAGGCCGCTGGAAGCGACAACGCCTGGTGTTGGTACCGAAGGCTACCAAGCCACCGGAAAATCAATCTGCGTACCGCCCACTCTGCATATTGGACACGGCCGGAAAGGTACTTGAGCGGACACTATGTGACAGGATAGAAAATGTCATAACCGAGTCCGGTGGATGAAAAAGATACAGAAGTCTAAGTCCACGATTGGTGCCATTGATGAAATAATTAGAACCGCGCGAGCGGCGATTGAGAGGAAGAGATGGTGAGGCGGGGTAAACAAATACTGTCTGATCGTCACTTTTGACGTAAAAATTACGTTCAACTCTACCAACGAGAATTGCGAAGTTGTTGTCCCAATTTCAGGTGCCAGCATACCTCAGGCTAATGGTGGATAGCTTCTTCTAACACAGGAAATTGCTGTATGATAAGGATGATGGTCCGCGGGAGCACCCAATCACTAGAGGAGTCCCCTAAGTTTCGGTGCTTGGCTCGCTCTTGTGGAACGTCATGCATAGCGATAGTGGCAACTGCGAAGCACCTGGAAGGAGCTGTTCTTAGAGCAAATGAATTAATCATTGCGCTGAGGAACTGGCTAGTGGGATTTTGTCTGCAAGTGGCGGAGCACAAAACAGAGGCAGTTCTAGTGTCATCTCGAAAGGTGCTGGAAATAGCTGAAATAAGGATTGGTAGTTGCGTTATCCGCACGGTACCGCACTTAAAATACCTCGGTGTATGGGTGGACGCCAGGCTCATATCTGCCGTATAATGCCCAATGTTGATGGGCCAAAACATCTGAAGAGACGCCTTATTGCAAGTGTGATTAAGTCCATAATAATGTATGGCGCCCACATACATGGTATAGAATCAACATACAGGACAAGTGCACTTAGGGTGATCAGCGCATTTCGCACCACCTCTACAAATGCTGCCCTGGTGATAGCCGGTATGGTGCTACTGGACCTACTAGCGACCGAGGCAAAAAACCGCTACCAAATCAGACGTAGAGATGATACCGATCGAGAGGAGCACCAGACGGCCATCCATTGCACCAACATCGATCAATGGCAAGTACGTTGGGACGAATCAGGAAAGGGCCGTTGGACCAAACGTTTAAAACCCAGCCTTATGGACTGGGTAAACAGAGCACATGGCGATATCACCCAACTATTAACAGGCCATGGTTGTTTCCGTGCATATCTGCACAGGTTTAAGTACGAAGATTCATGTGCCTGCACTAACTGTGGAGGTGCGATCGAGGACGCTGAGCACGTATTTTTCTTTTCCCCGAGATTCAACGACGCTCGAGTGACACTACAGGAGGCGTTTAAGGAACGCGTGACGCCAGAAAATATTGTCTAACACATGCTCGACAGCCAAGTTAATTGGGATGCAGTATCCGACATGGCGGCGGTCGTAATAAAGGAGCTCGAAAGAAAAGAAAATATATCCAATCATCGAAAGAAATGAAAATATATCCATCAAATAGGTTAGGTTAGGTTAGGTTAAATTGGCTGCTATCGCACACTTAGGCCAATAGTGGCCCATTGTGATACCACAGGATCTTATCATCTCTTAACCCCTGAAACCATCCAGTGCTACTTATGAAGCGTAAAATATCTCATACTCTATAATATCTATAGTCTCTTCCTCCTCCTCCTCCATGCAACTTCTACAAAAGTCATTTGTCTGTAGACCCAGCCTTCTCGCGTGTTCCCCAAAAAGGCAGTGTCCTGTCAGTATCCCTAAGACCAATCCTAACTCTCGTCTTCCCAGTGATATCAGTGCCTTGGAGCGCCGCAAGTCCAGTTTAGGCCAAACCTGTTTTGCTACCCTGCACGTGAGAGTGTTGGTTCATCTCTCATTTGTCAAAGCGATTGCCTTTCTACTGAGCGCCAATTTGAGCGCTGCTATAGGCCTCCCCAGACCATCCGTTTCCGTCTGCATCTGAAGAGTCGTACCGTACCTAGCTAGTTCGTCCGCCCTGCAGTTATCCGTGATGTCCGAGTGACCAGGAACCCAAATTATCTGGATATTGAAACACTCGCTTCTCTCATTAAGAGATGATCGGCAGTACAGCGCCACCCGTGCTTTCAGACAAACCGCCTCTAGTGACCTGACCGCCGCCTGACACATAAATTGCGATATCCCTTACTGATACCACATTATGCTTTAACCATGCCACGACTTCCCCGATCGCCACCACTTCAGCTTGGTACACGCTGCAGTAGTCAGGAAGACAAACAGAAATATTAACATTAAGGTTCTCACAGTAGACTCCGGCTCCTACCTTACCATCTAGTTTAGAGCCATCCGTGAAAAAATGCTCTGCCTCGTTTTCCAGTATTGATCTGTCCCTCCAGGATTCCCTTGAAGGACAGACGGTCCGGAACCCTTTATCGAAGCACAAGGTTGGTATAACATAATCTAGATTCACCAGTTTATCCCTTAGTGATACAACCCTGCTTACCATAAACCTCTACTGGAATAAGGTGGAACATAATCTCCAAAGCGCGAGTATATGTCGCCCTAAGCGCCCCGCTTATAAGCATGCAGACCGTTCTTTGCACCCTTTCCATTCTACTGCTGTATGTTACCTTGTCCAGAGTTGGCGACCACACGTCCAATCCATACATAAGTACAGGTCTCAAATAAGTGTAAACAAAATGATTCGCAAATAGTATGAGTATTAAATTGGCTTGTGAGTCAGTCCGAATGCTGGAAAACTTTAGTAGGGACCTCAGTAGTCCTGTCTACTTTACACCGAAAATATTAGAGAGACGTGCCTTCGGTTGCAAATCCAACTGATTTAAACATTATTATAAACTAAATTGAATTTTTTTGTTTTGGTATAAATTATCTCATTGGATCAAACATTACCAGCAGTAATCCAACTCCATCGACGAGCGACTTTACATCGACAGTCATTCTTCAATTGTTGTTACTTATCTGACTACGCGTCTGTTTATTCTCTGTACCTGTATCCAAAGGGGGATTTGTCTACGAAGGGTTGTTCATTCTCAAAGAGTACATTTTTTACATTCATCACCTGAATTTTGCTTTTAAAGTAAAGTTACTAGCAGCAGACCGTGAACCAATAACAATGTACGAATATCTATCCCCACCCAATAAAACAATTTCGAATAAATCTCTTCGATGAAATTTTTTAGATTTTTTTATCTATTCATTTTACTTTAGTCATATGTCTTGAACGACAGGTGATTTGATGTGTTAAATGTGATTGTATGAAAATAAAATGGATTTTCATTTTTTATCGTTAACAATAACAACAAAGGCTGTTTGATAAAAATTGATTTTTTTTTTTTTTGCTTGTATCACCTCGTAATTTTTCTTACTTTAATGATGAATAACGGAAGGTGATGCCAAACAAAAATGTGATATGAAAATTTATGGGAAAACTGATTGAAAAGCTTTATCAATATATTTTATTTACGAAATAAATTTAAAAACGAAAAATGTTTGTAGCATTCCATGCCAAGAAGTGAAATAGAAGCTCTGTACATTATTAATCCCAATATTTAATGTCTAACTTTCGAGTTTCGAAGAATTCAATAATTGAAAATTTCATTTGGTTTTGAAATAAAACAACAAAATCGCACATTTGTAGATAGAAGAGCGAGCTGCCTAAATTTATGATAATTTAATATTGGATCTTGAAGAAAGCTTTTACTGATTACACTCTGTGCGGTTTATACAATTTTTTTTTACTGATATCGAATTTATGTTTTTTAATATAGATAACGTTTTTTGTTTTGTAGATATAGGATATGTACGTTAGCATACGAAGCATATTATATACAAATTTCATATTATGATACCTTTTTATGTAATAGGATTACTTTTTTATGTCACTGCGGATGTTTTTGACAAACCATTTATATTGTTTATTTATGTAATTTAACAATTTGAAACGTTTCGCAATTTTATCGAACCCGCGCATATTAGAAATAATGGCAATACGATTTTAATAAATATCCATATAACTTTGGTACTTTTATGAAAAAAAAAAAAAAAATTATTTTCATGTTGTCAAATGTACTAATGGAAATAATCATACCCCAAATTCAAATTTATGGGTGTTTTTTATACTTTTTAATGGGCTTATTTATTTTCAAAAACAATAGGTTTAATTAAAGACCTTTTTATTTAAATTTATTAAGCCCTAAGTACGTCACTAAAATAGAACACTTATAGCAAAAACCTTAATCTAAGGTGGAAAAGCATATGCCTCATCAAGGAAAGCAGTGTTGAGCAAGGATGTGGTAAGGGAATTTGGGAAGGATGTCGTTGATCATCCTTCGAATAATCCTAACGTTATATTTTATGGAGCGGCTAAGAAGCGCTATAAAGGAAGAAGCGTTTTATAGCGCAGGCCAAATATCCCGGGCGGAAGGGTTAACTCCTAGCTAATTTGACTTCATAGGTCTCTTCGGCTAAGAGAAGTTGTTTTGAGTGTGGGAAGAGTAATGGTTAAAGGCCGTCAAGGCACCTGCCTTGGGATCAGATTGTGTTTAGTACCTTCCCAAACATCGACCAAGTATCAACACACAGACTTCTTTGGTTCATCAAAAGCCAAAATAAAGACACGCGGGCGACTAACTGGAAGGTGATCCGGAATGGTACTTCAGCCATCTGTACACTCTCATCAAATTAAAAATAAATAAAATAAATTATTAGTGGATGGGTGCAGTAGAGCACAAGTGGTCCAAGCAAAATTTTTAGTGACCAATTGTTTAGACTGATGTATATTTGCTGAAGAATAAAAAATTTGTTGTTGAAAGCAGAGCGATCCTAAAAGTAGAACAAAAAATGGTTACACAAAGAAATCAGTCTTAAATCAAAATACTTATCTAATTAACACTAATGAAGATTGTTTGGGCTCTACAAACCTTGAACCCAAAATTGGGCAAGCAGCAAATACCAACAATTAATTCACATTGTTCAATCCAACCTAAAAAATAAGCAAACCTGGAAATAAATAACATGCATACATATAGTTTTCTCAGGGATTTGATCAACGCCTCATCTAGTAACAGCTGTTCACGACGATCTGGAAATAAAAATAAGGAAACGAAAAGAATCATTTTATCAAGTAAATATCATTTTGTACTTATCTAATTTGTAATTCTGATAGTGGCTGATTTATTATATGATTTTTGTTGTTTGCCTGTAAAAATTAGAATCAGTATATTTAACGCAAAATTTATATTATATAATTGTAACTTACAATTTTATTCAATTTTCAACTCCAGTAACATGTTGATAGTTTTCCATAGGAATTCTAACCTGAAAATAAATTAAATTTTGTATTAAATTTATCACCATATGCCATGTAATATTATATCAAAATACTTTCTTTGAGGTATCCAAATGTCCATAATTATATATTTTATTAACTATATTCAATACCTGATTAAATGATTGTGAAAGTAAACAAATAAAACTAATTCATTTGTTTACTTAAATCTTTGACGTTTATTCAAAGTGTTATAATTTAATTTGTATTACAGTTCTTTAAAACATAACAAAAAAAAAGAGACATCTATAGTAAAGTATATATTTTTATGTTAATTTTATAATAACAGCCACCTAGATTTAAATACGAAAACTAACTGTAATTATCTTGTAAAAAATAAAATTTATATCTCTCTGTTACATTGACCGTCATCGGGTATACATAAAAAAAATAAACTTAAATAAAAAATTAAAATGTATACTAAAAAAAAAGGGACCTTGGTATTTCTTATCATCACGCCGACATAGGGAAATTAAATTGGAGATAGCAACCGGGTCTTTAGGTTACACATGGTCCTTCGAGCCGGATAGGCATTGGCAATTTCTTTGTTAAGTTTTTGGTGAAAATGGCGGAGACTCGTGCACAAAAGCGCATGTTAAAAAACTTGGAATATATTAGTGAAAAGGCTGATAAATATGGCGGACATACTCAAATAAACGAGGTAAAGGCCTTTATAGCGATATTGACCGATGGGTGGAAAGACTTTCAAAGTATTGAGAAAAATCTTAATGGAAAATTCAGTGAAGTGCAGTTAGAGATAGTGAATAAAATTGAGATTTTGTATTTTGCGGTTAAGCAAGTTTTAGTTCAATATGAGAAGAGTTTTGAAACGGAAAATTCACAGGCGAATAGATCAATGGATGATTTAATGGCAAATCAAACTCAATTCGTTCAGGAATTAACAATGTTAAACAAACGAGACAATGAAGTACGTTTGCCACGTGTGAATATAACGCAGTTTCGGAAGACTACTCGGAGTTTCCCTCTTTTAAAGACCTGTATGAGACATCCACAGATAAGAACGAGAACATGTCCAAAGTTCACAAATTGCAATATTTAAAATCATTACTAAAAGGTGAAGCTTACGCCTTAATCAAGCATTTAAATGTGATCGAAGCTGATTATATTCAAGCTTGGGATAAGATCAAGACGAGGTATGATAAACCAATGCACGTGGTTCATACAGTAGTTACGCAATTCATGAATCAGCCAATATTGCATCAAAACTATGTAAAGGGCCTTCGTCACCTCACAGATGTGTCTGACGAAGTCATGCGGGGTTTACATGTGCTTCGAGAGCAGTCAGATAAGCGTGATATTTGGCTCATTTACATATTGGTCAATAAATTGTATTATGAATCAAGGGAAGCATGGGCGCATGATTCAACAAATCAAAATTTTCCTCCTCTTGAAACTTTTTTCAAATTCTTAACGAAGAGAAGTGACGCATTTGAATCTATTACTTCTACTCAAAGGCAAAGGCAATCGTTACCCAAGAAAGTGGGAGTAATGACGTCACAAGTCTCAGTTTTCGGAGTCTGTCCAATGTGTTCCGAAAGTCATTACTTAGGGAAATGCAGTAAATATCTAGAACTATCTAGTGAAAACCGCAAAGGCTTTGTGGCGAAAAAGGTCTTTGCTTTAATTGTTTGTCGTCAACGCACCAATCAATAGTCTGTCGGTCAAAATACTTGTGTAACATTTGCAAACGAAAACACCACGTCACTTTGCACATCGGTTCAAAGGCAAGCTCAAGTGATGATGATCAAAACAAGTCTAAAACTTCGGTTCCTGTCGAAACTACGGAGTCTACGGTATACGTTTTTAAACGCTTTTAAAACTGGGGTCGATTCTGTGAAGGCACCGCAACATCAAGCCATTTTACCGACAGCACAATTACTAATCGAAGATAAATATGGACAAATGCAGCAATGCAGAGCCTTACTAGACTCTGATTCACAATCTTCCTTTATATCGGAAAATTGCGCTCAGAGATTACAATTAACGAGGCAGAAGGCGAAGGTACATATCACGGGATTGACATCAGGAAATCTTATATCTAGAAGCAAGTCAACGATTACATTACGATCAATGTATAACCACAACATGAAGACGTCACTGGAGGTTCTTATAATAAAACATCTACCTACACAAATTCCGAAGATAAAAATATACTTGGATAATACAGATTTCACAACAGAATTGAGTTTAGCCGACCCACACTCTGATATACCATCTCTCCCATTGATTCACTGATTGGAGCTGATAAATTCTTCGAAATTCTGGAAAGCAACCAAATGCGATATAATTCATTAATGTTAAATCAGACTATTTTCGGATGGATAATTTCAGGACAACCACAAACCGCTGATATTGAGACTTGTAGATCATTCAGCACAATTACGCACGATAACACGGGATTGGAAGAGACATTAAATAAATTTTGGGAGATCGAGGACGTATCATTGAAGTCGATAAATTTACACCAGAAGAAACGGCATGTGAAAGACTTAAAATAAAAATTTTTATGGACACGCATTAAAGATCAGCAGATAGACGATATAGTGAAACTACCATTCAAAGATAACGTGAAAGAATTAGGCCATTCAGTGCATACGGCAACAAACAGGTTTCGGTCGCTCGAATGTAAATTAACAATAAATACGAAGCTACGTGAAGCATACGTAGATCAAATAAGAGGTTATATCAATTTGGGTCACATGATTGAGGTACCAGCGAACTACAAACACAGCGAAAGCTATTATTTACCTCATCATTCCGTGACAAAAGAAAGCATGGTATGGTAATGGTGTATCTTTGAACGACAAATTAATGGTGGGCCCGACCATTAAACCAACGCTCTGGAACATACTATTGAGATTTAGAACCAACAAAGTGGCATTGGTTTGCCGATATAGAAAAGATGTATCGCCAGATCTTAATATCTGAAGAACACCGAAAATATCAAACTATTTTATGGCGAGAACGACAAGACGATAAGTTGAAAAGTTACCAGCACACTAGGGTCACTTTTGGTCTTGCATCACCAGCTTTCCTTTCCATTAGGGCAATGCAACAACTCGCGATGGACACAGAAGATAAAGAAGTCAAACGATGCATGCTCAGCGATTTTTATGCCGACGATATATTAACGGGAAGTGAGGATGAGACACAAGCTGCAATATTAAAGGAAAAAATGGTAATTACGCTGGCGAAGGGTGGGTTTTGTCTAAGACAATGGAAATCAAATATGCGCTGTTTATGTGATACAATGGAGGAAGTACCTGTCAGTGATATCGGTTGTGAAGAAACCTCCACTGTTAAAACTCTTGGGCTACAATGGCAGCCGGTGAACGATACCTTCACTTTCAAAATACAACCAGAAAGAGAAGGCCGTATCACCAAACGCAAAATTATTTCCGAATCTTCCCGTTTGTTTGATCCTCTCGGTTTCATTTCCCCATCCATTATCTTAATAAAAATATTGTTTCAGAAATTGTGGCTCCTGAAAATGGACTGGGACGACGAATTACCAGGTGAAATACAAGAAGAATACATAAAAATACAAAGCAAATTTGTGTGACTTGAAAGTATTATGATTCCGAGATTTACAAGCCAGCGAAACGGGTTCCAGATACACGGATTTGCAGACGCAAGCAAACTAGCCTACTGCGCAGTGATAAACAGTAGGACAATTCACGAAGATGGCAACATCACAACACATTTATTGACCTCCAAAGCAAGAGTAGCTCCGATTAAGAAGATATCCTTACCGCGACTGGAATTATGTGCTGCTCACTTATTAACGAAATTGATGTCTAAAGTCAGAGAAACAATAAAAGTAGATACGGAATATTTTGCATGGACTAACTCGGCAATTGTTTTGGCTTGGCTTTCTACATATCCTATGCGTTGGAAGACTTTCATCGCCAATCGAACCAGCCAAATTTTAGATCATTTTCCTAGACGTCATTAGGCTCACATTAAATCTAAAGATAACCCGGCAGATCACGGTTCACGAGGTGTGGAACCAGATAAAATAATCAATCTTACACAGTGGTGGAGGGGTCCAGAATGGTTGAGTCAACCGCAAACATCATGGCCAATAAATGAGACATATGAATTCAAAGAAAATGAATATAATATGGAATACAGAAAAGCAACAATATTGCCTGTTACATTACACGTCCAATGCGATAAGCAAGAGGATTCGTGGTTAGAACAACTTTTAGAAGGAGAATTTAGACTTCAAAAAACATTTAGAATAATTGCTGATGTATTGAGATTCATACGTGCACTAAAACAACCCTAACGGAGAATAAGTACGCAGTTGATAGCAACGGAGATCAAGAACGCCCAACTGAAGTGTATTATGTGGGTACAGCGAACGGAGTTTGAGAAAGATATACAAAGCATACAACGACATAAAAGGGTAAGCAGCGGATCGAGACTTTTATCATTAGCCCCTTTCATCGATGAAGAGGGTATTCTGAGAGTGGGTGGTAGGCTGCAAAATTCAATTTGTGATTTCGACAGTAAGCATCCCATAATAATTCCACAGAGACACATATTTACGAATAGACTTGTGTGGGATGTACATTTATCAAAATTACATGCTGGTCCAACGCTTACATCAATACATGTAAGGCAGAAGTATTGGGTAATAAGTGGAAGAAGTCGGATAAGGAGCATTTTGAAAAAATGCGTTATTTGTACGAGATACGCAGCGAAAGTAACAACACAGATGATGGGGAATCTGCCGCCTGAAAGGGTTACACCCACGAGGCCATTTGAGAATTGCGGTATTGATTTTGCGGGACCGATTCATATTCTGACAAGAAAAGGCAAAGGGCATACAATTAAAACAAAGGGATATATATGTATGTATATTCGTCTGTTTATCTGTAAAGGCGATCCATATTGAAGGTGTTACAGATATGACTAGCGAAGCTTTCCTGGCTGCGCTTAAACGTTTTTCTGCCAGAAGAGGGTTACCTAAACGAATATATACGGACAACGGTTCCAATTTTGTTGGTGCAAAGCGTGTCCTAGAGCAAGCATTTAATTTAATAAAAAACATTAATAATAATTATATAATTGCAGAATATCTAAGTCGAAATGCTATAGAATGGCATTTTATCCCACCAATGTCACCGCACTTTGGTGGATTGTAGGAGGCTGCCGTGAAATCGGTCAAGAAACACCTGCTTAAAGCCACTCATAATATAAACATTACATTCGAAGAGATGACTACATTACTCTGCCAAATCGAAAGCATACTAAATTCGAGACCGTTGTATGCTTCGTCAACGAATGATGACTACGAGTTATTAACTCCATCACATTTCTTGATTGGAACATATGTATCATCGGTTCCTGAACAAGACGTGAATTCGAAGGAATATCTATTAACAAGATGGCAAATAATACAACGAAGGGTTCAAACATTTTGGAACAGATATTATTTCGAATATTTAAATAACCTGCAACAACGTCAAAAATGGCAAAAAATCCAAGACAATATCAACATCGGCGATATAGTGTTATTGAAAGAAGAAAATACTCCAGTATGCAAATGGCCATTAGGTCGTATTATTCAAATTCATCCTGGATCAGATGGTATGGTGCGAGCTGTAACCGTGAAAACATCTTCATCCATATTTCAACGGCCAGTCGTAAAATTATGCAGACTACCTATACGTTGACGATTGATTCGTCAACGGGGCGGAGTATGTTCACGGCGATCTGGAAATAAAAATAAGGAAACGAAAAGAATCATTTTATCAAGTAATTATCATTGTGTACTTATCTAATTTGTGATTCTAATAGTGGCTGATTTATTATATGATTTTTGTTGTTTGCCTGTAAAAATTAGAATCAGTATATTTAACGCAAAATTTATATTATATAATTGTAACTTACCATTTTATTCAATTTTCAACTCCAGTAACATGTTGATAGTTTTCCATAGGAATTCTAACCTGAAAATAAATTAAATTTTGTATTAAATTTATCACCATATGCCATGTAATATTATATCAAAATACTTTCTTTGAGGTATCCAAATGTCCATAATTATATATTTTATTAACTATATTCAATACCTGATTAAATAATTGTGAAAGTAAACAAAACGTTTATTCAAAGTGTTATAATTTAATTTGTATTACAGTTCTTTAAAACATAACAAAAAAAAAGAGACATCTATAGTAAAGTATATATTTTTCTGTTAATTTTATAATAATAGCCACCTAGATTTAAATACGAAAACTAACTGTAATTATCTTGTAAAAAATAAAATTTATATCTCTCTGTTACATTGACCGTCATCGGGTATACATAAAAAAAATAAAAATGTATACTAAAGAAAAGGGACCTTGGTATTGCTTATCATCACGACGACAAAGGGAAATTAAATTGGAGATAGCAACCGGGTCTTTAGGTTTCACAACAGCCGCTGAAACTTAATTTCGTATTCTAATTATTAACTAGTTAAAATCATTTATACTAGCTCATATTGTATTCCATAAGTTTTCCCCATATAAGTTGTTCACTGTAATTACATTTTTTCCATATAACTTTGACATCCAGGATCATAACCTAAAACAGAGAAGGGAACACAAAGAATTGTTTGATCACAATTTAATTATTATTTATACTTATCTGAAATAATTTGTCCATCAGATGCTCCTTTGTTTTTCTTATCATTTGTTAGCTGGAAATGAAAAATTATATTTAGTTTAAATTTGTATTGTATCTAGTCGTGAGTGCGAGTTTACGACCATTTTCTGAAGAAAAATTTTCAGCAGATTCAATATATTTTAAATGGAAAACAAAAGAATTAGGTACGGAAGGGGAAATTTGTTTACAAAATAGACTACGTTGATTGGTTGCTTGTTGAAAATTTTTCTTCAGAAAATGGTCGTAAACTCGCACTTAAACTTACCACCACCAAATTGCAAATTAATTTGTTTACTTTGTTTGACATTTTCAATTTAATACAAGCCGTAGAATATTATATTAGGTATGATGTTGCATTTCCAAGAAAATTTGTACTAAAGTTGTATGTTGCTCAACTAAGTTTATAATATCTATTAACAGATGACTCTTTATATAATTAGGAATTTTCCATAAATAATTGTTTTGTATAAATTATTTTTCTGGAAGCAAGTAGTACGTTCTTGACCTTTTGTGAAATAACATTAAACAAAAAATAAAATTGTAAATTAAATTTTTGTATTTGAAAACTAGAGAACTCACCCGAGAAAAGAAAATATTGTGAGCAGCCACATCAGGAACGAGGAGCATACTCGTATATTAAATGAAAATTTCCTGCGAGTTTATTGCTCACCAAGTGGTACTGTCTTGTACATTGGTCCTTCGAGCCGGATAGGCAGTTCTTACTAAGGCAAATACAAATGGCAACACTTGTGCCAATTAGAATTTGGTGATGTATAAATTGTGCCATTAACTTTAGCAGTGTTAGTTTAAGAGGGGTCATTGGTAAAAACGAAATTTTTTCGCGAGTGTTTATGTAAACTGGGTGTGACTTTCTGTAGCGTGGGTTAGATCATTCTCGAATAAACATGGTTTGTGAGAAATCGTTACAAGGTTTCGTTGAAATTCGTTATGATGGACTCGTTAGTGAAACAAAGAAGTGCGTGTAAAGGCAGTATGACGAAGATTTTTTCGGGAGTGCATAATAATGAAGCTTATACGCCATCGCAAAAATTTCAATTGTTTGTGCGTTATCTTCGCGGCGAGGCACTTGATCGCGCTAGGCATCTAAAAATCACATATGCAAATTATATTGAAGCGACCTAAAGACTGAGTGAAAGATATGATCGCAAAAAATTTATAATTAATTCATTTATTTGTGTTTCTGAATATTTAAAATATTTCTAGTGCAAACGCCAATAACATCCAGAAGACTTATGGCATCGCGGATACAGTGGTGCGAGGATTAAATGCACTTGGTAAGGAAAGCGAATCCAGACATCCATGGCTGATTTATCTTCTTCTGGAGAGATTGGATGACAACACGGAGGCTTTATGGGCAAAGGAATCCGCTGATGTTGATATCCCAACCATTGATGAATTCCTCAAGTTTCTTGATAAACGGGCAGATACCTTCGAATCAACGAGGACATTTTCATCATCGTCTGGCCCTTCAAAAAGAAATCAAGAAGTAACCACTAAAACCAAAAGCTTTTTGTCGACGTCTGAGTTCAGTTCGTGTCCGCTTTGCAAAATTAGAGGTCATCGGTTGTCGGAGTGCCCTAAATTCAAAGAGATGCCAATCGATGAAAAACGGCAATACATCAGCAAAACTAATAGCTGCTTCAACTGTCTAAGCATCGGGCATCGAGTAAGCGAATGCAGATCGAAGATTAGGTGTCAAAATTGTCATCGCCATCATCATACTGTGATTCACGAAAACGAGGTTAAAACGACGAAACAAGCTGAGAACAAAGATATAACAGTAACATCTGCATTAAGCCAATCAAGGGTCAACAGCAGTGCAGCATTATTCGATCATGGTAGTACACGAATCTTGCCAACAGCCATAGTTCGAGTCACGGATGAAGATGGAGAAGAACGGGAAATTAGAGCGATGTTGGACTCATGCTCACAGACCTCATTTATAACGAATGATTGCGTACAAAGGTTAGGTCTCAAAATAAGAAATAGCCGCGTCGTAATAAAGGGAATAGGTGCTATCGGTGCAGGAAGTTCAAAGGGAGTAGTCACCGTGTGTATCAGACCTCGTCATGGCATACATCCGCAAATTGACAAAATCATAATAGAGGCTTTGATATTGCCAACAATTTCATCTTGTTTGCCGGATTTAGCCATCAAGCGTGGGGATCGACAATGGTTAGAAGACATTCCACTTGCAGATCCGCATTTTAATGGCTCAAATAATATCGAACTACTACTAGGAGTTGATGTATTCTTCCACATTCTCGAGGATGGCCAAATGAGATCTCCTGATGGTCATCTCGTAGCTCAGAGAACCAAATTTGGATGGGTCGCCGGAGGAGGTGCACTAATAGAGTCAAGTGAAACTGTCTCAACATTTACAACAACAGTCGATATTGACGCAGCCTAAAAATGGTTTTGGGAGATAGAGGAAGTCACTGGCACATCGGAGAATTATATGACTCCTGAAGAGCAAAATTGTGTTCGATATTACGAAAAAACTAAAACTCGAACGCAGGAGGGGAGATTCATCACTAGGCTTCCATTCAAAAAAAGCACCAACGAGTTATCAAGCACATTCAATTTGGCTTTACGCTGTCTGGAGAGCATGGAAAGGCGATTTGAACGAGACCCAAAGCTACGCCGTCTTTATATCGATTTCTTAGACGAATATGAATCACTGGGCCACATGAGATCGTGATGCGTATTTCATGCCTCACCATGGTGTCCTGAAACAAACGAGTTCAACCACAAAGCTGCGAGTCGTTTACAATGCATCAGCTAAGTGTGGTGGCAAAAAATCGCTTAATCATGTTTTGATGAAGGGGCCAACAGTGCAACCGAGTTTACACGAGATAATTCTGAAATTTAGAATTTTTCAATACGTTTTGACCGGAGATATCGAGAAGATGTTACGGCAGGTTCTTATACACGACCAGGATCAGAAATCCCAGTTGATACTTTGGCGGAAATCAATCAAAGAAGACGTTGCGGCCTACGAATTAAAAACTGTAACCGTCATTCATAACTACCTACACCATAAATCATCTGGCTAAGCAATTTGAGGGTATCAAGCCAGAAGCAGCAAAGATCATAAGACGAAACTTTATGTAGATGATCTTATGATGGGCGCCGAGTCTCCAAGCAAGCTATTAAAACTCAAGAGAGATGTCGTGGAGATAATGAGTAGTGGGGGATTCAACTTGCGGAAGTTCACAACAAATGATGCAGTACTAACAACTAAGACACTCTCCGATCATCCAGATGCGGTACTATTTCTGGGTATTCGTTAGAACCCAGAAGATGATGATTTTATGTTCTCGGTAGACATGCCGGTCACCGAAAAACACACAAAAAGAATATTCTTGTCAGAAACTAGTCAAATTTTCGACCCGCATGGTTGGTTGTCACCGCTGTTAATAAGGCCGAAGATGTTATTACAAAGTTTATGGCTTTGCAAACTTGACTGGGATGACGAGCTTCCAGTTGATGTGGCGAAAAATTGGCAGGCCATCAGAGCAGAAATAGTTAATGCAGCAACAATAAGAATCCCGAGATGGCTGGAAATAACTAAAGACCTTGTGTTTCATGGTTTTTGCGATGCGAGTGAGAAAGCTTATGCCTCAGTTATACATGTGCAATCGAGAAGAAATGGGGAGTATTTAGTTAATCTTGTTGGTGGCAAATCACGGGTTGCTCAACTGAAGCAAAGAAGTTTGCCGCACGCAATTAGAGCTTCTTGAAGCACAGCTACTCACAAATCACATGAAAGCAGTTTTGGACCAAATTGGATTATGCCCGAGGGAGATTTGTTTGTGGACCGATTCAAACATTGTTCTCGATTGGCTTTCAAGCCATCTAGGTAGATGGAAAACATTCGTTGCCAACCGAGTTTCGGTTATTTTGATAACTACAGCAGAGATGTATGGAGGCACGTTCCAACTAAACACAATCCTGCCGATTGTGCAACGAGAGGGTTATCTGTTGCCGAGTTGCTGAACTTTTCTTTATGGTGGAAAGGACCAGATTTTCTGCATAAACCAATTGAACATTGGCCGCAACAGAAGGGCATCGCTGTAACCGAACATCTTTACGAAAGATAGTCAAAAGCTATTTCACATGTTTCGAGCACGGAGTCAAATGATTTTCTTCAGCGACTGGTTTCCACAACGTCAAAATATAGCAAGTTTCTTCATACCGTGTCTTATTTACGAAGGGTTTTTACTCGGCCTGAGAACAAATCTAAACATAAACATTTGTCTGTCGAAGAAGTCAACGAAGCCGAACTGTGGTTATGCCGAGAAACGCAGAAAATATACTTCAAAGAAGATTACGAACGATTTATGAGGAAGGGATCATTATCAAAAAAGGGTCCATTGTTAGAGCTATCTCCGTTTTTAGACGAATACGAGGTAATGAGGGTCGGTGGCAGATTTCAGAAATCGTTGGCACATTACAACAGAAAACTTCCGATTATTCTTCATGCAAAGGCGGATTTAACTCTAAGAATCGTCTACTATTACCACCAGATAAATTGTCATTCAGGACCGGGACTATTGCTACAGCTCATAAGAGAAAATTTTAGGATAATACGAGGGAGAGACTTGATGCGCCGCATATTTCATAATTGCATCAGGTGTATACGATATAGACCAAAAATGCAAGAACAGCTTATGGTAGAGCTACCCATCGAGAGAGTTCGAATGACATATCCATTTGCCTGCATTGGCTTGGATTTTGCCAGACCTCTCCGAGTGCAGAAGAAGAGGTGCGACACCATTTAAGGCATGTCTGCTTGACAACTAAAGCTGTTCACCTGGAATGTTCATGCTCCATAAGCTGAGCACGCAAAGTTATTTGGGGGCCTTAAAGAGATTCGTCAGTCGTCGTGGTCTGTGCAATACTATCCTGTGTGATAATGGGACTAACTTCGTCGGCAGCGCTAATTATCTCAAAGATTTACAGATGTTTCTAAATAAAAATAACGAGAACATTTTTAAATCTGTTTTAGATAGCCAGATTACGTGGAAATTTAATCCTCCCGGAGCACCACACATGGGTGGCACGTGGGAAGCGGCCGTTCGTTCAACCAAAACCTTGTTAAAACGAACAGTAGAAGAGCAAATGTGGGAAGCGGCCGTTCGTTCAACCAAAACCTTGCTAAAACGAACAGTAGAACGCTGGAAGAGTTTACAACATTAAGCTGTCAAATAGAGTCAAAATTAAATTCACGGCCTATATCAATTACCAGTTCCGACGATCTAGATCTGCTCACTCCTGCGCACTTTTTGATACACCGAACAATAAATCTGGTGAATCATGAACTGTGGTGGAATGGACAGCCATGGCTTAAGAGCAACGAGAATTGGCCAAAATAAAGGGCTATGGAGATTAAAGCGTCAGTAGTATTAAGTATTGTTAAGGAAGAAGATTGGCTGGAAGGTTTAGCATCGCGAATATCATCGTTTCACATCATCATGAAGGTTATAGCTCGATCAATGCGCCTTTTCTATAATGCAAGGAAGAACAACAAAAATAATCCAAAAACTGGAATTATAACACGGGAAGAGATATGTGAAGCTGAGTTAGTTTATTGGCGAAACGTGCAAAACCAATGGATGAAGGAAGATATAAGCAATTTAACACTCGAGGCCAGTAAAATCAAGTTTGAAGTTTTTGAATCCATTTATTAGCGAGGAAGGAGAAGTTTGAGTTGGGGGTCGTTAACGTAATGCCAATGTACCAGAAAGTGTTAAACATCCGATCATCATTCCGACGAAAACCAAATTAGCAAAACGATTGGTAGAAGAATACCATTTAAATTATCGTCATGCTGGTCCACAGTTACTTCTTGGGTGGTTAAGGCAGAAATACTAGCTCATTCGTGCGGATATGGTCAGATTGGTCAGAAGGGGATGTATATCTTGCTTTAGAGTGAATCCAGTTCCTATGGTTCAACAGATGGTTGATTTACCGTCTTTTAGAGTTGAGCATATCCGTCCATTTATTAAAGTTGGCGTTGATTTTGCCGGACCATTTATGTTATTCAACAAACGAGGACGGGGTCATAGACCTTGCAAAATTTACGTGTGCCTATTTGTATGTGAAAGCAAGAAAGCTGTGCATATCGAGTTGGTGTTGGAGTTGACTACTGGCGTATTTTTGGCCGCATTTCGCAGATTCGTTGGACGGAGAGGGCTAATAGAGAGCTGCAACTATTATTCAAATTTATAAAGGAAAATGACAAACTAATTTATTATTCTTTATTAAAGGACCATATCCAATTCACAAAATATGCCGATTACTGATTGAATCAACTGATTCAAAGCCGGGAGAATGTTTAGACTGATGTATATTTGCTGAGGAATAAAAAATTGTTGTTGAAAGCAGAGCGATCCTAAAAATAGAAGAAAAAATCGTTACACAAAGAAATCAGTCTTAAATCAAAATACTTATCTAATTAACACTATTGAAAATCGACGTATCCATAAAATAACATAAGATACCTGAAAAAAAAGCAATTTAAGTAAATAATAGTTGTAGTTATTGAATAACGTAAATTTACTGACCTTAATTCATAGTTGATGTAAATATTATTAGAAATTTGACATTACTGCTTAATGTCAAAATAATCATAGTCGATTTCATTATGAGAAATTACTTTTATACCATTTGTAAAGACGAGTTGCAAGATGAAAATTAGTGACTTGACGAATACTTCACACGTAATAATGCATATGACTGGTGCACCGGTTTGAAAAAGGAAGAATAGTTTTTCATGTTAAAGCCTGTCTGGTTTGAGTATTCGTGTAGTGAAGATAAAAATAAAAAAATGTCGAAAATTAATAAAAATTTTAAATCAGAACAAAAGGGTGTTAATTTTACTACTGTTTCTTAAGCGAGCAAATAAGTGCAAAACAAAATTTAAATTAATTGAATCGGTGCAGATAAAATTGGAGTTACTTTGTAGCAGAAAAGTCATTAATGTACGGCGCTACAATTTTGAGCTTAGTCGAACAGCTTAGTAAATTTCACCAATTATTAAGTGTCTACAACTGGAATAGCGTTTAACAAAAAATGGCTGTGGAAGATATTAAAAAAAAACTATATTTGGTAAGAAGCAACTTTAAAAAAATATTTTTTTTTTTTTTTTAAATAATCAATTTTTAATTTAGACTCTCTAGAAATATTTGATGTGCACAACCAGGAGAACCGAAGAAAGACTAACGCCAGAAAAACCCACCACGTATAAAATATTTTTTTTAAAAATGACTTCTTTAAATAAATACTGGATAAATTTCAAATGTATTAAAATAAAATGTTTTCTACGTTACATATACATAATAACAACTAAACCAAACTTATTGTCGTTAACCCCTACTATTAAATTACACCCACCGTAACTTATATATTACAATTGCAAGATACGTTATGAATAATACCCACATGATATGTCATCAATAACATTAATCAGACTAGTTACAAATAACAACCACGAAACATTGTATCCATAAAACTTGTTGCGCATATTACCTGTAACAACCACCAGACATCATATAATCAATATCAACTACTTCACAAGACTCGTTACCAATTTAATTTATTTTGGTAACTGATTATTGTTTTCAATAAAAAATGTTCATAAAAATCAAAGTTAGAAAAATCGAAACATTAAAGAATCTCCTGAGTCAAGGTGGTTTACACCAGACAATGAGTTTTTGAGATATTGTCACTAACTTAAACAGCCCCCTAGCTCATTAAAATGCCCTAACTGTGTTTTGATTTGGAATTTATTTGAGAATTTTGAGAAATGGTGATATGGGTAAGTACAAATATTGTTGTTGTCATCGATCTAAAATCGTTGTCATTGTTTTATATTTTGATTGCGTAAAACGTAGAAATTTATTGTATGAAAAATAACAAGTGATGGCAGAAGTAGTAACCTATAGAATGCAAGGTGCGCCACCTTTTAACACTAGGTTTACGAGACGCGTCATTTTGACGCATTTCAAACTTTATAAGGAAAAGTACAAACACCGTTTGCATTTTTATCTTATTTCTTGTATTGACTTTTATACAGTGGTCGAGGTAAATATATATTGAGGTCTACTTTTATCAAAAGTGTTGAAATATTGAAATTCTTTATGTGGTATACCTATCTCTACGGATATGCGTCAATTTGACGTGATCGTAATTTATACAAAGACATAGCGATAAACAACTTTTGCGCAATAAGAGAAAGAAGGGAACGCAGAATGTCAGTTGATGTTAGAGTGCGAAGAGATTAAGAAGGTTTCAGTTGCTTAGTTCGAGTATTGAAAAATAAAGTACTAGAATATTTTTTGAATTAGTTAGTAATATTATTGTGAACCTCAATTTTATACTATTTTGATAAAAAGCCCTTCTGTATCATCTAAATATGTCTAGAAGAGGAAATACAATTTTACAAAACATAGTTAGTATTTGTGAAGAGTGTTCTGGCTCTGAAGAGGATGAAAATGAAGTGATTCAAGACGAGGATGAAATCGAGATTTTGGAATCTGATGAAAGTATGCAAGCAGGGGACTCATCAGACATTGAAAAAGAAAATCATCAGAAATTTGGTCTTCGCAGAAAAAGGATGCGTATCCTATCCTCCGATTCTGAATCCGAGAATGAGACAAGTATTAGGAGATCGTCCCAAAATTCGGTGGCAGTCTGTGATACAGAAATAGCGGTCGATGGAACAATTTGGACGAAATTGAAAGTGGGCGGATCTAGTGGTCGCTATCCTTTCCACACAATCTTCAAGGACATCGCTGGGCCTACTGGCTACGCAAAACGCAATGTGATGGAAGGTAACGTAAGCAGTGCTTTTCATTTGATTATAACCAAAAAGATGATAGAACATATAAAAAGTTGTACTGAAGAAGAAGCAGGTCGTGTTTTGAAAGGAGATTGGAAGATTTCAACCACAAAGTTGCTTGCTTTTATTGGGATTTTGTACGCTAGGGGAGCGTATGAAGCAAATTCGCTGAATGCTTTTTATTTGTGGTTCAAAGAATGGGGACCTGCTTTTTTTTCTAATACAATGTCCAGAGATGATTTCATGCAAATTCTTCGATTTGTCCGATTTGATAAAAAAACGGAACGATCTAGACGTTTACGCACCGACAAATTTGCAATGATATCCGAAATATGAAATCAATTTATACACAATAGCCAATGCTGTTAAAAACCTCACGAAAATATTTCAATAGACGAGCAATTGTTCCCTACTAAAGCCCGCTGCAAATTCACGCAATACATGCCAAATAAGCCTTACAAATTTGGCATCAAATTTTGGTTGGCAGTAGATGTGCAATCTAAATACGTTATAAATGGGATCCCTTACCTAGGGAAGGATGAAACGCGAAATTCAACACCGTTGGGCAAATTTGTAGTTATGAAGTTAGCGGAACCATATCTTCATCACGGAAGAAATATAACTACGGATAATTTTTTCACCAGTATTCCTCTAGCTGACAAATTAGTTGCAAAAGGAACCAGTTTAGTTGGAACTATTGGAGCCAACAAGAGAGAACTACCAAAGCCAGCAAAAAGCAAGAAAGATAAAATGAAGTTGTATTCTTCAGAACATTATAAATCAGGAAACTGCATACTTACTATATATAAAAGTAAGCCAAATCTAAAGGTGCTGTTACTAAGTACTAAGCATACTTTTATAAAAATAAAAGACAATAAAAAACATACCCCGGAAACAATAGCATATTACAATGGGACAAAGTTTGGAGTCGACGTAGTAGACCAAATGGCTCGCAAATATACCAGCAAATCAGCATCTTTTCGATGGCCTCTCCAGGTGTTCTTCAACATTTTAGATTTAGCGGCAATAAACGCATGGATATTATACACAGAGTGTACTGGGTCAAAATTATCCAGAAAGGAGTTTCTATTTCAGTTGGCCAAAGAACTTACAGAAGGAGAAAAGAAAAAATCCAACAACATAGATTATAATCTCCCGTTACCTAGTACTTCGGGAGAACGTAAGACTTGCCAAATTGGCTTTTGTAAAAGAAACAGGAGCAATAACATCTGTAAAATATGTCAAAAGGTTGTTTGCGGAAAATGTACAAACAAAATTGAGTATTTGTGTAAAAAATGTGCCAAATAAATGTCGAATATTGAAATAATCTGTAATAAAACTATTGAATAATAAAACCTTTACATAAATATATATCTCACATTTTCATTTTTTTCTTATAGTATACATATAATTACATTATTTTCTAAGAGTTGTTATATGTATTCGTCTCTGCGTCAAGTTGACGCGTGTTTGTAGAGATAGGTATATCAGAAACGTCAGTAAACCTAGTGTTAAGCAGAAACACTTTGTACTAAATATAGTACGTATGTCCTAACAGAAATGTCACCATATTCATATTAGGGACGCATTTGTTTTGCTCAAAACAAACAAATGTATACTAACTATTATACGATGTTCTTGTGATAGCTGATGTAGTGGATGGATTGTAGTAAAAAAGGTCCGGAGTTCGATTCCAAGCAGCGACCGAGGCAAACCTTTGGTTTTATAGATGAAAAATATATGCATTGGGAATAATCGAGAAGATCATCGAACCGGATTTGCACAAAAAAAATTGGTCAAATTCTTCGAAAAACAAAAAATATCAAATTTTTTGCTTTAAGAAAACATTGGAAGTTTGTAGAATCGAACCCCAGCAGCAAATTATTGGAAAACTTGTATACGAATTATTTTTTGTAAGAGCTGTCAAAAAATACGTCGTTTGTCTACGAAATACGAGTTAGGACTGATGTGTAAAATTGCGTTGATCATATAACATCGTTGTCATTGTTTTTACATTTTGATTGCTTAAAAGGTTGAAATTTATTCTATGTAGCATAACATGTGATGGCAGAAGTAGTAGCATGAGATGCTGTAGAATGCAAGGTACTGAGTTCGATCCTGTGCTGTGTATGCGGAAAAAATCTAATTTTTGATATTTGTAACATACAAATTATTTCAGTGCGATCCAAAATAAAATTCTCACAAATATCGAAGAAAAAAAATTTTTGGAAATTTTAATGCAATAATGGCTGCGTTCCATTTAACGTGGCAAAGTACACACAAGCACGCAGCTACTCTTGCTAAATTTTATGAGTAGTTTGTTTTTCGAATTTATGGCGACTTCGTTACCAAAATATTTAGTACAACTAATTCCATATTATTTTAGTGCAATGTTTAAGACCAAACAATAACGTTTAAAAACCAAATTTTAATGCAATAATAATGTTACGTAATTAATTAATTATTTCAAATTCTATCCTCAGATATTTTTACAAAAGTAAAACAAACGCCCTCTTTTAAGCAAAACCAAATATTTCAGCACTTAGCAGAAACACTGTGCAGAAAATGTAGTACATATGCCCTAACAGAGATGTCGCCATATCGACTTATTATAGACACATTTGTTTTGATTGCATAAAACAAACAAATGTATATTAACTTGTATATGATAAGATAGCCGAGATAGTTAGGTGATGGAGTGGAGTGAAGAAGGTCTGGAGTTCGAATCGTAAGCAAAGCCAACGAAAAAATTTGTTTTTTAGATGAAAAATTGTGATTTGAGAATAATCCGAGAAGATAAAATTATCTCTCGTGATCGAAATCGCTACAAAAAAAAATTTGGTAAAATTCGTGGAAATAAAAAAAAAATCAAGTTTTTGCTAAAAAAAAAAAATAAAGTCGCAAGTTTGCAGAATCGAACCCTAAACCTTTCGCACACCACTCCATCATCTTACCACCCAACCACTCATCTCTATATAAAATCTACTCAGTTTTTCGTTTAAATACTGATAAATTCGGACTTTGCGAAAAATCGCATAACAATTTTTGTTATTTTACCAGGCGAACAGAATTTAAAAAACAACATAATTGTCAGCAACGTGACATTATTTTGTATCAAAGCGTGCCACTTCATGCTATGTGACACTTGAACATACAAAATAAAGTCATATTGCTGACAATTATACCTTTTTGTAATTTCTGTTCGCCTGTTAAAATGACAAAATTTTTTTGCGATTTTTGATGAAAAAAAAAATAAAATTTTAATTTCTGCTCACCTGGTAAATAAAAATTAACTTTTTTTTAATTAAAAAGGCAATCATAACTCAATAGCAACCACCCAAATTTTCTATTTGGAGCTTTTTATTATAAAAAAAAAATTCCTTCGGCTGCGAGGATCGAACTCGAGACCTCTATGGTTTTAATCTGCTCTGTTATGGTAAGAGTTCGAACCTCGCGGCTGAAGGATTTCTTTTTTGTAATAAAAAGCTTCAAATTTTCTATTTGGGTGGTTGCTATTGAGTTATGATTGCCTTTTTATTAAGAAAAGTTTATCTTTATTTATCAGGTGAGCAGAAATTAAATTATTATTTTTTTTTTTCATCAAAAATCGCAAAAAATTTTGCCATTTTAACAGGCGAACAGAAATTAAAAGAAGGTAGAATTGTCAGCAATATGACTTTATTTTGTATGTTCAAGTGTCACATAACTTGAAGTGGCACGCTTTGATACAAAATAATGTAACGTTGCTGACAGTTATGTTATTTTTCTAATTCTGTTCGCCTGGTAAAATAACAAAAATTTGTATGCGATTTTTCGCAAAGTCCGAATTTATCAGTATTTAAACAAAAAACTTAGTAGAAATTATATGAGATGAGTGGTTGGGTGGTAAGATGATGGAGTGGTGTGCGAAAGGTTTGGGGTTCGATTCTGCAAACTTCAGACAGTATTTTTTTTTTAAGCAAAAAATTTGATTTTTTGTAATTTCCACGAACTTTACCAAATTTTTTTTTTGTAGCGATCTCGATCCCGAGAGATAATCTAATCTTCTCGGATTATTCCCAAATAACAATTTTTCATCTAAAAAACAAATTTTTTCGTTTGCTTTGCTTAGATTTGAACTCCAGACCCTCTTCACCCCACTCCGTCACCTTGCTACCCCAGCTATCTCATCATATGCAAGATAATATACATTTGTTTGTTTTATGCAATCAAAACAAATGTGTCTATAATAAGTCGATATGGTGACATCTCTGTTAGGGCATATGTACTACATTTAGTACAAAGTGTATCTGCTAAAAGTGCTAACGTATTTGGTTCTGCTTAAAAGAGGGCGTGTGTCGTAGTGTTGCTCAATATGTCTGAAGTTCGATTTTAAAAACTATTATTGCATTAAAATGTCCAATAAATTTTTTTCGCGATATGTAACAATTTTTCCGGTTTTTTTTTTTTTTTTTTTTTTGGATCGTATTAACATAATTTGTATCTTATAAATATCAAAAAATACATTGTTTCATCATTTTTAACGCCATATATTACGGAGCATCGAACTCGGTACCTTGCATTTTATGGGATTTCACGTTACTACTTCTGCCGTCACCTGTTGTGTTAAATGCAATAAATTTCTACGTTTTACGCAATCAAAATATAAAAACATTGACAACGATGTTAGATCAATGACAACAACAATATTTGTACTTACCCATATCACTATTTCTCAAAATTCTCAAATAAATTCGAAATCAAAAGACGGTTAGAATTAGTGCCCCTTTTGTTTAATATTTCATTTCTGTAACCGATAACCTAAATATGATTTTTCTATATTTTCTATAAGAAAAACACGATTTTATAGTTTGAAATATGTTTTATTGTTCAATATAATCTTCCTGAACTTTAATACACTTGTTCCAGTGATCTTCTAATTTATATGGATTCCATCCCTGAAATGAGAATCTGGAAGACTGTCGAAATATGCTGCCACGTGCTTCTTCGTTCGATGAAAATCGTTTTCCACGCATGAATTTTTCGAGACGTGAGAACAGCCAGAATGATGATGAATCTCATCGGTGAACAAGGTGCAACAAGTTGTTTGTAAGGTTAGCTATAAGTTTGTTCTTGCCAAGGATAGGACCATTGTGATTAAACCTGCAGATAAGACTCCTAGGGTAAAAGTTATATCCAAAAGGCCATGGGTGTGTTATTGGCTGTCCCACGGAAAAAAATTTCTACCGGGTAAACTGCCAAAGAGGCCTTGTGAAAAGCAGGCTTAGAGGGGTATGGAAGAGGCGTTAGAAGATGAATGTCAGTCATCTGCCTTAAACCAGGACGGATAATCATGATGACGGGAAATATTAAACGTATTTAGATTAACCAGCATCACGCTAACTACGCATCAGATGTCCTTAGCCACAGGCTTAACCACCAACATATCGACACGACCCTTATTTTGGAAGCAAGAACTTTAGGTAATCAAGTTAACTAACCAATCATTTAACCAAAAACCTCTTGCGTGGTCACTAAATATCATCATAAAGCGGATGTAAAACGCTGGGAGGATAGGCAAATTTATCTTACGTGCACAGAATTCCAGGTCTAAGACAGGCGAATAATATTATATCACCTTCCTCAACCTAAGTCAAAGATAAGGAACCATAGTTAAAGCTACTAACTCGCTGTTATATCCACGTAAACTTCAGAACATGAGTCTAAATCCCTGATGGATGCTACTTCCACGACGTGCAAGTGGGATCAGCGAAAAATATTGCCAACGACTGCAACACTTAAATAGAAATATTAACAGGTTTAGTTCAGAAACATTATCAGGTTTATTAGGAGCCTGAACATCGAATAGAAAGTTAACTAACAAGGCAGGATCCCGAACCCGGAAATTCAAAAAAATTATGAAGTTTGGGGAACATGTACATCACATATAGGTATTTACTACGCAATTTCTTTTTTCTGCGAAAAGCAGATTTCCGGAAGCTGTTATTGTTTGGAGTGTGGTATAACTATGTGTGGTTGCGGATATAGACTGCGCAACTGCTGTAACAGTTTTTGTTCCCTGCACAGCTCAAGTGCGACCGGAATGTAGCTCAACATTAAAACCACTCTCATCAGCATTGAATGTATTATCTATCCCGACATGCCATATACGAATTTTTGCACTATTAACGAAAGTTGAGGCAATTTTATTCAATTGCTCGAAGTCCATTCCATATGGTCGGGTAATAAATTTATTTATTTTTCTTGAAACTCTTTTGTAAGCTCTCTTAAAATTCAAAACCCAATGTCGTGATGCTTTAAAATTTTGTAAAGCAATGTCTGTTTTAGCTTTTAATGCCCTTCGCTGGACGCCCTTATAATGAATAATGGCTCCAGAATCAATACTATTTACAAATTCATTATACATGAATTGAGAAATTTGTAGCAACTTTTCTCGTCGCTTACCACCTCCGTTTATTGCTTCTTCAAACGTCGGAACAAATCGTTGTAATCAAAACAATATTACTTCACTATTTACCTCTACAAATGCTGCCATAGATGCAACTTTGCGAAACTTTTGCTAGACGGTACTCAATGCAAGTCGGCTTTTCTTCCCACTTTTGCAATACGTACCAACGTTAGTTTTATATTCTAAAGTTACAATACCTCTATATTCTGGTGAATACTCTTCTTCTTCGGATTCTATTGCTTCCTCCACTTCTTCCCTTCATTTTTCCCAGTCATAGTGTTTTTCCGCAGAAAAAAAAATTGCGTAGTACATACCTGTATGTGATGTACATATATGTTCCCAAAGTTCCCTAATTTTTTTAATTTCCGGATTCGGGATCCTCCCATGTCGCACCAGAGCACAAAAGAACATTATAGGTCGCAGTGCTAGGTGACCTTAATGTCCGTTTAATTATTATACACTGCGCTAAAGAAAAAACGCCTGTTTGGATTTGAATTGTCCAGATTTTGTATTTGTTAATTTTATTATCATTAGAACACTATGTGCAGTGTTTTAGTCAACACCCTGTAACTAAGTATTTTGCGCTACTGAGTGCAGACAAGTTTGTATTTTTATTTTTTTTTGATAGTAACTGACGATTGGACTGTCATGATTTTGCATGCAGAGCGTAGGGTTTGATTTAATTGCAATAGTTTCACTCTCCATATGTTTTATATGGAGAGTGAAGCAGAGCGTAGGGTTTACATTATTTCCGATAGGTATCGCATTTTGCAGTTTTCCAATCGCTAGTTGACGACTGGACTGTCGTGATTTTACATGCATAGCGTATGGTTTAATTTAATTCCGATAGTTTCACTATCCATATGATTTATGTGGCGAGTGAAGCAGAGCATAGGGTTTACATTATTACCGATAGGTATCGCATTTTGCAGTTCTCCAATCGCTAATTTACGACTGGACTATCGTGATTTTGCATGGATATCGTATGGTTTAATTTAATTCCGATAGTTTCACTCTCCATATGGTTTATGTGGAGAGTGATGCAGAGCGTAGGGTTTACATTATTTCCGATAGGTATCGCATTTTGTAGTTTTCCAATCGCTAGTTGACGACTGGACTGTCGTGCTTTTACATGCATAGCGTATGGTTTAATTTAATTCCGATAGTTTCTCTAAGAGAGAGTGAAGCAGAGCGTAGGGTTTATATTATTTCCGATAGGTATCGCATTTTGCAGTTTTCCAATCGCTAATTCACGACTGGGCTGTCGTGATTTTGCATGCATAGCGTATGGTTTAATTTAATTCCGATAGTTTCACTCTCTATATGTTTTATATGGAGAGTGAAGCAGAGCGTAATGTTTACATTATTTCCGATAGGTATCGCATTTTGCAGTTTTCCAATCGCTAGTTGACGACTGGACTGTCGTGATTTTGCATGCATAGCGTATGGTTAATTTAATTCCGATAGTATCTCTAAGGGAGTATGACGCAGAGCGTAGGGTGTTCATTATTTCCGATAGGTATCGCATTTTGCAGTTTTCCAATCGCTAGTTGACGACTGGGCTGTCGTGACTTTGCATGCATAGCGTATGGTTTAATTTAATTCCGACAGTTTCACTCTCCATATGGTTTATGTGGAGAGTGAAGCAGAGCGTAGGATTTACATTATTTCCGATAGGTATCGCATTTTGCAGTTTTCCAATCGCTAGTTGACGAATAGACTGTCGTGATTTTACATGCATAGCGTATGGTTTAATTTAATTCCGATAGTTTCACTCTCCATACGGTTTATGTGAAGTGTGAAGCAGAGCGTAAGGTTTACATTATTTCCGATAGGTTCGCATTTTACAGTTTTCCAATTACTAATTGACGACTAGGCTGTCGTGATTTTACATGCATATCGTAGGGTTTAATTCAATTCTGATAGTTTCACTCTCCGTATGATTTATGTTGAGAGTGAAGCAGAGCGTAGGATTACATTATTTCCGATAGGTATCGCATTTTGCAGTTTTCCAATCGCTAGTTGACGACTGGGCTGTCGTGATTTTACATGCATAGCGTATGGTTTAACTTAATTCTGATAGTTTCACTCTCCATATGATTTATGTGGAGAGTGAAGCAGAGTCTACCTGATATTTAATTAACAAGATTCGATGGGAACCTTAACGATTAGTTAAAATTCAAATATTCATTTGTCGAAATTATAATTAATAATAACACTTTATCGGATATCCAGCGATTGTTTTATCTTACTGATTATTTGGAAGGTAATTACTAAAAGGTCACAGATTCAGTAACATTCTAAACTGATGGCCCTAAAATAGCCCGTGAGACATTAATGTTGCTATATGATAATAAGCGTGCTATAATAGAACAACATATTAGTCAAATTAAAATTTGTTTAATGGTTAAGGGCTCTATACTGCTTTTAGTTTTTAAAATTAACTTGAGCTTTTGGACTCTCTTCGATTTAATTTTTAAAAGGGTTTTAAAATTTTTTCAAAACAATTTTTTTTTTAAAAACAAATCAAAAACAAAACTAAAAAAATTGAAACTTTTTCCGTACAAACCAAAATCCCTGTGTCTTGGCTAGAAAAATGTTTTTTTAGTCCATAACAAAAAAACTTGTGGTAAATTTTACGAAAAAAAACTTTCACAAAATCGCCAGGAAAACAATTGGCCACTTAGAAGCAACTATGGAAACCACTAAGAAGCAGCTTAAACATCAGGCTGAACCAACCATCCGGAGTAACGCAGAATTAGGTAATGCTATAAAACAGCTACATAACACAACAATTGAGTGTCTCCATATAATTCGAAATTTGGCAATAGAAACGGGCTCACTAGATAACCCAAAAGCCATTCAAATTCTAAGCCAATTCTTAAAGTTCTAAGAAAGGCGATTACAATCTCTAAAAAGCACAAGCGCTAACAGTAGCGTACCAGTTAAACAACCTCTAAAACGTGCAATTAAAAACAAAACATAACCGCAGAATACATCCAGTTTATGCATGTGCTGTTAAAAAAATGATAGAATTGAAACATATTCGCGTTTCATGGGATTAAGCCATAACACATAATCTATGTAGTGTTTGTCTGTCGGAAGATCATCCAACAGGAGGACATCTTACGTTACTGCACCTAACACAACAAGAACAAAGAATCAGCAGCACGACGTAATTTAGCATTATAACGTCAAAAACTAACAACAATAGTAATCCCGTACTACTAGCAGCATTGGTAAAAAAGAAGAATATTCATGGGGGCCTCAACTTACTACGAACACTGATTGACCCAAGCAGCACAGCAATTGGGCTTATCAAAAAAAAAGAGTTATACATGATGTCTCAGGAATTTCAGCATCAAAAGACAAATCACACTACTTAATTACAATTGACATATACCCCAGATCCCTTACTACTTAAAATACAAACAGAATCAATGGTTTTAAAAACAATCACAACCAGATAAATCGTTATGGGATTAAGAAACGGAATTCAAGATGAACGCTTATTGCAGCCGAGTAACAATAACGGCATCATGCCGTTATGAAAACGGACGGCACAAGGACCAAATTGAGAATTGTTCTCTCAACGAGTTGATGTTTGTTGGGCCAACGATTCAGGCTGATTTAACAACAATACTACTTAGATGGAGGAAGTATCGATCAGTTTTTACTGCTAAATAAAAATAGCCGAACCAGATTCCAATTTCTAACAAATTTTAAGGTGACCTTCTCAAAACCAGAAAATCCTAACGTACAGATCAAATACCGTACGTACGGTACACCATCCGCAACAAGAACACTAAAACAACTAGCTCTAGGCGCCACTAGAAAGTATACTATCGGATCACTATTTACCTAAGCAATGACATATGATGATTCGGTAATATTAATATTATTATTATTATTGGAGGGCCATGCGGACGATCAGCCACTTTGCACTGGGACCTAAAAGATCTATTGTGCTGGACACTGCTTAATTATCGGTCTAGTCCAGTAGCTTCTTAATGAACCTGACAATACTGCCTCCCGTTACGTGATACATACTATCTGGGCTTATTGCTCGCCCTCCTAGATGTTTACTTCAGCATGTAGTTCCGCTAGAAAGACCGTAGCATTGGTGCCCACGGACCTCGAAAGGGTTGTCTCACTCCCGTATATTCGTACTCCTGCACCGTATTCCGTTTGATTTTACTTTTAAGAGTTGCTGGGAATTGCAAATCGCCTGTAGGTCACCCAGCTTTACTACAGGAAGGCTAAATAAAACTGGAGGGTGCCTGGTATCCAGAGACCGCAAATTTTGTACTGATTAACCTATCAGCCATTCATCCATCGGCATATGCTGTTCCACCTTAGATTAGGGTTTTTGTCAAGGTTTTCTTCTTTAGCGCCATACTTTAGCCTGTGCCAAATATCCAAAATGTGCCAAATGGCCTTAGTTACCAGTGGTTGCCACGAGGAGGCAGCACGTACACTTGCGAATTGTGAACAGGTCACCCCTTATACAATTGTGCCCATCACGCAGCTTCCTAATGACAAGACCAGAACAGCGCACGTGATGCGCACCCTGCTGGAAGGTTACGGAGCTGGTAGATTAATCTACTCAACTTTGGTCTTCTCCTCCAATAGACGCTAAACCACGATTCGGTAATAACTCCAGGCTTCATTTTATCAGGCAAAACAAGGATAGCAAAACCAGAGCCCGACAAGACGAATTTGAAATATGTCAATAGTTGAAATTTACTTAGAGCTTAGAGTATCTATCACGGCTCCAAACACAACCTAAATGGTTAACAGAACAAATCAATATGAATGAAGGAGAATTAGTTCTGATAAAAGATAAACTGCTTTCTTTAACAAAATGGCCACTCGCGTGAATTATTAAACTCCGTCATGGTTCAGATTTTCTTGTAAGAGTTTTTACAATAAAACAATGCGATATGTGTTTGAAATGGAATATCATCAAAATATGTAGACTGCTTATATCTGATGATTCAGAGGACTCGTTTGCACTAGATAATCCAGTACCCGAAACACCACAACCGAAGGTAAAAACAAGCTCTGCAACAAAAATAAACAGATCTAGGTAAATGTCTTCTGACAATACTTATATGCTGCAATTGATTTTCAAGATGGCGTTCTGGAACAATACAACGGGCGTCTACTTTGAGTAAATAGTACTATCAGCATTCTAGCATCAAGATGGAAAATCGTGGTACATTGTGATCTTAATGGCTAGTTAAAAAAAATTGGTAAGATTATGGGCTATTTTCGTACACTTAATAAAACATGAAACCGTCTACGATCTGAACAAGACTTACAAATAATAGGCAAGGTAATCCAACAACAATTAAGCAGACAAATCGTAACTATAAACCAAAAAAAAAAAGGTTGATTCAGAAGTTTAATAAAAAGCTTCGTTGCACTAAAAGGGAGTGTTTGTAGATACAGTACATTTTGTGCTTGCCGATATGTTCCGCGTATTGACGCAGAGAGATTATTTAAGCAAGCGACAACGAAGTACATTTACTAAACCTCGTTAAAAATCAAACTTTAATAATTTATAGAATAATCAACATTGTGAAGCACGATTGCGACACTTAAGGCATTTTAATTTGCTCTATGGATTGTGCCGTCATTTTATGAAAACAATGGTTCAAAGAGTTTCCTACCGCACCGTATTTTTTAATTATTACTAACATCCTTCGGTAACTACAGTTTTACCTTGTCCCAACCTCAAAGCCTCTATTAACTTTTTCCAAGTACAAAAATAATTTCTCCGGGCGTGTGATTAATTATAAATATTAATCAGCGTGAATTAATTGGGATGAAAATGATTTAGAAAATTGGAACCTAAAATAAATTCTTGGATTTTTAAATTTTAAATTTTATTTTGTGAGATGTTTTCAACAATGTCAAAAATTAATTGTAATTTTTCCAGGTAAAGAAAACACATATTTTATATAATTTCCCACAAAATGTTTAAAAACCAAGAAAAGATAATTTTCCAAAAATTTTACCTTGAATACCAAACCAAACTTCATTTATCATCGCGTACGAAAAATATGTCAAATATTTTTTTTACCTAAATGGGAAAATTATTTTCCATCCAAGTTTTCTTTTGTTTTGTTTTTGGGTTTGGTATTATATTCACCGTAATAATATTGGAAAGTCGAGGAATATATTATCATCCCTTACATAACATATAGAAAAGTAGGTAATACCGACACAAGGATAGAAACTTTATTTGTTCTATTTAATTTTTCCGGAATTTCTCTTGTTGACAAGACAAGAAACCATAGTTATTTTTCAAACTATTGTCTTAGTTGGTTTTGCTGTTCTTCATTTTTGTTCTGCAAGTTTTAAGATTTTCAAATATTGCACATATAGTATACATACCTATTTGTAATATATGTATGTAGCTATATACGCCAACAAAATCTTTCTGCAAAATAAACAAGTTTTTCTATTCATCTTATTCAGTCTAAATTTCAGGATGAAGTTTCCTATACAATCATGTGTAATAACTTTAGTGAAGTGCTTGCTGTACATCATCCTGTAAGTTTTTCATTAAAATAGTATCCAAAATCCGAATGCAATTTTTTTCTAGATTTGTTACATAATTTAAGAAAGAGTTTGTACATTATATGAAAGTATGATCTACGACCTAACTGAAAACTCATAACTAAACTTACTGGATATTTAAGTAATTTTGGAATCTAAATATTAATTTTTATAGAGTAAAATAAAAAGTTTGTAATTTGAACCGTAAAACATCGATAATCTCCGCCTCGGTTCGATGAGAATGAAATGAGGTAGGTAAATAATGAAAGTATATGTTTCCACGTATACGTGGTCCGTGAAAAATACAAGCATAAACCAAACAAACCCAACTCAACTCTCAACTTATTATCTAAATCCACAAAGGTCCCAAAGCTGCTTGCTCGACTCCTCACTCAACTCTCAACTTAAAGGGAAACCCAACGCCCAACATTATCTCCAATTAACCCTGAAGGATTACTCTCGTTTATTACGATAATTTTTATGTTACGGGCACGACTGAAAGCGTTTTTTTTTTTTTTTTTTTTTTTTTTTTAATAATAGTCCATACACATACAAAGCCCAACGAGAAAAAATCTTTGGGCAAAAGATCGCGTGTAATTCGTCGATGAAAAATGTTTTGCAGTTGGTGTTTTTGCGGTGTAAAACAATTATTTTATTTTCATCAATAAATAATTTTTCGAAATATTTCTACGAAAACCGTCACGTCGTGTTTATTTTTGATTGTAATGTCGTTTAATAACCCCAATGTAGTTTTAAAATCTATGTTAGTCGATAGGTCTTTGTTAAATGTAGCTAGTTTTAACGTGCAAAGTTTAGTCCCAAATATTGACGAGATTCGTCACATTTTTAATGGTGCTTCCGTGGACATTCTTTGTTTCTCTGAGACATTTTTAAATCCGAATATCCCTAATTTAGCTTTGGCGATCAAAGGTTATAATATATTTAGGAAAGATAGAACGGTACCTCCCCTTAATTATGGTGGTTTATGTATGTTTGTAGGAGATCACATTAAGGCTAGATTAGTTACTATACCTTCTTCCATTTCAGAATTGTTAGTATCGGATTTAGAGTTTTTATTTGTCAATATTTTTATTAATGGTCGTAAAATCTTAGTCGGTACCATCTATAACCCACCAAAAACTAGTATGAGATCGTATGCCAAATTTAAAAATTCACTTGTAGACTTAGAAAATTTATTTAGTTATTTATCTTGTAGATTCGATGAAATGTATATATCAGGTGACTTTAATTTCGATATACTCCAAAAGTCCGGCTTCCCTCGGGATTATTTGAATTTTTTAAATAGTCTTAATTTATCCGTACACAACACTGTGGCACCAACGTTTTCTTGTCCAACCGCTAGCGGGGCATCTTATTCCCTTATTGATCATATCATATCTTTTACTAATAACTCTATTTGTTTTTTCAATCAGTTGTCTCTCGGTATGGGATCCCATCATGATCTTTTAGTTTTTTCTGTAAACTCTTACTCTCCACCTAAACCTAAGAGTTTTAGCTTTAGAGATTTTTCTAGTATAGACAATTCCCGCCTTTACTTAGTTTGTAACTCAGTTCCTTGGGAGGATATTTTTTGCCTTAGTTCGGCAACTAGCCAAATAGAATTTTTCAACTCGTATATTAGTTTGGTGTTTAATAGTTGCGTTCCGCTTAAAAAGGTTACTTGCAAAGCAAAATCTCCGCCTTGGTTGTCTCAGGAAATTTCGAATTCCATAAATATTAGAGTTAGTAAATATCGTGTATGGAAAAGGTGTTCTAATAGTCAGTCTCATTTAGATTACAAGCAGGCTCGCAACAGAGTTGTAGGGTTAATTCGAATTGCTAAACGTAATTTTTTCAAGGACAAGTTAGACTCTTCTCTTCCTCCCAAGGTTTTCTGGCGTAATGTTTGTAATTTAGGCCTAGGTAAATGCAAGATTAGTTCAAGTGGGGATTTCAAACATAATGAAATTAATAGTTATTTTTGCTCTAGTCTGAACTCGGGCAGTAGTTCCGTCGATTTGTTCTCTAACGCGTCCTCTAATTCGTTTTCGTTTTCAAATATTTCTCTCGAGGATTTACAATCTGCTATTTGGAAGGTTAAATCGGAATCTTCTGGTCTGGATAACGTCAATTTAAAATTCGTTAAGGTAGTTTTCCCTTTCGTCTCAAAATACTTGTTACATATCTTCAATTTTATTCTCACGTCCTCTTCCTATCTAGATCAGTGGAAGCTAAGTAAAATAATCCCGAATCCAAAGATCAGTAATCCTTTAGAGCTATCCCATTTTCGGCCAATTAGCATTTTAAGTTCTCTCTCTAAGGCTTTCGAGATAGTTGTTAAAATTCAAATTCAATCGCATTTACATAGCAATAGTTTAATTAGTTGCTTCCAATCTGGGTTTAGAAAATTTCATAGTACTTCTACTGCGTTATTAAATGTATGTGATGATATTAGGCGTAATATGAATAATAGGGAATTAACTTCTTTAACTTTGTTAGATTTTTCTAAGGCCTTTGATTCTATTAATCACAGAATTCTTTTCAATAAACTCTTATCTCAGTTTAGATTTTCGCTTTCTGCTGCCCAATTGATTTTTAACTATCTTTCTAATCGTTCTCAGGCAGTTTTTTTCGACAATTCCTTGTCTGATTTCCTTCTTGTAATTTCCGGCGTGCCTCAGGGTTCCGTGCTGGGTCCTCTATTATTTTCTATGTACATAAATGACATAGAATCCTCCATTCAACATTGTTCATTTCATATTTTCGCTGATGACGTTCCAATTTATAGAAATAGTCGTTTAGATCAGGATTCTATTGTTAGGAATATTTGTCTGATAAATGAAGATTTAAGTAATATCGTTCGCTGGTCGGTCTCTAACAGGCTTGTTTTAAACGCGGATAAATCTCAGTCGATTATAATTTATAAAAAACCGTTAGATACCTCGTCCTTTCCTGGTATTTTTCTGCAGGGTTCGCTAATTGAATATTCAAATACTGTTAGGGATTTAGGCTTAGTTATTAATAAAACTCTTACTTGGGGTGACCATTTAGTTACTATTAGTAAGAGGGTCTTTGGCATGCTTAGTTGTTTGTATAAAGTGGTTGGATTTTCTGATAGTCAGTTTAGGAAAAAATTGTTTTTGTCTTATCTTCTTCCTCATTTTATTTACGGTGACATAGTTTTATTCGGTATGCTTCAGGAAAATATGAATGTTCTCCGAAGATGTTTCAATGATTGTACCAGGTTTATTTTTGGTATTAGGAAGTTCGATCATATTTCTGCCTACTCTAG
This sequence comes from Tipula vernalis, assembly GCA_958295665.1. Taxonomy (NCBI): domain Eukaryota; kingdom Metazoa; phylum Arthropoda; class Insecta; order Diptera; family Tipulidae; genus Tipula; species Tipula vernalis. The sequence continues at coordinate 300,055,016 of OY282560.1, read as the reverse complement.
CCTTGTTTTAGAATGTAGTTTATCTATTTTTTACGAATTTCGCGTTTGTCTTTTTATTTTTAAACTTCTTAAAGCTAAGGAGCCTTGTTATCTATATAGGAAATTAATGTTTAGTAGGTTTCATTCCTCTAACTTCCGCCTAATTCCGGCTAAAAATTGTTGTAGGTCGTTAAACGCGTCATTTTGTGTTAGGGGAGTTTCCCTTTGGAATTCAATTCCATTGGAAATTAAGAGATTAGGATCGGCAAAATTATTTAGGTCAAAATTTTTGGAGTGGCGTGATTGATGGGCAATACGTAGTTTTTTAATTAATTTTTAATAACCATGTTATTTTTGTTAATTTTTAATTTTTAATATTATTTCACCTCGTGCTGTACATTTTATTGTAAATGAGCTACTGCTCAAAATAGAATGTGTAAGCACGAGGTGGAAATTGTTTGAAAAAATTTAAGAGGTTTTTATGCCTAATGGAAGCAACTTCTTTTTTCTTTTTTTGTTTCGATTGCTTTGTTTCCATGTGTGCTTTTCCTCTTAATACTTAATTATTTATAAATACTATAAATAAATAAATAAAACCCGAGATCCGATCACTTTGAAAATGTATTACAAAGTTTCAACATCGAACCCAACGCGATAGTTTTGGATGTAATTTTTTTTTGGGGAAAGTGAAAATGCAATTTACTCACGAAGTTTCAGACTCGCATTCCTGCCCTATCGGCTAAAACACCTTCTACCCTCTACTGGACTACCCTGGGACCGTTTAACACATTACTTTGGTGTAGATAGTTTGTTTCCCAAAGCTCCCGGTGCTTTCTCCTTCACTATGGTAGTCTATTAAGGTCCTCCTTTTTCGCTCTCAGGACCTTTTCTACGAACCGTGGAACGAATTCCCACCAGGCCGAGCTTCGCAGCATAATCTCTACTGCTGTCTCCGGAGACCATGTCCCCACCCCCATCTCCAACGCTATTCTATGCTCCCCCCATGCTTGGCACGAAAAGAACGTGTGTTCCACGTCGTCAATACTGCCTGGGCAGTACAGGCATTCTGCCGACATCACCTTCCGCATTCTAAACAGGTATGATCGGAAGTATCCGTGGCCGCTCAGGAACTGTGTCAGATAGTATCCAACTTCTCCGTGCGTCCTCTCAATCCAAGGGATCACCTGCTCTATAAGTTTCGCTGTCGATCTTTCTCTAGCTTCAAGCTCCCAAGCCGATTGCCATTACTCTATGGTGAGGGACCTCTCCAGTAGGTTCACAGCTCTTTTATTAGATGGTAGACCTCTTTCCTTTCCCTGGCTAGCAGTTTAATTGGAATCATTCCGGCCATTATCAATACCGCAGGCTCAGATACTGCGCGGTATGCCGTGGCAACCCTTAAAGCACCACGTCTTTGAACCTGTGATAACCGCTTCCTGTACATCTCCCTTTTAAGAGAATCGGTCCATATGCCGATATCGGTCCATATCTGCACCGCGGACATTACAACACGCCGTTTACTCGCTTGCGGACCGCCTATATTTGCCATGAGATGGCCCTTTCGCAGCCTTGTCTGCTGTTTGCGTGATCTGTTCAAAGAATGTCATTTTCGAGTCGATCATGATTCCTAAATATTTCACTGCTGGCTTCGTCTCGACCACTTCTTTGCCAATCCACATTGGTAATGCGGTTTGTATCCGTTTTTTGTGAGGATCACTATCTCGGTCTTCTCAAGCGCTAAAGATAGCGTGTGCGTCGACATCCAGGTCAAAACTGTTCTCATGACGCGGTTCGGCTTAAATTGGGCCTGCTGCGTATCCCGGGCAGCGATTAGGGCCGCGATATCATCCGCGTACCCAACCAAAAGTGTTTCATCTGGCATCTCGGTTCGTACCAGACTGTCATAAGAGGCGTTCCAGAGGTCAGGCCCTAGTACTGATCACTGGGCCACTCCGGCTGTAACTGCTATCCTTAACCTTTAAATAGTCGTGCAGTATCCTTACGAGGTACTCTGGTACATGAAACGACTGCTCCAGTGCGCCAAGCATATCACCCCAATTCACAGAATTAAACGCATTCCTCATGTCAAGCGTCACTAGTAGAACAATCCACTTTGAAAACTCATTATGTTGCTCCGCTCACTTGACCGCCTCCACAATCTTCTGGATCGCATCCAACGTGGATCGACCCACGCGATTCCCATACTGCTTGGGTAAAAGGTCACCTTCTTCCAATCGTTCCCATTTTTCCAGGCCGCATGGGTCTCGGTCTATGTCCTTTGTAAGTGTTCTCCAGCTGCGCGCTTTGCTGTGGTTGATTGCCCGTCGAAGCTCTTTCTTTGCCGCTTTATACTCGGAAGACATGAGATTGGCCTCCGCTCGGGTTTTTGCACGCTGCGCTTTGCGTCGCAGCATGAGACATTTCTTCCGCACTTCCGCTAGATACCTCGGATGCCGAAGTGATAAGACACATAGTAGAATCTACCAGAGCCTCGGCTGTAGGTCTTTCACTTTCCTCTATTGTCTCCATCAACTGCACGCCTTTGGCCAGTTCACTTCCAAACGCTTCTACATTAAGTTTCCGCAGGTTCCACCTAAGCGGCTTGTCATAAGATTGGAACTATCGTTCATCGCCAATCTGGAAGATGATATATTGATGATCACTGCCGGTGAAGTCTTCCGATATTCTTCATCTATGAACGAGTGGCGCAAGTCCCTCAGACGCAAGGGAGATGTCAGGGATTGTTTCCATATATCCTGGACGGCGAAATATTATGGTCGACCCAACGTTCAGAATCAGTAATCCTACTCTGGCGGCCATTTCTAATATAAGCCTGCCTCTCGTGTCCGGGAGTGGCATCCCCCACTCGGGAGCTCTGGCATTAAAATCCCAAGCAAACACCATCTGCCCTGTTGCCTGTAGGATCTCATCTTCAAGGCATCTAGCTTTGAACGGAAATCCGTAATAGCCTCATTTGGGGTAAAGTAGCAACTAAAGTAAGTTTTCTCCTTACTCTTGATCCAGACAAATCCCCTGCCAGCGCCATGCCTTTCGAGAGACACACCTCCATTTAACACCAAAATAGCGGCCATCCCCAGCAGGTCCTAGACCCAGTAATGTGACTGTTTGTTCTGGTATTGATTGCTAACTTAGTAAGAGCAGATCAGCTCCGTTGTCCCTTGCCAACTGCTGCAGGAGACAGTCAGCCGTCCTGCTGTGGTGCATATTCCCTTTAATTATGCGTACCATCTTCGGTTCTAAGCCTCCTGGATGGCCTCCCGATACACCTTGAACTTTCCAGTTCCTGAGAGGTATGCTAGTTCTTCCTGAGCAAAGCCTTTTCTCCTCACAAAGCACACACTGGGCTACGGCTGTGCAGGTTCTCGCTTTGTGGTCAGCTCCTAGGCACTTGTAACAAAGCTTGCTTCTGTCCGGCCCATCACAATTTCTGGCCAAGTGCCCCTATTCAAGACACTTGAAGCACCGCGTGGTCACGGCTCGTTCCCGGACTCTGCAAACGGTCCACCCTGTTTTTATGTTTCCCTTATTTTCTAATTTCTGGGCTGCTTTTCCACTCATTAACACCACTGCCACCTTTTGCTCCCTAGCGCATGGAAAGAGCATCACACTTACTTCCCCTGCCAAATGCATTCGTTACCTCTTCCTTCACTGTGTATGAATCGAGATCGCGGATTTCAACTGTCCTCCTGGTCCCAAGATCAACTAAACGGCCTTTCTCTCCCAAGGTAGTGCTCAGCAATTCATGGAAGCCCTACATATTTTTCGTATTCTGACCGAGTTCTATAAGCACCTCACCCGATTTTATCTTGCGGATTGCTGTGATCTCCGCTTCCGCTTCATCCGGCATTGCTTTACTCCGTAACTCCTTGAACACCTTTGCATATGTTGGCTTCTCTTGGGCGCCAGTAGTAGCAGCAGGCTTACGCTTTGTGCTTTCCGACTCTCGTCTTTCAGCCTCCTTTTGACGCTTTTTCCAGAGGTTTTTTTCCCTTCTTGACTCTTATCAAGCTGTCCGTAAGTGCCACTTCTCTCAACCTTTTTTCTTCATTATGATCAGTTGGCTAGAGGCAACCCTTTTCATACTTCCCGGTAGGGTGCTCGTGACCCTCTCCGCGATTTTATCCTGTGACCCACTCCGCTGCTGGGTCTCGGTCGACCTACCCATTTGGGTAACCGACGCATGCCAGTTTGCAGTATCAAAAGCGATAGCGTCCCAGCTTAACGTCGTTAGATATGTTTCTCTGTCTGTCTGTTACTCTCTTCATTTGGTTTATAATGTCTTTGCATTTAATAATCAGCTGTTTATCTTAACCCGCCCCACTATTCACTGCCTGCTCAGTATTTTTACGCATCGTACGCTCTACTGCCTGAGTTGAATCTTCTTGTAATATCGCCCCGATGCTGGACGTGCTACGTTATCGGTAATGACATTAATATTGATCGTGTAAAGTTCACCAATTACAAGCAACTCTAAAACAGTAAATGTGAATTATCCACTCACCAATTCGTTTTAATCTGGTTTCGGCTCCTTTCATTTCAATAAATTATTAAAAATCCACAATATAGTAAATGAAACTGTAATTTACTTCTCTTGATCTGTTTATATTGTTCTCTTGGCGTGCATTGTATACCATTTCCATTTTTAAAGGTCATAAGCGCATTAAGGTATTCCTTTGATCAATGAGCTGATTTTATCAATTATACTCAGAATATTTTTTCCTGCTTTTCTAATTTTATATTTGCGCTACCAAATTTTCTTAACATAAATATAAACCGCACGATGATATAATAAATAAATTTGACTCATTGTCAGATGTTTTACTAGAATTGCAGATAGGAACTGGATATTTCCAAAATTGAGGGCGTTTGGACTTTCCCTTGCTTTATAAGCGTTTTTTATGTGTTTCTCAATTAACCATAAAATTCTAGTAGGTGTGGATGGTTTGACATCAATTGCCGAATCAATTAAAGCTGGACTTCTCCAGAGTATGACTGAAGTGTAGTAAGTGAATTTAAATTCTACTAAGTCAACGAAAATTTTATTAAATGAGGAAAAATTCCTTAAGATGAAGGAAAATTCTATTAAATGCATAAATTAATTAAGAAATAGCCAAGTTTTCATCAGAAAACCATTTTAGAATCCCATTAAAATTTCCATCGTAAATCGATGCCGAATTGGGCCCGAGGGCGCTAGATAGCAATATTTGCGGAAATGCGGAATTGCGGACTTGGTTCCCTTCAACTTAATTCGGTCCTTTTACTATTGTTGTTGTTCTGAAATGATTTTTTTCTAAGTTCATTGGCCTATTAAACCAAGATTTTAAAATCGAATCGATCGAGTCAGTTTTTAAAAGACCGTTTCTGAATAGAACAAATTAAATAAACACAATGTACCCCCTCCCTCCCCCCCAACGAATCATAAATAAATTAAAACGATTACAACAAACTCATAAGGGTACAAGGATTTAAAGATCAACACAACGATAACACAGGCCCCCAAAATCCGAAGAAATTTATTGCGCTGAATCCGAATCAGGTCACAGAATTACCCTATCACATGAAGCTTTTGAGACATTATAACCTAAAAATGTCATGAAATAACTAAAGACTAGAAAGAGATAGGGTAAATTTGACAACGGGATCGCATTTAGCGTTCCAAAATCTATGGAAAACCATTTAGTAAGCATACAAAAATTTAAACAAATTTTTTGTAGTAACAAGTTCTCAGTCTCTTAAGTTCTCATTATGCATAATGTAAGAATTCCATGAGCATGCATAACTTGTATTCCTTCTAATTTTGTAAGTAAATGATCTGCAGATTTTTATATTTCTAATATTTTTGTAGTTGTCGTTTTTGATACGTTATATAAGACCCCGTTGTTAGATTTGCCATAACTCGTTTTGGCCTTCACTTATTTCAAGTGCACAAGTGCAAAAAACAGGATTTTTGACACGTTTTGGTTAGAATATCTCAAAAATCTGGCTGAAAAATTACTGCGGATACGACTGTTCAATTTGTAAACAATATCAGCTGTGTATTTATTTATTTTCCACACAGTAACATCAATTAAGCATATTGTTTATTGCTTCGGCAAATTCACACTCAGTGAAACCTTTATGTAAAATTGTCTAGTCTGAGAAACCACTGAAGAAAGACTGTTATTCACGTTTTTGGTTTAAAAAGTCATTTAAGTATGCTATTTTGGGTTTGGAGGGCGAACTGTACCGACATTAATTATTTATTATTTTATTTGTTGGCATCGAGAAATGCAGGCGACTATTCTTCTCTTCATAAAAGACACCATTATTTATATACGGCAAACTTGTTGGAGATTCCAAAATTAGACTGTAGTGAATGGTCATGGTAAACCCGCTGGACAAAGCAAAATGGAGTCGCTTTACCGCCATTTATCAGTTTTAACTAAATATGATAGAGCAGTTCTATTACAACTGTGCGCTATGTTGACCGTAAAATCATAGCAGCTGGAAAGAAGCATCATTAGAAAATGTCCCCCGAATGGAAGACATTCGAGTGATTACAAGGTACTGTCTCATAGGTAGGCAAGCGAGTAGACTTGAATTCTTCTCACATGGCTACTGTTGCAGTTGTGTAGAAGAAGAGGAGGAAGTGACAGTACTCCTTCTTCTTTGCACCGGTCCTCGTCTGGCCCGAAACAGACTAAAGTTTTTAGGGACACCACTGTTAAATAGCCTGACGAGTCTCAGTAAGTTGGTTTTCAGGATCGAAATTAACCTGAAAATTTTCAAAAAATTATGATAAATCAGGTATTTTTACACTAAATCGGCCATATTTGTTCTGCCATTTTGAATTCCAAAAACACTTTTGTGTATAGTTTTGTAATTTTTTAGAATAATTATGAAACTCTTTTTAACGGAAGGTTAAAACGGCCATATTGGATCCGCCGTCCTTAATTATGAAATTTTAACCATAAATTCGTACTTAGCCAAAAATGAAAAATGAACCAAAAATGAGCTTCAGATGTCAATATTCGTTTTAAATCGAATTCAAAACCGATCATAAAATTCTCAAAAATTAATTTATTAAGTGGAGGTGCTAATGTAAAATGGTACAAGAGCTCGACAAATATCAAGTAACCAAAAACAAGAAAATGCATACTTTTTCATAAAAGTTTAATGAAATTAAATAAAATCCCAGTACAAATACTCAATCTTCTACATTTCACCTAATGAATATGCCACACCCTCATCAGACCATACTGCCAATTTAATCTAGCCTAATAGATGTGAGGTATAATATTCATCGCGCCGAACGATGGAACATTAGACTCTGAGATTTTCTAATTTGGTTAGATGACTCATTACCTATCTTCCTTGGAGACAAATTAGCCTTTGAGTAAATTTGGTATAAATTTGGATAAAGGAGACAGGTGTAAATATTGGTTAGGTCTTACGGATATTAATTGTCGTACCGGCTGCGAGGTTCCCTTAAGGACCAAAGTATTGAAACCATGTCAAAACTGACTAATAATTTTGATGGTCTAAAACCATTTTTCTCGACGTTTTGAAAGCCCCTGAATACGAAGAAATAAAAAAAACATGTCCGTTCATTTGTGTTTTGATTTCCGTCTGTCACCATGCTATCTCGAGAACAGCTTGCCCGATTTGTAATTTTTTCGCCAATCTGTTTTTTGGACAAGGCAGAAAAATAAAAACCACGTAAAGAAAATAGGATACCTGCCATACGAATTGAGCCAAAACCATCTGGTGATATTACCACGTTTAAGCAAAATATGCTCTTTTCCATCACATGTAATTCCGAGAAACATAAATCCGCCAGGGCAGAGTGTTTTCCATTCCAAACTTATTTAACATCAATACAAATCTTGAGTGTACCACGATGATAACGCATGATGATGTATTAAATAAGTTTGACTTATTATCTGATTCGATTGGGATATTTGTGGCTATTAACTTTACTATTTATAAGAAATCCTATGGTTTTTATTTTCTAACCCTCGAAAACAAGCCGGTGAGGTTGCTGAAGTTTTTGCTTCTCTCAACCTTATCACGCAACTTTTCAGTGGTTCAACAGTTTCAGTGGATATTTCAAAAATTGAGGACCTTTGGAGCTTCTTTGGTCATGGCGGAGATTTAAAAAGTAAGTGAATAGGATACGATACCTGCCATACGAATTGACATATAACCTCATCGTGATATGGAATTTGGCCTTGAGTTTGCAGTTGCATTGGATTGGGGTTGAACTGGAGTTGAGCACTTGTTATATATGCTGGTCTGAAAATTGAGTTGGGCGTTGAGTTTGCGATTAAGTTCAGTGTTGAGTTGAGTTCTATTTACTGATTGAGTTAGAGTTGAGCTGGAATTTGGTTTAAGTTTATTTAGCAGTTTAGCTAGGGATTTATTTCTGTTTTGAATTGTCGGCTGAATTATAGTGAGCTTCAGTTGAGTTTATGTATGGATGTAGTTTTTAAGACAACGTTAATTTGGGTGTTTATTTGGGGCCAGTTTAGGTTGAGTTGTAGTTGAGATGCTAATTGAGTTGAGTTTGGGATCAGCGGTTAATTTGGGAAATTATTTGGGTTTGCATTGCAGGTGAAGTTAAAAGTTTGCTTGAGCGTAGTTTTTTGAGTTGCTTTGAACATTGAGTTTTCGGTTAAGTTGACAGTTGAGTTGAAGGTCGAGGTGGAGGTTGATTCAAGATTGAGTTGAGTTCATAGACAAACACAGTTTTTGAACCGTGTTTGCTGAGGGTTTGAGTGTCGTGTTGAGTTTTAATTTAAGTCGGAGTTGAGTTGAAGCTTAGTGAGTTGTTCAGTTTGCGGATCTATTTGTAGGGAGTTGTGTACGCAAGTTCATGTACGCCTGTATTTTTTTCGGGCCATGTTGATTTGGTGATTCAATAGAACTTTGGGTTTGGGGTTTAGTTGGGCTGAATTTTTGGTCGGATTGATTAGGGTTGGGCTGGAGTTGAGTTAGGGTTCTTTTAGCTATTCAGTGGAGGATTTTTCGGACCGTGTTTATTTGAAAATTGAGGGTTGAGTTGTTTAGTAGAGTGTTGAGATAAAGTGTTAAGTTGAGTTCGGGTTGAGGTATTTTGCGCAGCGGTTGATTGAGGGTTCAGTTGGTGAATTTTTGGGGTGGGTTGTTTCGTGGATTAAGGGCGTTAAGTTTTAAGTTAGGTTAATGGTTTATTTAAAACTTAGCTTGGGGTTGGATTAGTGATTGTGTTGGGAGTTGGATGATTTAGTGATTTTGTTGAGGTTGCGATTAAGTTGAAGGTTGAGCCGATGTTGATGTTCAGTTAGGAATTGGTTTGAGAGTTGCGTTAATTTTCAGGACTGATGTTCTGACCAACTCGCAAGGTTTCAGAACTTTATTTTTTCTACCTGAACACAATAACAAAAACTATTAATTTTTGTCTACGTTCAAAATTTTGATCCGAATAGTTTTTAGCCTCCTTCGCTGTTTCTAAAAGCAAACAAAAAATAGAAGAGAAATATCCACATATGTTTTTAAAAACGCACTTTAAATATAAAGTTGAAACGGGCTGAAAAGTATCCTGAGTTGATAATACAACACAACTTTTTTTAGGAGTGTGTTTATTTAATCTTTAATATAATCTCCTTTTAACTAAATACTGTTCATCCAACGATTTCCAATAATTTTTGAACCTTCTTGCTTTAAGCTTTTTATATACAAATGTCCATGCATTCTTTTGAAATGCTTACGACGTCAACATCTCACTTAACTTTACTTTACGATCAATATAATATCAAGGATTTTTTCGACTATTTTTGCTGTTATCACCACTTTTGGGTCCATCAATCAAAAAGACTTGTGCGGCCTTGTTTAAATTCACCACCCAAAGTTAAGCCTTTACCTTTTTTGAAATCGGTAGCTGAGAGGCCTTTAAAACTAAGAAAATGAATTGCACAAGGAATTTGAAATTTTTTCATTTTTCACCAACTTCAGAACAAGTGCTTGTGAAATCCAAACTAAATGACAAATCAACTTGAAAAAGGAAATGGCATCAAATAGAAAATTCTATTTTCGAAATTTAATAATGATAACTCAATAATGCAGAAAACTTTTCAGCCCATGTAGTATACTTCTATTTAATATAATTTTTTAATCGAATAATAATATTTCATAAAATTTCAATTCGTTCTGGAAATTTATTAAAATTGCCAGAAGTTTACTTGTTTTTATTTACTGTAAATCTAAACGACTATAAACTCGAAATATTCATTAAACTCGTTTTGCTAAAATCGCCTTGTACGTCAAAAATGAAATGTTGGTAAAGCTTTAGAATCTGTTCGGTTTAACCCTCAATTGTAAACTGGCGTCTATAATATTATTAGCTATTCACATGTCACTTATCTAAAATGGACGAATAATCATACTAGCGAAACAGTTCAAAAATCATATTTAAGAACTTTTATTTCGAAGAACCGTTATAATAGCAAACGCAATAAAAGCTCTTATATTGTTTCATCCATCAAATTTTGTTCACGTTGAAAAAGTTAAAAGAATGAAAGCTTCATGCTCTGCTTCTGATGATTATTCATGTGAGAACCAAATTTATTGGTTCAAAGGCTACCATTAAGATCCACCACTTTGAGTTTCGTGATTTTTTTTTGTTTGTTTTCATATAAGAAAATAGCACGGTTAACTGGTTCATTGATTTTAACATCACTAATTAGAGTTAAACGATGGCAAAACTATAATATTTAAAACGAGTTGATTCATGTATAAAATTAATTAACTCAATCATTATAGCAAAATCTATCAGTTACTCTCCTTTTTTCTCTCTGTAACACCTCATTACAAGAATGTTAACCTAATATGGAGAAAAGATTAATGGTATGACTATACATAAGTAAGATGTGGGTACACATCCTTAGGGGGTGTTATTATTTGTACATTTACAATTTATCATCGAAAGTTTACGTCAATAATTCTATTTCGATTATTATGTATTATACGAGTAAACAAAATGAAGCTAATCTTCTGCGAAGAATTATCCATAAAAGAGATACATCTCACCACAGATAGAATTAAGGAATCTGAGGAATCAAAATAGTAGTAGCATCCCACCCGATTTTTTGTTTTGTGATTTTGTGATTTTTAAGTTAGAAAGCTTCAGAAAGTTAATTTCTCTTTGACGAAGAAATGTGTGAAATCTTCCGCCTCACTATACATCGATTAGACCAGGCCATAAAAATTGTAGCGAACCTATGAACAACTTGTGGATTTCTGTTAAATTGGGTGGATAATGGATTATAAATAAAATAATTGCGGGAATCTACAGAAATAACGTAAAATAATAGACAATAATTTTCCATCTGCGTTTCGTATTCGGCCTAGTAATTAATGAATATCCCCCCAAAAAAGTATACATCCAGGACGTTGAAAACTAACAAAACTCCCATGAATGCTATAAATAACCTTAAAAATGGGATAATGAAAAAATTCTGTATATTGTTATAGGTTTTTTTCAATTAAACCGCTACATAGTTTATTTTCGTTAAATCGTAACCATTTTCAAAACTATAATTTTCTACTCGCATCCGTTGGTATTGTTTAATTTGTATACATTGTTGTTTCTGCAATACTCTTTACAGTACAATTATACTGATAGAGAAATAAATCTTTCGGGTATAATTTCGAACAAAACCAGAAACGGAAAATAATCGATAATAAACATTCCAACCACGAATAATAATACTACACGAGTTATACTCGTACACAGTTTTTTTTCTGTATACCAACCAACTAGAGTATTTTAATTACACACAGTACACGGGTGTACGTACAATTTTTTTTTTTGGTTTTATTTTTTCTATTTCATTTCGGTGGGATTTTAATATTACAGCTCATAAAATTTTTCCATTTTATGTGAATAAATCATAAAGGAATGAAAAAAAAAAAAATAAAATTTTGTATAAACTTTAATTGTATCACGTTTCGAAATAAAATAAAATTATTATGAAAGCAATAAACAATTTTTTTTTGCAAAGTAAAACTTCTTCATAATTTATTTACAGGTTTTGAATATATTAACAATATTGTTGTTAAATCTTAAGAAAAAAATCGTGTGATTATTTAATCATGCATTGGTGTTTTTTTTCTGGTCGCAATTGTTAGTTTTCCTTCTTCATTTTTGTTCGTAAATTGTAATATCCCAGAAAGAATTAACAAACATTCGAATTACGAAATATAACGTTATAAGCGAAACTATTAGTGAAATTCACTAATAGTTTCGCTTAAAACGTCGGGAATTTGAACTGATTTTCGGTTAAAACAACGGATTATTATTGTTGTTTAGTGGATTTTACGGAATGAGATTCGCAAAACCATCGTATTGTTTTTGAAAACCGTTTCCTCAAACTATTCAAAAACCGTTGGTTTTTGTCAATTTATTTAATAGTTTTTAAAATTATAAATTTTACACCTCTTAATACTTAATAAGATATTTTCAAAGTCAACTGTTGTCACTGTTGAGGTGCTTTATTGAAAAAAAAAAAAAAAAAAAAAAACAATGAACAGTGAATATGTTATCCGAAAGGATAAGAAACGACCGAACCTTTTACCAAATTCTCTAAGAAGGAGATTTTGAATAGTTGTTTAAAGTGTAGGTCCAAACCTAGGTTAGCACCTAGCACATTTGAACAATCCCATTTACCAATACCCATTCACCTTTCGGTAACTTAATCGTCCTCAACTTATTCTTCATTTTGGAACCAAAATCGAAGTCTAGGTTTCTAGTTTCCGAGTTGAGAAAAGCCCTCTTATGGGGACTTTAAGGCACCTAAATTCCAACCCCTACAGTATTGCGATCTGATCGTTACCTCCTTTGGGATATACCCAACAACGTCTAGGTCCTATCAGTTGGCCAGTAGGTTGGTTTTCCAGTTGAGAGGGCTTCACAACTGCATTTTCTGATAGCTTTTAAGAGTTCTTCACCCTTAGTCGTTGTTAATATGGATCCTCAGTGGACAGTTTTTGCATTAAAATCTCCTCCAAGAACAAATCGTTTTCCTAATTTACTGAGGAACTCGAAATAATCTTTTTCTTTCATTGAGTGCTTCGGTGGGCAGTAAAAAAACATTTCAAAAATTATAAATTAAAATTAAAATTAAAATTAAAATTAAAATTAAAATTAAAATTAAAATTAAAATTAAAATTAAAATTAAAATTAAAATTAAAATTAAAATTAAAATTAAAATTAAAATTAAAATTAAAATTAAAATTAAAATTAAAATTAAAATTAAAATTAAAATTAAAATTAAAATTAAAATTAAAATTAAAATTAAAATTAAAATTAAAATTAAAATTAAAATTAAAATTAAAATTAAAATTAAAATTAAAATTAAAATTAAAATTAAAATTAAAATTAAAATTAAAATTAAAATTAAAATTAAAATTAAAATTAAAATTAAAATTAAAATTAAAATTAAAATTAAAATTAAAATTAAAATTAAAATTAAAATTAAAATTAAAATTAAAATTAAAATTAAAATTAAAATTAAAATTAAAATTAAAATTAAAATTAAAATTAAAATTAAAATTAAAATTAAAATTAAAATTAAAATTAAAATTAAAATTAAAATTAAAATTAAAATTAAAATTAAAATTAAAATTAAAATTAAAATTAAAATTAAAATTAAAATTAAAATTAAAATTAAAATTAAAATTAAAATTAAAATTAAAATTAAAATTAAAATTAAAATTAAAATTAAAATTAAAATTAAAATTAAAATTAAAATTAAAATTAAAATTAAAATTAAAATTAAAATTAAAATTAAAATTAAAATTAAAATTAAAATTAAAATTAAAATTAAAATTAAAATTAAAATTAAAATTAAAATTAAAATTAAAATTAAAATTAAAATTAAAATTAAAATTAAAATTAAAATTAAAATTAAAATTAAAATTAAAATTAAAATTAAAATTAAAATTAAAATTAAAATTAAAATTAAAATTAAAATTAAAATTAAAATTAAAATTAAAATTAAAATTAAAATTAAAATTAAAATTAAAATTAAAATTAAAATTAAAATTAAAATTAAAGTTAAAATTAAAGTTAAAATTAAAGTTAAAATTAAAGTTAAAATTAAAGTTAAAATTAAAGTTAAAATTAAAGTTAAAATTAAAGTTAAAATTAAAATTAAAATTAAAATTAAAATTAAAATTAAAATTAAAATTAAAATTAAAATTAAAATTCAAATTAAAATTCAAATTAAAATTCAAATTCAAATTAAAATTAAAATTAATATTAAAATTAAAATTAAAATTAAAATTAAAATTAAAATTAAAATTAAAATTAAAATTAAAATTAAAATTAAAATTAAAATTAAAATTGAAATTGAAATTAAAATTAAAATTAAAATTATTGGGTGTACAAATTAACTTCCGACCTTTTTAGATAGGTGTCGTTAGTATTATTGCTTGCACATTATTCAATCGGGCATTACATGTTTTTTGGATTTTAGATGTCAAGTTTGAATAATTACTAGTGACATTTGTTCAAACCGTAAACAACAATTATTTTCATGTAATTGGAAATGTCGAATTTTGTGCCAAAAAACAACATTTGCGGGAAGTTTTAGTTCATTATTTTTTGTTGAAGAAAAGTGCAGCGGAAACAAATCGTTTTGCTTGTGGAAGTTTACGGTGAACATGCTACATCGAAAACAAAATGTAAAGAGTGGTTTCAACGATTCAAAGTTGGTGATTTTGATGTAAGAGACAAAGAACGTGAAGGCAGACCAAGAAAATTTGCAGATACAGAATTGGAAGAATTGCTTGATGTGAACCCTTGTCAGACTGAAAACAATTGGCAGAAGAGTTGAATATTACCCACAATTTCGCAACATATACATGCAAGGGGATTGGTTCAGAAGCTGGGAAATTGGGTGCCACACAAATTGAAAGAAAGGGACATGGGACGCCGGAAAACCATGCGCGAATTGTTACCTCAACGACCACAAAGGAAGGGCTTTTTGCATCGGATCATCACTGGGGATGAAAAATGGATCCATTATGAATATTCTTAGCGCAAACCAGCGTGGGTCAAGCCAGGTGAACCAGAACCGTCGACGCCAAAAGCAAATATCCATGGTTCGAAGGTGATGCTTTGTATTTGGTGGGATATGAAGGGTGTCCTCTATTATCAGCTGCTGAAAGAGCGTGAAACCATTACGGGACAAGTTTATCGACGACAACTGATGGCTTTAAAGCAAGATCTAGCTGCAAAACGACCGGAATATGACAAAAGTCACAATAAGATTATTTTGCAACATGACAACGCTAGGCCACATGTTGCTATACCTGTCAAAAATTACTTGGACAGGCAGAACTGGGAAATTATACCCCACCCGCCGTATTCACCAGACATTGCTCCCTCTGATTACCACTTGTTCCAGTCCTGGCACAACAGCACTTCACTTCATATGAAAACGTAAAAAAATGGGTCGATGACTTGATCGCCTCGAAACCACCAGATTTCCGTAAAAAAGGTCGGAAATTTATTTGTACACCCGATAAAATTAAAATTAAAATTAAAATTGCAGTCAACTAGGACCAGGCAAAGAAACAAGACTGGTCCATAGCCATACCACGATTTATTGTTTATCCTACAAGGGCTCAGGTCATTAAAAAGGGAAGCCGCTAGAAATTGTAGTCTGTTTCGTGCCAGACGGGGACAGGCGCAAAGAAGATAAAGTACTGTCCCTTCCTCTTCTTCATCCTCGCAACTACGCCAGTAATTATCTGAGTGGAAACATACTCGCATGCCTACCTATTAGAGAATGCCCAGTAATCATTCGCCAAGAACGACACTGATCTTATTCCGCTGTAGTGAGATAAGCCGTTTGGATCTTGCCAAGTCCAACTTTGGTTAGACATCGGGCTCTTGCGTAGTTTTTGGAGGTTTTGGTACCGGAACTGGTAGTGAATTACCCAGAATTGTTCTAAAGGTATCCCAGTCGGGTTTCCTCTTATTTCTGTAGATTGAACTTTTTGGAAAAGCAAAGTCCATTTCAAATTGCAGATAACAATGATCAGAAAAGGAGTAGTCCTCCGACACTTTCCAGTTTAATAGACTAATCGTCAAAAAGTTTGAGACAAGTGTAATATATAATAACTCCTTTCTATTTCTAGTTATAAAAGTAGGCTTATTGCCTATGTTACATATAAGAAGGTTAGTACTTAAAATGTAATCAAGGAGTAATTCGTTTATTTGTGTCCGTATTTTTCCAGATCGTGTAATGAGAATTTGTATCACTCCCCAGGATGACTCCAACCTTACGCTTCTAAGCCTCCAAGATTAGCTTACCTAGAATAATCTATAAAAGGGAGTCTTGAGTTCAAGTATCCGGTCTTCGGTAACCCAAAATTCCTGGATTAAGACGACATCTGTTCCTTCTTTTCTATTTTTTTAAGACGAGAGCAGCTGATGCTGCCTTAGATTGGTAGAGGCTTACTTGTAGGAATGTCAACATCCCTACAGCTTCTTCTCCACCACCGTACCATCAGAGTCCCCCCTGATGTGAAGTCCTCTGATTGCATATTCAATGACTCCAAGGACATCGGTTTTTTTCGGTGCAGTCAGTGACTGCCTGTTTAGAATTAAGACTGCTGACTTGTAGTCAGCTTTTTGCTCGTCGAGATTGCTAACTTTCCAGTTGTGCGTTGGCAAATCTGCGTTACCATTCTGCAGCTACTAGAGTATCATCTTTGGATCGCTCGCCTCTGAATGTGTCCACACACTGGCTTTAGGCCTACAGGGGATCCCTTCTCCAGCTACAATAGCAAGGCTTCCTCCGGGCCATACCTCACCAAGCCCCTCTACTGCATTAGTACAAAGCAAAAAAGACTTCTGATTTTCACAAGCAGTCAGTTTTACCTGGTTCCTGTGCCAGCCCCCATCCTGGCAAGTCAGAGCAGGCCCAAGGTTTTCTGTTAAGGCTTTTAGGTCAAGGGCCGTTTAATGTTCCTCCAGTTAGCGAGCGTAATATTGCCATCCCCTTGGGACTGGTTAAAACTGCCACAACCAGCTGATCCTTAAGTACCTCATTAAAAGTCCTCATACTCGTAGCATAGAGCATCGTTGTACTAATTATCTTAGGACTTTCGACGAAAGATGGGCCTTCCGACTTTTTTTCGGTGACTTTCTTTGCCCACTCAAGCGTGTCTTTGTCTTTCTCAGTCCTGTCTTCCGGCGACGTGTTGTTTGTTTTATCTACAGTATTTTATTACAGTCCTTTTTCCTAGTGTTGTAGATTTGTCTTGACGAACCAGCTTCCTTCGTGCTTTGATTCCGCTTTGTTAACTAAGGTTTGGTGACCCGAGTGGAGCGCTACAATTAGTAAAATAATAATAAATTGTTGGTTTGAATAATGCATTTTGTAAAGTCCAATCCCTCTGAAATCCTACACCTCTACAAATATTTTTGGAACTTCTTTAAAAAAAATAGTTATACTAAATAATAAGTATAATAAAGGGTATAAAGTAATTAAAAAACATGTATAAATTAGTAACTTAGGTATAGGTTAGTGTTAATATTAATTTTTAAAGTAGTTTAATTTTTCAAGTTGTGTATGAAGCGATGTTGACTTAAACAAAATAAAAACATAAAAAATTTAAGTTTATTTCAATAAGTATTAGTGTAATAAATGGTTAGCGTTACAAGGGTTGTAAGCCGTTTCCTGAGTCAAACTGTTCTGAATTTTTAGAAAGAAAGAAATCGTTTTCTGAAATATTTCATTATAAAAGTAAGCCAACTGTGAAAAGACTATACTCTTTAGGTCGCTGTTTTAACCAGTGACAAGAAATTCCTTCAATTTATTGATTTTTACTGGTTCTACGGTCGGAATCGCAACAAGTTTAGAAAATCTTTTGTGATATTTTTTCATCCTCTTCAACCTTTTCACTTTCATATTTAGAATTTTCTCTCCCAACAGAATTAATTCACAAAATATTTTATCTACTTTTTCTATAAAATTTATGTTAAACATAATAATGAGTATCTTTATTCTATATATACTACTATCATCTTGTCTAAATTACATACATATTTATGCGACGTATAACAAATTTTAATTTATTGCATTTAAATTTGATATCTTCTCTGTGACACAAAGAGATAAATGCTTTGCAATTATTTTCGATTTTGTTATAAATAAAACCACTTTTATCTAAAATGGAAAATTTATCTCTGTGTATTTAGTAGTTTAGATTACAATAATATGCAATTAAATATGTAAGAATGTAATAAATTACATTTTATTTATGTACTACATTCTAATAAATTATTAGGATTGGTTACTAGAATGATTGTTATTATTTATTTAAATTCGAAACAACTGAAAGATAGAAAATAACTTTACATATTTGAAACATGTGATATGATTATATGATTATTACATGTACGAGTATAGTTTTTCTTCTCCCAACAGACGACATTTATTTTGTAAATTATGCTTGTTTTTGTAAGACAATCTTCCGAATTAATCAAAAACCTGTTTATAAAAATTCTCACATAAAAAGCCCCAAAACCAATATTGAATAAATAATAATCGACCTCATCGTTTTTAATGCTATTTTGAAATAATCCAGTCAAAATATAATTAGCGAAAAGTTAAACACTAATGAAGTTATTCATAACTTTTTCAAGTATGCTAGTCGATCAAAATTAATTCGAATAGGATTAAATCAATTGGTTAGACAATAATCATCATTTCATTTAAAATTTCACATTTTACCATTCACGTAATCCTCTTTTCCATTTAAAATGATTTTGTTTATATTTTCCAAATTAAAAAATTAAATTTTATTTTGTTATTTCGAATTCTTTTCGCTTTTTCAAATCAATGTAAATTTTGTGGTTTGAAAAGAACCCAAAAAAAAAATGATGTTGTTTTATGTTTATACCTACTGATAACAGCAACCCGATTTTATCTTTGCTTCATTGAAGTTTAAAAAATTTCATTCGGCATCATTCGCGAGTTCATTTTTGCCGTGTTTAACCACTTTTAATAAGTAAACTTTGAACTGACTTTTCTACCCTTGTTGGTATCAGTAGCCAAGCTAAAAATTGATCTAAGTTTAAAACATTGATGTTTCTTTATAACAACGAAAACAACGAAGTTTTTTAAGCACAAACAATACTTTTATAGAAGTTTTTGAGTGAGAGATATGGCGGTGGTATCAACTCCAACCGAAGATTCCTTAACTCATCACAGAAAAGAGCCATTTCGGTGGTGCGTTGTGTGCGAAAAGAGGATAAAAATATAATTCGTGTTTGTCAAACTGCATTTTGTAACATACTAACTACCAAAAAAGCCCGAGTTGTGAGGCTAGTAAAGATGCATTACGAGACCGGGTTAGGTCCTGTAGAACATCGAGGCGGAAATAGGATTGGGTCGAAAAACCAACATCAAAGAGAAAAGATAATAAAGTTCATTACTAAATTTAAAACATTGGAACTTCGCTACTGTAGAAACAAAATTGCCAGGAGGCAATATCAATAAAATCTAAAGGATGTTTACCACAGAATCGCCAGAGTTTAATGTTAAAAAAAAAATTGTTCGTAACATTTTTAACAGGTGTTTTAATATTGGCTTTAAAACACCCGCTACTGATATGTGTTCCATCTGTATTATGCTGAACGAAGGAATGAAGTTTGAAACGGACCCAAAAAAGAAACAAAATTTAATTGTGAAGAGATTGGCTCATAAAAGGCGTGCGAAGGCATCTGATTACTATGTCATTTGGTTGTCAAAGAAATATGGTGCTACCAAAAGTAGCAGACCAGGCGGCATACTACAGTTGCCAAATTTATTTTTTCAATTTTGGCATCATGGTGGGATCATCAAAATCCCCTTTGTCGAAGGAAAATGTGTTTCTATATACCTGGACAGAAAATGAATTTCCAAAAGCATAATTGCAAATTGCATCTGCTGTATATCATCGACTATGCAACCTCGATCTAAAATGTAAAACAACAATTCGATAATCGCTGATGGCTGTGATAGCCAAGACAAAAATTCGATCATGGTCAGCATGTGCATCTATTGGGTTTTAAAAGATGCGCCACCGAACGTCACAAGTTTTGATTTAATTTTTCCAATCCCAGTGCATTCATATTTACCGCCAGATAGAAATTTTGCGAAATTGGCAAAAGAGGTAATTTAATCAAAGCTGAGTGTTGCTTTAAATACTAATAAAATGTTTATTTTTATGTTTAGATCCGTAATAACTGGTGGCAACACCAGAAGATCATGTTAAAATTCTTCAGAACTGTCCTGTTGACAAGTATTTGAAGCGTCAATCCACACCAATCCTAAGATGTCTAACGTTCACAAACTACAGTATCTGAAAGGTCTATTGAAAAGTGAGGCAGCTGCCCTAGTGCTTCATATTGCCATTACAGAAGCGAAAAGAAGCAAGTTATAATAATGCTTTTCAAGCAATTTATGGAACAGCCCTCCATTACCTAGGTTTCGGCTAAAGAACTTCATCACATGCTGGATGTTTCAGATGAAGTGATACGCTGAATTAAAGTGTTATATCCTTTGGGTCGTACCATTGTATTTTCTTCAGTTCTTCCCAATATAAAATAATTTGATTTATTGTAAACGATTTTGTACTGATGAAATTCCATATGATCTGTATTATCTCGCCTAATTTAGAAATGTCACTCCCTAAATCAGGCACAATTCTAGGAAATGAAATAAAACCTTTCTTCATTTCGTTCCATTCATATGCCATAGCTCGTGACAAGTTTGTTTCTCTTGCGGCAGTGATATGTTGCGTTAGTCAAGAAATCGTTGGACTGGGCAGATCAATCTTGAAAATTTTTTCATTTGTAGATTTGTTTTGTTGCTTCAAAAATGTAACCGTATTCCATTGGTAAGGAAAATTCGGGGTGTTGTAAAATCGGAGTATTTAATAAACAATTTTTTAGCTTAGTGAAAGATTCATTGCAAAACGCATTCCAAATAAATGGCTGTCCTTTTTTTAACAAAATTGTAAGAGGTTTGGATATTTCTGATAATTGTTTTATGAAACGGCGGTAATAACCTGCTAAGCCTAAAAATGATTTCACTTGTTTTTGATTAATAGGTTGAGGATAATTTTTTATTACTTCCGTTTTCTTTTGATCTGGTTTAATAACCTCTTCAGTGACTGTATGACCAAGGTAAATGATTTCCTTAGAGAGGAACTGGTATTTTTCTAGATTTACCTTTAAGTTATTGATTTTGAAACCGTTGAAGACAGATTCTAATTTTGTGTTATGATCATCAAGATTACCACCAATCACTATCACGTCATCTAGATAAACAATACATTTCATACCATTTAAACCACTTAGAATAGTAGTAATGAGATGCTGAAACGTCGCTGGTACACTTTTCAGTCCGAAATGCATTCGCTTATACTGAAAATGTCTCAAGTGAGTATTAAAGGCAGTTTTCTCTCTGTCTTTGGGATCTAACAGAATCTGATGATAGCCTTTCGCAAGGTCGCCAAGATGATCCAAAATATCTGTAATATTTGGTAAGGGAAACACTTCGTTGACAGTGACATCGTTTTATTTGCGAAAATCCACCACAATTCAGCATTTCTTCTCTTCGTTTTCATTTGTTTTTTAGACACTACGATTAATGGAAAATTCCAAGGACTTTTACTCGCCTCGATTATGTCATTTTCCAGCATTTCGGTAATCTGTTTGTTGATTTCGGTTTTCGTAAATTCTGGTAGGCGGTATTGCTTGACATAAATGGGATCTATGTTACTGTCGGTTCTAATTTTGTCCGTCCTGGCATCGGTTGCGGTAAGCTTGTCACCTGGCACGAAGAAGATTTCGTTGTACTTTCGACCTAGGTTTATAATAGAATTTCGTTCTTCTTGATTCAGATGGTCGATTTTTAGAAACGATTCAATAATTTGTAAACGATTGTTTATAACATTTGACCAAGAATTAAGCTGAATTACTTCAAACTCATCTAGTTTGGTTACTTGCAAATTAAGATTTTCAATTTCGACTTCATAGTCGTTTGTATTTACGATGCTTATAGTTACGAGATTATTTTTTGATTTAATGATAGAATTCGCTATGTATTCGCCAGACAATATTTGAGATGATTGGCAAACATAATCAACTCCGCTGAGAATATCGGAATGAATTGAAGTTGTTTTTTCTAAACGAGTCGGAATTAGAACAGAAGAGTTAGACATTAGTTTAAGTTGAATTGGAATATCATTAAATAGAATTTCAAAAATGTTATTAGAAAAATCTATCTTACACTTTGTATTTTGACAAAAAATCTGTTCCAATAATACCAGCGAACGAATTTAACACGATTTGGAATGAATGATTTATGGATAGAGATTCCGATAGAATTATATTTGCTTTACAACTAGCTATTGTCTCGATTAACTGAGTAGTTATTCCTTTGATTTTACATTTTCTTTCTGGGTAACAAAGTGTGTCATCAGCCAAGAAATTACGTTTTATTATGCTAATATCAGCCTCGGTGTCGACCAAAAAGAGAAACGAATTTGGTTTTACTACGTCTCGGTGTAATTCAATATATTTTTTATTGTTGTGTAGATTTGTAATATTAATTGAGTGAAGCTCTAAATATGAATTACAATATTTATGAATTGAATCTGGATTAAATTTATGATTGAAACAATTTGAATTATGTTTTTTTTTTTTTTTTTTTTTTTCAAATCTTTATTAGAGCTTTAACACATTATTTTGGTTTTTAAGCTCGTATTATATACAAAGTTTACATTATTTCATTGGATTTTCCTTAAATATTATTTCACATTTTGTGCAATTTTATTATTATTATTATTTTTTTTTTTTTATTACATATATTTTCTTAAGATTAATTTAAACTTGAAAGTACAAATCAAGTTATATTTTATGATTAAAGTATGATTTTTAATTAAATTTGTTTTATTTTAATATTAATTATATATGGTTAATAAACCCGATAGCTTTGACGAATTTGAGAGTACACTGTATATTTGTTTCGTTATTACCTAAAGCTTCCTGAAGAGATGTAGGGATATTCATTTCTATTCTTTTATTATTAAATTTGGGACAATTTATAAGGATATGTTGTACAGTAATTGGGCAGAGACATTGGTCACAATGCGGAGGATTACAATTTCTCATTAGAAAATCATGGGTGTACCGAGTATGCCCAATTCTTAATCTTGTGATAGCTACTCCTTCATATCTGTTTTTTCTTATTGATGTTTCCCAATGGTTAGTTGTTGTTTTAATTTCAAGTAACTTATGATTTACACATTCATTCCAGCGTTCATTCCATTTTCCCATTATACTACGTTTTATATGTCTATTAAAGTCATTTAATGGAATATAATTTTTAAATATTTGGTGTTCAATTTCAGCAGTTTTAGCAAGTAGATCGGCTTGTTCGTTTCCAAAAATCCCTATGTGACTGGGAACCCAAAGAAACTCAATATTTTTTGTATGATTTGAATTTAGTATTTCTTGTATATTTTGAATAATGGGGTTCTGACTTTGAAGATTTTGGAGAGATTGTAGGGAAGAATATGAGTCAGAAACAACAATGTATTGGGTGAATTTAGAACGAAGTATTTTGGAAATTGCAATTCTAAGTCCCATAACCTCAGCCGAGAAAATAGATGCATAATTGGACAGCTTGTATTTTTCCTGAAACAAATTATGATATATTCCGACTCCAACGAAGTCATTTGTCTTTGAACCATCACAATAAATAAATTGAAAGTTAGAGTATTGATTTTGAATACGTTTAAATTCAGAATGGTATATTGAGTTATTTGTTGACGATTTTGGAAACCTTATAAGGTTTTTGATAATGCGAGGAGATTTTAGTTCCCAATGTGGGATTTTTCTCGGCTGATGGATTATAAGTTTTGGTATTTCTAGATTGTATGTTTGGATTTGTGTAAGAATGGTTATGAAAATTGGATCAGTCGCCACTGATTGTTGAAGAGCATTAAATGCTTGTATATGAAAAGGATGTTCGATATTGACAGCTATTTTTGAAGCGTAACGCAGCGCTGCTACAGCTCTTCGATAAGAAAGAGGAGTTGACCCGGAGTCACAGATGATACTCTCGACTGGACTACTCCTGAAAGCACCTATTGCCAGTCTCAAACCCTGGTGATGAATAGTATCAAGTACTTTCAGACTACCAGTAGACGCACCCTGGTATATCACGCTAGCATATTCAAGTCTAGATAAAATAAGGGAATTATGAATTTTTAATAAAAGATTTCGATCAGAACCCCAGTGAATATTTGACAAAAGTTTTATTATGTTTAGTGACCTTAAACATTGAATTTTTAATGATGAAAGGTGGTGTTTAAAGGACAACCTTTTATCCAAATAAATACCAAGGTATTTATGTTGATCATTGATTTTTATGGATTGACCATTTAAATGAATATTTGGGTTTGGCAAAGGTTTATTCGTTCGACTGAATACAACACCTACGGTTTTCTCAACATTAAACTGAAATCCGTGATTTTCTATCCATATAGATATCTTATCAATGCCATTTTGAATAGCTGTTCGACATTCATCCAAATTATTTGACTTTGCAAAAATAACTAGGTCGTCGGCAAACATAGTTGCCTTGACAGGTGGTTCGAATAAATCTAGGACTGGATTTATAGCTATGAGGAATAAGAGCACACTCAGAACCGAACCTTGCGGGACTCCATTTGCCTGTTCATATGTTTCTGATAATTTGTTATTAGTAAGGACTTTAAAACGTCTAGTTTTAAGAAAGTTCTTCAGAAATGCGAATAAGTTTCCAGTTATTCCATGATTGTCTAATATTTTCAAAATTTGATGTGTCCATGTTTTATCATATGCTTTGTTAATATCAAAGAAAACTGCGATCACCTTTTCTTTATTTCGGAAAGATGTTTGAATCTCGTTAACTAGATGTGCCAGAGCATCACTAGTGGATTTGTTTTTTTGGAATCCCATTTGAAATTTGGAAATTAGACTATACTTTTTGATTACCCATTTAAGTCGTTCTGCAACCAGTTTTTCCATAACCTTACATATAGTGTTAGTCAGAGCTATTGGTCTGTAGCTGGAGGGTAATTTTGGATCCTTTCCGGGCTTTAAAATAGGGATGACATCGGCTAGTAACCAGTCATTGGGAATAGAATGGTTTTTCCATAATTTATTGTAGAAATTTAGAATATATAGCTTAGAATCACTGCTTAGGTTTGTTATCATTTTGTAATGGACACCGTCCGGGCCTGGCGAGGAACCACGGCATGTTTTCATTATTATATTAAGTTCATTTAAATTAAACTCCTGATTATAATTATTGGTTGCCAACAAATTTTGATTCTCAAATGGTATATGCTCAGTAGATTGTTTTATTCTAATGAAATTTTCAGAATATTGATCTGATTGACATATGGTCGAAAAGTAGTTAGCAAGAGTGTTTGTTATTATTCTAGGTTCAGATGAAAATTCACCATTAGCAATAATTGTAGATATTTCTCTAATCCTGCCGACTCCTTGAATAGATTTAATTTTCTGCCAGACCTTTTGTGCATCTTCATTTTGGCCGAGAGATGTTACAAATGTTTGCCATGATAGTCTTTTTGAGCTACGTATATGTTTCCGAACAAGAGCTCGACATTTCCTGAATTGTTGTAGGTTAATTGAAGTGGGGTAGCGGATTGCATTTCTCTGAGCTTTCCATCGAGATTTTAATAATTCTGATATTTCGTTTGACCACCAAGGTACCGGTGATTTATGATAATGATTTGTTGATACTGGGATGCAGTTTGATGCTGCTTTGAGTATCTCATCAACTATATATTTGTTATCAATATCTGGATTCTGATGATGGAATTCTTCTGTAAATTTAAGGCAGGAATTGTATTTTTGCCAGTTTGCTTGTTTTATTCTCCATCTAAGCCTAGGTGGTGGAGCAACTAAGTTAGTTGTTCTAGTTGGAGATAATAGAATTGGAAAGTGATCACTTGAACAAAGCTCCGGGTATATAATCCAATCGAAAAAACACGATGTAATGGGTGATGCTATAGTAAGGTCGATTGCTGACAAAGTTCCATTTGAGTATGTGTAATGTGTTGGTTGACCATTATTTAAACAATTCAAATTGAATTTATCTAATAAATGCACTATACTACTACCGCGTTTATCAGGACGAATTGTGGTATTATCCCACAGTGAATGATGGGCGTTATAGTCGCCTAGTAGAATAAATGGACTGGGTAATTGTAGAATAAGATTTTCAATGTCCCTTGATACTATGTTATTATCACCTGGCAGGTAAACTGAAACCAAAGTGATTTTAATAGGACTATATATTGTAACTGCAACGGCTTGTAAATCGGTATCTAAATCGATTTCACTACTGCTGTAATTATTTTTAATTAGGATTGCTACTCCTCCCTTAATTCTTTCATTAGGTTCTGTAATTACGTCATTTCTGTAAATATGGAAATTTTTAATTTGAAAACTGGATCTAAATTTTAGATGTGTTTCCTGTAGGCAAATAACTGATGGTTTTATTTGATTTATTAATAGTTGTAGCTCTTCAATTTTGTTTAAAATCCCATTCGGATTCCATTGTATTATGCTATCTGGTTTAAAAATCATATATAATGAGTTAGATGGTTTCAGAAAAGGCCATATCGGCATTTTCTTGTTCATATAATATTTCAAATGTCTTGGAAATTGGATTTCCAAAACAGTTTGTTTCATATTTATGTTCAGAGTTTGAGAACGTTTCATTACTAATATCTAAATAAGTATTACATGTAATATTATCATTATTGTGTATTGTTAAATTTTTATTAATGTGTTCTATGTTGTTATTGGTATAAATGTTATTTATGTTGTTTAAATTAGGGTTAGTAAAAGTGTTAGTATTTTTATTGTTATCTTTAATTTCTATTTTTTCGGTATTTATGTTGGTATTGTTTTTATTTGTTTCGGGCAATGTTTTGTTATGTAAATTAATATTTGCTGCAGAGTTCAATGATAAAGTATTGGAGTTGTTTTTGCTGTTAGTTGGATCAATGTTTTTATTTGGTGATGAATATGAAGGTCGTTGAGTGTTATGATTATTATTGTTTTTTGTAGAATTACTTATATTTTGATTTGTTCCAGATTTTGTGATATCTGCATATGTTTTTGTTTGTTTGGTTTCATTTGGAATTTGGGTAGTATTGGTATGATATTTGAAATATTTTTTCCTAGCTTCAATGAATGAAATTCGATCAACGGTTTTGATTTTGGTGATTTCTTTTTCTCTTATGTATGATGGACATGAATAGCTATAACTTGCATGCTCTCCACTACAGTTAGCACAATTTATGAAACATGGTAATTTATGGTTATTATCTAGCAATGTTGAGCAAATACAACAAAGGGGATCTTTCGTACAACGTTTTTTGCTGTGTCCAAAGCGCTGACAATTAGTACACCTAATAGGATTTGGAATATATAGACGTACATCCAACATTAAGTATCCTGCTTTAATTTTTGTAGGTATTGTTGGCAACGAAAAGGTCAGAATAATACCTGGCGTATCTTCCAATTTCCCCTCGATTCTTTTTTTTATTCTTCTGGCACTTATCACTTTTTCGGTCGAAAGTCCTTCAAGGATTTCTTGTTCCGATAAATTGAGTAGTTCTCTACTATAAATAAGACCTTGAGAGTTATTTAAATATGGATGTTCCGTGACTTCAACGTTGACTATTCCTCCAAGAGACTTCGTCAACAGTAATTTTCTTGAAGCAGTATTATTTTTTGTTAATAATAGTAACTGACCTGTTTTTAGTACTTTAACGTTTTTGATACCCGTTTGAGTTATCATGGTGAGGGCTTTGTCTACGGCAAACACTGATAATCCACCTAGGTTTTTGATTTTTTCATCTACACTAGTTACCAATAGATATTTTTCATGGTCGGCATTTTGATACAGGCTTCCGTATCTTCTTTTAGTTGGTGTTGGTTCAGGCAACTCACGAAAATCCCCATCAGATAAAGGGAGTGCCCCAAATCTATTAGGATGTTCGAAGTTTGGCATCCTGTTGCCAGGAGCCGTCGTATTTGGATTTGCACTTATCAAGGTTTTTTTTTTTTAATTTGAACTTCACAAAACAAGAAAAAAAAATAATAATTTCACAATAATAATAAAACTGTTTTGTTCTTTGTTACTTTTTTTTTTTTTTGTAGCAAATTTTAAACGCACTTGTTGATCCAATGGATATCGAAACAAGACTGATGGAATTATGTTTTGCTTGTTTATTTTGTAAATTATTGTTTGTAGTATTTAGATCTGAGAGTGTTTGCTGCAATTTCTGGAACGGATCCCGATCCATTTCCCGAAGAAGATGGAATATGTGGTTTTGAGATTTCATTATGTTTGTTTGAGTTAACAAACTGGCGTTTTCTGCGAATATTAATGTGATGTCCAGGCGCCTTACAGTAAGCACAAATTAAAGCTTTCTGGACTACAGTGATTTCCGCGGGTTTTTGATGTTTTAATTTGTTATACCTGTTAAATGTCATATGATTTGGTAAAATTCTAGTAGCAACTTGATTTTTCTGATCTGGGAATCGATTGTAACATTTCTCAACGGAATGTCCAACTCGTTTTCAAATTTGACACTTAACTTTGTTCGATTGGTCATAAGAATTGAGGCTATTACGTGTACTTAAAGTAAGTTAACATTAATGAGCTCTACTTGTAATTGTTCTATGAATTTGAAATATTGAAATTTATTTTTTAATTCTTCCAACATTGACGATCAATGAAAAAAAAAATGAACACGTATTATCGCAACCCACAAAATTATTTAGAAGATCTGTTATCAATTAAATGAATAAAATAAAGTTGAGAATAAAGCAAAAAATTTAAACTAACCTTAACAATATTTTTTGATATCCATTGATTAAATAAAATGCTGAATTCTATGATTGTATTTCATTGTTAAATATTGCACTACAATGGAATTTGATGGAAGCGGTAATCCGTTATTGCTGCGATTTGTGATGATTATTAGATGTTAAAATACTGCTGCGACCTCGATGTCGTGATATTATTTATAAATTAAATAAAAGAGGAAACCATGATTTTATGATAAATCTTGACTTATGATGTAATAAAATGTCATATATGATACCATGGCATACAACGTAATGATGAACGGAAGAACATTTTATTTATAAATTCTTTAGTTTTAAATCCGTTTGATTGCCATGTGATAACAATATAATGGCAATAGAAAAATTGCTGGTTTTATTGGGATCCGACCGTTTGGTTTATTTGATTTTAAATAATGATGATGTTGAAACTTTTCTGATCCTTAACGAAATTGATATCGTATGATCGGTTGTATTATAAACAATCAACTGTTGTTTCGTAGACTTTGTTAATTATATTTTAATAAAACTCGTATTGCATTATAAATTGATGTTTAATTACGTTTTTTTATGCATCGAAATCATACGTTTCTACACTTGTGATTTTAGTGTTAAAATTGAATTTTAAGAAATTATTTTGTTGTTGTAATTAATGTTTTTAGGATAAACTTATGTTTTATATTGTGTCAATAATTTCTTTCTTATTTTATTATTAAATTGAAATAAAACATTTTCGCTTCACATTTTCACGAACTTTTTCACGAACACAAGTGTTTTCATATTGCACTATATTCTCGCGTTAAAATTAGCATTTAATTTCACGTTATAACTGTCAATAAATAAGCGTTTTTTAACTAGCGTAATTTCTACACCAAGAATTGCTGCTTAGAGCAATCCCACCGCTGTCACCAAATTTTTGCTATAATATGATTTTGGTATGGAAATTAATAAGGCATTTGGTAATACACTTTAGAAATTAAAACTCAACAATTCACTATTTAAATTTCATTTTATTTATTAAATTTTAAGTCTTATTTATTTTTTAATGTATATTTATTTGTACATGTATTTTATTTAATAGTTAATATCACTTTTATACATTTTTTGTTTTGTACAGGTTCAATAACGTAAGCTGACTGACCAACTGCCTCCTGCTTAGACAAAATTGGTAATTTATAGGTTTTGGTACATACAATACATATACAAAGATGATATTCTTAACCAGTGTACAAGTAATTACATGAACAATTATATAAAGCTACAGTTTAGTATCAGTAATCCATAACACAGTGGTGAATTGAAAATTCATGTTGGACCCAATTGTGTCATTTCTCTGAAGGTTGCCGTTTTAAAAATACTCGAAGTCGAGTTATCCCCGTTCGTAAAATGTTGATATAATCGTCATATCATTGTAGTCATTATCTTCTAGATTTTTTCGTATATCTTTGTACCCGGATTTGAGTTTTTTTAACTGTGGATTAACCCTCTCTAGTGGTACAAGAATGGCAGTTTTATGAATATGTTTGAAGTTTAATTTGCCCAGAGAGTTCTGATGAACCAACTGAGAGTAAAGCATCAATCAATGCAATCGCTTCTTCATAATCGATCCCCTACGCATTCTTAAATGCATTATCCAACCATATTAGTATATTTAGCGTGTGGACTACCCATATGTTGGAATTCAATACGTTTCAAGTAATTAAGAATTCTATATTTTCCAAAAGGACTAAATTTCATTGATTGTAAAGTTGCCATTTCAAAATAATTTAATGCTTCGATCTGCTCATCTGCCAGCTCTACTCCCTGGTTTTTGAATTTATGTTGAATTCTCAGAAGATTCTGCCACTCTATCTCGTTAGCGCTGATCATCATAAACATGGTTGGTCTTCCTAACTGGTTCATCGTTGCAAATTGATCCCACTTGGCGCAGACCAATAAGCTGCAGAATTCTGTATTGATTTCATGAAAGCTAATTTGCTCTCTAAACAGGTGTTATAATAATCTTTAGATAATATGCGCTCTTTACTTATATCGTTATTTTTGCGGATTTGTTACAACCCAATCTTCAAACCATCGCAAACTCTTAGTCGAAATATTTTCATCTTGGTATAAAAAGCTTATTTGGCACCACACCTCTCCTATCCGAATGACGCCATTCACGTGTTGCCATCATGAAGGGAGTTACTATAATATCATCGCGGAATACACGAAATTCGGATGTTTACAGCTCAAAACATCTTAAACAGAAAAAAAAATCCCTATCTTGAACTATTCGAAAATATCATAAGTAGATTTACTGATTATTTGTCGACAAAAGATCATGTTCTTACAGAACCCTTAAATGTTTTTATTTTGTTTGTTAAAAAAACATTATGTGTACGTTTATCCAAGAATATTGACAAATCCGGAGAAATATGTTTATGTCCATTATATTATTAAATTGACAGAACAATTTCCCAACTTCTATAAAATAATTACCCCCCCCCCCCTTCCCCCGCCCCTCCTCCCCCAAAAAAATTATATGGAAAACAATAAAATAATTGGACATGACTGCACGATATCCCTTAACAATATTATTTCTACTCCCGAATAAATTACATCTCTTGATATGAATGCAAAAGTCTACACGATAAAAATGGTATCATAATATCTGTGAATGTGACATTACATTCAGCATTGATTTTATTACATTTTATGGAAAGAGCTGATATAAAAAATGTGTTATGAAACCAAATATAAAATGTCTGTCACGACGACAGATTATTCTACTGAGAATTGGACAGATTTAATATGTGAGTTTATTATAGAATTTTAGATACATGGAATTGTGTAGAGAGGACAAATTGATGTGGGTATATTATATGTAGTATATTATGTTGTAATATCAAAGATAGAAAACCGGTGAAAACACAGAACGTGAAATATAAACATTGTATTAAAAATATTTTGAATAATCATAAAATATTCTTTGTTCTGCTAATAAGATATGGTTTCTGTTGTGGCATTTAAACTGTGAATGTCGGTGGCTCTGTTTTCATTTTGTTTTATTTTATTTATTACACTAATTGCTTATTAACAAATTTAAGAATTTTTTGTATTTTATGTATTAAGCCTGCAAAACATTAATAATTAATTCTATGTCTTGACCAATACAACAAGCAATCCAGGCCAACACCAGGTTGATTTTTTTGATTTATGTATCACACTTATAGGTAAAAGTTTCAATCAGCGACACACATAACATCCTGCATATGTAACGTATACAATAAACAAACAACAGTCTATTCGGGAACCCATACGATTATACCATCCCGAAACTATTCCTTTTCCTGAAAAAATAAATATTTCTACATTTTGGATATAACAATAGTAATGCACTCATAAGTTTAATTCCTTTTTATTTATTTCTGTACAAATAAGAGCAGCCAGATAAAAACCACATGAACTTAAATTATGATGTACATACTCTTGTAAATTTGTTATTATAGAAAACATATAATTACAACTGAAATGTAAAGAATGAAAATACATACTTGAAATATTATTCATCTCAAATTATGTTCAAGAGTTTTTTTTTACTTCCAAATTATTTTAAGAAACATAATAATAATTTTAAATATCCCCTACCCCTACTACCCTACAAATTTAAAGTTTGTTCAGGACCACGATGGTATTAAATTGAAGTGTGGAGGCAAATAGGTTCAAAATTATTTTTACCCGAAATTTCTTACAGATTGTTTATTTGGGGACCGACAAAAACTTCAATCAGAAATTGGAAGCCTGTGGTCGCGTCGGAGTAGGTTTATATGTTGACGAAATAAAAAGACGAGGGTACAGGTACTTGCATAGGACCTGCAAATCACCATGTTTGTTCTCAAATGTATTTGTTATGTTGAAAAGCTCAGATAACTGCTTCTCATAACAAACTACAGTAAGGGAATGTTGAAAAATATAATTGGGGAAACAGCCGTTAGGGAATTGAACGGCCCGGAGTATCATTTCTATCGATTTTTACTATTATCTTCAGGTGGTCGCAAAAAAAAAAAAAATTAAATTGTTTGTTAAACGAAATTAATACTTCGTGATCCTGTCAAAGTTAGCCGAAAGTTTCCAGCCGAAAGTAAACAGTCGATAATGCAGATTATGTTATTAATATTCCAACCGAAAATAAACAATTTGGTGGTTGACAGCCAAAAGTAAATAGGATACATGAATTGCAATAAAAACTTTTGTAAATAGTCTTACGTGGAAAACTTTGTTTAACCTGGTCGTGGAAAATATCGGAAAATCAGAAAGATTCACAAAATTGGAATAAAATCAGCCTCTAGAGTGTACATCTGAAGTTGAGTCGTTTTTATATGATTTGTCAATAGCGATCGCAGGAAAAATTCAGTTTAAGTTTCCCGTGGGGAATCTCGGAAAATTCGATTTTTGCAAAAAGCATTAAAAAATTTGTAAAAAATTAGCTTCTGGAGTGTAATGTTTGGAAATGGATTGCATTGATGTGACTTGACAATAACTATCGCAGGAACAAAATCTTTTTTTGTTCATCTATTTTCTGTAAAACTGGTACTAAGCTTACGTTTACAAGTTACTTTTGTGCTTTTATCTTTTGTGAATAAAAAAAGGCGTACATTTATTTCGTGGAATAAATACTGTAACTGCGATGGCTGCTCGTTCTGCTAGATGTGGCGTGACCGAGTGACACTTCACCACAGCAAAGGTTATTGACA
Source organism: Tipula vernalis (assembly GCA_958295665.1). Taxonomy (NCBI): domain Eukaryota; kingdom Metazoa; phylum Arthropoda; class Insecta; order Diptera; family Tipulidae; genus Tipula; species Tipula vernalis. The sequence goes on along the minus strand of OY282560.1, from coordinate 300,021,320 downwards.
CTTCCTCTACGAGTATTTAGTCTGTAGGTGAAGTGGTGCGATGGTGGCTCCGACTACAGAGGAATGGCTGAGAAGAGCGGGACAACTCGAGTGACGTATCGGTACGGCAAGGTTATTGACCTTCCAATCTCTGAATCGAGGGGATTTAATCCGTTGCGTGAGGGTAACTAGAGACTTCAGTTAGCCCTACCTTCGATAGCTTCAGTTTCCCACTCCAGTACTAACTGATTGGTGGTTAATTTATTTTATTTTACAAACGACTTAATAACACAATATTCTAGCGAATTTATACAAGAGTATACAAAATTAAATAAATAAAGTCGTTATTAAGGTGCTTTAATTTGTTACACTGCCCCGTTCCGGGTTGCAAACATCCCGTCGCAATTTATGGTGATGTTGTATTTCCGAGGTAGCGAGCAAATCTGTCGACGTGCACCACCTTTGCTCCAAATTTCCTAAGCCAAACTGGATGAGGTTTGCTTTGGAATCGTTTTGTCTGACCATCTTGCTGGTTGCGAGATTAATATTTCCGTGAGCGAACTCGTGAATGCGATCCATCCGCTTTTGGAGATTTCCGGAATAATCGTCGGCCGTCAATGTATCAGGATTTGATCCTACCAACATGCACCCTGTTAAGCGCAGCTTTCTTCCCTGTAACATTTCGGCGGGGGACACATTAGCCGACTCATGAACCGACGAGCGATACGCCAACATGAACATTGAATGAATTTGGCTAAGTAATCAGCCAAGGTGCTGTTATGCCGTTCTACCATTCCATCAGATTGCGGGTGCAGTCTGGTCTGGTATCCCGATGACTTCTGGTCATTTCGTAAAATAGTCCATAAAGACTAACGCGTAGCGGTTTCCTTTATCCTTGACTGGAAGTTGACTCTTGATGTCAATCCCGATTCTTTCGAAAGGGGCGCCAACTACATAATGCTTCATTCGCCCACGAGTTAGGCGTTGCGGACCTTGCCGTGCGGCACATACCTCGCATTTCCGGCACCATTGTTCGATATCCCGGAGCCATCCCTGCCAATAAAATTTCTCAATCTAAAGGTCTGAAAAATAGTCGAAGTTCCGTCAGCTGATTCGAACTCAAGTTTTAGGAGCTCATCGTGCAATATAATCGAGTCCAATTGTGCCCAATATCCTTTGGTAATTGCAGGCAGTGTAGAAATTTCCTCCCATGTCGGCCGGTTGCCTTGCTGCTTCCAGTCGTAGATTCGTCCCAGAATAGTATCTTGTTGGTGGGCTTTTATGAAACGTGCTTCACCCGTATCTAGTCTCGTCACTTGAACGGTGGATTCTGCTTCGCGGTTCTTGATTCGGACACATTCGTGGCACTCTACCGCCCAGGGCGTCGCGTTTCCATGTTTCTGGCCACGGCGATACTGAATCTCAAAATCGTATTGCTGTAAAATTTCGGTCTATAGAGCAACCTGGCCTTCAGGCCTTTTAAAAATCAGCAGCCAGGGTTAACGACGCATTTCGCGTCGCGAGATTTCACGACAGCTAATAATTCCTGCCGGATGGTGAAGTAATTTCGCTTCGCATTCCTCAACGTCTGTGAAAAGTTATCGATAATTTTCTCGTTGTCCTTTATTTCTTGCGATAGAACGCCGCTAATCCCGACCAGACTTGCCCAGCCACAGATAAGTGTCGACGCTTTAATTATCCGAAAGCCCATTTCGCATAGTTGTTCCATTCGAATTTTCGCTGTTTTTCCGTCAATTCGAACAATGGCTTGGCGATGGAAGCGAAATTTCTTATGAATGTGCGGTAGTATGCACAGAGGCCAAAAAGCTACGCAAGTGTGACTTTCCTTCTGGACGCGGCCAGCTACGGATCGTCTTGGTTTTGTTGGGGTCTGTTCGAATACCTTTATTACTAACAATATGTCCTAGGTATTGGACTTTCCTCTTGAAAGGTGGCACTTTTTCGAATTAAGCTTTGAATTTGCCGCTCGTAGTCTATGTGATTCTCTTGGTATTCCTTGCAGAGATCGTTGCATTACTTCATTGATTTGGTTTTGAGAAGCCGGGTCCCACATTCCCAGAGGAACGATTTCTGCCCCCTTCATCTCGCCCACATAGGTCTGGAAGGATCTTCACCTGATCTGTGATGTTAGATATTCTGCGCACATGCTGAAAAGGGCTACTTTCGTTGATGAGTCCTCGTGCGATCATAATTCCCTCCGGCAGATTTGACGTTTCTGGGTGTTCGATCACGTAGGTCCCTAAGCTGATCCTAGCTAGTTTTACAGAGACAAACATTTCTGATCTAGGAGGTATGTTCACTCTTGATGATGTCGCGATTGCGGGATTTACGGCGAACACGAGATTGCGATTTTCTTGTGGCTCAAGAGCAATAATTCATCCACCAGATTGATTTGGCCTTGGAATTTCTTTAGGAAGTCAGTGCTGAATATCACATCGTCTTTTATATCGGCAATAACAAAACTTGCCCGCTGTGCGAACTCTTCCAGCTTGACAGTTAAGTCGACAATACCGCGGACTGGGCAAGGATCTCCAGTCACTGTCTTAACTCGTAAGTTACATGGTCGTTTGATCATAGGCCATGGTTTATGAAAATTGATGTTCCCTAAACTCACCGTAGCACCGTTATCGATGCCGAATATACACTTTATCTGGTTGAGAAGTCCCTCGGTTGTCAAGGAGGCACCGTTGGTTGCTTGGATTGTTATTTTACCCGCTGGGTACCCTATACGAGTGCATTGCCGCGTAATGTTGCCCCCAATTGGATGGCTCGCTGTAGCGTGGTCCACCCGTTAACTTTCGCGACCAACTAGAAATGCGTGTATTACTTCTCCTAACAGGAGGAGCCGTCGTATGTTGATAACTTTAGGGGCCGCGACAGGATGCCTGAATATTCGTTGATTTGCGTATTTACCGGCAATATCACACCCGGGGCCGGAGCTGTACCAGGGGCTGGAGCTGTACCAGGGGCTGGAGCTACACCAGAATCTTAATCTGCACCGCGTGGCACATCGGCAGTGACTGACTCTCTAGGTGTCGACATTTTGGCCAGCCATGAGAGCTTCTGCAATAACTTAAGGAAATCTTGTTGTAAGGTGGTAAATTGCAAACCTTCCTGCATAGTTCGCATATGTACGGCCATTTCTGCGTTCATTGCTTCTAAACGTTGCCGCATCGCCATGGTTTCTGCTTAGGACTTCTGTTGGGCAGCCTCCGTTGCCGTCTGTGACTGCTGAATGGCAGCTTACTGTTGTTGGATGATCGCCGCTTCCTCCTCAGATTTTTGCTTGGCAGCATTCATTTATTTGTGTGCCTCCTGTAGTGCAGACATTTACTTACAGAGTTCATCTAGCTGATCTTGTAACGCGGCCATCGGTTAGTTTGTGAGGATGGCTGTTCTACCACCCCACATCTGACACCACTGTAACTCCGATGGCTGCTCCGTTCTGCTAGATGCTGCGTGACCGAGTGACACTTCACCACAGCAAGGGTTATTGACCCTTCCTCTATGAGGATTTAGTCAGTTGGTAAAGTGGTGCGATGCTGGCTCCGACTAAAGAGGAATGGTTTAGGAGAGCGGGGCAACTCGAGATACGTATCGGTACGACAAGGTTATTGACCTTCCATTCTCTGAATCGAGGGGATTTAATCCGTAGCGTGAGTGTAAATAGAGACTCGTTGGCTTCAGTTTCCCACTCCAGTACTAACTGATTATTGGTTAATTTATTTTATTTTACATACGCCTTAATAACACAATATTCTAGCGAAGTTATACAAAATTATACAAAACTAAATAAACGAAGTCGTCATTAAGGCGCTTTAATTTGTTACAATACAATACGATCGAGAAAATCAATAAATTTATTGTTAATAATAGATTTATGTGAATGCGTAGATCAGCGAAAGAACATACATCAATGAGTTGTTTCTTTTCTTCTTTCAAGATCAATCGACACATTCACATAATATAGGTATTTTCTAAATTGTTCTGTGGTAATCCAGATTGTTCCGCGCGGTTTATTCTATATTTCGTAAGTTTTTCGACATTTCTAGGATTATTCGAGATAGTACCTAAGAAATTGCAAAGTTACACATATAAATCTAGATGGTGATATTTAAAAGATCTTAGTGAGATTATGCCAAAATTTTGATATTTCTCCGATTTCCTGTAGGTTAATTGAAATTATTTAAAAATTTTCAAGTTATTTACGTTGTACATGGCAATGATTAGCACATATAGGATTTCCTTTAGTTTTACATACTTACGTATAATTTGATATTTGAAAACATTTAAGAATATTCAAGATACTTTGAAAATTCGACATTTTTGAGATTAGTTCGAAATTCTTGATATTTTTGAAATTATATTAGACATAAGTGTTGCTTTATCGATATATTTTGAAACCCATCATAGCATAGAGCTGCAAGATGCTTCAGTTTATTTAAGGCCATTCAGATGAATCACGTTCTGTTTCCTCTATTGTTTACATCTTTCAATATGTTCACAAAATTAAATCTGACTAAACCAATTGGTTTTCTTACACAAGTAACGCTAGGAAATGGAACTCATTTTGGATGAAGGATATTTACAGTGAGAAGAAATATTCTGAATTTTTTCTCAAAAAATACCCTTTTGTAATATCAAATTTCTGAATAAAATAATTTAAGTTGAAAAGCTTCGATAAATGAAAGCTCTTAAAACTAAAAGTTATTGAAATTTCTTCCAATTACATGATTTATGCTCAAACACATTTTAACGAAAGACAGAATTAAAGCTCATTGAAAACAAATACTCTAAAGTAATCCCGAAATACCACCTTCCTTTATAATGTCAAATTTGAAAGTCAAATGGTTTGGTTTAAAAAGCTTTTAAAACTAAAAGCTCTTAATAGTTTACGTTGATCACAAATATTCTAAATCCTAACCAAAATTCCGTCATCCCTTGCAATATTAAATTTCGAAGTAAAATGGTTTGTTTAAAAATCTTCGGTAAGTGAAAGCTTTTAAGCCTAAAACTCTTGACCATTTTTTCAAATACATAATTTAAGATCATTGTTAAAAACGTGGAATTATTAAAAAGCTCAAAAATGTAAAGTTCAAATTATCAAGCTTAAAGCTCATTGGAATCAAATATTCTAAATTTATATCAAAATTTTGTCTCCTTTTTCAATATCGAAATTCGCAGTAAAATGATTTGATTCAAAATGGCTTATATTATAATACCAAGTTTCCTAGTAAACCTGTTTTGCTTGATTAAAACCTCTTGATAATTTACATTGCGAAATGTACTAAATTGTCTCTAAATTTCGTTACCCTGTATAAAATCGAGTTTCTGAGTAAAATGATTTGGTTTAGAAAGCTTTTTTAATTGAAAGCTTTTAACACTAATAGTTCTTGACTTTTTTTGCACATAGTTTTTCTCATAAAATATTTTAATAAAAACCTGAAATTATGAAAAGGCTCACAAATGTTAAGTTCACACACAAAAGGTATAATTCTTACCAAGCTTAAAGCTCATTGAACACAAACCTTCTTAATTTATCCTAAAATACCACCTTTCTTTATAATATCAAATTTTAGAGTAAAATGGTTTGTACACATAAAACATTTTAACAAAAACCTAAACGTATGTAAAAGGTTCAACGTTAAAAGTTAAGTTAAAACACAAACACACTTAAAACTAATTAAGAATTTTTGCAAAAACATATTTTATGCTTATCCAATTTTTTAACAAAACTTACGGATAATTCGATATTTGAGAACTTTCAAGAATACTATATTTAAAATACTTTGAAAATTCGAGATTTTTGAGATTATTTTGAAATTTGTAATGCTCTATCGATATACTATATCTAGAAATCGTCAGAGTAGTGAGTTGCACGTTGTCTTGTATCATCTACTCTCAAAATCAGTAACTTACTGAATCTCACAATTACAAAAATTATCGTAAGAGGAAGGATGCTACCACGACCTTAACTTGGTGCTTAGTCAGGTAGAGGTTAATTTAGCTGTGGGGTTTGGTAGTTTCCCTTAGGAACTTGGTATAAGTCGTTTTAATTGGTTGCATTTGGTTAAGAAACCCGGGGAAAAAATGAGGATAAAAGCAAAATTGAGCAGACCAACCATATATATACGAATTGGCCTACCGTACGAACATCACAGGGGGAGAAATTACAGGATTTACTGAATTATCTGCATTTCACACACAAAGAAAAATTGCAGACATATAAAAAACATTGAACGATCATATTTATTGGTTAGTAAGTAATAAAGATCAATAGGCGTTGTTGACTAAAGGGATCACGGGGCAGCCAATAGGCGCATAAAGATCGGTGCCTGTTAGAAAGGAGAATGGTTATTAGTTTTATACTTACCAAATTCTTTTTCTTATATTCTTTCAAACGTGAATATGTTTTGTTCAAATCAATTTTTATTATAATTCTGATAAAATAAGTCCCTTGTGACTTTCTGCGCTGGTGAATTTCAATACCTTTTGTTTCTGCACAGCAATTAGAATTTTTTTCCTTCTTTCGCATTAGCAAAAATTTACTACTCCTCCAACTGACAAAAACTTTCGCTCCATAACTCTAAGTTGCTGGCGGCTTTTATACAATTTGTTCTTGATTACCTCAATCAAAAATTGTTTTATTACCCCCCTCCCCCCACATCTTTTCGTTAGTTTTTAAACAAAAATGCATTACTGCGAAATAGGGCACATTGGATATTTCCTGAATAACCCAAATTTACACACAAAAAAAAATGTTTTACCCTTACTCGCTGAATTCCAGTTTTCAACCAATTAAAAATGTTCCTATTTGAATAATTGCAAAACACAAAGAAGAATATGTTTTTGCAATTTATTCAACTACTCGTAGTATTCACCTTCGTAGTGTGGGAAGTGGGTCAAACAAAACGCAAAAAAATCAAAATAGTTGATTAGAGGAAAAATGGTTTTTCTCTTTATTTACGGAAATGTAAGTGGACGATTCCAAAATAAACGTAAATGAAAATGGATCGGATGTGTGTCCGCGTGCCTTTAAAAGTAAGATAATTTACATTAATTCATTTGATACAAACCGAAAAATGTAAATGTAACTATAGCTGCACCCGGACATAGTCATTTGGGATTTTTCTGCGAAAATGAATATCTGGAAATTGGGCAGCCATGTTTGACCTCCTTGATTTTAGATTTTTTTCGTATACATATTAAACACATATTTAAACTAGGTGGGCTCCCAAAATAGGTATATGGAAGGCTCAGGTGTAAGGAAGGTTCTGGCTAGGTCAATGGGGAGGACAAAGATGTGGTTACCAGTGCGGTGTCGGGACACTCGGAGGAGTGCTCATTATTTAACTGCAAAGCTTGGATGATATCATTTGTAGCTTGTTTGAATAATTGATTGGAAATTTTCATCCATACAAGGCCCATGTTCCGCTGCATATAAAGGATAAATTTGACCCAATTTCATCTTGGGTGGGAGGAGGCCCTAATGGGTAGTAATTAATCTTTTCGGCTAGGGGCGGTCATTAATTTTCCGATTTTCGCAATTCTCCGAGGCAGGAGGAAATAGGAATATAGTACGCATTGTTCTTTGTATTGACTCTTTTATGCTGCTTAAAAGACTGGTAGGTTTTACGAAGTCTGTCTGTACGTTTGTAAGAGGTTAAATTTTGTAAAAATTGTTGACATTTGCGAATTATATGTTCAGAATAGACAATATATAAACAATGCCAAGGTTTCTGTAGACAGGTGTGTTCATTAAGGTGTTAAAGGAATCTAAGAAATAAGAACCGCTTGTGCAGAAAGTTTGATGCAGTTAATAATGAATGGCCAATGGTTGGTAGTTCTGTTCTCTGAAGTGGATCTTTTGTACATAGAGGACAAAACAGACTGGGACTGAGCTTTAGTTTCTCATTTTACAGTAATGAAAGATTTAAAGATTTGAAGCTTTTTTCGGTTGGCACACTTAATCCAAATTAGATGATAATAGCTTATATCGGGTCGGAAGAAATTAACTCTGGTGGACTTGATATATACTATATATGAAGTGATTTTTTCAAGAATCAAGATGTGATCTACTTGATAGTTGGTATGCCGATTGGTCCAAATAGTAAGCGCTCTGTGGCGGCTAGTGGGTGGGTATGTATATGAAAAGCTGGGTGGAACGGGCAAGAAAACCTAATGAAATACCATTTTCATTAGACTCGTTGTGAAATAAATTTCAGCCAATAACTGTCTTAATCCATGCATCGTTAGAACCTACACGGGCGTTAAAATCACTGAATAAAACTATATCGCGAGATTTATGGCATCGATCTATTATCGAAAAAAAAATAGGGAAAATTTGGTAGGACATAGACAGATATAAAAATAATTCCTCATAAAAGAATTATGCGAACTGCAATTGCTCTGTATATACTGTGTTAAATTGCAGCCTTTTCATCGGGTTTGAGAGGGATGGTGGTTAGTGGTTTTTGAGGGAAAGAAACAGTGACTGTTGAGATCTGAGTCAATGTTGGAGAGCAGCAGGAGAGTTGGGAACAATGGGGTTGCTTAAGTTTACTGAGGTGATAATTTAGATGTAGGGTGACAATTATTTATTGATTTATTTGGCATGAGTGAACAATGGTTTAGAATTGTGATGAGTTTGGATTTATTAATAGATCGTCTTGTCTAAATAGGATTATAAATATAAGGGTGGCAACAATCTGATTTGAGCTTTGAACGCTTATCCTTAGAATGGGGAATGTGTGGGTTACATATACTAAATTGGATATGACGATATCCGGCGTAGTTCTACTAAGAAGGTGGGTTGGGAAAGTAGTATTAGTGATAATAGGTTATAATATTTCGATTTCCGAAACATTTCAGTTTTCACTTAATTCGTGAGAAATTAATTTGTTAATCAGGCGTATATTTAAAATTGGCTTGGAAATAACTGATTAATTTGATTTCAATTTTCAGAGATATAAATATTCACACTTATTAACACTTTTTAATGCTTAATTAAATTTGTTAACTTACAGATTGTTCCAGATCTAATAAATGTAAATTTTAAAGTTTTAAATTTCAAATTTTTAATTTTAAGTTAATAGTGCTTGAGTTACGTTATGCAGAATGGGATTTATTAGAAATAAAATTCAATCCATTCAGTAGTTGATAATTTGCACTTTGAATTGAAAAATGTAAATTTAATTCTGACTCTATTAAAGTAAGTAAAGTTTAGAAATGACAAATTATTCTCGGAACTCAATTTTGAGTTCGATTTTCAGAAAGTCTCGTAGACCTTTCGGAGCCTTACAGAATTAACCAGCATCTAGTGGATATAAAATTTTAGAATGGTGTGCTCTTGTGCTAAGCTTATCTTTATCATATGGTATATAATACTAGTCACATAATAATAAATATTGACTACCTGTATAGATGTCTGTAACCAGAGCAAAATTAATGCTGCCTATTACTGTTGAGTAAGTATATTACTACCAAAAGATTGACTGAACTTTAAGTAAAGTAGTAATCTAAATTATAATCGGAGATTTCCGAGGAATTTGTTTCAGCTTCCAGAAATTTAAAATATCTAGCGGATATGTAGTTTAGAAATTGTGTTGTCTTGATTTTTTTTATAATTTACAAGCACTTCAATGCGGAATTCCCAATTAGCGTCTTATAATTTTGATTTTGGTTACTGGTAGCCTTAATTATAATTCATTACAGGACAGCACCTATCACAGATCAAACTTCCGTAATCTTAGTGGCAGCTTTGCAAAACTCTACATCTAATTGAAAGTCTTGTGAATAAGCAACAAAGGTCAATTTCTATCACTACTAACTAAACGTATACAAATCTTCTTTATGTTGTGTGCAACCGGGTGTTCGGTGGGGCCTGGCCATCTCTGACAGTTCTTGCTTAAAGCTTGGTCGAACACTCCAATCAATAAATTACTCATCGAAATGAATGAATAATCAGCTAATAATCACGGATTAATAAGGAAATAATTAGAGACTAATGAGATAATAATCATTCCGCCAACTCCGCACACTTCTACCAATCCAATGACATCTTAAACAATTAAAAATCAACAATATTTTAATAGCCATCATTTCATAAGTTAATTACGATTTGCAAAGGATAATAGGAAAATATTGATTTATCGATGAAACTAGATTGTAACTTTTCCGACATTAAAAAGTCGTCAAACATAAAAAATAAAGTAAAGTGTTCGTTCAATCTTTTAACAAAAGTTAGTTTTTGCTTTTATTCAAGCTTTCCACTCGACTATTGAAAAAACATTTTTTTCTGCTATAAATTTTGTGTGATGGGAAAAGTTTTTTTATAAAAACTTTTTGCCTGCAATAAAACGATGATTAAGGATTAACTATTTATGATTGAAAAAATACATAAATAAATTGATTTTACGATGCTGGAAATAACCTAGAATATTTAAACGAGAAATGATCTTAATAGTTTTTTCTAACGCAGTTTCACCCCGAGTTCGTACTATGTTATTATCATATTTGTTATTATACTCATAGTGGTCAGGTTTTATCTATAGAACGATTCAGTATTCACGCATAATGTCTTTCATAAAATTGTGAGAAAAAGTTTAACCAGTTCACTGTACATGGTTCATCTCTTATGCATCATACTGAATTAAGTAGACCAAGAAATACCCTTGTTGCAATTATTATAATTTCTATTTATTGTTGAAACTAATAATTTTCGATGACACTCAGCAAACAATCCAATATTTGGAACCTTGTCGAAGCCTGTCTATAACTAGGCTTATTATTACTAAGGTTTTAACTACAATTTTAACCAAAGGTGTCATATTTTCATGAGTAAGCGATATTTTTGCTCCATTCGAAGCATTTTGCTGCAAACATCCCCCCATTGTTCTAAAGTGATACTGATGAACACTAATTAGTTTATTATTCGGAAAATACAATATATGCAAATACAATAATAGTTTGTAACTAGTTGAATAATATCAGTAGTAAGAGTTTAAAGGGATGTATGAATCACATTGTCGTGTGTAATATTTTCTCCATAGTGAGTACGGAATCGCCGAAAATACGCGTCAAGTGAAATTTTGTTATTTTGATTACGAACCCCCTTTTGCCATCAAAGTGAGACTCACTTGGAGGTATGAAGTGCCAGTTAATTGTGTGCCTAGAATTAAAAGGGGAAACTGCTAACAATTCAATACATCAATACAATTTTTAAAAGTTTTTTGAAGTAATTGGAGCCGTTTTCACTATAAATGTCGTGGCAATATGCCATCTATTGGGGGTACAGAGAAGTTGAAACAATAGTATATTTGATACTCATCTGGGTGCTCGAAAATAGTTGGGTCAAATCCTTTGACATTTTGGCCCCTCTCCAGATGGTAGATCTTTGGATACTGCGTCATCTCATCTTGGATGTATCCGTTTTTGTCCAGGAACGCGAATGTTTCCGGACCCAGATTTTTGCCTTGTGACAGCTGGCTTCATTTATTTTGTCCTCGGTAGAATGCGGAGCAAATATAAAGAGTTCTCTCGATTATCTGTGGCATTTTTCACATGGTTCCTTACCAGTTTCAAAATATGGAGATCAATCCTATCATTGCCAAATTTCTTATATAGTTTTTTGTTGCTTATATACTTTTTGAAACTGGATGTGGCCGTCCGAAATACACCATGGTAGTATCTGAGGCAATTTCTTTCGATAATCCTCAGTCTTTCCATGGTGTAGGGTCCGACGTTCCACCATATTGGGCACCATATGTTAATATTGGACGTACGCAGATTAGATTTTTGTTTTTATGAAAAAATTTTTTGGCCTTATTTATTTGAGTATTTATATGCTCATTTAGATAGAGGAACTTGTCTAGATTATTTTCTAAGTATTTTACCGATGGCTTTTGCAACACAGGTCGTACCAGCTATATCGATTTGGAATCGTTTCCAGTTATTTCGAGTATCTGATGTTGATAGCTGGTATGGCTTTCTGAATAAAATTGTTTCGCATTTAGCCGGGTTGCAAATAATCCATGGTAAAATTAACTGCTGTTTGTATATTCTGGGTTATGGTAGTGACCGCATATACTATAGTTTGAATCTGTTGTGTATTTAATTTTTCTTGCTCAATTAGTTCCTTCGTATATAGGCTAAACAGAACTGGTGCTGCTATCGAACCTTGTTGTACACCGTTAAATATTTTAAATTTTTTTGTTGAAATTTCTGTTCCATTTGTAGTATGGAGTTCACGATCATAAAGCAAATAGTTCAGTAGTTGAAGAAGATTATCGTCAAATTTCATCATTTTAATTTTGAATAAAAGACCATCTAGCCAAACAGACTCGAAAGCCTTCTCCATATCAATTAGGATCGTACCCGTACAATCAGTTTGGTTCAAGTTTCGACACACATCAGAAGTTAGTTTTGTTATCGCGTGGATGGTGGAATGCTTGTACCGGAAACCAAACTGATTGTCTGGTAATAATGCGTTTTCACTAATATGATCTTGGATTTTGTCGTGGAGGATGATCTCGTAAACTTTGCCAAGATTGGAAAGAAGGCTTATCGGCCGAAATTTTTTTGGGTCTAGATGGTCTTTTCCCTTAATTTTGATCGGATAAATTTTTGCAGTTTTCCAGATCTGCGGAAATATTCTGTTGTTAAGGCAATGGTTGAATAGTCGACATATTTCTTCAATTAATTTAATCGGTAGATGTTTCAGTGCGATGCTTGGTATATTATCTAAACCGAATGACTTTTTATTATTTAAACATTTTAGGATATTTTATAGATGCTCTACGTTAATAAAATATTTGTGTTCAAAAGTTGGATCTATTGCAGTATTATTGTGTTATTATTACTTTTATTGAATTTAAAGTTATTTATTAGTGGCTCTATTGTATTATTTATTAATTGTGCGTGTTCCGGTTTCCCCAGTTGCTGATTTGGTATTGTTGTTTTTTGAATATAGTATCCTAAAATGTTTAAATTATGTTCTTGTTCGTAAATATTGTATTTGTTGTTTGTTTTCTCCATCTGCGTCCACTCTATGTCTAGCTCGTCCATTGTACCGATGTCTCTCTCTTCTATCTGCAGGTGTTTGATATTAAAATCTGATGTATCTTTATTTGTAATCCTTTTAAATTGGGCAAACATTTTTGGACCTGGTTTTATATTTGTCATATGTTCGGTCCATCTTTTATTTATTTCTAGTTTTATGTTTTGGACTATTAAATTATTTATTCGTTTTATTTCTGATTTTAATACGTTTATTTGTTGTTGCGATAACCTATTTTGACGTCTTCCTCTTTTAAGTAGTGTAATAATATGTGATTTTGTTTTAAATAATTTTTTAATTGTGTTATTAGTTTATTGTTAGAATTTATTAAATTAGTTATTATTTGTATATTATTATTGATGTCGTTATGTTGCCTGCAGTTGTAGTTGCCATAAGGGCCAATTTGCTTTATTAAAATTATATCGTTATTGCGAATTTATTGTGATGGTATCAAGTAAGAAACTATTGTTGTTGTTGTTGTAATTGTTACAAGTTATCTCTATAGCCTTGTGATCACTGTCATAAGTGTGTAATGATATTCTTCCTAAATCATTTGTTTTTATGTTGAGTCGCATGTCGCATATGGCAAAATCGAGAATATTGCTGGTTCTTAGAAATGTTGAGCTTTTAGGGATATAGATTCTTGCGCGATATTCTATATCACGCTGTTCCATCCATTCGTTAAGTTTTACTCCTCGAATATTGTTGGTTAAATTTCCCCATCTTGTGTGCGTTGCATTAAAATCACGCGCTTTGATATATAAATTGTTTGGGTTGCCTAGGTCGTAAGTGTCAAAAATTTGCTGCCATTCGTTGTAAAAATGCGACTCAGTTAAATTATGATTCGCATGGCTACAGCATATAGAAATTATATAAAGTTTTTTATTATTATTTTTTAGATTTATTTTAATAGTAGTATATTCGACTCCAGCTTTATTATTATTAGTGTTTGTATTATTATCGCTGTTCCGCCGGCTCGTTTTCCTTCAGCTCTGTCTTGTCTTAATATATCGTAGTTTTTGAAGGTGATTTGGTGTTTGCTATCTAGTTTTGTTTCACTCAATAGTATAATATCAGGGTTGTTGTTTTGGATGAAATTTAGTAAATTCATCCGTCTATGTGTACTTATAATTGAATTTACATTTATGGCTATTACTTTTAGGTTATTTTTGCTGCTCATTTAAATAATTGGCTAATTAGCCCAAGGAGTTGAGCGAGTTGTTCTGCCTGTTGAGCCATTGCAGCTTCTATTTTATCCATTCTATTTGTTATAGTTGAATTGTCATTCAATATAGTTGCAGATTGTTGTTGTTTTTTTCCTGATACCATCTCAACAAAAGTTCCACTATCTTAATTTAAGTTTGTATTTTTAGTGATTTCAGTGATTTGTGTACGTTTCTCTTGTATCCGCTCTTTTAGTCTGACTACTGTGGCCAAATACACCGAGCAACCTTTGTATGATGCAGGATGACCTTTAGATCTGCTATTGACACAGTATATTTTCTCTTTTATTATTTCGTCTTTGATGGCACATGGCCCTGCGTCGTGCTCTTGATCACATTTCACGCATCTATATTTAAGGTTACAGTTGGTGGCCACATGTCCAAATCTTTGGCATTGGTAACATTGCATGATTTCGTCTGTCTTCTTTAAGTTTTCCCAAGTTATTTTTGGTAATTGATGGCGGTTATGTTATATAGTTACCCCATGTTAGTATCAGGAGCGCATTGGACAATGTATAGCGATAGCTGTATGTTTTTCTTTGTAGCATGTTTCGTCTTTAGTTGTGTGACGCCCATAACATTGATGTTATGTTGTTCAATTGCTTTCTTAATATCTTTGGTGTCTTCGTCTTCGTGAAGGCCTTTCAAGACAATCGATTTTGACTTTTCCGTTTTCGGAGTATATGTAAAGTAGTTTGTGTTGCATTTGTTTAACACTTCCTTGGCTGTTTTGTAATTGTCTATATTGTCCATTTGTAAGGTATGCTTGTCCTTGCTGACCCGTTTCACATTAAAATTTTGAATGTGTGAACCTTTGATTAATTCGATGGTGTCGCCAATCTCTTGCTAGTGAATATGTATGGGTGGTGGCCGCATACTTCGTTTTGGTGGTGTTGTTGTTTCATTTGTTGTTGTCTTATTGTATGTATTAATTGTTATTGCCGCTACCTTTGATGGTTTTGGCTTTTGTTGTTGTTGTTGTTTGTTAGTTGGAGTATTTGATGTTTTATTTTTGTTTGTTGATATTCCAATGGTAAAATATGTTGTATATTTCCACTTAAAAAGAATTTGTATGGCGTTCTATTTATTTTAATTTTAATTGTCGATCCACAACTTTAAAACACCGAATTTTTATTTAATAAAATACCCTTGGCACAAAGGATTATTAAACACTTGTTTTCTTGTCTAAATTCTCTTTTACAATGACAATTTTATTTTTTACTTTTATTTTTTACAATTTGGTTTCTTAAATGTTAAATAGTTGCCACCACTGCGTAACGATTATAACGAGTACCATAAATTAATTTTTTTTATTACTGACATCTACATTACACTAGCAAACAACTCTGACAGTGGTAAATTACGATTAATTAACGTAATTTGTCAGCACGGTGTAAACTTGTTATTACATTAACTGGTTTTGGTTACAATTATAATTTGACAATTGACAGAATAATTTGTAATTAAATTTAATAATTTTAGATTTGTTGGCATGAATTCTAATAAAACTGTTGCCTCTACGTATTCATACTGCTTACAATATTTTTCCAATAGCTAAATAATTACGGGTAAGCATTTGCAATTTTATTATCATGAGATTTTGAGTTTAATTTTAATAGTTTAATTTTTAATTTTAGATACTCCAAACATTTTCCCCCGCGTTAAGAAAATAAATGGACAGATTGTCTTAAGTTTTCGATGACCGACAATAATAAACATTGCAATTGCCTTTACAATTCTGATTCTTATGTTTTCGTGT
The DNA here is from genome assembly GCA_958295665.1 of Tipula vernalis. Lineage (NCBI taxonomy): Eukaryota > Metazoa > Arthropoda > Insecta > Diptera > Tipulidae > Tipula > Tipula vernalis. The sequence continues at coordinate 300,005,281 of OY282560.1, read as the reverse complement.
TATAATTTATTTTTTTTGGAAACAATATAAGTTTGGCCACAGGACGTTTAATAGTGTTAATCGCGGTTTTTATCGTAGCCACTCGTACTATGCCATCACGACCTGGGTGCGTTTGAATTATTCGCCCGAGTAACCACTGATTGGGTGGTAGATTGTCTTCTTTGACGAATACGATGTCATCAATATTGATTGGACAGTTGCCCCTTTTCCATTTACTTCGTTCTTGTAAGGTATGTAGGTAGTCCCTTGACCATGATTTCCAGAACGACTGGATCACATGGATCATTAACAATTTATACACTGGTATGTCTTCGTATGTTGGTTCTGGAACAGCAAGCAACGCTTCTCCAATTAAAAAATGCCCAGGCGTAAGTATTTCTAGGTTTGTGGGGTCATCATTCAGAGGACATAATGGTCTGGAATTGAGTACACTCTCGATTTGGGTAAGTAAAGTGGTTGTCTCCTCAAAATTAAGTTTTGACTTCTTCGTAACCCGCTTGAAATGGTGCTTCACGGATTTTATTACCGCCTCCCATAAACCACCGAAATGGGGCGCGCTGGCGGGGTTGAATTTGAAATTAATTCCTTTCTGCAAGACAAAATTAAGAATTAATGGATTGTTTTGTTGGTTTAAAATTTCTTGTTTTAATCTTTTCAACTCGTTATTGGCTCCAATGAAATTGGACCCGTTGTCGCACAAGATTTGATTGGGGAGTCCGCGACGGGACACAAATCTCTTTAATGCAGCTAGGAAAGCATCAGTGGTAAGATTGCTTACCACCTCTAGATGAACAGCCTTCACAGCCAGACAAACAAACACAGCAACGTATGCGCATTTCGATGTTGAGTCGTTTAGATATAAATAGGACCCAAGTAATCAACACCAGTATTTAGGAACGGTCTGGTTTTGTTACACCTTTCTGCTGGTAAGTCAGCCATTTTTTGTTGTTCTTGGGTGCTTCGATATCGAATACAGGTGACACAGGATTTGATGTGTCATTTAATGAGGTATCTTGCGCCGATTATCCAAAATTTTTGTCGTAGTATACTCATCATTAGTGTATTGCCTGCGTGTAGATTGCAAATATGTACTTCTTTGATGACTAGCTCGTTTGCTATATGATTTTTCGGCAAAATGATGGGGTGTTGAACAGCGTAGCTTAATTTGGAATTTTGCAATCTTCTACCTACTCGAAAGATACCTTGTTGGTCAATAAATGGATCTAGCGCTATTAATGGACTATTTGATTCCAATGTTACATTCTTCTTCAATTGGCTTATCTCTCGACTAAAATTCGTGGCTTTAATTGTACGAACAATATAACACTCGGCAGCGAGGTATTCCTGGTAACTTAAGCTCCCTTTATTCTTTTCTCCGTCTTTAGATTTCGGCAATTGGCAGAAACGCAGTATATAACCCATGATTTTTTTTATTTTGAACCAAGATGAATGTTTGGTTAACAGTTGATCAATGATTTGATTATGTGCAACTTCCATTAGCACGAACACTCCTTTGGTACGTTCTTCAGTATCAACCACGTCTGCGGGGGGCTTACTTTTACAATTAGGCCACTGGGATTCATTTAGCTGTAACCAACTAGGACCGTGCCACTAATTGGATAAATTACTAATTAGTTGGGGTTCTACACCTCTGGAGATATAATCCGCTGGATTTTGTTTTGACGTGACGAAGTTCCACTGTTCTCTTGGAATTTGGTCCAGAATAGAGCTAGTGCGATTTGCAACGAAAGTTTTCCATCTAGCTGGAATGTCCGACAACCAATGTAATACCACCATCGAATCTGTGTATGCATAGATATTTGTGTTGTCGATATTGAATATTAATTTGCAATTGGTTATTAAATCTGCCAACAGTACAGCACCGCAGAGTTCCAATCTTGGTAAGCTTATCTTCTTTAGTGGTGCTACCTTACTTTTTGAGCATACGATGCGACAGGTTATATCTCCGTGATTATTGCTGGATCGGAGATACACTACACAGCCGTAGGCGACCTCGGAAGCATCACAGAAAGCATGCAACTGAATTGAGGTTGGTTCTGCGGATTTCATAAGACACCTAGGAATCTGAATTTGTTGCAAATGGGGTAAATTATAATAAATTTTGCTCCATAAACATAATATATGTTTAGGTGCTTCTTCATCCCAATCAGTTTTTGTTAGCCACAGTTTCTGCAATAATAATTTGAAATTAATGGTTATCGGGGATAACCAGCCCAACGGATCATAGAGTCTTGAACTTTCGGACAACATTTTACGTTTTGTCCAAATTACGTTTTCACTCAGGCTGTTTATTTTGAACGAAAAAGTGTCAGGTTGCGGATACCACATAATTCCAAGTGTCTTGGTACTCGTGTCGTCCTCGATTAATTTCGCAATCTCTACTTGGTTATCCACTGCTAATGACTGCAAGAAAATCGGCGAATTAGACTTCCACTTGCGTAATTTAAAACCACAAGTATTTAGAATTTGTGTTATTTGGTTTTTTAACGTTATAGCTCCTTCCACTGTAGCACTTCCAGTTAATAGATCATCCATATAGAAATGATTCCGAATTGCTCTGGCTGCTTCTGGATATTCTATTTCCGACTTTCTGGCTAACTCTTCCAGTGAACGAATGGCTAGGAATGGCGCACATGCGGTTCCATACGTCACGGTCAAGCACTTGTACGGATTGAGTTCTTCTTGAGGGTTATTGCGCCATAAGACAAACTGGTAATTGGTATCGAACGGGTCAACTAGTATTTGCCTGTACATCTTCTCAATGTCCGCAGTGATGGCAATTATATGTTGACGAAACTTTAAGAGCGTTGTAGTCAAGTCGGGCTGAAGTTTATCTCCAACGTGTAAGCAATCATTTAACGATATTGTGTTTGTTGTATTGCACGACGCATCGAATACCACACGTAGTTTTGTAGTTGTGCTCTCCTTATAAATAGCGTGATGTGGCATAAAATATTTTTTGTTATTTTCCGGTGGTACGTCCGACCAAGGTACTTGTACCATTTGACCCAGTTTAATATATTCCTCTATGAAGGATTGGTAATCTTTCTGATAGTCGGCAGATCTCATAAATCTTTTTTCAATAGCCCTCATCCTGGCAGTTGCATTAGCTAATGATTCTCCTAATTCCGGTGGTGACGATTTAAATGGGAGCCTTACAATGAACCTTCCATCTGGCGCTCTGGTGGTAGTATTCTGGTATAAAACTTCGCATGGATCATCTGATTCTGGTGAACTGGAATTAGCTAAAGGTTCTTCCACCTTCCAGAATTTTGTTAATAATTAAATCAAACTTTCGTTTGTAACTATGGAATCGGTATTTATACTATAATTCTGTACGTAGCTGCGCTCATTTTTGCCTTCTGCTAATTTTCCCGCTATAATCCAACCAAATTTCGATGAGTGTAACACAGGTAGATTTGGTATATTCATTTTTTGTTCGGAAAATATCTCTAAAAAGTGTTCAGCTCCAATTAAAAGATTCACGGAATTAGGCTTGGTAAAATATGGATCTGCCAGCTCCAGTTGCTATATTAAGTTGTTCTCAGGCACGTTAATCTTATTTGCTGGAAGACTTGACGATATTTTCTCTATTATAAATGCTGTCATCGTTTTTGTGTAATGTGGGATTACACGTGATTGTATTGTTATCGTTGTTTTACCTCTCGTTTTACCTGCTGAGCTGGCAGCTAGGCCGTATATGGAAATCTGTGTATATTTTCGCTTTAGGCCTAAACGTTGAATGCATGATTCCGAAATAAATGTGGATTGTGATCCGGAATCCAATAACGCCCGTACTGGCAGTTGTTGTCCATTGCTTGATTGCACATAAATCAAGGCGGTTGGCAACAACGTGTTGAGCGGTGTTTGATAGTCGTGCAAGGATGTTGTGTGTATATTGTTAGTAGATATTTGTGATGACAATGTTGATTGTAGGTTTTCTTTGCTTGATGATTGATGGGAATGTTGAGCTGTTGGTGTTGAAGCTAATGGTGCAATAATAGTGTTGATGTTGTCGTGCTGTTCGATTGTTGTATGTAGGCTTGTTGATGGTAGCACTTTATGCAGTAACGAATGATGACGCTTTTTGCATATTAAACATAGAGAACGTGAAAAACATTGTGGCTGTGTGTGATTTTGACGTAAGCAATTAGTACAACTGTTGGAATTTTCTATTAATTTGGTTCGATTTTCGGTGTTCATGCTTTTAAACAACGGACATTTATAAATGAAATGATCCTTGTTACATGCGACACAATTAAACTTGGTTGGTTGGGTGGTATGGTAGGATTTAACATATTGTTGACTTGTAGATTTTGTCCCTGGCATGCACGATTCCAAGGCATCACATCTTGTACTGAGAAACTTCAAAAAATTCTGTAATGTGGGAAACGCCTCTTCGACTGACTCTTTCGCCCATAACTGTCTGGTCTCTGCGTCTACTTTATTGACCAGGATGTGTACTAGCCAAGGATCCCGTAATTCAGCTTAATCTCCTAATGCCCGTAATCCCCGAATAACTTCATCCGAAATGTCACATAGTTTTCTTAACTCCCGATGATTGGTTTGACTGCAAATCTTTTGATCTAAGAACAATTGAATAAGCGAGAACACTACCGACTTTGGCTTGTTGTATCTAGCCACTAATTTCTCCCAAGCTTCTTCGTTATTATGATCCGTAACCTTTATATGCCTTATTAGAGCCGCTGCATCACCCCGTAACAGTCCATTTAAAATCTGTAACTTATGCACTGGGCTCAAAGCAGTATTGTCGTGCACCGACGTCACATACAGGTCGTGGAATGATGGCCATAATTTATAGTCGCCAGCAAATGGCTTTATATTGATCTTTGGTAATCGCACACTGTGGGATTGGTTCATTCCCTGCAGAAAAGTTTGCTGTTGACCAATAAACTGCCCAAGCATTGCATTCAAATCTTGAACTTCGACCATTTTTCCCTGAGATTTTGAATTTATTGCAGCTTTCAGAACCGCTGTAGTATTTAAGTATATTTCATCTATCTGTTCAGTGATGGGATTATAATTTTCAACTGCTAGTAACTCTAACTCGTATTCACTGAACCTTTTGTACAGTTTTTCGATCTGTTCTTCACGTGTCTGTAATGCTTCTAGCGTGGTATTATTATTAATCGTTTCACTAAATGTTTTAATTGCTTTAATTTGATTAACGGTCCGATCTCGCGCTCTCAAGGTTCTATCCATTATGAAAATTTAAATTCACTAAATTTATGAACAAGCACACTTTCACTAAAGTTCAATTTTCTTAATTGCGTCCACTTTACACCGAATTATATGTTTGGTATTATTATAGTTTTTATAGTTTTATCAACTTAAATATTCACTATTCGAACTTCGAATACCGATTTATTTATTTATCGCTTTATTTATAGTAGCCAAAATATAACGCTTAATTTTAATGAACCTTTTATTTTAAATGTTCTTATATATATATATAGAGTTACAAATTTTAACAAGAATAGTTTATAAAAGGTAGTAGAAAAATATAATAAGAAAATAAAGTGAAAATTTGAAATGGCTACTTAACTGACTAAACTTCTAGAACATGTGTTTCATTCAGCTTCAATAAACAGTTATCCTGGGTTTCGGCACCAAAATGGTTGTTGCTATTCCAATGGTAAAATATGTTGTATATTTCCACTTAAATAGAATTTGTATGGCGTTCTATTTATTTTAATTTTAATTGTCGATCCACAACTTTAAAACACCGATTTTTTATTTAATAAAATACCCTTGGCACAAAGGATTATTAAACACTTGTTTTCTTGTCTAAATTCTCTTTTACAATGAAAATTTTATTTTTACAATTTTATTTTTTACAATTTGGTTTCTTAAATGTTAAATAGTTGCCACCACTGCGTAACGAATATAACGAGTACCATAAATTAATTTTTTTTATTACTGACATCTACATTACACTAGCAAACAACTCTGACAGTGGTAAATTACGATTAATTAACGTAATTTGTCAGCACGGTGTAAACTTGTTATTACATTAACTGGTTTTGGTTACAATTATAATTTGACAATTGACAGAATAATTTGTAATTAAATTTAATAATTTTAGATTTGTTGGCATGAATTCTAATAAAACTGTTGCCTCTACGTATTCATACTGGTTACAATATTTTTCCAATAGCTAAATAATTACGGGTAAGCATTTGCAATTTTAATATCACGAGATTTTGAGTTTAATTTTAATAATTTAATTTTTAATTTTAGATACTCCAAACAATTTTTATTTTAATTTTTAACCTTTTTCATTACAGTGATGAATGCGTCATCATCATCACCCGCAATGTCGTCATCATCATCGACGACGGTTGGTTCCTGCTGTGGCAACGGATCAAATCGATTGGTGACCTCGATGCTATCTACAGCTAAATCCTTTTCAGGTAAGTTTTATTGTATTTATGTTTTGTTGTTGTAATTTTTGTAATTGTTTATTTACTTGCTCCATTTGTTTCTGGAATTGTGTTTCCATTGTTTTTATTTGTTGTTTTAGTTTATTATTTTCAGTTGCCAATTTAATTTTTTCAACCTCGTGTGGGTCACCTTTCAAGGACAATCTTGACCGTGATCTCCGTTCCCCCATACGCGGCACATCATGTAGTCTCTCGCTGGATTGTATATGCTTCCATTTCTGTGTTGTCACGTTATTTGATTGATCTTTTTTATCCATATTTGTTGTTGTTAAATTGTCTTCAACAACATGAATTTTATTTATCGTATCGTGCTGAATCTGTGTCAGTATACGATCTTTTTCCAGCTGTTGATGGGCCAGTTTGTACAGCGTCAGAAGACGTTGTATTGTTATTTTTATTGACCCCTGCCACGTTTTTATTGGTCACTTGATTTACATTAAAATTGTTTATAATATGTTCCACTTTTTTTTCGATTTACTTTATATATCACGAAAGTTTGTGAACGATTTGTAAAACACTATAAAGCACTAATTCACTTATTCACTTTACCGGTATTTTTTAAGATTTCGCATAATAAAACAATTGTTTCTTAATTCTAAATTTAGAGTCAAGCAGATAATACTGCTGCACTCTTCCCGTTATAATTTACTGTTACGAACACGTTTAAAAATAATTTTAATTGCCAAAAAAAATGTTTATGTAATTAATTTAATCACTTATATAGTAATATAGTTTATTTTACGCATATAATTATAAATTGCGTACCAAAAAAAGGTTTATAAAATAATTTTAAAAGCTTACCCTGTACCGCTATTCACGAAACCGCATTTCAAAATCGAATGTTCGATTTTTACAGTTTTTTTTTTTTTTTTATTGTTTATTGTTCTAGAAATTTCAAGCAATTTCGAGCACGTTTTAATTTTTTTCACTATATGTATATACAACACTATAGTCTGTGTGTATTTTCGATAATCACTTTTGTACAACACGGAAAATCTGTGTGTATCATTTTTTTTGGAACACATGTAAAACACAAAATCTTAATCATCTTAGGAACTACTGGTGTTGTAATTGTCCCGTTCACTATTTTAGATTACACTACTTATTGTCTACCCGAAACCATCACTATTTATTTAAAATTCTAAAAAAAATTTGTACACCAAAATTTTTTTTTCATTAAACTATATTACGGTAATCAATCAAATTATAACTAATTATTGACCTAAATGTTCATTAATATAAAACACTATTCACTTAATCACTATTATAATGACTTATTGTTCATTATATTAACTAATTATCACACAACCACATGTTTTTAAACAAATATTTTTGATGAAAAATATTTTTTCAAACCAGTAAATCACTTTTTTTATTATTTAATTTTTTTTTTTAATATTTAAGAGCACTAATTGTTTTATTGATGTTGTCCATCCAACGTTCGATCACAGAATATGGTAGCACTCATGTTGTGTTGCTTTCTGTCGTAGCTTCGATAGTGCTTCGATATAGTTCGCTTCAGTAATGCCAAAATGCCGTAAGAGGCTCTGCTTTCCTTTGAAGTAGTATCTTAAAATATTGAAATTTTTGAATAGGTGAGAGGGAAGTAGAGTCGGATACGGATGAGACATACAAGTGATAAAATAACTGGCACACTGGTATATTCTGTTTCAGTATTCTGACATCTGTTACCCCAAAACTCGCGTTACCAGTCTCAACTGCGATTTTGCGAATTAACATGTTGAGCTCGGTTATAGCTTTATAGTATTGTAATTTTTCTCATATTCCATACAAGGATCTTGTGCTGTATCAAGGAGTAAATATATTATTCTTGGTTACCGAAAATTCATCCATCAGCCTCTCGACTCGATGTAACTTTGCTTTGCGCTCTTCGATATATACACTACTAGAATTTTTTCCACGCTGCTTCTTTTAAAGCAAGTAGCAGCCATGTCGAATTGTATCATTGAGATTATAAATTTCAAGTGCACGATAATCAATCTGAGAGTGAATAAAAGTCTAATATATTTTGAATAGGGGGCTTTAACCAACAAATATCATAATTAACATAATTTAGAAAGAACGGATTTTGATTAATACCCAAATATTTAATAGATTCTTAAAGTTTTAATTGAATGCCATCTAATCTAAATGAATAATCTGATATGAAAAGATTGGAACGTGAAGAGAAAATCGTGACTTTAGTTTTACTACAACTTATTTTCATCTTATTTATTAGCGGTTTGAGTTAGGTGTTTCTAAATGTGCGTAATACAGATAAACAGTATCACAAGCATAAATGTAACTTCCGCTTTCAAATTATATGAAGGTAAGTCCATATCGTTGACAAATACTAGATATAAGAGAGGACTCAAAATTGAACTTTGCGCCACACCACAAAACTCGTCAACAAAGCTAATTTTGATCTCTTCTATAGTGATTTGTTGTTTCCTACGATAGATATAGTCAATAAGGTCAGCAATACGAAGTCCAAAAATACAGAACCAAGTAAAAGAACCTTTATTAATTTTATTCCGTATCCGACTCCCTAATATTAACTCTATTCAAGTGTTTTAAAATTATCACATGCTCGAAGATTTTGGAGAAAGTATTCAAAATTGCGATAAGTCGTAAATGTTTAATAGTAGAGAGCATTCTAACAATTAATTTACATTCTGTTAAAAAAGTACCGGGAATTGTTAAATGAGACACAAATTTTAAATTCAATCCTAAACATTTATTTTGTTGCCCACAAAGAATTCCCCATTTCAGGAATTACATAATGTCAGCGTTTTTCCAATCATTGAAACATTTTTTATAGACACTTCCCTGGAGGGTCGTCAATGGAGTCAAAGCGGGTTCCACAGAGTTGAGTCTGGGAAACAGGAAAAAGTTACCTGGTGCTAAATCAGGCGAATGTGGTAGTTGATCGATGGTATTTATTGAGTTGTTGGCCTTATGTTCGTTCACAATCGTAGCTCGGTGTGACGGCGCGTTATCGTCGTGTAAAATCCACGAGTTTTTTCCCATAATTCCGGTCACTTCTTTAGCATCAGCACAAGAAGTTTCGTTCGCAACACAAAATTTAAGGCAAACTCTTTATTCAACAATTTGGTTCATCGTAAAAATCGTAATTGCTGTAAACAAACTGGTTGACTGATCGCGCTAAAATTTGGCATCATAATGAAAGACAGTTCTGCCAATCTCGCGCGGGTATTGTAAATTAACAATTCCCGATACTTTTTTGACAGAATGCATATTAAAAACAACTCCGATATAATATTTTTAATTTAATCTTAATTTAATTCACCGCTTATGCCTGCCGATAATGATCTTAATGATTCTTCATATCAAATCAATATAATCAATTTCTCAACACAAAATTTCCCATTGTTACCGCAACAAAAAAAAAATAAAATTATTAGTTAACCCTCGAATTGTCACGGTACAACGTTTACCGTAACAGTATTTAAAAAATAAAGCTAAAGAATTTCGAATTATAAAATATAAAGGGCTGAAACCTCATTAGGTGATCGCTACTTCGGTTTTGATCAATTCAACTCCCAAATCAATCACGAAATTAACCTCTTAAGTTAATCTTCAGCTCAACCTCCAGCTCAATTTACAACTCAACCTCTATCTCAATCGCAATAAAACCCTAGACGCAATCACCAAATTAACGGCTAAACCAGCCATCAACTCAATAACCAAATCAACTCTTTATTAACTTTAAATCAACCCTTAACCTAACTCCAAATAAACCCTTAAATAATTCCCCAACCGAAAAATGCAAGCTGACTAAATCCTAACTGTAATTCAACTCATCTTAGCTCGCACCAAATCTCAATGCTCTAATCAACTACACACTTATTGACAAACCCAATCTAAAAATTAAATCGATTCGAAAGCTACTTGAGTATATAGTATATGGACTCAACTCAATATAACCTCTTACTAAACACTTAACACGACCTCAAATTGATCCCTAACCGAATTTTTCTCTCAAATCCAACTCATTTTTAACTCAAAACCTACTCACCATCATACTATCAAACCGGCATACGTACTACCGTACCATCATAATCTTAAACAATTATTCCATAATACTATTATTCCATTATACCATCATGACACTATAACATTATACCATCATGACACTGTACCATAATAACGCCGAACCAATACACTGTGATGTATATCTTACCATCAATCCACCACACCCTCGTACTATCATACCATCATTCATAATATCATCTTAACGTCATACCATCGTACCATCATCCAACCGTCATACAATTATAATGTCATACCATTATACCGTCAGACTATTATACTGCCGTCCTAGAATCAAACACGGTATCTACAAAAAATCGGAAATTGAGTTTATGGTTTTCTTAGTAACCTGGCATGTTATTCTACCTATTTACCAACGGAAAACGCGGTTTTTACATTATTTCTTCCAAAAAAACACGCATCATTTTATCGTATCTTTCTAAAATGTTTAACTTTCCTAAGCACAAATGGGGTATCTACATACTACTAGCTAAAAATGCAGTAACTGTTGCGCGAATATGTACATACCACATTTTGTTTCTAGGATACTGCATTTACCGCAACTTTTGACTAGGAATCGTTATAAAATATGTGTATTTTGATTTTAGTTTTGTAGAATTCTTCAAATTGTAAACATAATATTGAAATTTTTTTTGAAAATAAATACGGTAAATTATTATTATAATATAAAGTTTTAATTTAATCATTAATACTAATACGTAAATAGTGAGTAATTGATTATTAAAATAATGTCAAGTGATAGAGCTAAGGTAATGATTTCGTTAGCTTCTAAAAAACAAATGTTATATAAGTCGTCGGTGTTAACTACAGAAACTTGCATTACTAGTGAAAATGCATGTATAAATGATAATAACGTCGATACTTTACATGATGAATCATCTTCGGCGATTACACAAATTGAACTACCTTCCACAAATATACCGATAGTAACTGATACATTTATTATTGGAAACAGCCATGATGATTAACGTTTCGAAGTGACCAAAAATAATAACAACCATAATGCGCCGTTACGCAATTTATCTACTAAAAGTGAAGTGTATGATATTGATTATTTACCACAAACTTATTTTGTGACTAAATAACTTGATAGTTCCTGGCAAATTATAAATGACGCAGTGGGACAAAATATAGATCAAGAACTAAGCGAAGTAGTACTAGAAAATGTTAAAATATCCTCCTCTACTACACCAAGTACTTTGTACATCCTGGAAGTGCAATATAATGAAACATCAGTCAGGATTACTCAGGATGCCATATCGTCTACAATATGTGATCAATCCAACGTTAGTGCAGCTTCATCTGAAATACAAAATGAGAACGACAAAGGATATACAAAAGCAGGTAACACAAGAAAAAGAAGGTGGATAGACCCAAAAAGTAGAATTGAAAAAGAGGAAATTAAAAGGCAAACAATTGTGGAGAAGCATAAATTATTACCGCCCTGCGATACAACCATCTGCATTAAATCATGTTTGAGTCTAATCAATGAAAGTCATAGAGCAGTGATAAACACTAACTTTTGGAGTCTATCTGTTAAACAGAGAAGCAGTTTCATGCTGAATACTTGAACTAGGCAAGCAATTAAACGTCGAACGGCCGAAAGTAATAGAAAACAAAATTCTTTTAAATATTATTTAAAAGATGAAAACGGTAAAGTGGTACAAGTATGCAAAACATTTTTCTTAACCACTTTAGGGTATAATAAATCGAATAATCGAATTTTACATGATGTTTTGTCAAAAACACCAAAGCATGAGATTAATCCTCTAAGAAGTAGACGTCGCAATTCTGCTAAAAAGAAAATTAATTATAACCTTATAAATGAACATATTGAGTCGTTCCATCCATCAATATCTCACTACAGGTAAGTTCTAAATCTCAGTAATTACTATGTTAAATTTCCTATATTTATGTAAACCTTCTGCTTTATTTTTTAGACGTGTTCACGCTCCAGATCGACGATATCTGCCAAGTGACCTATCAGATTCCACGATGTTCGATGATTTTAAAACCGAAAACCGCAATGACATCGTCTCATATGAATCATATCGCTTATACGTGTAAAAGCAAAAAATATTCCATTTGCATTACTGGGGCACGAAGAATGTGAACAATGTGAAGTGTTCAAATTGCATGATCACAATGAGGAAAATTTGGACGATACTTGTGAAATATGTACCTCTTGGAAATCTCATAAAATACGTATATATATATATATATATATATATATATATATATATATATATATATATATATATATATATATATATATATATATATATATATATATATATATATATATATATATATATATATATATATATATATATAATTACCAGGCGCAATCTAGCGCAAAGTTTGAAGATGGAGTTGTTATTGTTTCTGCAGATTTGCAGAAAATTATAATGTTGCCAAGAATGGATAGCTTTAAAAAAGTAATTTTTATTAAAAGACTTGTAGCGTACAATGAAAGTTTTGTACCACTTGGGTTAAAATCGCAGCTTAAACCAGACGCTGTTCTGTAGCACGAGGGTATTTCAGGCAGAAACAAAGAAGATATCGTCAGCTGCTTCTATTCATTTGTAAAACGGCATAGAGATACCCAACAAATCAATATATGGCTAGACAACTGTTCTAGCCAAAATAAAAATTAGTGTTTACTAACATTTTTAATTCGAATTATTAATAGTGATAAGATATTTGCGAAGGAAATTTTTCCCAATTATTTTGAACCAGGACACACTTTTATGTCGTCAGACAGTTTCCACCATCAGGTGGAACTATCTCTAAAAAAAAAAACATAAAAAAACCTACGATTTTGACGATTTTGTTGATGCGGTTGCAAAAACCAAAAAATCCATCGTTGAAATTAGGAAAATGGAACACTATGACTTTTATCAATGGAAGGATTACAAATCAGAAGTTATTCTCAAGAAAAATGTTACCAGACCACATTTAGCTGATATAGTTCAAATTAAAGTTTGTCATGGCAGCTTCTTGTTACATTACAAGACTTCGTATAACGAAGATTTCAAGAAACTTGATTTTCTTTGCAAAAAAGCTGCAAAAAAACAGGGGTTTTACTAGCGACTATTGCGACATTAAGTAAGCCCCGGGGATTCCCTAAATCCAAAAAAGTAGCACTGCTAAAAGCCCTTGGGAGCATATTTCCGGAAAACCGAAAGGCGTTTTGGAGAAACTTGCCGGAAATTGAAGAATAATGAACTTTTAATTTTTTATTGAATTTTATTATGTTTAAATTTTATTAATTAATATTTTATTTATATTTTTTATATTGAAATACAATTCAATGAAGTATTTATTTTTAAATAAAAAAAAAAAAGAAACTGAAATTTTCTGTTACAAGTTTCTAATACTTGTATATACGGCTTTTTTGTATAATTATTTTCAATGTGGATTCTAATGTAAAACGTTGTATCTATGTCAAACTCGAAGCACCATGTAGATACCGCACTATAACTTATCATGTGTAAACATTTCTTTTTACGATACTGCCGTATGTGATTTTTTAGTGAGAAGATTATTTTTTTTTAAAGTGAACATTTCTATTATATTTTTCACCCCAATTTACCTAAAAGAACATCTTTATTAGATAGAAAACACTCCAAATTACAAAGGGCTATTACCAAAACTTCAAAGTCTAATATCTCAATTTCATGTCAGCAGTAGATATCGCTTTTGGTTCTAGGACGGCAGTATACCCTTATACTACCACACCATAATTCTAGAAATAATACCGTGATACCATCATACGTTGTATCATACTTACCATCGTACTATCATACCATTATACTATGGTACCACCATACCATCACACGATCATAACATCTTAGCATCATACCATCATATCGGCACAACTTCATAACATCATACCAACATTATCATACCATCACAATAATATTATGATACCATCATATTATCAAACCATCGTACCACTATACCACTGCACCCCCATACAACCATACCATCATACGATCGTGCCATCATAACATCATACCAACATACAATCATATCATATTCCAGAAATTTATACAGTTGTTTTCATAAAGTAGTATGATTTTCTGATACTCGTCGTCAGTTTAGGAATTTTTTTTTTGTCCTATCTTCTTCTTCATTTTATTTACGGTGACATAGTTTTATTTGGTATGCTTCAGGAAAATACGAATGTGCTCCAAAAAATTTTCAATACAGGTTAATTTTTGGTACTAGGAAGATCATCGGTCATCATTTCTGCCTACTCTAGCCTTGTTTTAGTATTTAGTTTATATATTTTTTACGAATTTCACGTTTGTTTTTTTATTTTTAAACTTCTCAAAGCTGATGTGTCTTGTTATCTATGTAGGAAATTACTGTTTATTAGGTTTCATTCCTTTACCTTCCGCCTAATTCCTGCCACAAATTGTTGTAGGTCGTTAAACAAATCCTTTTATGTTAGGGAAGTTTCCCTTTGGAATTCAATTCCATTGAAAATTAAGAGGTTGGGATCAGCAAAATTATTTAAGTCAAAATTTTTGGAGTGGCATAATTGATGGGCAATACGTAGCATTTAAATTTATTTTTTATTAATATTGTTATTATTGGTAAATTTTAATATTATTTTATCTGTTGCTGTACATTCTATTGTGAATGAGCTACTGCTCAAAATAGAAAGTGTAAGCATGAGGTGGAAATTGTTGGAAAAAATTTAAGAGTTTTTTTGCCTAATGGAAGCAACCTCAACCTCAGCAACCTTGTTTCCATGTGTGCTTTTCCTTTAATGAATTTGGAAATAGACAAGTTCCATCATACTTGGCCATAGTAACTACATATGTATATGGTGAAAAATTTCTCCAGCTGATCCTGGAAAATTGTTGTTTTATTTAAGTAGTTCGATACGTACCAGTAGGAAGAGTTTTAAGAAATGCAAACGATAAATACAACCTAATGGTGGAGACACATACACAAAAGCTCTATATTTTTATAGTCGCACAATTAACTAAGAACCCACATGTGCTAGTCGTAATGTTGAGCGTTGCTTAAAAATTTATTTTAAATTCAATCTATCAGAAACAAACCAAAAAAAATTATTTTGAAATTCACCTACCTGCACACGTAATATCCGGTTTCTGGTATACATAGATTCATAAGTATTAATATATCCTTCCTCCAACAACATCCATTGGCAAACAAACAAACAAACCAACCTAAGAACTTTTTTTTTGGATCCAGCACATATTCATATCGTATAACACATATACACGATACGACATGAATTAATAATTAAATAAAAATAAATTATTCTACGAATTTCCTCTCAAAACCATTTCCTTGTGCCAAGAATGTTTCAACTCATTTTCCACCATCATAAAATTATGTATTTTATGTAACAATTCGTACATATATTTTTATTAAAATACGTGATGGATTTGTAAAGAATTTTTTATTTATTTTATTGTGCTGTATTTAATTATTTTATTCAGACCGGACTCATATTTCGGTTATCATTTTTATATTCAGCTGGTAAATTGAAATTTGCCACTTTAGGAAGTAGAGTGAATAAAAGCAAAAACTCATCTTCAAATTCAGTAGCATCAATATTAATTTTTAAAGCAAGTTTGGACTAAATAATTATTTCTTTGATTGATACGTTAATTTAAAAACTAAGTCAAAACTTTCGCAATATCATACCTTAAATTTACTAAATTCGATTAATTTCAATAACGATTGATTATTTTCGCAATTGAAAATGTATTTTGAGCAAGAATTCCTAATTTATAGACTTTTATCATCCAAATCACAGTGAAATTTAAACGAAAATAAAGACATCAACTTTATTTTCGTTCGAATTTCACTGTGATGTGGATGCTAAAAGTCAAACATTTCTATGTAGGAATGAATCAGAAGCAATCACGCATTACAAAATCTCGGCATTTGAAAATCTCGGATTTCAAAATCTCGCATTACAAAATCTTACATTACAAAAACTTACATTGTAAAATTTTGTTTAAAGCTATACGTTTAATATCCATATTTTTGTCAATCGAAATTAAGGGGATACTGCGCCGGTACAAATGTTATACATTAACAGTCATATTTTCAAGCTGAATAATTTAGATAATTTTACTGATTTAAAATAGGCATCCACGGAGCTCTGTTATGTTGGTAAGCATTCTTCAGCAGCAGAATTTTTTTCTTAAGTTTTCACGATTTCGGAAATTATGCCGAGCTAGTTTAATATTACAGTCGCTAGCCATCAGTTTCCATAGTTCCTAAAAGAAGTGAGTAAAGGCATTCTTTAGTTTTGATACTCATTAAACAAAATATTAGGCGCACACGTTCGTCCTCAACCGTTCGGTTTATAGTGGACAGTTGCCGCAAAATTAATGGAACTTTGTACACGAAAAGTTCCTTCAATTAGCCAGCAATCCAATTTGCCAAAAATTTGTAAGGTAAAATGTGTAAGTAAAGTTATTTTTTGCGAATCAATATCTAATAAGGTCTGGTCTGATTTCGTTGTCAGAAAAACTTCTCGGTTAGATTAAGCCATTACGCCTAGCTCGCTAAATCTTAGATTTTTCTGTAATTTTGAATGGTAAGTTGATCCTGAATTCCTCTGGTGCCTTCTCTGGTGTGATGTACGAATAACTTCCAATTCCCATGGATTATTACTGTCCTGGTTAAAAGAGTTTCGTCATTTAATTTTCTACTCATAGCGCATTTCTTTCAACCTTGAGCTTTCTTTTGGGAACGGTACCAGTGAAAAATAATTTAATTTTTTTCTACCAACAATCCTATCAATCTACCAACTCTGTAAACTTTCAGTAGGGAGCACATCATGTGAGCTAAACCATAACCTAAGGTGGTACCGCAAACGCCGATTGATGAGTGGCTGATAGGTTAATCAGTCCTAAGTACGCGGATTCTGGATCCCAGGCGCTCTCCAGTTTTATTTAGCCTTCCTTTAGTAAAGCTGGGTATCCTAAAGGCGACTTTTTTGTCCCAGCCACAAAAATAATAATGGTGACGCTTCTTAAGCATTACACACCAGCGAAATTCCCGTAGTAGCTTCCGAGAACTTTGGCTTTCCTTGTACTATGGAACTCTCGATGGGTGGGCCATCGAATGTGGAGCTCCGTTAGGTTTTTGAGGACTTAGTTCCTTACAGTGATATGGACGCCCTAGCAGGTGAGGCTTCGGCCCGCAAAGGGGCCCCCTATGTAAGGGCAGGAGGAGTATGGGTGTCGGAGAGGACCAGAAGGTTATGTCAATGTTATTGGTAAGCCTGTCGCAGCTCCAGGCGTGAAACTGGGTGGAGCCGCGAAGAAGCGGTACAAGAGACTTCTTGCTCGGAGGAAAATACTGATCTGGAGCTAATTACGGGTAGGTTTAAGGCCGTCCAGAAGGACATTGTAAAGAATGTGCTGGAACCGTAGACTGAGGAACTTAAAGTAAAGTTCCTTGGCTACCAAGGCTTCGGCTTGGATGGCAGATCTGTGCTAATAAGTGCACACTATTCAGTAGCTCAGGGCGGCCATAGTTACCATTAGGCCATGCGAAGGTGAACAGCTAAAGGTGGCTGGGGCGAATAACTAACCAAAATTGTGTTTGGCACCTTTCTTATAGTGCTGAATTGCCTACTAATTTGATTCTTGGTTTTTCACGATCCAAAACGATTGTATGTATGCGATAGGGTAGAGAGCGGTCAGGAGAGAGGCGAAAGGCTATTCAGCTTTTTCAAACTCTGAATCTTAAACGCCTTCTGAATGTATGCCAAGTAAACAGGGCTTCCACAAATCATTCTGTGTTGCCGGGACTTTTGTGGCTGGGATAAGCTCAGTACAAGGAGAGCGCCCTTTGACCGAAGGGCAATGGTTTGGTTATCAGATGAATTTAAAACGGAAGACGGAGCAGGGTTACGAATATACGGAAGTGGGACTGTTCTCTCGAAGTCCTTGGGTACCAATGCTAGCATCATTCAAGAAGAAGTACATGCTATCTCTTTGTTAGGCATAGCAAAAGGCTTAAACAATGCAAGTATATTGTAACCTCCGACGACCCAAGTCGATGCAGAAAGAAAAATAAAACGGGACACGTCAACTCAACAAACAGCATGGTAATTGACGCAGTCGCACTGCAATTTTGGGCAAACTCCTATTCTTTTGACTGGGTTGTATAGCCACACTAGATCTTCGATACTGACCCTATTGGGTTCGCTTTAGAGTCACACTCTTTCGCCATCCGGTCGGTTAAGATTTGGAGATGCTTGCGAGTGAAGTCATGAATGCGCTCCATCTGTATGCAATGACCGTTAGCATAGTCGCCTACTGACTTTTGTTTCTGAGCCAACCAGTAAGCAACCAGGTAGGCGTAGTTTTCGTCCTTGTATCATTTCAGCGGAAGACACTCTCTGTTGATTCGTGTACTGATGAACGATTAGCGAACATAAATAGCGGAAGTAACTGGACCTAAACACATTGATTTCGCGGACGATCTTGGCTAAGTAATTACTTAAAATGCTCGATCATTACGTCCGATTTTGGGTTTAATGGTGTTACCTTATCTTTTTCGTTCCAAGGAGATCGATTGTCTTATTGAATACTGCAGCTTCAAAATTTCGCCCTTGGTCCGAATGCATTTTGAGAAGGACACCATAACACGAGACAACTCCTTGAATTAATGTCTCTGTCGCAGTTTCGGATTTCTGACTTGATATTCCTATCGCCTCTGGCCACTTGGTAAAGTAGTCCATAATGGCTAGAGCATAGCGGTTCCCTTTATCGGTATTCGAGCGGCGCAAACGTCGCATTTAAGGCACCATCGTTCGAGATCCCGGGTCCAACCCAGCCAGTAAAATTTTCCTTGAGTTCGTTGTTTGATTTTCGATATGCCAGAGTGTTCAGAGGTTTTTCCATCATGGGTGTCACATAAAACCTCTTCGATCAATGCTTTTGGCAGTTGCATCTGAAGGTGGGCGGATGTCCCATCAGCTTACTCAAATTTTCGTTTGAGGAGTCCCTCTTGTAGTATTATGGAATCCCATTGTGCCTAATATCGTTTGATTGTTATAATCAGTGCGAAGATTTCCTCCAAGTAGGACGCGTTACATGATCTTTCATTCATTAATTCGCCCTTTAGTGAAATCTTCTTGCTGCGCTTTAGAGAATCGTTTTTCCTCAGTGTCCAATCTTGTCCCACGAATGGTGGTCTTCCCTTCACGAGCCTCAAGTCGATAACATTCTCGGCATTCCACTGGGCAGATACGACTTGAGAAGGCATCCGCATTTTCGTGTATTAGGCCACGGCGGTATTAGATTTCGAAATCATATTGCTGTAGAATTTCTATCCACCAGGCAACTTGCCCTTCCGACTTTTTATCCGGTTAGTGACGCATGGTTCGTACGCACGATGAAACAATACGTTGACCATACAAATACGAGCGAAAGTGTTGAATGGCTTTCACAACTGCCAACAGTTCTCGTCTCGTGGTGCAGTAATTTCTTTCGTCCGCAGAGTTCTTGAGAAACTGCTTATCATTTCTTCTTTGCCCTATATTTCTTGTATCATAGGCGTTTTTCCATCTGGGCATAACCAATCCCGAAGAGTCGCTTATTTAGCCGGGTCAGTTCGGATTCCTTTGTCGCCCACGATGTGCCCGCTAAGAATGCCGTCTTTGGTCGATCCTTTGCATTGAGTTTGACCTGCCAGTAGCGCGACTTTAAGTCGAGAATGGAAAACACACAGGCACCCTTCATTGCATCCAATGAATATTGATTAGAGGTAGGGGAAATGAGTTTTTTTGGGTGTCATCGTTAAGTTACCGGTAGTCAACATAGAATCTCAACAATCCATCTTTCTTACTGACAAGTACAACTGGGGATGACCAGGGCTAATGACTCGTGCAATGACACCTTTCGCTTTCATATCGGCAAACAGAATCTTCATTTCGTCCCGCCTGGCAATGGGTGTTTTGCGAGGTGGCTGTTTTATAGGCTTTACATTTCGGACGTCGATTCCGTGTTTCAATAGCATCGTTTTCCCGTAGTCTCTGGCGAAACAAGCAAATAAATCTTGATTCTCGGTTTAAAATTCCATAACCAAATGGTGTGACTCCTTCGGCATTCCTTCCAATGATTTTTGAATCAATTCACCCATTTGGTCCTCTGTAGCGGTGTTCCAATTGCCAAGTGCAATATCTCCATATCTTTCATGTCGCTTACCCGAGTATTTTCCGGGAGTTTTATTTTCGTGGTCCGTCGTATTTGCTATTCGAACATTTAGGTGGCTGCTCGGGTCGAAAAGCCCTCTCGCAATTAGTATTTTCTCGGGCAAATTCGACACCGTTGGATGTTAGATCACGTGAACACCTATTTGATTTGTGGAAAATGTGACGGAAACTAACGTTTCAAATCTCGGAGGTAGGGTCACCCTTGATGAAGAGGTAACGGGCAGGCTTCTGCCAAATTGATTTGGCCTTGAAATTTTTTGAGAAAGTCAGTGCCTAGTATTGCATTATCCGTAGGTCAGTGATGATAAGATTCGCGGATTTAGCGAACTCCCCATGTTTGACGATTAGCTCGATTGCAATACTGAGTTAAGGATGTAACACCATTAGTTTAGTGACCAAGGTGCACGATAAAAAAAAATATTGAAATTGTTCATGGACGCGACGAGGGTTTTGCCAAGCTCAGTCTGGTGGAGGAATTATGGTCGTGGAAACAAAAAAAACCCATCGCAGCTCCATCTTATACAATTAAGTTAACGAGAAAAAAAATCATACTGTCACTAGAATCACTCCGGGATCACATCACAACGCCAATTGCTCAAAGCTTACTGGAACATAATCTCAACCTACATAGAGGCCCATGGATATACACACATAGCGTCTATCTGTATATACCCACAGTATGTAAGTCACCCGCACAAAAGAAAATTACACGTATGTATGTATATATTTATTATATATGAAAGGAAAAAAAAATAAAAATTTGTTACCGGTTATATTAGAACCTCCTGCACTCAAGCAGGAACCACATCAACCACAAGAGAATGTCTCCAACCGATCCCCACAGGAACACCCGCCGCCACGTGTGATACTATAAGCTACTGGAACAACCGCCGCCACGTGTGATAATATATGCTACTGGAACAACCGCCGCCACGTGTGATAATATATAATTTTACTGGAACAACCGCCGCCACGTGTGATAATATATAATTTTACTGGAACAACCGCCGCCACGTGTGATAATATATAATTTTACTGGAACAACCGCCGCCACGTGTGATAATATGTACTTTTACTGGAACAACCGCCGCCACGTGTGATAATATGCAATTTTACTGGAACAACCCGCCGCCACGTGTGATAATATGTACTTTTACTGGAACAACCGCCGCCACGTGTGATACTATAAGCTACTGGAACAACCGCCGCCACGTGTGATAATATGCGCTACAGGAATAACCGCCGCCACGTGTGATAATATATAATTTTACTGGAACAACCGCCGTTTTCAATTCACTTCACTAACCATCAACAAAAATAAAACCCGCAACACTTATAACGTCCATAAGTTAATGCCTCACAAAACAAAAAAAATTAGAACTATGGCGCCTTTAAATATGGCGACCATTTCGTCCTTACTCTCAACACCACACCACCTGTGTACTGATGCACTCCACCAAAACCAAAACAAAATTTTAGGTTAACTGTATTTAATTTCAGATTTTTATTACATAACAATAAAATAAATGTAATTTTAATGTTTTTTTTTTTTTCTATCAAGAAAAAAACAAAACGCACGGTATATATATATATGCATATATGTATATATATCTTTAAAAAAAAAACTTCGAAGCGACACAAAAAAAAAAATTATCAATATATTTTTTTTCTCTTCTTTTCGAAATCACCTCCTTTGTAACTCATCACCGACTGCCTCAAAAAAAAAACTTTCGAACCAAAAAAACAAAAGCAACAAAAAAAAATCAAAAAGAAAAAATGAAAACATTTTGACCCACGTAGTACTACTACATATTCAACATATTTTTTTTTCTTTCTTTTTTTTTTTGTTCGTTTCACCCACCAAGCCGTTCATAAGGAAAACATTTTTTAGAACTAAAAATTGTTTCAATCGTGGGGACGTACCCATTAATCCCTGAGATAGTCTCACAAAAGCTGGGCCATGCAATCAAACAATAAAAAAAATTAAGTACGAATATCGCGTATATGATACAATCCCATATATCTTAATGCTTTATCTGAAATCCTAAAAGCGACTCGACCTACCTTTGTACTAACAGTACCCTCTACATATTTTGGTGCTAATTTAGCTGAAAAATGTTTTGACGCCTGACTTTGAGGAAAATTCCTAACTAGAACTGTCTCACCAAGTTCAATATTTCTAATTCGACTACGTAAATTATAACGGCTTGCATGGCGATGATGGGCCTCCTTTAAATGACTTAAAACTAGCTTCTGACAAATTGTCAACCGATCCGACTTTTCTGGAATTTGTAAATCACGTTCACTCAACATGTGTAATTGTTTTAACAATGGGTATTCGCTTCCGTGCCGAATATAATGTTGGCCATAAATTAAATAATGTGGCGAAAATTGGGTACTGCTGTGAATAGTGTTACGTAAAACATTAGTAATTTCAGGCACGTGCTGATCCCATAAGCGATGATCGTCATCGATGTACATACGAATGGCCTGAATTAAACTACGATTGACTCTCTCTGCCGCATTTGGCTGAGGTGTATACTTAGGCGTAAATACGTGACCAACTCCGTATTTCTGTAAAAGACTGGCAAACTTATGTGACACAAATTGAGAACCGTTATCCGTTAATAAAATTTGAGGTACAGAATATACTAAAAATATTTCATTTTCCAAGTAACTACAAATGGTATTCGTTAAGGCATTCCTCATAGGTTTGAGAAACACGTATTTGGAGAATTTATCAAGAATTACTAACAAGTAAATATTTCCATTACCTGATCTTGGCAATGGGCCCAACACATCGACATATAATATTTGCATAGTACGCTCACTGATTAATTGATCCCCCATTGGTGGTTGAGTTTGGTAATTTACTGCTTTATTCATTTTGCAGGTTTGACACATTTGAATGAAAGTTTTTACGTCAGCTGCCATATTAGGCCAAAAGTAAAAGCGCCGAATCAATTCTAATGTTTTTACTACACCTGAATGAGCCGATATAAGTGATTCATGATACTGCCTGACGATTTCCGGGCGTAATGCTACTGGCACTAATAATTTCCAAAGAGGTAAATCACTTATGGATTCATTTGGATAATGAATTCTAACATACAATTTATCATCGTGAATAGAATAACGATCACTTTGATTAACCGACTTCCTAACTGTATCCAATACCCTGACGTATTCTTCTGACAAAAATTCTGGCGAATTCAGATCAATGGGCGGTATTGGTAAAGTTTTATTATGGTCACGATGATGTGTAACGAGATCCATAAATGCCCTCGACAATGTGTCTGGCACAATATGATGCGAACCTTTTCGATGTAGAATTTTAAAAGTAAAACCCTGAAGCTTTAGTGACCACCTTGCCAATCGACCTGAAAGATCTTTTTGGTTCATAAGCCACCTAAGGCTGGCATGGTCGGTGACAATGGTGTAAGGGTAACCCTCTATGTACGCTCTGAATTTTTTTACACTCAGCACAGCCGCAAAACACTCGAGTTCAGTAACTGAATAATTACGCTGTGCTGAGTTCAATTTTTGCGACATGTACGCAATGGGGTGCTCTTCACCATCGTCACCCACCTGACCTAAAACACTACCAACACCGGTGGTACTAGCATCACAATGTATGATAAATGGTCTATCAAACTTAGGATGTGCTAATACTGGCGCGTCACATAACATATGTTTAATTAATGTGAACGCTTGTTCAGCTTCAGAAGTCCATTTAAATTTGACTTTCTTTTTTAAAAGATTCGTTAATGGTGCAGTAAGTGATGCATAATTGTTAATAAACCGCCGGTACCATCCGGACATTCCCAGGAAACGACGTAACTTTCGTAAGGTATTTGGTACCGGGAAATCAATAATGCCGGTTATTTTATCAGGATCCACCTTAAGATTACCATCCCCAACAACATATCCCAAATATTTGATATTTTTAAGCAAAAACTTGCTTTTATCAACATTTATCGTCAATCCCGCGTCCTTCAAAAATTTAGCCAACTTCCTCAGTAGATCCAGATGCTCGGCAAAGGTTCCTGCAGTAACCAATAGATCGTCCAAATAGACGAAAATACGATCGTGAAACTGTGTTGGAACCACCCGGTGCATCAACCGGCACATTGTCTGAGGCGCGTTACAAAGTCCAAACGGCATTGCCGTGAACTGATATAAGGGACGACCAGGAACGGTAAAGGCTGTCTTATCTCGGGACTCCGAAGTCAGCGGAATCTGCCAAAAGGCATCCTTCAAGTCTATGCTAGATATAAATTTCGTTTGGTCCAGCCGACTCAAGAGTCCGTCGATAATAGGCAAAGGATACGCGTCCCTGATCGTCACCTCATTTAACTTACGTGCATCCAAACACAAACGACGCTTACCGTTGGACTTTGATACTAATGTCACCGGGGAGCTCCAAGCACTATGAGATTCCTCAATAACCCCCAATTCAATCATCCGATCTAATTCCTTATACATTTCTGACTGTATAATAGGGGATACTGGGTAATGCCTTTGTTTTATTGGTGGAGATGTAACTTCAATATGATGACTGAGCAATGTCGTTTTTCCCAGCCCGAGGGTAGAGCTAGACGGAAATGCCGCTATGACTTGATCGAGTTCTTTGCGCTGTTGCTGGGAAAGGCAATGTTGATTATCCAGAATGTCTAATGAAACAACTTCAGGAAAGTCACAATTGTCCTTGATGTCCGATATCACATTTGGTGCAATTTTAAACTGCCTCCAAAAGTCAACACCAAGTATCAATTGTTGTTTTATACTTGGGATTAAATGAATGCGTAGTGATTTCAAAATATCTTTGTATCGAACTTTTGCCCAAATATATCCAAAAGATCGCTGATTAGCACCATCTGCAGTTTCGACTGTTCCGGGTAAATGGAATACCTTATATTGTGGATCGGACAAAATCCAATCACAACCATGTCCCATTATGGTAATCGAAGCACCACTATCGAGTAACCCATGATACGGAACATCATTTACAAAAACATTTATGTACGGTCGGGTATCTAATTGGTTTGAAATATACGTTTCGGATATTAAAGCCCTCAGTTGGCGCCTTTGAGCCCAATATATCCGAACTCGATTCTTAGATGATTTTGAAGCACGACGTATGCGACGCGGTTTATAATGTGAACGATTTTCAGGGACAGTGTTCACTTTATTAGAATTAAACATATTAGTTGAATCGAAGTAATTGGTATCATCAAGGATATTTTTAGAGTCATTGCAAGCTAATTTTAAGCCATAATTAGGGGTGTAATTACAAATGTTTGTAATTAGTGGTTCTCGGAATGGGAATTGATATTTGCTGCACTCTCGTTTATTTTTGGAACGATCCTCTGAGGTTTCGATCTTGCAGCTATTTGAAACCTCGCTGACCCGTTTCCCGACCTGCAGCGAAAACACTGATCTATGACAATTCCGCTACGACCGCACCCATAGCAAAATTTATTTCGTGGTTTAGTACATTGATGAAACGTATGACCTATATCGTGACAGTTCCAGCATACATCTAAACTGTTGGAAGAGTGTGACTGATTACTCCCATAGGTAGTAGATGGAAATTTTTGTGTTTGAGGTCCAGGATTATTAACGTGGATATTTGGTTGAGTAGCACTGGGCCTACCCTCATATGCAGTTAGTGCACTTACTCGCCCATCATTCCCGTTATCGTCAACGTCATGTTCGTGTTCGTTTACATTTAATTTTTCCAACAAATCACATTCCGGTCCGTTAGTTATTTCATTAATATATTTTCGATGACACATGACTTCGGGATTATATCTCATTCTCTCGAATGTTTCCTCTATGTCAAGACATTTATCGATTAATACCTCTAAACTATCAATGGTTTGACCCGCTAAAGCTATTTGTAACTTAAAACGAATATTCTCTCTTATTATTCTTAAAAATTCTTCTGAACGCATAGGTAATTTAAAACGGCTAGCAATGGACTTCATGTCTGAGATGAATTTGGAAAATGGTTCGTTCATTTGCTGCTTACGAGCTTCTAGAACACGTCTCACGTGTAGATCACCTCTTCGATCTTGGAATTCGTTTTCGAATGCCGCACGCAATTGTTCCCAGGTGGAATGCCGATTTTGAGACATATAACACCAATACCATTCTGCCGCCCGTCCCTTTAAGATATAGTGAAAACCTGCTCTGATCTCAGTTTCACTAGTCTGATTTAAATTCGCTAAAAATTCGAGTTGAAAGAGAAAAACAGATACCGGCGACCCACTAGGTGTACCGTCAAAATTAATCTTCCAATGATACAAGGAATTATTATTTACATGGCTAACCGATCTTGCTTTGTTAGGTCCAGGGTTTTGGAAAAATGGAGAAGAAATGAAATTGTGTCCATTTGGATTATTCAAGGTTATTGATGGATCGTCATGCACAATATTGTTAGTACCCACAACTTTGGTAACTCCTCCAGTAGATGCCACGTGACCGTCACCGGTATTACCGTTTTGAATTAACCCAGAAGAAGATGGAACAATAGGGTCCTTCACAACTACTGCCGTTCGTTGAAGCTTCCTAGTTTTGTCTTCCTTTACCAAATCTTCATCTTCAGAAGAAGATAATTCTAGTTCATCTAATTTAATATTCTTATTAACTTCCTCGATTGTTTCATTCAAGTTGGGTTCCCCATTGGTAATCTGTTCGAAAGATTTTAACAACGTATCACATGATTTGATCAACTCAACACATTGGTTTTTATATTTTCGACTGGTTTGATACAACCGTGTAAGACGATCGACTACATGAGTAATTCTACCAATCCTAACCAAAAGCTCGTCCTTTACCACTACATTCGTATCAATTTGTGTCAGCCATACCTTATGCTCAACTAATTTGTTACTGCACTTGTTGACCTCTCGCACGGGATTTTTACGAGCCGCAAGATGCGCTTTGAAAGGCTTAAGAACAGGGTTTTCGACTTCATTCTTCAAATTTTCTTTAAGTGCTTGTAACTTAGTAAGTGGATCCCCGGCTAACTTCCGGACAGCGCATTCCACTTCAAACTCTTCCGGTGTCAGGTGATCCGCAAGCATTTTAGAAATTGAAAATTGTCAACAACAAAAAAAAATATGATACTAAATAAAAGTTAACTTCAATTCGTAATTAAAATTATAAATTGTATTAATAAACCGAAACCGTTCAAAAAAAAATTAAAATAAAAAAAAAAATTATAAGAAAAGTAAAGTATATGTGAAAATAAATTGATAATATACCTAATAAAAATTACGAGAAAAAAAAATTATATATATATATAGATATATATATGCATATAAACACATACACAGATATGCCTTAAATTCTACATACATATAATCGATTCAAAATTTATAAATCGTCAATTCAATAATTATTATATATAAAAAAAAAATTCTATAATTAAATATAATTTGAAATTATTCCTTAATAAATTTGATGATAATCAAAAAAAAAATTGATAATTTTGTATATTCTTTTAGACAATATAAATTGAGTAATCAAAAAAAATTTTTACATATATTTTATGATTGGTATACTTCAAATATATTTTGAATTTAGCAAAAAAAAATTTTGTTTATGATTATGGTTAATTTAATAATTATTATAAAAATACAAATCAAATTTGGAACTGGCTTATAACAAATTTGATGATTATTAAAAAAAAATTTCTTTTATGATTATGATTAATTTGATAATTATCACAAAAAAAAATTTCAAATTCTACAAAAATACGCATATAACTTGAAATTATACTATTATAAATTAGATAATTACAAAAAAAAATTTTCCTTTATCACAAAGTAAATACTAATTTAAATTGATAGTAACAGAAAAAAAAAATAATTGTTTATGAGAATATTATTAAACTGCAAGACGCTGTGATGCAACCCAAGAATGACCAAGTGACATGATAAAAAAAAAATAATTGAAAGAAAAAAAAATTTTTTGAAACTAATAAAAGAAATAGACTACAAACTATATTTGAGAAATCCTCAACCCAAAACACTAATCAACTCACATGATGAAATAGAGGTAGTATTTCCCGTTGAGCCATCCCAAACACAGCACAAAAAAACTATTACAAGTATCAACATAATTCACCAAACAGATTCCTGAATCAATCCACGACAGGTGGAGCAAAAATTGCTGATCGAATCACGACAATATCTTGTAACAATAATAATTAAAAGGTTAGAATAAATTTGATATAATTTGAGAAATAAAAGAAATTACAAACATTTGCATAACTCATCAAAAAAATTATGAATCAATCCATATCAGTGGAGCAAAATTTATTGAATGAATCATGACAAAGCCGATTGCTGCTTAGATATATGTACTCCGCCAATGCATACTCTGCGACAATACAAATTGATATACACTGAAACATCCGTCACTTACTAGTCAATCCACTTTTATGGAGTAGTAGTGATTAAAGTTTCCAGATCAACTGTCTCGTCCAAGTTACTATTATTGGGAATTTAGGTACTACACTAAATTCTAAATTTTGTTATCACAGATATCCGAAACTACAATAACTTATCTGATTCTAAGCAAGCAACTTAATAGAAAAACTGAGTGAGAGAAAAAAAAAACAAGAACTGTCACTCCAAGTTTGGGCGCCATTTATGTAACACCATTAGTTTAGTGACCAAGGTGCACGATAAAAAAAAATATTGAAATTGTTCATGGACGCGACGAGGGTTTTGCCAAGCTCAGTCTGGTGGAGGAATTATGGTCGTGGAAACAAAAAAAACCCATCGCAGCTCCATCTTATACAATTAAGTTAACGAGAAAAAAAATCATACTGTCACTAGAATCACTCCGGGATCACATCACAACGCCAATTGCTCAAAGCTTACTGGAACATAATCTCAACCTACATAGAGGCCCATGGATATACACACATAGCGTCTATCTGTATATACCCACAGTATGTAAGTCACCCGCACAAAAGAAAATTACACGTATGTATGTATATATTTATTATATATGAAAGGAAAAAAAAATAAAAATTTGTTACCGGTTATATTAGAACCTCCTGCACTCAAGCAGGAACCACATCAACCACAAGAGAATGTCTCCAACCGATCCCCACAGGAACACCCGCCGCCACGTGTGATACTATAAGCTACTGGAACAACCGCCGCCACGTGTGATAATATATGCTACTGGAACAACCGCCGCCACGTGTGATAATATATAATTTTACTGGAACAACCGCCGCCACGTGTGATAATATATAATTTTACTGGAACAACCGCCGCCACGTGTGATAATATATAATTTTACTGGAACAACCGCCGCCACGTGTGATAATATGTACTTTTACTGGAACAACCGCCGCCACGTGTGATAATATGCAATTTTACTGGAACAACCCGCCGCCACGTGTGATAATATGTACTTTTACTGGAACAACCGCCGCCACGTGTGATACTATAAGCTACTGGAACAACCGCCGCCACGTGTGATAATATGCGCTACAGGAATAACCGCCGCCACGTGTGATAATATATAATTTTACTGGAACAACCGCCGTTTTCAATTCACTTCACTAACCATCAACAAAAATAAAACCCGCAACACTTATAACGTCCATAAGTTAATGCCTCACAAAACAAAAAAAATTAGAACTATGGCGCCTTTAAATATGGCGACCATTTCGTCCTTACTCTCAACACCACACCACCTGTGTACTGATGCACTCCACCAAAACCAAAACAAAATTTTAGGTTAACTGTATTTAATTTCAGATTTTTATTACATAACAATAAAATAAATGTAATTTTAATGTTTTTTTTTTTTTCTATCAAGAAAAAAACAAAACGCACGGTATATATATATGCATATATGTATATATATCTTTAAAAAAAAAATTCGAAGCGACACAAAAAAAAAAATTATCAATATATTTTTTTTCTCTTCTTTTCGAAATCACCTCCTTTGTAACTCATCACCGACTGCCTCAAAAAAAAAACTTTCGAACCAAAAAAACAAAAGCAACAAAAAAAAATCAAAAAGAAAAAATGAAAACATTTTGACCCACGTAGTACTACTACATATTCAACATATT
The DNA here is from genome assembly GCA_958295665.1 of Tipula vernalis. Taxonomy (NCBI): domain Eukaryota; kingdom Metazoa; phylum Arthropoda; class Insecta; order Diptera; family Tipulidae; genus Tipula; species Tipula vernalis. The sequence continues at coordinate 299,974,383 of OY282560.1, read as the reverse complement.
TTTTTTTCTTTCTTTTTTTTTTTGTTCGTTTCACCCACCAAGCCGTTCATAAGGAAAACATTTTTTAGAACTAAAAATTGTTTCAAGGAGTTCAATAAATCACAATCTCGGTCCTGATATGTAGATTACATGGTCGCACGGGGCTGGGCCATGTTCTTTGGAATTTGCTGCTAACTAGATTCACTGTTGGACCAGTCTCGATAACGAACATGGAGTTCCGTTGTTTAAGTAAGCCATCAGCTGTCACAGATGCCCCATTTGCCGGCAGAATAGTTATCTCGTGGGGGATTTGGTTCTGACTTAGTTGCTATAAGCCGCGAAGCAGGGACTAATTTGAATTTTCTAACGACTTGTTCATAGTCAGGTTTTGCTCATAGGGACAAATGCTATCGTCGTTCCCGTCTTTCGTATCCGTTTGAGGCCTCGGTTTCCCTCTTTAGTGATATCGTGAACTGTTCCCTCTTGGCTAGCTTTATGACGTTAACTCTGCTTTACCGATAGTTGTTTCATCGGTGACCACTTCGGCCGTCTCCTCGAGAACTGCTTCGCGGCGCAAAAAATGCGTCGCAAACCACATTGATAGAGAGTTACACAATAAATAAAAATAACGTCTTGCCGCTGGTTCCATAGATCAAAGAACAACCAGCGCGCCACTCCGTAGTATCGCCCCTGGTTGTACGGCTCGTTGGACCATCCATTAACACCCGCGACCAGTTCGAAGTGCGTAAAGTATTCCTCCAATATTGAATTGCCCTGATACGTTGATAACTTTATTGGCTGTACCGGAATCGGTACAGTCGATCGATTCATTAAAGTTTCTCCGAGGTCTGTCTAGTTGATATGTAAATTCTCTAACTTCAGCTCAAGCTCTCTTATGTCGATGGCATCTTCGCAAGTAACGATGGCGAAGGAAGAATTCAGCGTCGACATCTTGGCCAGAAAACATATTCTCCTTAACATCTTCATCAATAATGCCCTGGACTTGCTACTTAAACTGTGATGATCTAACTATGTCTGAACGTGTTTCATGTTTTTGTATTTACCAACACTTTTCACATTGCCATCAAATACTTCTAACTCCCTAAGAACTTTATGAAGAAACGATCGGGCGACATTCAAAAATTTTGAGACTCGCGTGTATAGCTACAATAACAGCGTGTTTTTTCATTACCTGAGTCAGCTTAAACTACTCCATTTTTGATCTAGAGAGAAAAAATAACTTGCTGCGAAGTGACAAGTACATACGTATGTGAGTGTCCTGAAATATTACACGCACTCTGTAAATAAATTTTAAGTTGTATGTTTTTTATAATAATCCTCTTTTGGCTCTAAAGATGGGTTGGCCTTTACTTTCTTTTAAATTTTTAAATTTTCCTTCAACATTTCATTAGAAATAATAATTGTATTGCTAATTTAATTTGAAGTGATTGATGAATTCTATGAGCGTGTTTGATTCTGCATCATATAGCCGAAACAACATCCGAAACGTGACGGATGGCTTTTTGCAACGACGTTTGGAGTACAAAGGAGAGATCTGATTATAACAAAAAGAAAGCGATATGAACGAGATACAGGGAAGAATTGGGATACAAGTTGTGGTTTGGCGTCTATTGGAGGGGGGAGCAAAGTTGAGTAGATTAATCTACCAGCTCCGTAACCTTCCAGTAGGGTGCGCATCAGCTGCATGATGGGTACAATTGTGTAAGGGGTAGCCTGTTCACAATTCGCAAGTGCACGTGCTGCCTCCTCGTGGCAACCATTGGTAACTAAGGCCATTTGGCAAATTTTTGGCAATTTGGCACAGGCTAAAGTACGGCGCTAAAGGAGAAAACCTTGACACAAAACCCTAATCTAAGGTGGAAGAGCATATGCCGATTGATGAATGGCTGATAGGTTAATCAGTCCAAATATGCGGACTCTGGATACCAGGAACTCTCCAGTTTTATTTAGCCTTCCTGTAGTAAAGCTGGGTGAACTATACGCGATTTGCAATTCCCAGCAACTCGTAAGGGCAGCAATATAGGGAAGTGGGACAGCCCTCTCGAAGTCCTTGGTCTCCAATGCTACCGCCTTTCTAGCGGAACTACATGCTATAGTAAACAGCTAGGAGGGAAAGCAATAAGCCCAGATAGTATGTGTCACGTGATAGTATGTATGTTACGTCGATAAATTAAAAATTTGTATTAACACACGATATTTTATCTATCCTTCATTAAATTATGCTACATAATAATCACCAAAAAAGGCTAACGAAAAATTTTCTCGCGAGGATGCTTTTTGTTTTAGTTGTAACTTGTGTTGAGAATCCTTGAATTATGTAACTTTAATTATGAACAATTTTAATTTGTGCTTTTACGTCTATGCTTTCACTTTACTCCCTATACAAAAAGCCAAAAACATCTAAAAACATGAAGTATTACTGAAAAAAAAGGTTGAATGTTTAATTGTGTATTATTGTTTCAGGCAATATTTGATCGGTTATTCAAAACCATTTAAACCACCCCCAACATTTATTAAATTACACAGAAGCTATACATAAATATATTTAAATGAAACTTACCTACGTTTTTATCCTACACAATTCTTTGGAAATCTCAAATTAATTAAGAAAATTTTTCTTTTAAATATTGTGTTATTTTTACACGTGTATAATATATACATACATATATATAATTTATCTACGTTATCACTATATGTTACAAAGAAGAATTAAGAAATATTAATTAGTTATGATATTAATATTTCAATCATAAAATTTTATTTATTGTATAGTCTTCTGGATCCAATTAAAATATTGTTAGATTATCAAGAAATTCAATCAACCATGTCATGAATATAAGAATTAATTATGTACGATATATTAACGATATATCTATATACACATATGTATATACAAAAGATTATTTATTTAATTAAAAAAATATTACTTTCTACGTCGTTGGTTACAGAGTGATGGTACAAAGAAATATTGGAATACAAAATGATCTTACAAAACATTCATTCAATATGTATGTAAGTATAATTTGCCATTTGAGATAATGTGTGATTTGAGCTGGTAAGTGGTGTTGAAGTAGTTAAAATACTTAATCTCATATTCTAAGCTTTACCGTTGAAAAACTTCATTTCGTTCCAATGAAAAATATAAATGTCATTTGGTAGTTTACTCTATCAATATGTAACTGACGTAAAATACGTCGAAAAAATAGGGAACAATTATTCGTCACTCATTGAAGTTTGAAGGGTTTGGTTTTTGTGTCATAAATCGAGCTAACTTTTGTATTTTTACATATATTTTAGTCAATTATAATTTTATAATTAAAGTACTAATTATTAATTAGTGATTGTTTATTTTAGTTTCAGAGGTGGTATGATTTAGCAGAGTTAGTGAATCCAACTTTCAGTAAAAATAATAATTTCTGGACAAAAATTCTTTATGCAAGTGTTTTGCCTGATTTATGATTCCAATGTAAGGTAGGAAGTTGCAAAAATTGCGCTACAGATCTGGTTTCTTGACGGATGCTAGATTTTGAAGATATTATGCAAGACAAATTAAGATTTTGCTGCGTCTTCAACTATACGTTTTTTTGGTTGACTTTGTAAGTGAAAAAGAAGGGTAAGTAAACATAGAATATCTTCTTCTCTAGATATATTATTGGAATCATTTTAGCACAAGGTTTCTACTGTCAGCATAATTGGTTTTATTGTATTCGAAAGTTACAAAGTATCTAAAACAGAGAAGTGAGTTCCATCTTGTTTTAAACTCTTATTAATTCTCAATATAAAATTGGTCTGTGCAACCATCCTTAAATTTAAATTTTAATGATACCCTTCGTCGTTTTTATTCGTCTTCAACATGAGGCCAGTTTATTGTTCCTCAGATTCTGATGTTTCCCTTTTTTATATAACGTTTGGGAGATGAATCCGCATACCATTCACTGGGGGGTATAACTTTGTATAAAACCATTGAAACGGCTCTTCCTTACCTTCCGGATAAGCAATGCACCCTTACGTAAGCTGGAGTAAATAACTATAAATAACACGAATTTTGTAGTTTATTAATTGTTTTATTTTGTAACATTAAATATTTTCTATATTTCAATATTTCATATTTTCTATGAATCTTGTCTTTTGGAAATAATAAGCTGGACTCTTTCGTGCCAATTATATATACCCTTTCATAACAATTCGATAAATGGCCAAATCTGCCATAGTTAAAGCGTATTAAGTAACAAAATAATAATCCATAGTATCAAATCATACAAAACGATAAGCGACCATGATTTCGTAGCAGAACTCAAATCCAGAGATCCGGTCCGGTACTACTGGCGGGCTAAGCTCTGGGTTAGGCGTGGGATTTCCGAATATAAATTCGTGATAAATTTATCCTAGAGGGAAGCGTAATCAGCCATCTGTAAACGAACAACGCAGGTGCCATGCCGATCTCCGGACGCTGTCTTGCCGAAAACCGGCATCACCAGATAGAAGTGTAAAATGAAATGGTATCTTCCCTCGTTGGCCTTACGGCCGCACTTTCAGGGCTCCACCATGAGACGTGGGGTACTGTGAAATATATTAATAAAGCTCCTACAAATTGGTGGGGACTTTACAAGAAAACGGTTCCGCACAATCAACGACGTAAGCACCGGAATCCGCGGAAGCACCCCTCCGTATGGTAGCTGGACGCAACATTTTATTTGAAGCACTAATTAGAGACTAAGGAAAAATTAATTTCAAACGGATCCTCTTCGGACGAGGAGGAAGGAGAAACACCCACATCTAACACTAATTGGCGGAACTGGATGCGTCTCCACCTTCTATACTGAGAGGCAGGAGTCCACAGCCTCGTTGGATCACCATAGAACTGTGATATGCAGATCACCGCGCGGGGTTTACCTAGACCAACCTCGGGGAACTATATTACCGGACTGGTCAGAAGCACCACAACGACACTCCCTAAGTGACACAAAAAAAACCATTAACAAATACAAACGCTTATACTATGGTATAACTGATCCACACCTCATTTTCTTTGTTCAACCCACCGAAAATGAAACTATTTAATTCATGGTTAAAACAATGAAAATTGGAAACGTAACTTTATATAAATAAAATGAACAAAAAATATTATGGGTTTGGTAAACACCCACGATGGCCTTAAGGGAATATAATCTCGAACTAAGAAGATCCAAAAGGGCTACCTGAAGGAATTTCTGTGAGGGAATCAATGAATTGCCCTCTGCAGCTCGACTCCAGAAAGTCCTTTCCAGGGATCATTAAAATGGTTTAGGACTTCTCTAGAAGCAAGATGGGGGGTTCACTGAAAACCGGAAAGAAACTTTAGAGGTACTGTTAGAGACCCACTTTCCAGATTCAGTAGTGGCAGGAGCCCAAGAGGACTCGCATTATCCTTCAAGTGAGGTGGCCTATGCGCCTCACAGTAGGATCTGGAGTCTCTCTGGGAAAATTTTCACACCCAGCAAGGTGCGATGGGCTATTGGGTCTTTCAAACCTTTCAAATCCGCTGGAGGGGATGGGATCTTTCCAGCTTTACTTTAAAAAGGTATTGAGGAAATACTCCCCAGCTTGATCCAGATGTTTCGGGCAAGTTATGCTTTTAACTATATTCCGAAACTGTGGAGGAAAGTAAATGTGTTCTTTATACCAAAGGGGGGAGGAGGGGGGAAGTCGTCCAGACACCCAGGCCAGGGCATATCGGTCAATTAGCCTCAAATCGTTTCTTTGGAAGACGATGGAAAAAATCCTGGACTATCAAATAAGAAGCGAGGTCCTTGGAAAGAATCCGCTGCATCGGGACCAGTTTGCGTTTCAAACTGGTAAATCCACGGTTATGGCCCTTAGCGGGCTAGTCACGAGGATTGAAAAAGCAGTGACATATAAAGAAATTGCCCTTTGCGCCTTTGTGGACATTGAGGGGGCGTTTGATAATACCTCCTATAGATCTATAGAGAGGGCAGCAATGGGAAAAAGGGTTCCGTAACCATCAATGCCGTAAAGGGCTGTTGTCAAAGAGGCGTAATATCTCCTCTTTTGTGGTCATTGGTTATTGACAGACTACTGGCCCTTCTGAGTAGTCATGGGTTTGATGTCCAGGGCTATGCGGATGATGTGGCTATCATAATCAGAGGCAAGTTTGATAAGGTCATTTCTGATCGCATGCAAAATGCACTCAATATAATATGGCAGTGGTGTTACCAGGAAGGACTCAGTGTTAATCCAAGCAAAACTGTCATTGTTCCTTTTACGAGGAGGAAAAGGCTTGCGCTTACAGCTCCCTCGTTAAACAGTACTACTGTGCCTTTTTCCAGCGAGGTTAAAAATCTAGGGGTTAACCTAGATCAAAGACTGAACTGGAACCAACATTTGTTGAAAGTTCAACATAGAGCCACCAAGGATTTCTGGGCCTGTGAAAGAGTCTATGGGCGTACTTGGGGACTACAACCAAAAATGATGTACTGGTCATTTTTTACAATCATTAGGCCTATGGTCACCTACGCATCGGTTGTATGGTGGCCTAAAACTGAGCAGAAGACAACGCAAACCTTATTGAATAAGGTTCAGCGTGTAGCCTGCAACGGTGTTACGGGCTCAATGAAGTCATGTCAAACCGCGGGGGTTAAGACACTTCTAGGGCTGACACCGTTACACCTGCATATTTAAAAGGATGCTGCAAGTATGGCCCTGAAAATGCAAGCGGGAGGAAATATCAAACCAGGCAATATGGTGGGTCATCTGGAAATCCTTAAGGAATTTCAGACAGACCCTACCATAGGAATGCCTTCCGACTGTATGCCAGCTAAACTGGACTTCCATAAACCATTCTTAGGTTACCTGACCGGGATGTGTGGAGGGCAGGTGGACCATCATTTGAGCTAGGGTCCATGGTATGGTTTACAGATGGATCAAAAACGGAAGATGGGGCAGGGATAGGAATACACGGGAGTGGCACTACCCTCTCGAAGTCCTTGGGTACCAATGCTACCGTTTTTCAAGAAGAAGTACATGCTATAGAACTTTGCGCTAGGATAGGCATAGCAAAAGGCCTAAACGATGCAAAGATTTATATTGTATCAAACAGCCAATCGGCATTAAAAGCTCTTAGGTCTTGTACCGTTGAGTCAAGGCCGGTAAGGGATTTTTTGAAGGTTAATAAACATCTGGCAGGCTAAAATAAGGTAACACTTATGTGGGTGTCAGATCATACTGGAATCGAAGGAAACGAGGCAGCTGATGGCCTCGCCCGTGAGGGTTCTGCCTCTCCATTTATTGGACCAGAACCCTTCTGCGGCGTCACTAAGGGACACCTTAGAGCAGCGGTAAAACGCTAGGAGGATGTTCAACAGTCCTCATACTAGCGCAGAATTCCAGGTTTACGACAGGCGAAGAAATTTATATCACCTTCGTCTGTCAGGGTTAAGGAGTGTCTTGAACTTAGGAAACCTGAGTTGAGGCTGCTTACCGGCTTCCTCACAGGACATGTCCCCTTGAGGTATCACCTTAAGAAGATGGGCCTAAGTAAGGCAGATGGATGCCCTTTTTGCGATCTGTAAGCAGAATCAGCGGAACATGTTCTGTGCCAATGCCCAGCCATTTTGCAGCAAAGACTGCAACATCTAGGTGGAAGAACAATGAGCCCGGATAGTATGTATCTTGTACCGGCCAGTAGAATTGTCAGATTCATTAAGAGCCTGAATATTGACTGGACGGATAATTAAGTAGGGTCCAGCACCATAGATCTTTTAGGTCTCGGTGCGAGGTGGCTTATCGCCCACATGGCCCTCCAGTAAATAATAATAATAATAAATACCCACATACCCAATATACAACCAATTAGCTTGAAAATATTTGTGTTGATTTATGTATAACGGAAATATATAATATGGACACAAAAAAAAAACCAAAATATTAAATAAGAATAAAATGGGACAACCCAACTTAAAACTTTCCGACAACTGTATGGAACTAAATGGGTCATTAAATATCCCTTTATGGGGGTTGCATCTTACTTTGATGTCGGGTTACCCTTAAAAGCACGAATCACCTGGATATATACTAGGGGTGGACCCCAAGCAACCACCACCATATACTCTCCCTCATCACGATAGGAGATGCCGTAGGCCCGTAGTAGAGGAAATGTATCGGGCAAACCGAGAAACAGCTTTGCCGATACTACCAAAGAAGATTGCGTAGCGTGCAATAAGCGACAGCATAGGTTAATTGATTGTCTTCGATTTTTGGAATAACCGGTTGAAGATCGCAGAAATTTCATCAAAAACGACTGCAGAATCCGAGGCAGATATGGGAAGCATCATTCTCTCGCATTTAGTTCAAAACCAAATGTATCAACGGCTAATACAGAAAATACAAACAAACATTTTAAAACCCTCGACTTTTGCCTATCACACAAGCAATGATAAGCTCGTTGGAAACCAAGGTCGCCCTATTGCAATTAAGGGTACATTGCAAACGGTGTTATCCACAGCAGTAATAACCATATTAGATGATCTTGGTATACCACGTTCTTGCCGTCCATTGTCAGATACCGGCTCTCAATCTTCGTTCGACACCGAAACGATGGTCCAGAAATTAGGCTTCCCCAGAAAAAATTGTAGGGCTTTAATAGTGGAAAATCTCCCGGGATTACGACATTGCGCTTTTTTCCGTTGTGTTACCCAGTGTAGATGCACTTATCATCCCTAAAATTACATCTGCACTACCCATCTTCGAATTTGACGTCAGCTGTACAAAGAGTTTAGCAAAAATTAATTTGGCTGATTCAAATTTCCACAAGCTTGGAGCAACCGATATATTACTTGGCGCAGAGATAGCTTTTGAATGGTTTGAAGATGAGAGCATGTAGTTGGATAGTCCAATTTTAAAAGCGCACAAAATAAAATTAGGCTGGAATTGTAGGTGGCCGACATGACGCAGAAAGAAGAAATGTCACACGGTCATTTACATCCGTCGTTGAAGAAGTTCCGCAAATCAGAAAAATCAGCAAAGAAGAGCAGGAGTGAGAAGACTGGTTCAAGGCGACTACTACTGTACTGGTAGACGACATTGAAAAAATGTATCATCAGCTTTGACACATCAGATAATTCTGTGGCGAGACGACAAGCAGCAAATACGTCCGTACGAATTGAATACGGTAAGCTATGGCATGTCGTCTGTGTCATTTATGGCCAATAGATGCATAAAAGTACTGACTGCTTCTGAAGCGTGCTGGGCCATAGAACAAGATATTTAAGACCCCTTAAAGGCGGCAGTGTAAAAATTTTATGTAGTGGAGGACTCAACTTAAGAAAACTAGCATTTTTTTGAATCACAAATGCGAAACCTATTTAATAATCCCTCTAATACCTTAAAAAGTATTACATTTAAGGTATTCTCCGAACATCGAAGGTGTTAGGAATAGCGTGATATGGCAATTTGGAACATTTCATATTCCAGGTAAATCTAGATGAACAACAAATACACACCTAACGAAGCTTTCTTTCAGAAGCAAGCAAGATTTTCGATCCACTGATTGATGATTCTGCTAAGTTTTCATCTATATAACTAGCCCTCTAAACTTGGTTTAATCTCGACTCAACTCGCGTAGAGAACAATACAGGGTTGGTCGTTTAGTAGAAACTCGTCATATTCTATCCGGCCGCCTGATCAAACAAAAAATTATATTGTTGGTAGAAATAATTAATTACAGTAAATAGAATAACTACGAACTTGTTAATTATACAAACAAAATATTTATTTTAAAATTATAGCATCTAAAATAGAGTTAAAATTCCATAACAAAAAAATTTTAAGTTTTATAACAACATGTTTTCGTGTATGAGCTCCAAAACTGTGTGCCGATAAATTGGTCTTTTCATTTTTACCATATATGGAGTTTTAAAGCAAAGTTTTAAAACGGTTTTCAATTATCGAGTTCAACTCAATAAATATTAAAAGCAAAATGCCCTAAACTACACTTTTGGAATAGCTGGCGAAATTTTATAATATTAATATTAAGATTCGAAATCTATAAAGCTGAACTCAGTTTAATCCAGATTCCAAACTACAAAATCTAGTTGACTGATGTCCTGAAAATCACTCGCCAAAAGCAAGAGTAGTTTTCTCTAATTACGTGCTTCTTTTGAAAACCATGTGCACACCATAATATTATTATTCTGAATTCCTATTTGCACTGGTTTAACCAGGCGGATAAAGCAAAACCCAATTATGTAATGGTAAATTTAAGAAAAAAAAAAAATGTTTCTTACTGCAGCATTATTCCATTTAAAATCAATTAAAACTAAATAAAATTATGTTATTGTTAAACATAAAAATCTACTTAATTTTAATGGAAAAAGAGAATTGTGTTATACCTAATTACAACAATCTCTTATGTTTAAAAATTTTATTTCGATATGATGTACTAAGGAAAGTAATTAGAGCAGTACAATTTGGATTTTTAATAAGAAAAGATGTTTTCATAATCATATCGTATTCTTCTTGCATCTTCTGAATATTTTGCGCTATAGAACAGCATCTACTATATAGCCAAGCATACAAATTTTTTTTTTCTTTATGATTTGTGGTATAATTAAAATTACATGGAAAGTTTGGTTTAATCCGAAAGTGCAACAAAAATATTTTATATCCATTTACATTTAACATACAAAAAATATTTACTCCACTTTTCATGGTACTTACTTTGATATGAATTATTTGCACTTTAGCTATAATTATAAGAAAATTGCTTGTTATGGTACTTGAAGCAGGTGTAAAATTTTTCCTGAGAAACTTATCTCAATTAAATAAATTGTTCGACTGTAGATTCGTAGACTCAAGGGAACTGATTATATAAACATAGCAAATTTGGTTCAATTCAACGCATCACATCCTGACTTGAAAATAATATTCTTTTAAGTTATTGTGAATCATGAAAATTAATATTTGTTAAACCATTTTAAAAAATGTGTTTTAATGTCGTCAGTTTAAAGAAAAGTCGGAAAGTCACGTTCCCTTTCAAAAATGTAAGCATTTTTAGATAAAGGAATCATAATGACTTTACAATTTCTCACTTGTGACCTAATTCAATAAAATAATGATATCGAAATAGTTCTTGGTTGTATTTTGTCGATACAATTTAGGTCGAGGTAAGTTATATAGAGGCCTAGCATAATAACAATGTACTACTAAGTAATAAATACAGATTGTATACAGACAAAAATCGAAAGTTAATTCATATTTATGTTTAAGATCCCTATAACACTATACAATACATGAATATAATACTAAGTGTTATAAAAATTCTCTAAAACATGTTATTTGTACAACATAAACAAACTGTTGAATCACCTTCCATATAAATTTCGATGTCTTAAATATTGACTTAAATGAATAATGCTGAACACAAATTTCAAGAAAGCTCTTACCGTTGTCAAAAGCAAATGATAAAATACTGCATATTTGAAGATCGTAAGAGGCAAGCCGACAAAATAAAGTCCATTTGAGATCTACTTTTTGGTTTTAGAAAGAAGCTTCAGCAAAAATCTTCGGAGATTATTGAGCTGTATATGTAAGACCACTAATTCTGTACCAAAATATTGTTTGCTCCTGCTATGAAGTAAACGCATAACGTTCATGCATTTTATAAGCAGCATTTCTCGTTCCATCAAATTAAATCTATCTAGTTTCAGCTATTACTTCATAATATACCCAAATATCTTTCTACCGGGCCATTTCATCAATTGGAAAAGGCAGAAGGGGCTAGATCAGGTGAATATGGTGGATGGGGAAGCAATTCGAAGCCCAATTCATTCAATTTTTGCTGTGTTTTCCATGAGGAATGTGATGGTACATTGTCTTGATGGGCGAGCCCTTATTTCTTTTTCAAACATGGCCGTTTTTCAGTAAGTTTTTTATTCAAAGTGCTTAGTATTTATGCGTAATTTGTTACCTCCAACTCTGCAACCAGCAAAGTGCGATTGATGAAAACAATAATGAGACACCGATTGGAAGAGGGCGGCGACATGGAAGCATATTTGGGCCGAATTAATAAATTGTTCCAACAAATGGTTGATTTAAACATCGAAATGAAACCCGAAGACTGGAAATCGGCTACTATGTTGGGAAGTCTGCCCGAAAGCTACGATATGTTGATTAATATAAGCGACAAAAAGATAGAAATGGCATCGATGATGGTGAAGCGAGCGCACTGAAAGTTACACACAAACATAAAAAGGCATCAAATCATAAGAAAAAGGAGAAGTTGTGTTACCGTTGTGGTAATCCAGGTCATTTTGCAAATAAATGTACAGTACAGGTAAACGATAAAGAAAATAAATCCGGTGTCGAGAAGAAAGTGAATTTAACAACTGAACGTGATGTTTATGAAGATACACCGGCCCGTCAAGAATTTATGTTTGCAGTAAACACAACCACAAGCGGGTGGTTTATTGATTCAGGCTCAACGTCACACATTACATCAAACAAAGCGTTGTTTCAAAATTTGGATACTAATTTTCGACATGAAGTTAAATGTGCCAGCGGTAAGATTATCAAAATAATGGGAAGAGGCACGGTTCGAATTGAGGTTATGAACAAATTCGATAAAGAAAATGTCTTTAAGATTGACGACGTGCCTATTGGGTTCCTACTATCGTTACAGATTTAATTTCTGTGGATAAATTAAAAGACAAAGGCATCGGAGTTAATTTTACTTCGAGCAAACGAGTTGAAATCACACTCAAAGGACAACAAATAGCAGTTGGTTTCGGGTATGGGGGATTATTTCTGTTAAAGCAAGTAAACAGGGATCCAATTGCACACGAAAAAATGGATGAGAATGCTGCGTCTTCTCTTCATTCGGGTTGCATTCATGTTTGGCACCGAATTTTAGAAAATCGTGACATCGAGCTTGTTAAAACATTATCAACAAGCGGAAACGTCAAGGGTGTAAAAATTATACCGTGCGCAGATAAGTGTAAGGGTTGTGATGATAATTGTAGGGTCTGCTTTGAATGAAAATGTGCTTGATTTAATTCATTCAGATGTTTGTGGACCGATGAATACCCAAACGCCATCGGGAAAGCTGTGCATATTAACGCTAATTGACGATTGTTCGAGATTTACAAGGATTTATTTGCTGAAAAATAAATCAGAGGCATTCGAGATATTTCAACATTTGGTTGAAATGGTGAAAACATACTTTGGAAAGAAACCTAAAGTTTTAAGAACGGATCGTGGCTGAGAATACATGAGTATCGTGTTTAAGGATTATTTGGATGCTGAGGGTATTCAACGAAATCGTACTGCACCTTATACACCTCAACAAAATGGCGTAGCTGAACGTAAAAACTGAACTTTGGTAGACATAGCTAGATGCATATTGATCGATGCAAAATTGCCATATACATTTTGGGGTGAAGCAGAAATGACTGCTAATTACATGCAAAATCGTTTGCCTGGTAGATGATGATTGTAACGACCCCATATGAAGAATGGCTAGGACGAAAGCCCGCTTAATTTCTCATTTTAGATCATTTGGATCGGAATGTTACGTTCGTATTCCACCGGAAAGAAGAACGAAATTGGAACCAAAAGACATGTACGCAATTTTGGTTGGCTATGACGACGTTTCGAAGGCGTATCGATGTTTTAATCCGAAGACTCGGAAGGTGATTGTTAGCCGAGATGTGAAATTTGTCAACAAAAGTGGTAATCTGAGGGCATTAAAACCAGTTTCTTGTAATAAAATTCCGAAGACGAAACATAAAAGTAATGATAGTATTGTTCTTATAGTACACGACAACGGTGCTGATCATGAAACTTTGCAAGTTACTGAAGTTACTGCAGACTTAAATGAAAGTAATTTGGATCTGGATGACATATTGTGCCCAAATGAAGTGTCATTTACCGACAGTGAAACTTATTTTAATGGCAATGATTTAATTTTTGCCGATTTATCAGATATTGAGGAAACCGCTGATGAAACAGACGACGCTTTCTTAACGGACGAAGTGTTGACAGAACCATTAACATACAACGAGGCTGTGAAAGGCGAAGACAAAAAAAAATGAAATGATTCATTACGTGAAAACAAAACATGTGAGTTAGTAAATTTACCAACAAACCGAAAACCCATTGGTTCTAAATGGGTTTATAAAATTAAAACGAATGAAAAGGGCGAAGCTAAGCGATATAAAGTCAGATTAGTCGCACAAGGCTTTACACAACGATATGGATTTGATTACGACGAAGTGTTTGCACCTGTGGCCAGACAAAAGACATTTCGCATTTTGCTCATCGTTGCATCCGAAAAAGGTACGAAAGTTTTGCATTTCGATGCAAAGACAGCATTATTACATGGCGAAATTAAGGAAACCATTTATATGAAGCAGCCGCCAGGATTTACTGAAGACGACAAGGAACATCAAGTATGCCTTCTCAAACGCAGTTTATATCGGCTTAAACAATCAGCTCGAATTTGGAATTTAAGCATTCACGATTTGCTCATAAAATGTGGTTATGATATAGCAAAAATGACCAATGTTTATACACTAAAAAGAACAATGACAAGGTGTGTCACTTAATCGTTTACGTCGACGATATTTTGACTGCAAGTGATAGCGATGAAATGTTAATAGAATGCGAACAGACATTAAATTCAGAATTCAAAATTCAAAACTTGAGTGAAGTGAAAACATATCTTGGTATATACGTTAAAAAACGAAATGGTATGTATTCAATTGATCAGTCAAAATATATCAACAAAGTATTGAACGAATTTGGTATGACTAATGCAAAGAATTCTAATATTCCACTCAGCGTGAATTATGGCAAGAATGATGAATCAGAAATTTTACGTTATAACAATGAATACAGAAGACTGATTGGAAGTTTGTTATATATCTCAACAAACACGAGAGCAGATATTGCTGGAAGTGTTGCAATTTTGTCACAAAAGGTATCAAACCTAACTCAAGAAGACTGGAACGAGGCAAAACGAATCTTGAAATTTTTAAAAGGAACTATTCCGATCAAATTAAATTTAAATATTTCTGTTGATGAAGAAAAATTGATCGGGTATTGCGATGCTAGTTTCGCTGAATGCCAGCAAACACATAAATCGAACGGTGGATTCATATTTAAAACGCATGGTGCAACAATCAGCTGGCGATGCAAGAAACAAGATATTATTGCATTATCTGCATTGTGTGATGCAGTAAAAGAAGTAAAATGGTTAAAACGATTGTTAAACAATCTTGGTGTCGACATAAATAAACCCATTTTGCTCTACGAAGACAGTCAAAGTTGTCTCAAATTTGCTACTGACGAGAAGTTTTCATATAGATCGAAGCATAGCAACATCAAAGCACATTCAGTCAAATACAGTATTGATAAAGGTATTATCAAATGTGTTTATTGCCCTACTGAAGACAAGGTAGCCGACATCATGACGAAGCCATTACCAAAAGCGAAGATTTGAAAATTTCAAGAGGCTGCCGGATTATTTGAATGAGGAGAAGTGTTGAAATAAATAATAAATTCATTTGGTCTGTCTGGATGTCTGAATGTCTGTGCGTCTGGATGTCTGTCTTAACGTATCTAGAGAATTGCCAGTTCGATTTGGATTTTTTTTTTCGCCAGTCTGTTTCTATGGTCAAGAGGAAGAATTGAAAATTTTTGGAAGCTGTATGTCAAAATCACGTCGTGGCATTACCACGTTGACCAATTCTTTTATAAGCTGTATAGTTGAGGGTTAAAAAATTTGGGTTGAATTTGCGAGTTGAATTGAGGTTAAATTGATAGTTGGGATTTAGTTTGGGAATGATTTAAGGGCTGTGTTGCATGTCCAGTTAAGGTTGAGTTGGGGTTGGAATAGGGCTGATTTGCGGTTGAGTTGGAGATAAGTTGGAAGTTAAGTTGAATGGTTTTGAGTTAAGTTCATATACGAAAGTAGTTTTACGAGCCATATTGATTTGAGGATTAGTTTAGGGTTGAGTTGTAACAGCTACAGGGGGGGAGGATTGAAACTATCTTGGGTTGAAGGTTAAGTTAGGTCAAGTTCGATTTTAGTTATTACTGTGTTAGGGACTGCGTTGCGATTGAGTTGGAATTTGAGTTGTAAATTGAGTTGCAGGTTGAACTGAACGTTGAGTTAGACTTTCAGTTAGGGATCTATTTGGGAGTTTAATTAACTTTTAGGAACGAAGTTCTGATCCCCTTGTGAGTTTCAGCCCTTTACATTCTTGTATTCGATGGGAACGAAATTAACATAATTAATAATTAGGTCAAAAGTATCTAATAATTCCATAAATAAGTCGGATTTACTCAATTCTGTGTTAACATTCTAAAAAGAGTCGGGCAAATAAAAAAAGAAACCAGTTATTGGGTACAAATCACCAAAATGTCGAAATCTTACCAAAAATTACCAAATTTTTGTGAGTTAAATACAACTTTTCTTGACGTTTTGAAACGGCTTGTCGATTCCGATTATTTTTCGCCAATCTGTTGCTATAGAAATTGAATAGCTTTTATGATCTGTACGTTAAAAGGTTCAGGTAAGTACCATACGATTTGACCCAAATCGCTTGGTGATATTACCATATTCACGAATTTTTTACTCTTATCAATATGGGTTGAGTCTCTATAGACGTCAGTATAGATCGTTTGTATAGACGGAGGAAAAAGTTCGAGCTGCTTTGGAGAAATGTGATGATGATAATTAGGATAACATTTTGGATTGTGTCGGTACATCTGAAGCGAAATAGATGTGGTGGAAAGCCAATCTGTCTGTGAAGTCGAGCAGGAAGTTTCTGGATCTGTTGATTTACAGAATGTTTCTTCGAAGACACCTACTTTTAACCATTGGAGACTGCCTCCAAGAGTCAACAAGTTGAAACTTCCACCAGAAAAACACTTAAAATAGTGGATTTTTTTTCACTATTCATAAGAGATCAAGTTATTAAATTTATCGGAAGCTCTACCAACTTGTATGCTTGTAAAAAACGTGCAGAATCTGGAAGCCAACTGAAGAAGAGATTCACTGTTTCATCTGATTGCTAATCAACGCCGGCCTATATAAGCAGGGCATATCAGGTTTGCAGGAATTTTGGCATCCTCTAATTGGAGACATTTTATTCGATTAGAATAAATGATAATAATTAAGTAATTTCGGGCTTTTAATGAGGTTAAGAGTGGCTTTCACCATATTGAAAATCTGTAGTTAGATGGTTTTAAATGTTTGATCGAGAGCACCTGCTTATATTCATTGAGTTTCCCATTACTTACCCCCAAGCCGTCATTTGCTAGCATGTCAATGGCTACCTGCGACATTATAAACACTCACGAATTTTCTGTTAACCTAATTCGCCCAAGTTGGATTAAGATACAGGTTGATTTAGGATTGTGTTGAATTCATAGACACATGCAGCTTTCGAGGGGCCTTGGCAGGATTTGAGATGTAGGTTAAGTAGAGGGTTGACTTAGGAGGTGATTTGGGGTTAAGTTGAGGTTGAAATTACGTTTAATAATGGGGGATATTGTGGGTTGAGTTGGAAATTAGCTGGATTTGAGTTCATGTACGCATGTATTTTTTCGGACAATTTTGATTTGGCTTCTGAGTAGGGTGTTGAGTTGGAAGTTACCTTGTTTGGTTCTGAGTTGAGTTAGAATACGCAAGAAGCTTTTCAGACTATAGGTTTTGATTGAGGATTGAGCGTTGCGGTTTAGTTGGAGATTTGCTTACGGGTTGATTCGTGGTTGAGGTAGACAACAGGTTAAGTTTATTTTATGTTAGCATGTATTTTCCGAACCATGTTTATTTAAAACTTCCGTTGGACGTTGAGTTTGGAATTAAGTTAAGGGTTGAGTTGGCTGGGTAGTTGGGGGTTGAGTACAGGTTGAGTTATGGTTGGGTTTAGGTTTTGGATCAGGGTTAAGTTGAGACCGTGTTTGTGTTCAATAGGGTTTTAGATAAAATTGAGGATTTTGTAGGAGGTTAGATTGAGTTGATTGTCCAGTATGAAATTGAATAGATAGTTGAGATTTGGTTCGAACTAAGTTGAGTTAAAGTGGGGTTAGCTTGCGTTAGGGTTTCATGAACACATGTATTTTCTTACCCTATTTTGAATTGTGGATTTAGTAGGGCATTTAGTTTAGTTCGGAGTTGGGTGTTGATTAGGTGAGGGTTCAGTTGGGATTAATTCAGCCCGTCCCTTGGGAATTTATTTGGGGATTGGGTTAACATTTAGGTTGGAAGTAAGCTTGCCTTGTTCTGAGATAGGTTCATGTACGCACGTCGTTTGTCGAATCAAATTGATTTGAGGATAGGGTTCAGAGTTTTTTTGGGGGTTGCGTTTAGAGTTTACGAGTTGCAATTGAGGACTGGTGTTCCGTTGAAAATTTGTTTAGGGGTTGTGTCGGGGGTTGAGGTGGAGATCAGAATTTGTTGAGGTTATGTACGGATGTAGTTTTCAAAATGTGTTGATTTAGAATTTGACTTAAACGTTTAAGTTTGCAGTTGATTTGAGGGTTGATTTGGGAGTTTCAGTGAAGCTTGAGTAGGGGTTCAGTTATGGGTGAGTTACGTTTCGATTTAGAGTTGAGTTGATGTAGAAGTAGCGTTGAATAGAATAAATTTGGAATTAAAATTTAGAATTTATTTGTGGTTTAGTTAAAGGTTTACAGGGAGGTCAGATTGAGTTGATTGGAGTTGAGTTGATATACGCATGAACCTTTTGAATCGCGTTGATTTCGGGATTAAGTTGAACGTTGAATGTTAGGTTGAGTAGAGGATTAGGATTTGGTTCGAGCTAAGTTGAGTTATAATCGAGTTAGCATGCGTTGAGATTGAGAAATGGTTCGGTTTGGGAATTATTGGAGGTAGTTTTATGGATTGGGTTAGGCGTTCAGTTTGGGTTTAGGTTAAGGGTTCATTGATGTGCGAAAATTGATTTAGGGTTAAATTGGTGACTGAGTTGAATTGCGATTGAATTGGCACTAGTTTTGTAAGTTTTATTACGATTGCGCCGGAGGTTTAGCTGTAAATTGAGTTGGAGATTCAACTGAAGATTGAGTTAAGAGTTTCGATTGTTTCCTCGTTAGGTCTAGATTTAGAGTTGAGGAGTTCGGTGGGGAAATTATTTAGGGGTAGTTTTATGGATTCTGTTAGGCGTTTAGTTGGGGTTAGGTTAAGGGTTAATTCATTTGGGGAAATTGATTTAGGGTTGAATTGGTGATTGAGTTAAGGGTTGGATTGGCGGGTGATTTGGTGTTTGCATTATAAGTTGTATTACTACTTTGTTGTAGGTTTAGCTGTAAATTGAGTTGGAGGTTTAACTGAGGATTGAGTTAAGAGTTTCGGATGAGGTTTCAGCTCTTTTTATTTTTCGATTCAGTTGAAGGTTGAGTTGGTTTCCATTTGCGGGTTGAGTTGGATTTCGATTGAAGTTAAGTCTGGGTGCATTAGGGTTGACTTCGTAGTTCAGCTAGAATTTTATTTGTATGTTGAATTGACGATTGGATTAGAGTTAGCTGGAGTTGAGTTAATATACGCATGTGTATTTTAAGACCATTTTAATTTATGTGTTGAGTCGGGAGTGAATTTGGGTTTAATTTTAGAGTTGGGTTGCAGGTCAAGTTAGGGTTTGGATTGGACTGGGGCTTAGTTAGGATTGAGTTGGAGTTGAGTTGGAGTTAAGTTGAATAGGAGTCAACAGTTCTGTTGGGAATTTATTTGGGGTTGAGTTGAGGGGTTGTGTTAGAAGTTACCTTGAGTTGATTTCGGTTGAGTTCATGTACGAATGTATTTTTTTGAGCTGTGATTAATTTAAACGAGGAGTTTGGTTGAATTTGGGTCAAGCTAGAGGTTTTTTAAAGACTGAATGGAGTGCACAGACATGAGCAACTTTCGAACCATGTTGCTTGAGGATGGGTGTTGATTTGAGAATGGAGTTCGGGTTGATTTGAGGTTTAGTGAGGGGTTTATTTGCGTATTTAATGATTGATTTATTTTTGGAAGAGTTGTGGGTTGAGTTCTAAATAAGCTTGAGTTGAGTTCATATATGCGTGTACAATATTTTTCTAATTGAGTCGAAGTTTGAATATGTGGTCGAGTTGGGGTTGATTAGGGTTAGCTTGACTTGTTCGGATTAAGGTTCTTATGCGTATCTAATTTTTCGGACATTGTTAATTTGAGGATTGAGTTAGTTGTTGCACTGTTAATTTGAGGCTTTAGTTAAGGGTTGTGTTTGGGCCTAAGTTGTTGTCGATGTGTTGAGCTATGGGGTCCACTTAGGTATTTATTTGGAGGATGAGTCGAGCATTCAGGTAATCTAGCATTCGAATCATGTTGATTTAGGGAAGTCAGTTGAATATTGAGTTTAAGGTTGAGTTGAGGGATAAGTTTGGGGTTTAGTTGAAGGTTTAGTTGCGGTTGAGTTATGGGTGAGTTTAGGGCTGAGTTGCTGTCTAGTAGAGTTGAACAGGGTTTGAGTAGAAGTTGAGTTTGATTTAAGTGAGGGGGTTGGTTTGGGGATTAATTTATAGTCGAGTTGAGATCATTCACAAATATAGTTTTCGAACCGAGCTAATTTCGGAATCTAGTTGCCCGTTGAATATGGAGTTGAGAAGATGGTTGAGAATAGGCTGTCGTCTATGTGATTTTTGTTGGCTTAATAACCACACGATTTGTAGTAAGCTTTTGTTCCAATTTGACGAGAATGCGCGGTTCGGCCATTTAGATAAGTATTTCTAAGAAAACGAGTAATTTAACAGTTTTTCTTCTAGGTTACGGGTTGATGCAATAAAAACACGTATACTTTTCGCGAAAATGTAAGAGCGTGTTCTCACATATTTATCCAATTTTAGTTCAGAATTAATTTTTTACTTTACACTTAAACTTTATTTACTTTAAAAATACATACGCAAGAACTTATAAAACTAGTCTACTATTTTTGCAGTTTGTCTCAGAAAATGTTAAAAAGAAATCTTAGGTATTTTTACCTGCAAATATTTTCTGATACCATTTAATGAAACATCCTGTATAACGTAGTTTATTTTTGGTTCCATAAAACTAATTTTAGTAAATATTTTGTCAACTATTTTATATTATTGTAAGTTTAATAACTTTCGGACCTTTTTTCTGCACTTTTGACTCACTTCCTTTTCGTGATTTATGCCCGCCTTTCTTCAAGTTCTTATAAACTTTATTAATTTTTGAATTTTTCTTTCCATATTTAACAAAATCACCGTTCTCGTGGTAATTCTTAAAGAAATCATCCAATTTGTGATGCTCATTTTTGTGGTATTTACTATGGAAACCTAGAAAGATATGAATCAAATTGGAAAATGTATTAAAAACCGCAACCAAAATATTGTCGATTTACCTTTTTCTGTTCGGCTTTGATTATCAGAGTTCTTCTTGTTAAATTTACTTTTACTGGCACCACCATGATAATTATGATGCTGATCTGATTTTGAATCTTCGTCGTAATCATCATGCTCTTTACCGCCTTTATCTACATAGTGTTTGTTATGGTTCTCTTTCGTTGAATCACCCTTGGCACCTTTTGCGGTTACGTGGAAATGTTGGCCTTCATTTTTCGATGATTTCTGTAAAAACATGAAAGAGGAGTGGTAAGTAATCATTGGTTTGTACAGAAGGTATTTAGATAAAATACTGAAAGAATAAGGGTTGGTATTAACTTCGACGTTCTTTCAAATCGAAAATTGGTAGGTAATGGATCCTAACTACTTCCTAATTTTACAATTCGAAGTGACAAACTAGAATTAGTTCAAACGATCAAGAAGGGAAAATAGTGTCACACCCAACTAACGACTAAATCAGCAAACTGTACAAGAAACTGAAGTAAATTCTACAAAGGCACATATTGTACATATACATATGTATTGTTAATATCACAAATATTAGACTTACATGTTCCGATTTGTTGTCATCTCCGCTTAATTTACCATTATGTTGAGCTTCATATTTATTTAATTGTTCTTCAATATATGTTTCATCATTCCCAATTTTTTTATATTGTAATGGTGGAAGTTGTAAACTTATGGGATTGCTTTCCTGCCCATATTTAACAGCATCGTCTGCAACATGAATGCTTCCAATGCCACCCGTTGGATATGGTTTATGCGTATTTGTCAATATTCCTAATGTCGTTGGGTTAGGTAGAACTAGTGGTGGTGGTGGTGCGATTGTTCCTGTATGTAACGTTGCTGTTTGTAAAGTTGCTGTATGTAATGACGGGAACTTTAAATTGTCTGTGACTAGAAATAAAAAATGATATATAAAGTTTAGTTAAATTATGTGTGTAAAAGAAGCTATGTGTATTCTTGATGGTGGCTACGAAAGGTATAAACCTAGATTCAAATCACCGGGCATTTGGCAAATCCAGATTGATTGAAATTTTCGGACAACATAATTTAAACTGGTCATAACTCTTTATCTGTAGAATCATTCAATTTTTGGTGGTAGCCAGATAACGTATGCACCTTAACGACACATATTTATGATTATCTTAAAGCGACACAGGTTTCAACTACATATGACTGATTAAGTGCTCTGCAGCCGCAAGAATAATGTGATCAGCGTAATGTTTAAGCGCAAATTTTAGTGAAAACATTTTTTTAAAAATAAAATTGCATGCAACCAAATTTGTGTTTTTTAAAAGTGAATTTAATTGTGTGATATTGTCGCATTGAAAATAGGCAAAAGCAGGTCCCAAAATATAATATTGCTACGGTGAAAAGAATAAGTTAATTTAATAACGTAAAGTGTACAAGTGTTGTATTAAAGCTAATTACACTAAGAAAACCATCCATGCTAAGCTGTTCTGCATTAACGTCGAAAAATATTAGAACCTTGGTTTGAATATATAAATAGACGACCAAAGGTTGGTTAGTAAGTTGCAGTAGTAAATTTGCACAAAGTGATTTGAAAAGTGATATAATGCGACATAAATGGATTAATTGTATTGTCTTAATTTTTGTGTTGTATAAATAACGATAGAAAAAGTTCAACAATGTTAACTAACAATAATGAAAAAAATGTAATTAATTAAAAACGGACTTCATAAATTACTAATAAGGCTAAAGTCCACTTTCCTACACAACCTCAAACTTCTATGAAAATTGGCCTAATGAAACTAGACTTTTTCATGATTATTTAGGGAAAAAACAATTTTCGCGGAAGCGATTAGTGAACTAAGAATACTGAACCTTCACTAACTTTGTTAATGGGTACGTCAGCAATATTATTGTTTTTGAGAGTCTTTGGACAGCATTTTATTTGCTTTGGTGACATATATTGTTGTACAGCAGAATTGTTTTCACAAATAAGTCTAATTTCAATCGTCTAATTTCCATAAAAATCGGAAGTTGCGTAGGAAAATGGACTTAAGCCCCATGTTCCCTTTTTTTCTGAATATGTTCATCTTTTCCAATATATTTCTCCCATTTCAATAATGTGTAACTAGAAAAGATCAGAAAATTCCCCGTTTTTTTCTGGTATAATTTTAAAGAATTTTCCCCCATTTTACATTATAGGGAACCCAAAATTTTCTAATAAATCTATTTTGTTCTCTTCTCTACAATCACAAAAGAAATCTCTTTCACCTTAACCTCCAGCTCAATTTTCAACTCAACCTCTATCTCGATCGCAACACAATCCTAAACGCAATCACTAAATTAACGGCCAACCCAGCAATCAATTAAGTCACCAAATCAACTAATTATACGTCAACTCAACTAAGCTCGACCCAAATCTCAACCCTCTGCTTAACTCTACCCTTATTTTTAAACCTTACAAGCGTGAATCAACTGAACTCAAACTAACCTCCCATTAAACCCTAAACTCCACCTCAAATTTATCTCAAACCGAACTTCTCTTTCAAATCCAACTAAATTTCTACTCACACCCTACTCAACATCATACGTACCATCATAACCTTAAACACTCATTCCATCATGCCATTATTCCATTATACCATCATACCATGATGACACTATACCATTAATTTATCATACAATCGTACCATTGTATCATAGTGACCTCAAACCATCCCACCATCACACCATGACGTTAATCTTTCCATCAATCCACCACACCTTCATAATTTCATACCATCATGCCATCATATCATATTAAAATCTTACTATCGTGGTACTGTCATACAATCATATAATCCTACCAATACACCATCATACCATAATACTATCGACCGTGTGGAGTTGCTGGCTCTCCCATCGGGCACGTCTCCAGGTGGCGGATAGGGGATGGCCCTCACGGTTCGCCGGCGGGTAGATGGGAAATAAAATACCACCCCTGGACCAAAACAGATAGAAGAAGGAACCCCGAATAATAAACCAACCATAGTACCGGCGGTTTTAGGGAGTGAGCAAACGGGCTCCCTGCCATCGATATCGAACGACCGCAATGTTTTAGCAGTGGGGTCTTGGCTGCTCGGACAGATAATTCTACAAGCCCTGCCTTCAGAATTCAAGAGCAGGAGGCGCCGGATAAGGCCACGCCGAAGACGGTAAACCCATTTATGAAGAGTGGCAATATCATAAGATCACCGAACAAGAAGCTGGAAACCGGTGCGGCATCGAATGAGGCAAAACTGACAACCAGGAAAAACTCTTTTCTGGGAATACATTAAATCAAGGAGTAATGTACACCATGAAATAAAGAAGCTTGCCACGTCAATCAGGAATCTGTATGCTGAACACTCACTCGAGGTTGAAAAACTGAATGACGAGAACCAGACAATGCAGACAATTGTAAACTTGGCTAAGCAAATAACAGTATGCTGTGAGACCCAGAATACGCCAACAATTTTAAACCCGAGAAACAAAGAGAAGGATATTGTTCCGCTGAATAGGGAAGCGGAAATGGCATCCAAAAGCAAAAGGAGAAGGTCCAATGAACAAAATTCGCCTATTAAACACGCCCAAAAAAAGGGTAACCGAAAACTGGCGGAACCCCAGTTCTAGAAGCTAAAGGTTCGAATGAAAATCCAGTCGAACTTGGTGAGCCTAACAATGAAGCGAGCCCCAACTGGCAGTTAATAAGCAAGAAACAAAGAAAAAAATGGGGGGGGGGGGTTCCGCGAAGACGAACGAAGAATGGATCCTTCACATATGCTGAGATGCTCAAGAAAATTAAAGGGGATTCAAATTTGAATGACCTCTCCGATAAAGTGACTCGAATACGTAGGACAGCAAAGGGCAATCTCCTACTTGAGTTGGGGGAAGATATACACCCAAAGGAACTGAGACTCCAATCTGCATTAGAAAATTATCTTGGTGCAAATGCAAAAATCCAAACGCTAACGCAGGCCACATCAAAGGCAGACGTACATAAGGCGATTATAACTAAGTTTGCGATGGCGATAGACTTAGCGATAGACTGTATCAAGTCATTGAGAGCTGCCGTTAGTGATGGCTGTACCAAGTTTGATAGCCAAACCGATGCCTGCTGAAGGCAGGGTACGTGTTGGGTAGGTGATCTGCCGAATCCGCGAAAAAAAATTGCCCTTAAAGTGCTTCAAGTACTGGCAGTATGGACATATAGCCAAATCTAGTACATGTGACGTGGATCGCGCTGGCCTCTGCTACAAATGCGGAGGAAATGGTCATGTATTTAAAGAATGCAAGGAAGAAGCAAGATGAATGCTTTGCAAGAAAAGGACGAACCATAACCATATAGCAGGGAGTGGTCGGTGCATTATATACATGTAGGCGTTGAAAAAAGCACGCCGGCTATCAAGTTCATCCAACCTAAACCATTGTGAGGTTGCACAGGACGTGCTAGTCCAAACAGTGCATGAAGCCAGAGTTTACGTCGCCATCTTGTGCGAACAGTATAAAAATATGGATGGGTGTAATTGGGCAACCGATCCAACCGGCAAAGCCGCCATATGGTCATGTGGCTGACGGACCATACAGAAGAGGGCTAATAACCCTGACGCAGGATTTGTGCGAGTGAAAGTTGACGGTTTGCATATGTACAGTTGTTATGCACCACCTAGTATCACAATTGAAAAGTTTGAGTATTTCCTGGACAACTTGACGGCTGATGCACAACTGAAACCCTGTTATCATTGCTGGTGACTTCAACGTTTGGGCAACCGAATGGGGAAATAGAGATACAAATAGGAGAGGGGTGGCACTATTAGAAGCATTTTCTTCAATAGATGTTGTGCGGCTCAATGCTGGTGACACACCAACTTTTCGTAAAGGTGGTGCCTCTTTGAAATCGCCAAGGAAGCCACAGACGGCAGAAGATGGAAGAGCGCCCCGGATGTGAAGAATGCATTTAACTCGGCCAAATGGAGCCATATTCTGAATGCTCTACATGTATTGCAAGTACCAGTGTACATAGGGAGGGTCAATACAGACTATTTCCGCAATAGAGTGCTGATGTATCATACAGATGACAGTGTCATGGAATACAACGTTACGGGTGGAGTACCTCAAGGATCAGTACTGGGTCCCTTACTTTGGAACATTATGAACGATGGCGTTCTGAAGCTCAGCGTACCTGATGAGGCAGAAATTATGGGTTACGCGGACCACGTTGCTGTTGTCGTGGTAGCAAAGACTATAGAGGAAAGAATGGAGGTATGCAGGTTGACCATTATACCATAATTATCAAAAGGTGGTTGATATCATTCAGACTCCAACTAGCTGCTTAATTACCAGTAGGAAGGTAAGAGAAATTGTAAATATTGATATTGGCGGAATCTTAATACCCTCGCAGCGCCTTGGTGCCTTAAGGGTTATATGTGGTTTCCGCACATTATCCGATGACGCGACACTTGTTATTGCGGGGATAACTCCAATTGATCTGCTTGCAAAGGAGAGGATGAAATGGTACCTACATCGTGAACAACCAGGGAGCAGAGCATCAGAATGCATTACAACTATGACAGAATGGCAAAGACAGTGGGATGGATCGGAAAAGTGTCGGTGGACTTACCGTTTCATACCACCCATCGAAAAGTGGATAAATAGGCGGCATGGTAAACTTAACTACTACCTGACGCATACCTCTACAGATTTAAGCGTACCGACACTCCAGAGTGTCCGGCCTGCAAAGGATCACAAGAGGATGTTATAGCATTATACCATCGTATCAACATACCACCACACCATCATACCAATATATCATTATACCAGCATACATATCATTATACCATTTTACACTTTTCACCCTTCAAACTGAACTTTTTATATTTCCAATTTTACATTTCAAATTAAAACAATAACAAATTATATGATTAGCAAATTAGGATGGAACTTGGCTATTCCTTAACTGATTATGATGAAAATTGACATGGGCGTTGGAAATGGGATTCTTGTAAAAATACTGGGGACATTCTCTTGGAGCTAAGAGGGTTAGATATGACAAAAATCACCCAAAACCTTAAATTGAATTGATAACGTTCAATATTTAAATTTACTAAAACATCTTCGGCGCCTTGTCCGGAAATAAAGCTAAGAACAAAATGTAGACCGTGGTCCAATCGTGACTTATGCAAATAGAGAAGACATTCTGTTGGTGCTAAGAGGGTTAGAAATAATGATAATCACCCCAAGATTAAATTGAACGGGAACACTTCAACATTTGAATTTACTAAACCATCTTCGGTACCTTATCCGGAAACGAAACTATGTACAAAATGTAGACCATGGTCCGTTCTTGACTGTGCTAAGAGGGTTAGATACGCTAAAAATCACCAAAAGCTTAAATTGAACTGCTAACGTTCAATATTTAAATTTACTAAAACATCTTCGGCACCTTGTCCGGAAATGAAATTAACAACAAACTGTCGACCATGGTCCATTCTTGACTTATGTAAATATTGGGGACATTCGCTTGGCGCTTAAAGGGTAAGATACGACAAAAATCACCCTAAATTAAAATTACACAAACTACCAAAGATGGTTTAGTAAAGTCAAGTGTTGCCGTTCAATTTTAACTTGACGTGATTTTTGTCTTATCTAATCCATTAAGCTCCAAAAGAATGGCACCAATGTTTGCATAATTCAAGAATGGACCGTGGTCTACATTTTTTGTATTAGTTTCTGTTCCGGAAAGGTACCGAATATGGTTTAGTAAATTCAAATATTGAAGTATTTCCGTTCAATTTTAACTTGAGGTGATTATCTTCATATCTAACCCTCTTAGCTCCAAGAGAATGTCTCCACTATTTGCATAACTCAAAAATGGACCATGGTTTACATTTTCTTCTTAGTTTCATTTCCATACAAAATACAGAAGTAAATTCAAATAATGTAGATTATCCATTCAATTTAAACTTGGGGTGATTATCATCATATCAAACCCTCTTAGCTCCAAGAGACATAATAAAACGCTTCAACACGTCAAAACAAATTGAAAATAAACCTTAAACAAGGGCACGAAAATTTTTTACTGACGCAGATGAACGATGGATTGTTCAACAAATTTCATTGTAATTTAGGAACAACTACGTTCAAGCTCATAGAAATAAAAAATAAAAAATTTGATAAGATCGAACTTCTGTTAAATAAAACCGACATTAAATGAAAAAATTCATCTTGTTTAGGTTGTATTGTACAACCATTGGTCAATACCTCAGACAAAACGCTTAAGCTAGTTAATTGGCTTAATTTGGTGCAGTTTTGAAATGCAGCACGAAATATATTTCAGATTGGACACAAAAATCAAACAAAATTCACCATCAAATGATAGATGTACATTCTTGGAAAAATGATTAAATAAATTAAGTTGCAGCACTACTTAAATAATTCAGTTTAAACCATTTTATGCAAATAACGCCAAAACATTGTGTCAGTCAAAATAAAATAACCCAAGGCTTATTCATGCATGACTAGCATTCCAATTTCTTTTATATTTTTTTTGTCTATTTGTTCTTTAATTGGGTAACACGAAAGAAGTTGTGTACACTTTCTAGACCGTAACGAAATTATACGTACAACAGTTTTATAACAATATTCAAACATGAAGCAAAAAACAAAAACAAAACTTTTCTATCATTTGTTATTTCTAAATTCTAATTTAAAAACGGAACTAATCATAGATTTTTTGTACGACTCTAGATCGAAAATGTTAGAGCGTTAAGTATTTTTTTTTTTTTTTTTTTTGATTAAATAACATCAAAATTGGGATTTAAAATGAAAGGTTAATGACTTGTTTGTTATGTAATTATCTATATAATCTAATATTTAAAATTCCAGAATTTTTAATTAGATTTGACTGTTGTAATGTTCATTACAACATAAATATACAATAACTTAAAAATAATATTTTATAGAACCCGTGCCTTCGGGGATACGGTGTATAAATAAACTAACAGCCTTGATTAAATCATAAACAATCAAAATTCGTAGTATAAAGCTTGAATATAAGTTTCACAAACCAACCTATTATTTGTCTGCCCTAGTGTTAGAGCTGATTATCTGATTATATTTAATCAATTCCTTTTGTGTAATTATTTTGTGCTTTTCTTCTATATAATTTATGTGTGGAGTACTAAACCATTTATTATTAATACTAAAACAAATAAGCAGCCTAATAATCCCTTCATCATTCACTTTACCCATTACTGGTTGGAAATTTGGGTAATTAGTTTTAAAACTATGGCGGCAAAGAAATTCTTCGAGAAAATGAGAGCAAAATACAAAAACGATACGATCAAATCCTTGAAGGAGCTCTTCAAACTTAATGTTGAATTGGTAAAAGCGTTAAACAAGAAATTATTTTTATTACGATGCCGAAAACAGCGCATTTTATCCAAAAAGCAGAAAGTTACAAAATATCCCTAATATAAATCCGGTGATTTTCAAACGACTTGAAAGTCGATTTATATTCGCTGTGGGGATTGCCTCTCTATTTTTTTAGAAATTTGAAAATCAAACTTGGCGAATATTTTGGAAACACAGCAATATGATACGTAATTCGGTTCAATAAGAAATTGAAGAAAATAGGGAGACAAGTATCAACAGCCCAACTTCATCTCGCCTTGAAATGGATAAGAAATTGAAATTCTATATAAGATGTCAAATATTCTTAAACTAGGTGATAAATTTTGCGCTCTAGTTTCTATTAAATCTGAATAGCTGTATGAACAGCTTAATGAACCTCTACTTTGTAATGAGTTAGTTAATATTTTGATTAACTTCAAAAATAGTGACAAACATTAGAAACGTCTTAATTCCAGTGAAATTGTTCTCATACACGATATTTCCTTTGCCAAACAGTTTGTGAAAAAACACAGGTACATTTTGGTAACAAGAACTGACAAAGGTAATACAACCGTGGTGGTAAAACGGTCTGATTATGTGAACAAGCTACGATCTATGCTAGCAGACACGAATATCTATTAATCTATTAAAAAGGACAATACTGCATCCATACAATGCAAGTTAAACCGTATGATTACAGTGTGGCAAAATGAAGGTCGGATAATAGAGAAGGGAGCTAAATTTTTAAGATGTAATCATGGCGTGGCAGCCAAACTTTATGGTTCGCCCAAAATTCATAAACAGAATACTCCATACCGACCCATTTTGAGCTCGGTTGGGACGCCTTTGTCTGCTCTGTCTACCTTTATGCCCGGATTTTGAACAACATCGTAGGAATATCTGCAAAAACTCAGGTGATTTTAAACAAAAAATTCAGAATATCATCTTACTACAGGATTACATAGTTTTATCATTAGATGTAGTGTCGCTATTCTTGTTGAGTGATAGGTCGAAAGAAATTAAAAATAGCTCGAAAACTAATCTAAAGAAAACACAGTTTATCGAAGCAATGGTATTAATCCTCCACAACTGCGAATTCTCCTTTAACGGTAATTTTTACAGACAGGCTTTTGGTTCCCCTATGGGTTCCCCGGTTAGCCCAGCAGTTTCCGAGTTGGTCTTGGAATTTGTGGAGCTCTTTTGACTTTCCCCCTGTCTTCTATTTTCGTTACTTAGACGACATAGTAACAGCTATCCTTAAAAAAAGTCAATGAACTTTTCGAAAATTTTACTGCATTCAACAACAATATCAAATTCACAATAGAATTGGAAAATAATAAAAAAGTAGCATTTTTGGATTTGCTTGCCATACATAATGCAGATGGCTCGCTTTCTACTGACTGGTTTCACAAGTCAAACTGGTACAGTAGATACTTAAATATTAGTTCTTATTTACCTATAGCTTACAAAATAATTACTGTTAGCCTGTTACCTAAGATCTAATTTCAATCTTCTTAAATCAACCCTCCTAAGCAATAACTATCCGCATTCTTTTTTCAATCCGATAATTAAATCAACCATTTACAAACATTCTGATGAATGGGAAAACCATTCGAAACGTTAATTAAAAATCAATGTTTTTATCATAAATAAGCTTTAAACCAAGTTATTATTAATACTAATCAGCCAATTTTATTAATATTTATTAGATGAATTGTAATGATAAAGTATAAAATGAAAATAATTCATCAGAACAAATATCGAATCAGTGGGCCAAGAGAAACCTTAATATTAGACAAAGAATTTTAAATTTGTTAAACCCTTTGATATTTAATTTGAACTTTTTAACTTTTATTGACATATTAAACTTAACTCAAGGTCAAATATTCAATGTACAGCATACATGTAAAAAACGTTTTTCGCAAGGCCACTGATAAATAATATTTTTAAATGCCATTAAAAGCAAATCAAATTTGCTTAATAAATCCTGAGATATTTTTCAAAATATTGATAACTACCAGATTAACGTTTTGGGTCGTTTGTGAATTTTTCGATAATGTATTGTACAATCAACTCGGATTCCTTGTGGTTACTTTCTTTATAAAATGTTTAATTGATTGTTATTCAGCAATACTAATATTATTTAAAAGATTAATAGCCATCAAGCTGCCTAATATTTCAACCTATAAAATAGAATGCCCTTTAACTTGTAACACCTTTAATAATATTTTCAATTCTGATCCATTTTAGTGTATAACAATATTTTAGGTTTCATGTTGAAATCATCTTTTGAAAAATTTGTATAGAAACCATCTAGGTTTTAGGTTACCTCACAATGCTTACGCAATATTCAGAATTCCCAATAAATTTTGGGTTAAAATTCCAATTTTAGCAGCAATGAAACCGTATGGCATGTTTCCAGTAGATGCAGGTTTTTCAAACGCTTACGCAATAACTTTTAAAATTGCTAACCTTCATTATATGAACATTATTAAAACATATTTAAAATATAATATATTTGGTTAAATTATTACCGTTTATCAAATTGATATAACTATGGTTTATCTTAAGAAACTCTTAAACGATTTTATAGCCTCGGTTTATTTTAATCAATTTTCAAACCATTTATCAACTTTTGTAAAATAATTATTTATTTTAAGTAATTTTTAAACGATTTTTTTATTCCGTTTTTCTTTCTTCAGATTCTATTATTCTTATTATAATTGTGAACCAGATAACAAATAATAAATTTTTAAAGTTTCATTTATTTATTTTCTAAAGGTATAATTAATAAAAATCCTAGCATAGTCAGAAAAAATAGAAGAATTTTCGTTAACAGAAAGTTTCTGCCTATTTTAAACCTTACAAAAACCACTATAAAACTTAATCTTGGTTTTAGCTAAAGTCGAATAACATTTAATAAACTAATTATCAACGAGAGACTGTTACTAGGCGATGAAATCAAAATCTTATATTAAAAGAAATTTTCTTTCATTAGAACAAATTTATTTCCTTGGAACAATTAAAATTGATGGAATCATTTGGATATAGTCACATCAGAACAAATACGGATTTTCCTCCTTTTTGCACTTGTAATAGTGGAAGCTGACTTGTGGCCTTTCCGTGTGTGTGCTTTCCGTCTATCTTGGAAGGCCCCTGTACATTTTGCATCCTTATTTAGCCAAACTACACATTCTTGGTTGAATTTATACGTTAAACCCAGATTATCGAGTGTTTATTAAGATTCTATCATGATCGCATGATTCCGACCTTAACCAACTCGTTGTTCGATTTTACAGCGGTCCGTATTGCCATTTATAATATTTTCGAAATTAGTTCGAATTTTTGGTCAATCGATAAAACTCGGCTGCTTGATCTCAAATGGATATTATAAATGGGCATCAATTTTGGATTTGGTTTGCCAGATAATCAAACTCGAATGTCATCTTCCTTAATTTTATATTTAACTCTTTATTTTTCACTACACATTCTCCATTTTCCGTAATATGTTAAAATAGCATTACGAAATTAATTTCGAAACTAATGAATCTTATCAATTTAAATTTATATTTCCGAAAAATGTATTTGTTAGAAAATTATAGTTTCTCGCACGCTTTAAACTGGAAGAATTGAGAACCGAAAGCACGTTATACGTTTGAAATATTTAGAAGGGTAGATTTTATTCAAAGTTGCACACGAAAGTTACATCGGCGTCTTAAAAAGGTTCCTTCAAATTATTACAAGAATGTAGTAAATATTTTAATTTACTATAAGGCTTACAAAGTAAAGTAAAACCGTATTGGGTTTTTAATATAATCAATTATCGTATCAAAACGTTTTTTTAAATTTATGCTTACCTGGTAAATAAAAATAATCTTTTTTTAATTAAAAAGGCAGTCATAACTCTAGCAACCACCCAAATAGAAAATTTGGAGATTTTTATTAAAAAAAAAAATTCCTTCAGGTGCGGGGATCGAACTCGAGACCTCTATGGTTTTAATCTGCTCTCTTATGGAAAGAGCACGATCCTCGCGGCTGAAGGATTTCTTTTTGTAATAAAAAGCCTTTTTAATTAAAAAAAGGTAATTTTTATTAACCAGGTACCAGCAGAAATTTAAAAAAAACAATTTTTTTTTTTCATTAAAAATCGCAAAAAAATTTTGTCATTTTAACAGGCGAACAGAAATTACAAGAAGGTAGAATTGTCAGCAATATAACTTTATTTTGAATGTTCAAGTGTCACATAACTTGAAGTGGCACGCTTTGATACAAAATAATGTCACGTGGCTGACAATTATGTTGTTTTTTAAATTCTGTTCGTCTGGTAAAATAACAAAAATTTGTATGCGATTTTTCGCCAAGTCCAAGTTTATCAGTATTTAAACGAAAAACTGAGTAGAAATTATATAGAAATGAGTGGTTGGGTGGTAAGATGTAGGAGTGGTGTGGGGAAGTTATGGAGTTCAATTAGTTAAAGTTGGATTTTGTTTTTATTTCCACGAATTTTACCAAATTTGTTTTTGTAGCGATCTCGATCCCGATTAATCTTCTCGGATTATCCCCAATTCAAAATTTTTCATCTAAGAAAAAAAAGTTTCATTCGATTTGCTGAGATTCGAACTCCAGACCTTCTTCACTTCACTCCATCACCTAACTACCTCGGCTATCTCATCATATACAAGTTAATATACATTTGTTTGTTTTATGCAATCAAAACAAATGTGTCTATAATATGTCGATATGGTGACATCTCTGTTAGGGCATATGTACTACATTTACTAAACAGTGTTTCTGCTAAGTGCTGAAATATTTGGTTTTGCTTAAAAGAGGGCGTGTGTTTTACTTTCGTAAAAATGTCTAAGGCTCGATTTTTTAAATAATTAATTAATTATGTAACATTATTATTGCATTACAATTTTGTTTTTAAACATCATTGTTTGTTATTAAACATTATTATTGCATTAAAATAATATGGATTAGTTGTACTAAATATTCTGGTAAGGAAGTCGCCATAAATTCGAAAAGCAAACTACTCATAAAATTTAGCAAGATTAGCTGCGTGCAGTCAGAAGTACTTGTGTGAACTTTGATACGTTAAATGGAACACAGCAATTTATAAAATTATAATATCCATAGATAGCTCGTGTATGGTTACATTTTTACTCGCGAAAACACTGAACATAATAATATGGATTTTGGAGATAACATACAATTTATTTCACTAAATGTAATTATTAATAATAATAAACGATTTTACAGGACAGTAAATATAAATCTATGTTCCTATTTAACTCTAAAATAAAGCTGTTGATAATTCTTACTTAAATGGTCTGTAGGAAGTGCTCTCTAAGTACCGTATCTTTCCTGGGTTTGAGTGATTTTTCCCTGTTTAGAGGAGTAAACGGTTCTACCATCACTATTTTCGAAGTTCACTGGGCTTTGTGTCTCTTTCTTTAGAAATGGAATTGTGCACTATTTTGTTTTCTCTATTAGTATAAATAGTTTCTATTAGTATAAATTTGTATTCTTTCCAATTCCATCGCCATCGGTAAAGTATAGAACAGAAAATGTTGGTGGTAAAGTAGAGAAGAAAAATAGGACGGCATAACAAAAGGGGCATGATTGGGGCCCCATAGTGCGCCTACAAGATTGAAGCTGATTTATTTTTATTTATTTCGTGGGATCCATAATTTTATAATCCGAAGGATTATTATTTTAAGGTTTAATTAAATTAGTGATTAAATTAGGTTTCCTCATTATAATTAAGATGGTTAATTTTATTTATTTTTAGAGTGTCTGTGGGTTGAATTTTAAATTTATAATTAATAATGAAGTAAATTCATTGTTTCATTGTGTAGGAAAATAACTAGTTGAGTTATAAAATAGTTAATTAGTAATAAAATAATTGATTAGTTTGCTTTCAGTTCAGAAATACCTGACAAACCTTACTCAGATTTCCATTAACTTCAAACATAATTACATACTAAATTGGTTTTATTCTACTACGATGTTACTTTTTAATTTCATTGTAAAGGAAACCAACTAAGATAAAGAACAAAGGAAGCGAGGAAAGAAGAAGCACCTCAGTTAGGACTTCATTTCAGCACAGATAAAATTTGTTAATGCTTAGTGGCAGGTTTGCGGAAATTCTACATTTAGAATACAAAGTAATTTGAGGTAAATTGTTTCAAGCCAAGTGTAATAACTTGTTTAAATACATGCAAAAAATTACGCAATCAATTACACTCAAATATTAGAACTAAAATTTCGTAATTCCATTTTGTTGTAGTTCGTGTGTCACTTAAAAAAATTCAAGTGACACCTGTCATATAAAGTGACTATAGACGTAAAAATTGATGACTACTGGAATTGGGATTTAAATCATTTGAATAAGTAGCTGAACTATTTATTACGTTCGATGTATTTTATAAGCTGTAAGCTAAATTTGCATTAATTATGATTCCAATTTTTAGGAGTCATAAAGCATAAAGGATTCATTGTGTCTAACTATTGGCTACACTTAGGTTTCAATAACGGGGTCAATTTTTATCGTAACTAACTAAACCTCTTCAAATCCTCTTTTTGTTGTGTGTAACAGTGCCTTCGGTGAGGTTTGGCCATCTCTGCGGTAGGGCCTTGCTTATAGCTTGATCGAACACTACAATTAATCAAGCAATAGCGCTTGTGTGCTTTAAGGTATCGAAATGGATTCTATTTTAGGTTACAAACTCAAAGATAAATGAGCATTTTTTATATGGTAAAAGCGTTAGAATTAATTTTTGTATACCAAGAGGTTATGTTACCGATCTTTGTAATTATCTTACAATTTTATATTATTTTTTTGAACTATGCATTTATTAGTAACTAACTGAAATAAAAATTAAGTATTTTTCATTTATTCTCAGTGTACACGCACAACTCGTTCGAGCGATTAGTTCGAATTAATAAAAAAGCGCCACAAAATAGGTGTCGATATTTCGGTACATGCCATATAATATAGAATGAAATAGATTGTTGTTCAGCTCTAGCGATATTTAGCCGTTTATTTAATTTAAATATATTTCGAGCTACAGTTACAGTTTTTCTAGCAAATTTTTGTTGTTTTGCCTTTTTATTGCCAGTGCGTTATGCAAATGATATTCAAATAACCCCTAGCGGCATAAGTTATAAAATAAAAATGGGTTAGTTTGCATTTTCTTTCAAATCAGCATAGTTATCCGTGTATAACACAATATATCAAAAGTAAATAAACCATTTATTGCAAATTTTCCTTATGGCATATTTGAAAATGAAATATTTCAAAATGTAATTTGAAAATATTACCTAAAGTACACTATGCCATATTTCAAAACGGTATATCTTAGTACGGCATAAGGTACACTATGGCATTATGCATACGACGGCATATTTCAACATGGTACATGGTACAATATTGCATATTCTAAAACTTGGCTATTTCTTAGCTGATTATGATGAAATTTGACAAGTGCAGTGAAAATGGAATACTAAAATGGATTTTAGGCGAAGTTCTGAAATATCGCCAATTAGGGTGTTGGCTATTTATTAACCGAACATGATGAAATTCAACATTTACAATGGAAATTGGGTTCTAGAAAGGATTTTAGTTAAAGTTCTGAAATATTGCCAGTTATTATGGAACATGGTAATTTTTTATTCGACTAAGGCGAAATTCGACAAGTGTGATGGAAATGGGATTCTAAAATTAGTTGTAGTTGACGTTCTGGAATATGGCGAATTTTGATAGAATTTGGCTGTTTCTAAACAGAATATGGTGAAATTCGACATATAGTATACGATGGAAATGGGATTCTAAAATGAGTTTTAGATGAAATTCTGGAATATGGGCAATAATGATGGAATTCGGCTAATTCTTAACGGATGATGATAAAAATCTAGAAGTGCGATTGAAATTCGATTTTCAAATGAGTTTTTGACAAAGTTCTGCGGTATGACCAACTTTGATAAAACTTTGCAATTTCTTAACCGACAAATTTAATGGAAATGGGATTCTTAAATGAGCTTTAGTTGAAGTTCTGGAATATGGCCAATAAGGATGGAAATCGAATATTTCTGAACCGATTATGCTGAAGTTCATCAAGTGAGAAGGAAATGGGGTTCGAAAATGACTTTAATCATCAACAGAAAAAAATCAACTCGCTTATAATTTTCAAATATGTAAAAACAATCCTAACCTAGTTCAACATATTCGACGAAAGTAGAGTTCTAAAATGGTTTTTACATAAAATTCTAGAATATGTTCAATTAGGATGGAATTTGGCTGTTTCTTAACCGATTATTTTGAAATTCGACAAGAGAGATGGAAATGGGATCTTAAAATTATTTGTAGATGAAATTCTGGAATAAGTTAAATTAATTTGAAACTTACTATTTCTTAACCGATTATGCCGAAATCCATTCTTTTAATAGAATTGGCCTTCACTTAACGGATTTTCCTTTAAACCTTCACTTTACTTTCAATTAGTAGTATCACCCTTTATTTACTTAAATTTTCCTGTATCTATTGTAATTTTTCTTTAGTTATCAAAATTTTCTGTCGTAACGTTTAGAGGTTATTTTTATTAAATAAAATTATTTGCAAATAGATGGAATAATTTTTCTATGAACATCAATTAATTAGCAAGGTAGTTAGCTAATTCGCTTATTAATTCGCCGATTTTTTATTTTATTTTTGTAATGATTGTTTTTAAGGCCTTCTCTAAGTAATATTTTTTTGACGACTTAGGGATATCCAGATTTTAACTATTGTTACACGGGGCTTAGATTTTGATCAAGTGACAAATGACAATTTTTTGTGACTTTGTACTTAAATTTTAACTGCTGTAAAATGACAAATTCGAACTGTTATATATTGTCATTTTAAAGCAGTTAAAGTTTTAGTACAAAGTCACAAAAAATTGTAATTTGTCATTTTTCACTTGATCAGAATCTATGCCCTGATATTATTGCACTTATGTTTTCACTTAGTAATCGCTTTTCAGTTTTGTGGTTAATTAAAAAAAACAAATGTCGAATTATAGCAGAAACACCAACTGAAAGTAAAGTAATTTGGTATCTAAGTATTATTTTAAAAATAAAGCAATCGTGAATTTCTAATGTTGGGCTTTTACATCTCCGTTGTAATAAATTAATTAGGCAAATGTTAACGAAAATTGTCGGAAATCTTCATTCAATTTTGAATGAAGGGTATAAAATTACACAATTATTAAACAAAGAAATTTGGAGACTTAATAATTTAGTAAACGTAAAAAATAATAGAAATAAAATCTTATTAAATTTTTGTAACTTAAATAAAAAATCTCGTCTATGGTAACAATAGGCGCAGTTTAAGTAAGTTACGCTTTTTGGTTCGCGAAAATGATCCAACCTGAGCTTAAGCATGCGTTCATAGTTTCCACCATTCACAAAACAAAATGTAACAACTGTTAAACATTTTTTATAGGTACACTTTTCAAAAAATGCATTTACAACGTGATCATCATGATCGCATTTGTCCAAAGCGAATTGATCTTTTATATTCAATAGGATTTACCCGCATTCTTTGTAATTTAAATGGATACATTCTGATAATATATATATAAGTTTGGAGATTTAAAAAATAGTAAACTGCCGCATGCCATTTTGAAATTAGTATACCATAGGTCGTTTTGAAATATGACATTATAAATTATGTCATAGTATACCATATGACGTAGGGTACACATGCCGTTTTAAAATATGCCTTTTAAAAATATGTCATAGTGTACCATATGCCGTTTTAAAATAGTCCGTTTTGAAATATACTGTATTTTACCACATGCCGAAGTGTACCATATGCCGTAGTGTACCATATGCCGTTTTAAAATAGTCCGTTTTGAAATATACCGTATTTTACCACATGCCGAAGTGTACCATATGCCATTTTGAAATAGGCCGTTTTGAAATATGCTGTTTTCCAAATTCCGTATTGAAATATGCCTTATCGACCGGGACCCGTTTCTGATACGTTTTAGATAGCCTACCAAATCGTTGTTGAATGAATTGAATTTGCTCTACGCTGCAGTAAATTTTAATTAGTCTTTTTTGAAACGGTGCATTCCCAATGCTTTTTACTTTCAATAAAACCAACACGTTTTTCTACCGAAAAATATCCTATTCTGAACAGGTTTAAAACATCTAATAAGTACCAAAAATACCTAAGAAACAAATGACCTATACATCGCTATAACTACCGTAACTTTCCACCTCGTCGGTCCACTTCCCCCCGATTTGCCCCAAACAATTTTACCCCCTCTTAATTTATTTAACTCGCTATCACTCGTACAGCAATGCTTATCCTCATGAGTACTATTACTCAAAACCATTACTACACACCCGTTAAATAATACACCATTATACATAGGTGTTTTAGGTTCGCATACATTTTCGCAAGAGACGCTGTCCGTGTACAAAATTGCTTTGTTTAACTTTTTTTATATGGAGTTTTAGTAAAAACATGTCTAATAAAATTGCTAAATTCTCAATTAAAATTATCTTGGAAAATAGTTAAAGATTATATTAAAATTTAGGAAGACTCTTTAACATATTTTGCTTAAATTAAATAATCCATTGACCCTTTAATATCCAAGGAATTTCAAATAAAAATGAGGTGATTTTTTCTCGTATTTTATAAGGTTATGTCCGTTGTTTTAAAAATAAAAATTTATTAGGTAGCAAAATA
This sequence comes from Tipula vernalis, assembly GCA_958295665.1. Classification (NCBI taxonomy): domain Eukaryota; kingdom Metazoa; phylum Arthropoda; class Insecta; order Diptera; family Tipulidae; genus Tipula; species Tipula vernalis. Next base: position 299,933,867 of record OY282560.1, on the reverse strand, counting down.
TGGGATTTGAGCGAATTTTATATTTAATAAAAGAAAATACAAAAGAACGTTGGTAAGTTGCATCGAAAAATATAGATTTCATAATAAGTTTTGTTGGTAAATCAGCTATAAATATGTCAAAATTAGCTGTTGTAATTTATCGTTTTTCTGGATATTAAAGGGTTGTGGATTTTTCCGTTCTCAAAATAAAAGTATTAATCCAATGCAAATTATTATTGTTCTAAACTTCATGTCGTGGTATTTTTTATTCAATTTGTCTAAATTCTATTACAGCTGTTTTTATCAAAACTTCATATAAAATAAAACGTAACCAACGTTTTTGTACACAGACTAGCGCAACTAGCGAAAGGTTTACGAACTAATTTCACAATATATAAAAGATGACTGTTTATAGGTGGACGCAACGGCACACAGAATATTATTTTTATAACACTATTTTATAATTTTTTTGATTCACAACAAATTATTTTTTTAACACATTTTAAACTAAAACATAAAATAAACTTACCAATAATACATTCAACTGACACTAAGTTAATATTGAACAGATACAAAACTATTAATTGATTTAAAACTGACCAATTCATTTTATTTATTTTTATTACTTTATTTATTTATTTTTAATATTTTTGTTTAAAAAAACATTATTCGTGTATCTTTGATTGAACGAGTTTTTTGTTATAATAAAATTATTAATTATTTAAAAAATAAATTAAAATTTTTGTGGGAACGAGAAATAATTTTTAATGCACGACTTTAAAAATCAACGCTTGAACGAATTGTTTTTGAATATATTTGGTTCTCGTTTATTTATAAACAAATTGAGATTGTAAAGGCTTGTTTACACCACGAAAAGTTGTAAATTTTTAAATTTTAATTTTGATTTAACTCTTGACCAATAAAATAATGTTGTTCAAATTTAATAATTAAAAAAGTGTACACCAGCCTCTATCAAAACGATCATGAAAACACAATTTCTTATTTATGTATCTTTCTTAACCAGAACGAATAATTTTAATTAAGATTTTGAGTGGAATTGAATTGTATCAATTTTGTTATTTTTTTTTTTTTTTTTTGTGTTCTTCAAATTGAATATAAAATTGGTTCAACTCTCTATTTGAATATGTTATTGTGTCTTTTAGATTTTTTTTTGCTTTTTTTTTAGTGGGGAAAATTGAATAGCGCGAAGTCTAAGTGAATTACCTCCAGCAGACAAATAAAAAAAAAAACAATATAAGTGACATAATATTCGATTGAAAATGAAATTTTTGTTTGTTTGTTTAATCAGGTATTAAATGTGAATTTATTTACAAAAATTTATTACAGAGAAATTCCAATCCAGCAACAATAAAATCGATCTCAATCATTTTTTTTTGATTGTTTTTGCATTTTTTGATTTTGCAGTACCATTGCGATTTATTTGGAAATTTATTTTCAATTTTTCAAGAGGTTTATTGTAACCGTTTATTTATTTATTTATAAATATTTTGAAAATTTCAATATTGTTTGACTTTCTAATAACGCTGTCCCGTAAGAAATGTATTGTAATCTGCAATAAAAAAAAACAAATTATTTTTTTTTTTGAAACTATTAATTGTGAGTGGAAATTTTAGGACACGCCAGAAAGTGGTTCGTTCGTTAATTTATTTTTAAACTTTAGTTTAAATCATCTTGAAATATATTTAATTAGCCCGAATGAACAACTAAAAAACAACTGTTCTTTCTCCTAGAAACCATCAGTTTTTTCAGGAAATTCGAATTGTTTGATTAATTGATTGATTATAGACCATAATTTATAGTGTACGATCAAGAACATAAAACCACGAGAATATACCATTTTTTGCGCATACCGTTATATCGAGCAACAATTCGTACAATTAAATAATTAAACATTAGTGTTGTAATAACAAGATTTTGAAACCTCAAGGTGATAATGGCTGCATTAAATTTGCGCGCATCTGCACGCTCATCGATTTCGCGCATGCTATTTAAGGTAGAGGCAGAGGATTATGCTCCCGATCGTGTGGAGATTGAACAAACATTGCGGAACATAGAAGCACGTTTTAACCGATTCGTGGAAAATCATTTGAGTTTGGTTGTAAAGCGCGGCCAGATGGAATCGCAGGCCATGAGGAACTTTTTGCCCAAACTGAATCGTCATATGACAAGGTTTGCTTCAAATTACGTTGATTACTATCGAATTACAAACCTGAGCCCAGTGTGTGAGACTGGGCGCATTCATGCTGTAGATATGCGCTTGGATCCAATATCTATTCCTGCTTTTGATGGGCGGCCAGAGAATTGCCTCGTATTCAAGGATTTATTCGAGGCATTTGTACATAATTGGGCAGATCTGGAACCCACATACAAATTAAGCAAGCTTCGACAATATGTGAGAAGTGAGATTGTTCCTAACAAGTGTGGACCGAACTCAAGCGACGTTTAGTTGAGACACATGTTAGTCGTCAGCTTGATCTGCCTGATCACGCGCCTGATCAGCATCGAGCTTTGCAAGACATCATCGACTGCATCCGCAGTACATTGCGAGCATTGTCAGTCATGAAACTACCGACGGATAAATGAGACGCGATAATTTATCCAATTCTATTAAGGAAATTATTAAGAGCCGCAAGCAGTCAATGGGCAATGAGCCTTTCGGATGAAGAAATGCCGAAACTCGATGATAAGCTAGTATACTTTGAGCGACGGGCATTGAATATGCCGCCATCGACTCCATGAGTAGAAATATCTCAGACAAGCAACCGAGGTAGATCTCACCGAATGTTTCGTGCAAATGTGGCTGCAACTAATTCACCACATCATTTTACTTCAAATCCAGTATTGCCAGCAGCAGTGATTTGTCCACATTGTTCAGGTTCCCATCGTATTTGTAGATGCCAAGTTTCCGGAATTTGGGTGTACATCAGCGCTGGGATACAGTGAAGATACTCATGTTATGTTTTAATTGCTTGAATCCCAATCATACTCATTGCAGAAACATAATTCCTTATTGTGTAAGGAGACAAAGAAAATGGCTGCTGCTCAGCAATGATCAGCTCGAGCGCCAATGCCAGCTACAATACAATCAACGCCTGGCACATTAACGAGCAAGCCATCGCATCGGTGGCCTTTAATCAAGAAGCATGACTGACCGACCACATTCAGTCATTCATACTCCATCGCAACAGTGTCGTTTTGCTTGCCACTGCAAACGCATTTATACTGGATCGGTTTGGAAACATTCACCTTTGTAGAATACTTTGTGACCCCGGATCTCAGGTGAGAATCACAAATTCACAGAAAACGATGTGAAAACGACACGTTTTCACAGAAAACGATGTGAAAACGACACGTTTTCACAGAAAACGATGTGAGATAGCTGTCGAAGGTATAGGCGCATCAACAAATACCTTTACCCCAAATACCTTTATTATGCGCTCTAGGGTAAATGCCACTTTCGAATTGCAAATTGAGGCATACATATTACGCTCACAGTTGGGCAAATTCGTGTAAAAAACCATTTTTTACATTTTACATGTAAAAAATGTAAAAAACTGTGTAAATTACATAAAAATGTAAATTATATGTAAAAAACTAATACTTTTTAAAAATATCAAACAATAATAAGTTATTAACTGAAAAATTAAAGTATAAAGTTAATAAAAATCATAACTGTAACAATTAAAACCTTTATTCAAATATAAAATGAAATATAAGTTACTCTTTTTAGATTTTAGTTAGACTCTAGTTTTTTACATTTAAATTTGTTTTTTACATGACAATATTGCAGTGCCACCTGTTTGATAATATTAACAAATTCGACTATTCGATAAAACTAGGTAATGTCATCTAGCGACATTTTTGATAAATATTAAAACTATTTAAGAGTGTGAACCTTTTAGACGATATTAAAATACATAGATAGATTTTTATTGATAAAAACAAATTAATTATTATTATTATTTCGCCTACATGATATTAATGGCGCTGTTGTAGTACGTTTTTCGTCCATTTTTAAAATATTGTATGTGCGAAAATTAGTTTATTACATAATTACATTTATTTAATACCAACAATTTATGCCTAAATTTTTCCATTTAATTTGGCTATGTAAATGTAAATAAATATTTATTGCCATATTTTTTGATTTTCGAGAATTGTTATGTAAAAAACAAATTGTAAAATTTAACAACGTCATCTCTTATCAAATTTATTAACTATACGTGTTTTTATTTTATGTGCCAATTCAAGACGTCAAAAAATTGGCCAATCAAGAAATTTATATTATTTTTAGCATTAACAACAATTGGACGCGATAATATCGATATGTCATTTTTCCATCGGGAATACTCAACAATTTTTGACAAATTAACAGAACAAGTGTAGTCTTACTTTGGGAATTTTACAACAACAATGCCGTGTATTTTCATTCCGGAATGAATAGTTTCAAACCAAGTTTTTGTTGGTATAGAATAATTCTAGTAATAATTTTGAAATTTTATTTTTGGTTTTTATTTAATTTTTAATGTCAATTGATAAAAATAAAAAGAAAATTATTTTCGGTTTTTATTTTGAGTATAATTTGCATTTTCATTTGTATACCAATAAATATTCTTGTGACCAAAGTAAGACGGCAATAGTTTCTTGCGCCTCAGTTTTGAATCGTAAAACGATTGTTCTGTTAATTTTAATTGTTGAATAAAGCATTCGACTAAACCCTACAAAAATCGATTCGAAATTTTTTAAACGTCAAATATTTTATATTACCAATACAAACACAAAACTGTATAAAATTTTGGTTTCATGTACTTTTCACATCACAAAAGAATTCGACATTAATTTTCTGATTTCATGTATATTTTTGGCGGTGAGAAACCGACTATGGAAGATAGTAAAATAGTATTATACTATTTTGCTATTATGGTATCTACGGTGGTATTTGCTACGCTGTAAAGCCAGTATGAGTTTAGTATTTTTTGGTCAATCGAAAACAACATAAATGTAGTCAAACATTGAACTGTTCAACCTAGATTAAACTCAACTCGACTAGCTAATTAGGCATATAAATCCGAAGTTGTTTTGTATAATAGTTTATTATACCAATTATACCATCGAATACCAATTAACTTATTAGTAAAACCAACATCCCTATACATTGATTTCTAATTATTAAATACGCCATTCATGAGCATAGTTATACATATGTGTCGTCACTTTGATCACTGGAATAGTTATTGGTATAAAAATAAAAATGCAAATTATAGTACAAATAAAAAAGGAAAAAAAATTTCTTTTTATTTTTATCAATTAACATTAAAAATTAAATAAAAAAACAATAAAAATTTTCAAAATTATTGCTAGAATAATTCTATACCAACGAGAACTTTGTTTGAAACTATAGTCATTCCGGAATGAAAATACACGGCATTGTTGTTGTAAAATTCCCAAAATAAGACTACAATGTAGTCTTATTTACTTTGGGAATTTTACAACAACAATGCCGTGTATTTCGTCATTGCGAAGTGAATATTTTCAAACCAAGTTTTTGTTAGTATGTATAGAATTATTCTAGCAATAATTTTGAAACATTTTACTGTTATTTTATTTAATTTTTAAGGCCAACTGATAAAAAAAATAATTTGGTTTTTATTTTGAGCATAATTTGCATTTTTATTTTTATACCAATTACTATTCATGTTACCAAAGTAAGACCGCAATTATAGCAGGAAATTCATTCCGGAATGAAAATACACTGCATTGTTGCTGTAAAATTCTCAAAGTAATACCCCAAACACATATGTAGTCTTACTTTGGGAATTTTACAACAACAATGCCGTGTATTTTCATTCTGGAATGAATAGTTTCAAACCAAGTTTTTGTTTGTATTGAATTATTCTAGTAATAATTTTGAAATTTTTGTTTGGTTTTTTTATTTAATCTTTAATGTCAATTGATAAAAGTAAAAAGAAAATTATTTTCGGTTTTTATTTTGAGCATAATTTGCATTTTCATTTTTATACCAATAACTATTCTTGTGACCAAAGTAAGTTGCGCTCTACGCCTGACTTCGCTTCTCTTCGTATTTATGATTTTTTGTAACCACATAGACGCCGCTAATTTGACATTTATTTAAAATGTTGTTTGGGTTATTACAACAAAATATTTTCATAAAAAACTATTTTGTTTAATGACTTATTACAAACAAATTTTAAGTTCAAATTTAGATTTTTTAAAAATTGTCTTTCTCATATACCCAGTTGGATGTAAAATTCAGCTAGGGGTTTCCAAACATTTACCTTAAAAACAATAAATATAAATGGCATTCATCGACTCCAAAAATACAAACTGCTAGTTTGGCCTTGTGATTATTCGATTAAGAAATGCATTTCCAATTTTTCAAACACTAAAATCAAATAACCAAATGAAAAATATGTACTATGTATATTTAAACTGGCAACGTTTCACATTAATGTTGTTCTCTGCATACTATCATATTTGTTTTTGGTATTGTAGATGCAAAAACATCTATAATTCCAAGCCAAACTATTTTTTGTCATTGTCTGGTAATTACTACTGAAGGTAGTATTGGTGACTAAATCATGACGGCAACGTCGCATATTACTTTACATTTATTTTCATACAAATACATATTTACTTTTTATTTGAACACTCTTGACTAAAATATTGTACCTTTTTGAATTCATTTTTGAATTTAATAAAAAAATTATTAAGATAATTTAAATTTAAAAGGTGTCTTAATATTAAAAATCGAATTGTGTCTTAATATTTTAATATTTAACATGTAGTAAAGCATTAAAATATGTACGCTTATTCGTATTTTTTAACACAATAAAATGTGCCATTTTTTGGTCTAGAGTGTAATAAAGATAGGTTATACATCTTTTTCCTTATGTCAAAAAATATGTACGACAAACATATGACATCTTGTTTTCGTGGCCCTTGTTATATAAAAATATATTTTAACAGAGCGCTCAAGATTAAAGACGTAAGTAATTTGTTTATAACCTCAATTTAACGTCTAATAGCCATTTTATTGCAGTCGGAGCTCGGTAATTTCACGACAATAATGTGTTTTGTTGTAGAAGATGTCTGTTAATACTTTTGTGGCAGTTCATGTATTTTTTTTTAATTATGGTGAGTTGATTAAACGAGAACCTGGAACTTGAATGAGATGCTGATCACGATATGGCCGACTATATCTACGACATTTAATGAGTGAATTAGTTTTTATTGTGGTATTTTAAGCGTTTTTGTCATATTAACCGTTTATGATGAGGATGTTGTCCAGGTCGAAAATGTCCCCACTAAAATGACACTATTAACGGCGGTTCTTGTTATATCTCAAAACTTTATTCCTGATGAGAATTTAATTTGGTGTCCTGAACAATTGATGACAGCCATTCGGCGCATGTTCATTATCTCCCAGTATCGTATCGTGAATTATTACATATGTACATCAAGAGTACCTGATCAATTCGGACAATTGTTGCAACTGAAAGTGGTAACTACTAGTATTTTTGAGTTACATTAATTTTGTATTAAATTCATGTTATTCCAGATTCATCTTGTTAACGAAATATAGTCCACTAGTTACGCCATTTGTCATGTACTTCTCTTTCCGGTCACGGGCTTTGGAGATTGTTGATTTTTTTTCGTTTGATTGCGAAATGGATGTGCGAAAACATGGGAATCCAGATTGGCAGCTTACTAACATTAATGAGGAGGAACAAATTAAATCACAACCAGTTTGCCAAACGAATCAATATACGCAGGTTGAAAATGGTAAGACTGAATTATCACTGGTTCATTTCACCATGAAAAATCTGCAATAGAAAATGCCAAGTGGGGCCCGCCATTTTGTGCAAGGATTACGAAAACATGCTCTACAAGACTTGAATATAACGCGCAGTGGTGGAGGTTTCAATACTAATAATAATACGGCGACGGCCCAAAGCAAACAAATTGGTGGTGAACATTCTTTGATAATTTAATCGATTTTGCGAACGAACAACGTTGGATCAACAATGTGTCTATCCATATTCAGTCCACCTGGATATTTACCATCAAGTATGGTGCACACTCCGCTGAGCAATATTCACCAACAGAGTCTGATACATTCGCGGCATTCGGATGACTTCGATCGTGTGAAATTATGTTAATTTTGAATAATGCGAGCACGAATACACTACGAAGTACACTGCATAAGATTGCAAGGCACCAAAAAAATTCATAGCTCTTGGCGTATATGTAGATCCATTTAATAAATTTCGTGTAGGTAAATAAAATAAACAACAAGGTATAATTTTTTTAAATATATTAAAGAAGTAAAAGCCGTATGGAAGCACATTTCTTAGTAAACTATTCAGTTAGTGCTTCCATTAGGCATAAAACCTTTCCCAATAAACATGTAATTAACAAAATTATAAATAAATAATTCAATAATTAATTAAAATAAATAATGAATTTCATTTAAACAAAAAGGTCAGTCTTCGTTCAGACAATTATTTCGAATATGACGAATGACAGAATCATTGTTGTTATTGTAATTGTTTTATTTTCCAACACAAAACCTACCCATAAATACAAGCATAAATAGCTTTCGTTTTATTTGATATTATTATACGGCGTTGCCGTGATGTAAATTGTTGTTGTTTCCTATGTATTTTTTTTCATATTTCATAGCACAATACCAAAACAAATTAGATTAGTGTTGATTAGTTTTTTTATCGAAGGCTTATATATACACAACTAACACTATGGGCAGTAGTCACTTTGTCCCTTTAAATTTCGTATAGTTCGTCTTGGAATTATAGATGTTTTTGGTAGATGCTTCTACTTTAGTAGTATTGTGTTTTATTTCGACTTGAACTTGATCTTCACAAATCAAAAAATCCAAATAAATTTTATATTTTTGTTATCCTGTGAAGAACAAAGACGGGTTGCACTTAAACAGTGCAGTTAGAAAGGGATAAACCGTTTCTTTATGTACATATTTGGTTTTTAATGTACTAACAGTAAAATCATATGGTTGAAATGGTTTCGTCTTTCTACGCTTTCTTGCAGTCAAAATAATAATACATCAGCTGATTTTGTTTACATTTCTATTGTGTTGATACCAACTTAAAGAAAATTGTAATGTTTCGTATATCGTTTTCCATTTGTTGTTGATTTACAATATTATTAACTGTTGTTAGGTAAAATATGTTTAGCAAGCGAGAGGTCACCGCGTTCAAATATTGTTATTATAGTCCTCGCCGTGATTAACAAGAGTCATGCTGAAAATGTAGTTATACCTAACATTTCTGTCCATCAATACGTTGTTGACAAATAAAATAAACAACCTTGACAAATAAAATAAACAAAATATTCGGACACATGATTCGCTTATGACTATGACCTATCCCAATATTTTGATCATTACATAAATTCGGTACACGCTATTTTTGGGCTAATATAAACTTGCATACTAAATTTCACTTCAATCGGTTAAGAAACACGGCAAGTTGTAGAAGAAACGTATATTTTCTTATACCAAGCGCTATGGGAATATATAAACAGCCGTATAATCGGAACGAGATACGTTATAATATTGAAATTTGGTACACGCTATTTGTGGGCCAATATAAACTTGCATACTAAATTTCACTTCAATCGGTTAAGAAACACGGCAAGTTGTAGAAGAAACGTATATTTTCTTATACCAAGCGCTATGGGAATATATAAACAGCCGTATAATCGGAACGAGATACGTTATAATATTGAAATTTGGTACACGCTATTTGTGTATATAGGTATTGTTATAACCCAACATTTTGTAAGTCTGGCCAAACATTATGTTACACATAAAAACGTATTCGAGTTAACACAATTTATTAATATAAATCAAATTATTTTAATTTCTAATTTGTTACAAACAAAAAAAAAACTATTGCTATTATATGAATTAGTTTTTGAAACTTTAAATTTCAAAACGATATTGCAATTCTTTATATAACATAATTAGTACCCAAACCTTAAACATTTTATCAATGAATAACAAAATTGGATTTGTATACAAAAAATATATTAACAATAATTTTTAAAAGATTAACGATCTTCATTACACCTAAATTATATATTTTCGTTATTTTAAAAAACTGATATAAAATACATACAAAAAATATTAAACCTTTAAATCAAAATAAAAAAAAATCGATTTATTTATAAAATAATAAATGAAATTATAAAGTGTTCTTCAACATAATTAATTATACTCTTCTTTTGAAACTATTCATATTACCATGTCCAGGTAAACTTAATGGTTTAAAATATGCCCGACAACATATTGCGCTCAGGGATGGAGGAAAATCTTGACTTTTATAGTATGTACATATTACATTCTTGTTCTGTTAATTTGTCAAAAACTGTTGAGTATTCCCGATGGAAAAATGACATATCGATATTATCGCGTCCAATTGTTGTTAATGCTAAAAATAATATATCACGATAAATTGAATGGGTACGATTGACACCACGATGTTTTAATAGTTTATGTCGTTCGGTAGCTAAACGCCTAACCGGTGTAATTAAATCATTTAATTTGATTGCTGATATTATGTGTTGGATTGTACTGCAAAAAAAAAAAATAAGATAGAATCCAATTAAATGTTAATTAATTATTTTACATACTTTCGATTAAGGTAGTTTGATCAGTCAAAAGAGCTTTAATTAGCGGACTAAGTAGTTGGTTGATTTTGTCGCCATAACATATACATTAGTGGGCCAGCAGCAGAATTTAGTCTCACATTATCCCACAAACAATCTATCTTTATTATGCGGTGCCCAATTAAAGGATTGCTTGTACCCTTTTCCTAGAAAAAAAAAAAAAAAAAAAAAAAAATTATAAACCATCATATTTTTTATTATACCTAGGTCAAATCATTACTCACCAGCTTTGGTGAACACAAATGTGTGATCATCCATTTTGTCATCTCTTTGTGATATTTCGATACGGGAGCAAGTTCAGAAGCATCAACAATTTCTAATGCCCCCTCAGATTCTTTCACCAAGCGATAAATGACTGCCTCATTTACGATTGGATACAATGAACATGTTGAATACACCAATCTACCACCTACCGCAAGTAATTCAGCGCCACGTTTAGCTACTCGATATTGAATTCCATGTAAATTCAATGCTTAAGCGCATTCCATTTTTTCCATATCGGCGGTTTTTGATCCTGGAGCGGCACACATATCCAATACCTTGTGGTGTGGTTTCACGTCAAGCAAAATTGGAGGAATCATAGAAACGACTTCTTGACGACTAATACTACCAGCACTAGTTTCGGAAATTAAAAAGTTATGTAATCTAAATAATGATTCGGGACGTCAGATATCCTTTCGTGTCAGCTCCAGCTGCCAAGCCAATCCATTTGGGTACCAAGGAAGGCACATATAGGGTATTCGAATTCTTGATCATCATTTTGTAATTCTTTAGCCCCGTTAATATAATCATCAAAGAATTCGTGCTTGGTAATATCTAGAAGAGCTTGCTCTCGAACCGGTCACCCGGAATATTACCGGGAAATTACCTCGAATAGCTTTTAAAAAACTTTCCCACTCTTCTTCTGAGCAAATATTTTGCATTTTATGATACATTATCGCACAAACAATCTATCTTTATTATGCGGTGCCCACTTAAAGGATCGCTTTTACCCTTTTAATAGAAAACAAAAAAAAAATTATAAACCAACATATTTTTTATTATACCTACGTCAAATCATTATCACAATGGAGCATAAGCAGCCACTCCAACCTAGGTCAAATTATTACTCACCGGCTTTGATAAACACAAATGTGGTAAATGTGTATTCACAATTATCCGATTGGTAATCCACACTAAATTCGAATTAATAATAGTCTCTTGACGCAATATATTTTCAAGCTCTTTACGCAATACCAATGTACAAATTTAATTGTATATTCCAATTGAGAAAAGCGACGAATTTTTTGACGTCTTGATTTGTCACAAATACAATTGCCGTCTTACTTTGAGCATTTTACAACAACTGCCGTTTTACTTTGGTCACTGGAATAGTTATTGGTATAAAAATAAAAATGCAAATTATGCTCAAAATAAAAACCGAAAATAATTTTCTTTTTACTTTTATCAATTGATAGTTTTTGTTGGTATAGAATTATTCTAGGAATATTTTTGAATTTTTTTTTTTTGTTTTTTTAATTAATTTTTAATGTCAATTGATAAAAGTAAAAAGAAAATTATTTTCGGTTTTTATTTTGAGCATAATTTGCATTTTTATTTTTATACCAATAACTATTCCAGTGACCAAAGTAAGACGGCAAATATTTAACTGTATGTACACAGTTAATATAAAATAAAAACTCGTATAGTAAATAAGTAAATAAATTTAATAAGAGATGGCGCTAGTAATTTGTTTTATACATTTTATACATGTAAATAATGTATAAAACGGCTCATGTAAAATACATGTTTTTTACATGTAAAAAACTATGTAAATTACATTGTGTAATTTACACGCCCAACTGTGATTACGCTCAATCACGTCGGCAATGCCAACTACGTCGGTTGATGCTGATAGTTGGAAACATTTCCGTAACTTACAAATGGCTGATACACGATTTGCTAAGCCTGGACGTATCGATATTTTGATTGGTGCCGATATCTGGGGAAATATAATACAACATGGAATTGTTACTGGCCAACGCAACAAGCCATGTGCAATTCGAACACATTTGGGTTGGGTCGTGTTTGGGCCTGTTAGGAATAATACAACTTCTGATCGACCATTGCACACATTTACAACCAACAAATGTGTCGGTGAGCAACGACTTGATGAATTGCTTCATAAGTTCTGGGAACTGGAAGAATCCGTAACTAATTCCGATCCTGGTCCAGATCAATGTGAAAAGATTTTCGAAACCACAGTCCTCCGCAACGGAGATGGTCGCTACAGTGTTCAAATACCATTTCGTCCTAACGCGCAAGCGCTTGGGAACTCTCACCAACTGGCACTGCTACAGTATCATCAGTTAGAAAGAAGACTTGGCAGCAATTCCGAATTACAAACAAAGTACGTGAAGTTTATGCGGGAATATATAGCACTAAGCCACATGGAAGCGGTGGCTGATTCTCGAGGCGACCCTTCGCAATCATATTATATTCCGCATCATGCTGTCGTCGAAAAGTTCAGAGCGGTATTCAACACATCGGCCAAAACAAGTAACGGTGTACAAGATATACAATATACTCTTGTCAATATTATATTTCGCTTCCGTAGACGGAAAATCGCTATTACAGGCGATATTGAAAAATGTTCCGCCAAGTCGAAATTGATTAACGTCATCGACGATGGCAGCAGACATTATGGCGTGAATCATCAACGGAACCGCTACGGACAATGGACATATCAATTGCAAACAATTACTTACGGTATGGCATGTGGACCATACCTCGCTATTCGGACGCTACGACAATGTGCGATGGACAACCACCAGATAATCACAGATGCCAGCCAGGCAGCAGCAGCCCGCTACAGCATTCTGCATAATTTTTATATAGACGATTTCCTAGATAGCGTGGATTTTACAAGTGAAGCAGTAGCTCTGGCGTTTGATATAGATTCTATATTGCAACAAGGTAAATTTCATTTAAGAAAATGGAATTCAAATGATGCAGAAACAGTTGTAACGCTTGTTGGTTCACAACCAACTGCTCCAGAACTTGATCTCAGCGATTCTGATACGACGGTACTCGGTCTTCATTGGAACACGACCACCGATCAACTATTCTATAAAATCAATATGTGTCAATCAAATGACATACCTAATAAACGTATTGTTCTCGATGACATAGTGAAACTCTATGATCCAACGGGCATGTTGGCCCCAGTAATAGTGGCCGCAAAAATATTCATCCAGGTTTTATGGCGTGAGACACTTGATTGGGATACACCCCTACAGGGCAAACTACGAACAAACTGGGTAACATTTCCCAACGGTTTACAACAATTGGCACAGATCCGCGTTCCGCGTTCATGGATTCTGTGATGCAAGCAGTAAGGCATACGCGGCCTTAGTTTACATGCGGATAATCGATGCTGACGGACACTTAAATGTGTCTTTGGTAACAGCAAAGACGAAGGTTGCGCCTGTGAAGGAAATCACGATTTCTCGGCTGGAATTGTGCTCAGCCCATCTCCTTGTAAGGGTTATCAATAATGTACGAATTGCACTTCATCTGATTGGTGCGGATTACACGTTATGGAGCGACTCGAACATTGTATTATGTTGGCTACGCAAACCAGCGACGACTTTGAAACAATACCTGTCAAATCAAGTGGGTTACATCCAGCAGCATTCCGATGTCCAGCAATGGTGACACATCCGCACAGAACACAACTCGGCAGATTGTGCTAGTCGCGGAAGGAATGGCCCCTCATGTTTATATAAAGTATCGACGAACGTTGATGAACCACCAACGCTAACTTCACCGGAAGAAGAGATAGTTATCAACGAAACAAAACCGTTTCGTACCTTACTCAGTACGAATCACAGGTTGAAGATCACTACAAGCGTCGACGGTGGAAATCGGATCGCACTCATTGAACGATTTAACACCTTACAAAGTGTGTTACACACAACGTCAATTGTACTACGTTTCCGACCAGCTTTGCGAAAATATTGGCGAACTAAATTTATAGCGGCATCTGAGATGGAGCCTGCGCTGCTTCTGCACATATGCGAAGCACAAGGTAATGCATATCGTACTGAAATTAATTCATTGAAATCTCGTTGTAGTGTCGACGCAACCAACAAATTGCTTGCACTCAGTCCATTTCTGGAAGTTTTGGCGGACGGCTGACTCATGCTGATCTTCGATACGATCAGCGTTATCCGATGATTTTACCGAAGGAATGTACATTGACTCGGTTACTTATTAATCATGCGCATATTATCACACTATATTGCAGTACTCAAGAAATGTTGCAATACCTAAGAAGACGATTCTGGATTGTTCATGTCGGTGTTATAACGCCTGCCGCCCGGCATCATAGTGGCCTATGGGAGGCGCGGTCCGATCCGCCAAAAAACATTTAGTGCGGATCATCGGCAAACAACCGATTTACTATCACCAATTGAACACGCTTCCAATACGGATCGAAGCATCTCTCAATTCCAGACCGATCATGGCGTTTCATGATGATCCAGGGGGAGGTCTTGCTTTAACGCCAGGCGAATTTGTAATAGGACGACCAATAACAGCACGGCCTGAACCAACGGTTCCAGAAGTTCCAGAAAACCGTCTGAAATATTGGCAGCAACTAAAGCGAATGTACAACAATTTTTGAAGCGTTGGCAACATTAATATCTCACTTTATTACAAGCACGTGGTAAATGGGCACGAGCAGAACCAAATCTGCAAATGGACGACATCGTTGTCATTCAACAAGGCCAGAAGGTATGCCGGCTTATTTCAGTAGATGAGAAGGTTCCAAACCGCATCGGTTTGGCCGGGTAGGAATCTATAAGATCGAACAATCCGAATCCGAACGAGGAAGTAAATGATGTTTGGTCACACCAAGTCGTATTTGGGTTTTCCCCTTCCTTTTTTTTGTATAACATTTTTTTCTTACTTGTTTTTTACTCATTATTCTGTGTAAAGTTCTTGCTATAACAACATAAATAAATTACACATTAAAATAAACAATTCTGAGTATTTTATTCGTGCGACAAGCATAATATTATACATGTATAAAAAATAAGAGCATTGTAAAATATTTTAATTTCAGTCTTCCAGAGTTATTTATTATGAAAATCTATTTAGGCATAAATGTATGGCACATTTTTGGCAATAAAAAAAGTTTTAAATTTGCAATTTGATAGCTTACATAGTGAAGCTTCGTATTTTTGGTCATGCAAAAGTAGATGATCGATTGAATCATATTATATTTCTTTAATTGGCCGAACTTTTGCACTTTCGATGACGATGGCCGACCCCTTTCCTAAGTAGTTTGATTTTTCTCAATTATTGCTTTGCCAGGGTTATTTGGAAATTAAGCAGATCCATCATTTTATTTTTATTTAGACAGCACTTTACCAAGTTTTCTCTGTATTCTAACCGGCTAGAGCACACCACAAGGTTTACAACATGAAGTATAAGCTTTAATGGCTACTTTTAAGATTTGATAAAAGTACGAAAATAGCTAATCAGCTGATCCACCAAATCTACTCCGCCCGTACTATTATTGTACAATTGCAGTATTTCTGGTTGTTGAATGGACTCATATTTTTTCTAAGGTTTAGACCATCGTGTGACTACTTTCTGAGTACCTATTCCAACGAAATTAGATTATAAATGAACCGACCTGTTGTCGTTCCATTTCACGAGCACCACGTTACCGTCACGATCCACAACTTCCCAACTGTAACCTCTGACTTGTTTTTTAAACTCCTTATCATCTGTTAAAAAGGTGATTGATTAAACCGGTTGATTCTTGCAGTACCGATCACGTTTATTTGTCTTTGTTTTAAAATTTCGAACAGCTGGAAAGTTGAAAAGAAGTTGTCGAACAATAGTGTGTGGCCTGCTTTGTTAATTCTATGGCACAAATGCAAAACAACAGAAGCACCGAATCCGAATCTCTGTTGATCAATTTCTGAAATTCCTGTTGAATTCCCTTGATAAATTAGGAGGTTATACGGACGTCTCCCTTTGATATATTGTTTGGCAGAGTATATATTTTCCTCTACTGGAAACTGCAAGCATCTGGATCGTTCGGCGTCAATTACTGGGCGAACTTTAAAAAATGTATCAGTACAATGCTCTAGCATTTCTAAACTATTCACAACATGTACATCATTTGTTACCTGCGAAAATCTGTCAAACGACATCGTTTTTGTGACTAGATGAATCGATAAAAGAGTGTTCCAATACATCCTGGTTCGTGAAAATCTTAATGCACTATTTAGAATATGTAGTGCAAATAGTATTGCAATTTCTGCAGCATTTGTGAGCTTGAAGCCCTTCGTATTTTTTTGTGCTGCATATATATTTGTGTTCGTTGCTGCATTTTCAAAAAAATCTGTAGTAAAGTATTTTTCAAAATAAGCTGTTGTGAATTCTTCCAAATGTATGTCATCGTCCGCATCTTTTTGAAATAGTGTAGTGCAAGTTTGGCTCATTAACAATTTGGTCGATGTCTTCAAATTCCACATTTTCCAAAATTTGTAAATTTTGATCGGCCAAAATTGAGTAATTCAACGTACTCGTGATTTGCTCATTCCCTATTTCAACATTATGTAAAGTACGACTGGCTTCCTCTTCTTCAATATAATATTCAGTTTCCTTCTCGTGAAATAAATTTCTCACAGTAGCTGGCGGAAGAACAACTACGTCCTGTAAGACATTGTCATCAACAATCAAACTGTTTAGCGGCATGTTGTTTGCTGTTTCTGCACTTGTATCTTCCTCATCTGATGTAAAATCAAATTCGGATGCTACTGTGTTGAGTAATTCTTCCAGTTCCGAAAATGTAAAGGTATTTTTATGGGGTGGAAATGTTTTTCGTTTTTGTCGTTTGGTATTCATCCTGCGAACGGAGAATAAATTTAGAAAGAGTTGAGTAGAAATGTCCCATATATGAAACAAATTTATTTATGTGCTTTATATGGGACACAACTTTTTCACAGATTTGTCCTATATATGGGACAATAATTTTTGTACCAAAACTGTAACCAATTCAACTGTAAAAATAACAAAAACTGTTTTAAGTAATTTGTACGTTTAGCTTTAGAAAATATAAATAGTAAATAGTGTGTAACACATTTTAAACCAATATTTTATTTTAAAAAAAACTGTATGTTACCTGACGTTTGACAGCAAGTCCATTCACTTTGACAAAAACTAAGCAACTAAATACCTGCAGATATTACATATACACGGGTTTTAGTCAAAATAAAAGAGGCAAATATAGCAGAATACAATAAAATAACGTAAAGAAAAAATATGAAATAACTTTGAAGTTACGTTGCTTACAAAACCATGTCCTATATATGGGACAAATCTACTGAAAGGGTGAATTAATTTAAATTTAAGCTTAATAAAAGTATTATAATAAAATACAACAGGTATATACTACATCACACAAAACATTTGACATTCGTCATTACAATTCCAGCAAAAGTTAAATACAATGAAGATCTAAATCGAAACAATAATAATAAATCAATAACACAAATTGTAAATAATAACAATAAAAGTAATACTAAAAATGTACACAGTAAAAATACAACAAGTTAGTTCTTTAATATAAAATATTTATAAAAAAAATTAACAGAAATACAAAAAAAAAACAAAAAAGACAAATGATGCTTTCAAAATGACAGTTCTATTTGTGTTTGCGTTAGTAAATTTGCCAAAAAATCGAGATTCGTAAACCAACAACAATTTTGCTCGACCAAGCAACTCTACTTGACAAATCGAACAGTTTGACAGCAGACAGAGCCATCCTTCATCGAGCCGGTTTGGCTTTTTTTGATTTATTTTAATTTCGATTGTTGAGCGGAGACGTATTGCTTTTACATTCTTTTACTCTAGTAAAATAAAGTATAGTAATCATGAAAATTTTGGACCTTGATATTTTTAGAGATTTATCAGTTTTGAGGTCCCCTGAGTCCGAAAAAGTGAGTTTCGAAATGGTGTCTGTCTGTCTGTCTGTCAGTCTGTCAGTCTGTCAGTCTGTCAGTCTGTCCGTCTGTCAGTCTGTCAGTCTGTCTGTGTCCTCTCCACAGCCCAGATGGTTTAACCAATCGAACTAAAACTTCATATTTAAGTTTTTTTGATAAATTGGGAGGTCCCAGTGAATTTTATTCCAAATCGGTTAACCAGAAGTGGCCACTCCCTTGGTCCAGAAAATTTATTTTGCAAATATCTTAAAAAGTATAAGATTTACAAAAAACTACTCAATACAAAATGTTTCTAAAAATTAAAAACAAATCAAAATTAAAAAAAAAAAATTAAAAAAAAAAAAAATTAAAAAAAAAAAATTTAAAAATTAAAAAATTAAAAAATAAAAATTAAAAAAAAAAGTTATAAAAAAAATAAAATGTCTCAAAATTCTCTGTTCATAAATGAAAGTCGTGTGTTGGCCACATCTCAATTTTTTTTATTACCATTGGTTTTAGATGTAGATTTATCATGACGTCATTAAATTGTATTTACTGAATTGAGTTGAATTATTGTTGTAGAATGTTTTTTTAAATTAATTTCCCATATTTTCTTTTGATTAGTGCCGGAAAATAGAGAAATTTATGAACCTATATTTTAAATGAGTAAGCCATTGAGTGGTATTTTAGCAATTTCAGAAACAAATATTTAACTGGGTTTAACTTTTTATTCATGTTTTATCGTCAATCGAAAATACATTTTGTCATACAAACTGTTAGAAAATAAAATATTTTTCAGTGTTTTTACAACCCTTATTTTAAGTTTATTTTGCACATGCACAAGCTATTTCGCGACAAATGGTTCTTCAATCCGTTAATTACTACTATTTTGTCTTCTGTACCAAAAGGCGAATAGCTAAGGAAGCCTATCTAAAAAATATTAAATCATATCAATTCACACCGACTCTTTACATATTCCACATAAACAGACATTTCTTTAAAGAAGCGTATTCATCTTTCGTACCATTTCTGTGAATCTATATATCTTTCACCCACATGTTTACAACAAAAATAACGAAAACCGCATAATTTCTTTTTTACAATAAACATAAATTTTAAATATTATATTAGGAAGAAAAAAAAAATTAATAAATTTTAAGATATTTTCAGCGAAAAAAATATTTGTTTTTCCAAAACCGCATATTTTCACATACGCACGTAATAAATTATGTAACCAGTTTAAGACATAACATATTTGTCATCGCAGCTCAAAATTTAAAATTTTCGTTATACTTATGTATGTATTTAGTTATGTAACATCCATCTTTTCGGTTTATTTATAAAATTTCCATTTAACACATAAATCTTTAGCAAGGAAAGCAATTTCGCATAAAAATTATCAGAAGTGGATAGAAATAATTTCACCATACTCATTTTCAAGTAAACATATAAGGCAAATGGCAAAATTGTGTATTTCAGATTTAGTTGGTATCTCTTATGGCGGTGAATACTTATAAATCATTGTCATGAAATTCACATGTATTGGTGTATATTGTATGATTGGTCACCTTTAAAAAAAAGGACGAGATTCAATCTACAACTGAATCACAAAATTTATAAAAAAATATCGCTCGACAAGTTCAATGTTAGTAATCTTTTTTGGAGGTGCTAAGATGTTTGTGCTGCTTGAGCGAGAGAAGGGCAGAATAAAGAAAGAAATAAGTTAACCATATATCCATTAAACAAATGATATTTCTTTCTAATGAGATGTTTCTTGATAACAATATTAAATTATATCTACGGAAGTGTGTCTGACGACATTTAGCTGGTTTAAGTATATAGTTATTTCGGAAACCGTTCTTTTGTAAGTAACGAAATGCTATCAGAAAGTCTAATACCCTCGACAGATTGTGCTTTAATAAATCCGATTTAGCTAAACTAGTTTAAGCATTCTTTGCAAAAAACAAAGGGATTAGCTAAAATCAAGGTTGACACACAACGACTTATCTCGAAAAATTCATTAAATCAGTTTTATTAAATTGGCTAATATATTATTAAATATTTCTCTTTTAAAATACCCGAAATAGACGTATATTTCTTTAATTTGTACATTGCTCTAATCACATACATCTGCGCGAAAACTAGTCGGTTTATATTTGTAATATAGGTGTTACCCCAAAACGTAATTAAATATTGTAATTTTGCGTTAAATAAACCAAGATAATATAATTGAATAATGTCTGAACGGCAAAGCTCACTACTTCTATATAACAATCTGTAGCGAACTCTTAGGTATATCGTTAGCAAACATAGAATCAGAGGTTTGGTGCGGTATCGGTAGCGGGCTAAGCTGAGGGTTAGCGTGGGCGTTTCCAGACATGAAGCTATGTTTAAATAACCGCATTGCGTCGAAGAAATACAAAAGATACAAAAGAACAAAATAAAAGGCACAAACTCCATTTCACCAGAAAAAATAATCATAAACAGGGTGTGATCGTCAAGGATGCACCACATCACATCGTACGACCTCCACACAGTCTGCTTGCTAATCATTGGGCTAGTGTGACTACCAGGTTACCCGGTCACAACTAACCGCCGATGCCTATAACAGATGGAAGGACGTTTTCTCATCAGAACAGGTTTCAGTCGCACGAGGAAAGCACACCCGCGTAAGCAGCCGTTCCTGAAAGGTCAACACATGTGTCGTGCCAATGGAAGTTTGGGAGACCGACCCTGCCGGAAAAATATGGAAAGACCGAGAAGGCAGCCACAACCCCAGCCCAATCACCCACTCATACCACCCTGCCCCACTCTATTTACTCATTGTCATTAAGAACCACCATGAAAAGTGTGCAGGTGGATATCAACCAAAGTTAAAGGAAAGGAAAATGTTCTTGTAAGCACGTGGTTACAAGAGCAGTGAAAGTTGGAAAAACGTTATTGTTGGAGTTTGCCACTTATATTTAGTTTCAGGTTATAATTCATTTTGTTTAATTTTTATAAACGCCCTACATGTGAGCAGGGAATGGACTTGTCCATGTTGTTTTTTTAATTAGCATTGTTTTTCGGATACATACACATTCAATTTTGATACATTTGATTTTTCCTTTAATGGTTTTTGTGTGTATGTGTGTGTACGAGATCAATATTGTTATTTTCTGGTTCTCTCATTTTTATATTTTATTTTTTGTATTGTGTGCGTCGTAAATTATAACTGAATTTTTAATGTAAATAGATTTTTTTCTCGTACGGTCAATTATAAACTTTGAACGTGTTCGCATATACATATTTGGAGCAACAATAAAATTTATGTTGATAAACGATCTGAGCTATCGACTACTTTGAGAACCAGCGTTTTCTTTATTCAACTGCGCTACATAATTTGACCCATCTCACGGATTTGGATTTATTAAACGTAATTCGTAATAATCTTCGCTTTTATAATCAAAACGGGTTGCAACGAGAAAGTTCTGAATAATTTAGTGAACATCAGTGAGGAAAAACGTCCCATAAAACTTAAAAATTGGGAAATACAAAACGTCGATAAACAGTAACAACAGCCAACGAAGGCAATTATTATTATAACTGTATTAATTATCAGCGACTGTGAACAAACAATTACTTCAAGATTAGTGTGGAAAACATCCAACACTTTACAACGTCAGTGGTCAACCACAATCTATAAAATTACCGGAGAATAAAATTCCCTACTTTGATGGTACTGATCTTACTCAGTGGACCACATTTCGTGATACTTACACAGCGGTAATTCACAATAATGGGTCGATTGACGAAGTTATTAAATTCACTTATCTTATGGACAAACTTCGAGCAGATGCTAAGTCATCTATTGGACACTTAACGCTATCCAAAACGGGGTATGAAAAAGCATGGACATGAACCACGGTAGCAAAAATTTATGACGAACATCGAATCATAATAGATAAACACATAGAAGCACTAATTGATCTTGAACAGGTACAAATATGTACGTAAAGAAGTAGAATTGCGAAAATTACTTAACGGAGCACTTTCTCATATTTCTTCATTGAGCGCCAGTGGTTACGAACGACACGTTTTCCCATGTAACAATATTGAAATGAATTACTCGGAAGCTTAATAACATCACACGTGGCGAATGGGAAGAAAATATTGAGCCCCATCAACTCCCAACATGGGGCGATTTCATTGAATTCCTCGAAAGGAAAGGTCGTGTTTTACGTGAATCTGAAAATTTATTTATTAAACCACCGAACAACGCAGCTTCGCATTCAAACTCCAGAGTTCCGTCTAAGTCGCATTTCAATAAAACGTATCCTAAACGGGAATCGAATTTTTTGGCTAATAAAACAACAACTTTTTCAAACGAAAAGTGTAGCATGTGTAGTAAACCATATCATGCATATTTTAATTGTTCAGCGTCCCACAGTCTTACACCGCAACTTACGACAAAATCAAGGAGGTAAATGCTTGTATTAACTGTTTGCATCCAAAACATCGCGTGCTTGATTGTAAAGCTTTGGGATGAAAACTTTGTAGAGGTCGTCATCACACTTTATTACATTTAGGTAAAATGGTCACTAAAAAATTTAATTTGAACGATGTAGTAGACTCGCCATCTAATAAACAGAAATTAAGTCCGACAAATAATTATCATTTATCGAATGAACGTTATGAAAAAACGACAATTATTTCTACCGCGACTGTTTCTGTTGAAAACAGTGCAGGTAAATTAATTAAATGTAGACCGTTACTATGGACTCTGGAAGCCAGTCAAATTTTATTAACGATGATTTTGTCAAGAAACTTAACTTCACTTCTCGAAATGAAAATAATTTGACAGTTACTGGTCTAAACGGTACAAAGTCCACAATTTCACAGAGAATTTCACAAAATTTCAACGAACGTACACTCTAATTATAAACGTTTTTAAGTCAAATTGGATTTTGCAATAACTATAACAACATTTCAAATAGACTTCTATCGAATACGTTCGATATATCACGTTGGCAACTGCCAAAACATATAAAACTACCAGATCCATTTTTCAATATCGCAGCACCTATTGATATTCTGATCGGTGTTGAGATGTTCCCAGAAATACTTTTACCCAATCATACTTTCACCAGAATTGCCAAACGTTCAAGAATCATTGTTTGGATGGGTAGTTTTTGGACAACACAAACAAAAAGCACGGTGTGCCTAAACCAGTTTTAAATGGCTCGAAAAACCACGTCTCTATTTTCTTCAAGGATCGAAAGTTCCATGTTTGAGAAGTCCAAAAAACAAAAAGTAGCAAAATCCCCGGAGCCGTTTTAAAAAAAACGCAATTTCAATTTTTTTTCTGCGACGATACGAAAATTCACGATTTTTTTTTCATAATTCTGTAGGGGGGTAAGGGGCGCCGGTTTAGATGGTCTTATTATACTAGCCCAAATGCCAACCTCACCTGCACGTGGTACTTCCTGCTAATTAACTAACGAGGCTCTGACGACCGAGATACGGCGGAATAACCGACTACCGAGAACATAGCAAATGATGTTCTCTTCAATGACCCACTACCAACTTGTACTGGTTAGGTTGGTAGTTGATACATAACCAGTTTTAAAGCAATGGATACAACGCAAAAAGGAAACAATACCCCAGGTGGTAAACCAACTACCCAGTTGGCTAATCCACCCTCTTACGAGGCTGGCTCAATGGATTCTGGGGTAAGCCAATCATTGCTAAACCCATTCGAAAGAAGTTCAATGTTGTTAAGATCACCAAACCATCATACTAACTCTGCAAATCAGCAGAAAGACGAAAACGCTGAACTCTGTCGAAAACTCAGTGAAGTAGATGTACTTTTAACCCAACTAAGAAGCGAAATTGAAAAACTAAAAAAAGAAAATGAAGAATTAAAGAAGCCCAAACCAATGTAGATTTCTGAAAACCCGCTAACTTGTTATAATGAAACAAGTACTCACACCAGCTATAACAATGAGTTCCATACTGATGAAGAGGATCTCATGAGAGAAACAGATTGGGTACTGAAAAGGAAGAAAAGACCTACCAAAAAACGAAAAGCAGAATTCTCGCCTGAAGTTGGAGATCATTCGCAAGCTAATGTATTAGTAACTGGTGATACTAATACCAAACGAGCTCACCAGCAACAGCAACAAAATCGGCAACAAAAGGTTGTACCGAAAGAAAAGGCGCCTCCGCCAATCAATGTAATCGACATAACAGAATTTGCTAGCATACACTATTTAATGAAATCAGTGACAGCTAAGGAATATCGAGTAGTATCACTAAACAATAACGTTTGGAAAATCAATACACCGGATTCCGATACATATAGAGCTCTAGCAACAAAGCTCAATGCGGAAGGTAAAGAATGGTTCACATACGAAGATAAAAACGAACGCGCAATTAAGGTTATGGGCAGAGGCCTTCATCCAACGTGTACGAAGGAGTACATAATTGAGGACCTAAAGGCAAAAGATCTGCAAATAGAAGATGCAGTAAACATCCTAAAACGAGAGAGAGGTGAGAACAATCAAGTCAAAAAAAGGGGGCTTCCACTCTTCATGCTTACGTTTAACAAAAAGGAGAAAGTTGAAAACATCTTCAACATCAAAGCAATTCTCAATATGAGGGTTAAAGTAGAACCGCTTAAGAAAAATACGAGGCTAATACCTCAATGCAAAAAGTGCCAAGGTTTCAATCACACGCAAAAATATTGCAGACGGGAGCCAAGATGCGTAAAATGTGCTGGAAAACACAACGCGAAAGAGTGTACAGAAAGTAGAAACACCCCTGCAAAATGTATAAACTGTAAAGGGCATCATCCTGCAAATTATAGAGGCTGTGAAGTAGCCAAAGAACTTCAAAGACTAAGAAACAAAACGCATCAGTTTCCTCAAAACCCTAGGGTTACCAGAGAAGAGAAACCAACTAAAACCCAAGCGGACCCAAAACCACCAGGTATTGGTACAGAGCGAAAAAGTTATTCACAAATTGTACAGCAATCATCTAATGCTACGAATGATAACCCCCTTGAAAGGATTTGTCGAAGCATAGAAGCCATAAATATAAGGCTAGCAAAGCAAGAACGTGGTCTAGAAGCTTTATATAAGCGTCTAGATATGCATCAAACCATGAACGAGGCAACAGCCCTCATATACTAAAATGAGCAGATCATTAAGGATTGTCACCTGAAACGCGAACGGACTAGCGCAACATGTTCCAGAGCTACAAATTTTTCTAAATTTAGAGAAAATAGAAATCTGCCTTATATCGGAGAGCCATTTGACAAAAACATCATTTATTAAAATACGTGATTATGAATGTTACCATGCTGTTCACCCAGGAGGAAAACCCAGAAGAGGATCAACAGTAATAGTGAAAAAGAATCTCAAACACTATGAAGAACCTAGTATAGAAGAGGAAAGTATGGAAGTTAAAACCATAAAAGTTGAAACTAACAATAATAATGAATACAGTATTTCCTCTATCTACTGCCCTCCACGCTATAATCTAAACAAAGAAGATTATAATAGACTCTTTAGATCACTAGGATCCAATTTTATTATTGGTGGTGACTTTAATGCAAAAAACACCTATTGGGGATCAAGACTTACAACCCATAAAGGAAAAGAGCTATTCGAAGCCGGACGAATAAATAACTGCGAGTTCCACTCTGGAGGTAAACCATCATACTGGCCTGCTGATATAAATAAAATACCAGATCTCATTGATTTTTATGTAACAAAAAGGATCTTCGAGGATTACATGTGCATCGAAAACAGCGAAGGGATATATTCCGATCATACACCTGTTATCATGACACTCAGCACAATGATAATTAATAAGGATAACCTGCCTAAATTAACTAATAATAGAACTAATTGGGACCTATTCCAAGATCTAATTGAAATGCAAATAAATCTACGAGTGCCGATTAAAACACCGGTACAGTTGGAAGACGAACTAGAGGTATTTAACAGTACTATTCAACAAGCAGCATGGGAAAGTTCTCCTGCTAGTCACACCGAATCCCGTAGGAATCAAAATTATCCTATTGAGGTCATGGAGTTAGTTAGAGAGAAACGGAAGGCAATAAAAACCTGGCAAAGGACACGCGCCCCGGAAAACAAAAAAATCCTCAATTTTCTATGCAATAAACTAAAACAACTTATAAAAGAAATTAAGAATGAAACTATTAACAAGTACTTAAATGGTCTCACCGAACATAAAGATACTGATTACTCTCTTTGGAAAGCAACAAAGGGATTAAAAAGAACTAAAATGCATGTGCCACCTATTAAAAATGGGGAAGGAACCTGGGCCAAAAGTGACAAGCAAAAAGCTATTTTATTTGCAGCTCACTTGGAAGACACCTTTCAACCGTTACCTAGGCAAACAGCAGATGAAAACATAATAACAATTAGCAAAATTGATGAATATAATATTCGATGTGTAACATTACAGGAATTAACAAATGAGATCAAGTGTAATTTGAACGCAAAAAAAGCTCCAGGATATGATTTAATTACTGGACAAGTCGTAAAAGCCATTCCCGAGAAGGGACTACGAAAATTGGTTCAAATTATCAATGCTGTCTTCAGACTAAAATATGTCCCACGGCAATGGAAGGTTGCTGAAGTAATTATGATCCCCAAACCAGGCAAACCAGCGAACGATAAAAAGTCGTACAGACCGATTTCACTACTTCCTGTAATTTCAAAATTATTTGAAAAATTACTGCTCAAGAGACTCAAGCCAATAATAGAAGAGAGAAATTTGATTCCACCACACCAATTTGGATTTAGAGAAAATCACTCTACGATAGAACAAGTCCACAGAATAACGGATATAATCGAAGACTCACTTGAGAATAAGAAGATATGCTCCAGCATCTTCTTAGATGTAGCACAAGCTTTCGACAAAGTTTGGCACAAAGGACTTGAATTTAAATTGCATCGAGATCTACCAAAGCAATTCTATCAAATTCTTAAATCTTATATCGCAGACCGACATTTCCGTGTAAAATATAACCGAGAGTACTCTGAACTAAAGAGAATATCAGCAGGCATACCACAGGGTAGCGTACTGGGTCCTATATTGTACATCCTGTACACCAGAGATATGCCAAATACAGAAGGTGCCACCATAGCAACATTTGCAGACGATACAGCAATTCTAGCGACTGGAAAGTGTATATTAGAAGCAACGACCAAACTTCAAAAAGCAACCGACACAGTTAGTAGCTGGACAAAGAAATGGCGCATTAGCCTAAACGAAGCAAAATCGGTTCACGTAAACTTCACAAACCAGAAAGTTAACTGGATTCCAGTGAAACTTAATTCAAGGCCGGTTCCAAATGCAAATAAAGCCAAATACCTCGGCATGACTCTCGATTGCAAGCTTAGATGGAAAGAGCATGTTAAAAAGAAAAAAGAAGAATTGAACATTAAATATAGGAAAATGTATTGGCTAATAGGTAGAAACTCTGAGCTTACAATACATAACAAATTGCTATTATATCAGCAAATACTTAAACCAATATGGACCTACGGTATTCAACTTTGGTGTTGTACCAAGAAGACAAATGTACAAATGATTCAATGTTTTCAAAACAAAGTGCTGCGTGGCATTGTAAACGCACCATGGTACATTAGAAATGATAACCTCCATAGGGACTTAAACATGGAATATGTAAGTGAAGAAATACAAAATCATGCGAAGAAACACATTCAGCGGATATCTCGGCACCAAAATGCAGACATACGAAGTTTGTTGGATACCACCAATGCAGTAAGACGACTTCAAAGGCAGAAACCTTTGGAATTGGGCAGTTGTATTTAATTCGGATATAGAAAAATAATTACTATGTAAATTCAAACGGGAGTAACCATTGGACTACTGCCCGTCAAATGTGAATCTTTATTTAAGAATGATAAATTACTAAATGATTTGTAAATCAGTTGTAATATTAAATAAAGGAAAAAAAAAATAATAATGATAATAATAATTCTGTAGGTGTAGCCAAGAGATATGCTGAAATGCTTGAAAAATAAATGCATCACCATATCTGTCTGTGTACAGACATTGTTTTGTTTCTTTTCACGTAAATATGTCTTAAGTTGATTTTTCGGCATTTTTTATAGACAAATATATTAATTGTTCATGGCAATCCCAATATTTTCGATTTGGTAAATCAGAAAAATATAGAGGCCAATCGATCATAATATATCTACTGAAAAATAGTAGAAATATCTTCCCCCCTCCCCGTAATTTTGGCTGAATTAGCAGGACCTGCTTTTGTTGAATCATCAGCTTGAGTCGTTTTTTGAATCTCGTGTTTGTGACGTGATGGAGTACACGCGGGTGTGAAAAAGTTATTCATCCTTGGTATCATTTCTGATACACAAGAAATTATGTGAATGTTTGCACTCTGTGGTCCTCTCTACATTTGAAAGACTTAAAAGTCATGACCATATCCACAGACCTAAAAATGGCCAATATATTAACTGGGGTCATGGCTCATTCTTCTCATTACCCGTGTACGTGGTGTACTGCATCAAAAGATCTCTTGAGTACGTGTGGAAGTTATAGAACCGTTGGTAGTTGCCGTGAAAATTCAGACGCCTTCAAGAATAGTGGCGGTAAAAAAATTAATGCAAAGAATTTTTACAGTCACGTATCTCAACCTATTTTTACAGGGAATCCAGAAACAGAAATCACCGATGTAATAACTCCACCTGAACTGCATCTAATGTTCGGGGTAGTAAACATGTTGTATGGGCACATGCTGAGGGAATGCGATGACGATACTGAGAAATGGGCAAAATCCTGCAATGTAAGCAGAGAATTTGTCCATGGATCTCCTGGTTTCGCAGGCAATGCCTGCAAAAATTTGTTGAACAAGATAGATCTGCTTCGGGCAAAATGTAGTGTTCATTGTTTAAAATATGTCAGATGTTTTAATGATTTTTCAAGTGCCATCAATTCATGTTTCTCGAGTAGTGTTGACGAAAAATGTAAGGTGTATATTTCAGAATATCAAAGAAGTTATTTGGACCTACCAATACCAATAACGCCAAAAGTTCATGCTGTCTTTTTCCACGTTCCCAATTTTTGCCGAAAAATGGAGAAAGGACTCGGGAACTACAGTGAGTAAGCTATGGAGTCAGTTCACCATGACTTCAAAAATACCTGGATGAATTATAAAGTCCACCATACACATCCAGATTATAGCTCTAAACTTCTAAGAGCTATACAAGAATATAATTCTCGCCATGTTTATGGCTCAAGGTGTTTCTGGCTTTTGTTCCACAGCCTTGAATAAACAATGACAGTCAAGAGAAAACATTTTTTCGTGTAAGGACTATATTATGATTTGGGCAGCCTAAATAAATTTTGCCTTTTCATTTTGATGTCTCCATGTATTTCATTCAATAATCTTGATTTTCATAATTTTTCAAATAAAGTTGCATTACTTAATTCGATAGATTTCATCCAATATTACTGATTTGGTCTGGAAAAGTTGATCTTTGTTGAAAATATTAAAAGTTTCTATTCTCGATTCTTCTTTCTACAAGAGCGAACAAACAAGCTGCAAAAAAGTCGTAAATTTCGTCACCAACAAAATTTTGAAATTGCGTTTTTTTCAAAACGGCTCCGGGGATTTTGCTAATTTTTGTTTTTTTGGACTTCTCAAACATGGAACTTTCGATCCTTGAAGAAAATAGAGACGTGGTTTTCCGAGCCATTTAAAAGTGGTTCAGACACACCGTGAAAGTGGAACATAATTTTCATCTAACTGAAACTAACAGTAGTACTGTTAAAAATGAACAACTTGATAACAGTATTAAAAAATTCTGGGAAATAGAAAATATTCCATCGAAACGTTTTCTCTTTGAAGAGGAAAAGAAATGTGAATCGTACTTCATTCAAGCAACAAAACGCGAGCCAAACGGTCGCTATACAGTTTCGATACCTTTTCGTGAATCACCCGATTGCATAGGTGATTCCAAACATAATGCCTTAAAGAGATTTCACTATCTGGAACGGAAGCTTAGGGCAAACTATAATTTAAAACAACCTTATGTTGAATTTATAAACGATTGAGGTACTCGTTTATTGGCACATATGAAGCTTGAAAGCGAAACTGTTAATGATGATGCAAACAAAGCTACGTATTATATGCCCCACCATTGTCATCTTCAACAAAACTTGTGCTTGTTGGCCCAACGGTACAAAACAACTTTTTTGACATAATTTTAATATTTAGAACGCGCAGATATACTATGTCATGTGATATATCGAAGATGTACCGACAGGTACAAGTTAAAGATACACAAACAAGTTTACAAGGCATACTTTGGCGAGAAAATCCTAACAATAAAATTGACATATACGAACTTACTACCGTAACATACGGCACAGCGTCAGCTCCGTACTTAGCGACAAGAGCACTTAATCAACTTGCCTTGGATGAAGTTGCAAACTATCCTACAGCACCTAAGGTTGCATTCAAAGATTTTTATGTGGATGACCTTATAACAGGGTGCGACAGCATCGAACAAGCAAAACAGTTACAAAGCGAAATGATTCTTTCCTCTCTATTCCGGTGGCTTTCATCTGCACAAGTGGTGTGCAAATGACCCTTGCCTTTCAGAAGATATTCCATTTACTATGGTAACCTAAAGAGGATTATTTTATCTTTAAACCACCAACTTTCGACAGTGATAAAGCATTAACAAAACGGAAAATTTGCTTTTGGCATCGCAAAAAGTTGTACAATCCTTTGGGGTTACATTCTCCAGTGATTATAACGGGAAAAATTCTCGTACAAACTCGTAGATTGGGAAGAGTTGATCCCAAGTAATCTACACGACATATGGAACAACTACACAACAACCTTGAATGAAATATCCCAAGTTCATATTCACAGAAATGTTATGGGTTATACAAAAACAAATGTTGTTACCCGTACAGTGCTACATGGCCACAGCGATGCCTCAGAGAAGGCTTTTGGTGCATACGTGTACATAAAAACGATTGATTCAGACAACAACATCTCCGTAAGCCTACTCTGCAGTAAGTCACGAGTAGCTCTTTAATCTCATTACTAGAGGAGTGATGCCAAACGATCTTCATAATTTGGAATTATGGTGGCTTGGCCCAGAAATGCTTCAGTCGAATGACTATAGTTCGATATTTACAGCATCTTTAAACGATTTCGACAGCTCAAAAACTGAATTAAAGCAGGAGCAACTGTCGATGCTTTTGGTAGCAAGTTCAGAAGTTATTCTGGGGTTGATGTTCAAATATGAGTCCATTGGAAAGCTAACGCGTCTATTAGCTTATGTTTTACAATTTATAAATATTAAAAAACATAAAGATGTCGACAAAACTGTGTATGTTACCGTTAATGAAATGAGAAGCAGTACCATGTTACTGATAAAAACTGTACAACGTGAATCATTTTCGGAGGAATTTAAATCTTGAAAGAAAAATCAAGAAATTAGTAAAACAAGTCTACTTTACATCCATTTCTTAATAACAACGATACAATTCGTGTGGGAGGTAGATTGACTAACGTAAAATCGTTGAACTACAACATAAAACATCAAATTGTACTTCCACCAAAACATGCCTTAACGAAATTGATATTATAACAGTAACTGTTGTCACTCGGTTCGTCAGCATTATTGGCCTATACATGGCAAAAATTTAGCTAAACAAACTGTGCACTCCTGTGTCGAGTGCTTTAGAGCAAAACCTGCTGCGTGTCAGCAAGTAATGGGAAATTTGCCCCTCGAGCGCTTTCATTCATTCAAGACATTTCTCAATACCTCTGGTATTGACTTTTGTGGACCTTTTTCTGTAAGATTGTCTAGCAACCGAAAAAATCACCTCAACATATGTAGGTTGCTTCCTTTAATTATTTTTGTACTAAAGCCGAACACCTCGAAATCGTGCAAAACCTCAGTACCGATTCTTTCATAGGGTGTTTGAAGAGATTTGTTAGCCGAATAGGTAAAGTACAAACAGTATGGTCAGACAACGCTACCAATTTTCGCGGTTCCAAAAATGAATTGCGTAAATATTTTTAATATACAAATCGAACAACTGAAAATAAGTAACTTTTGCACCAATGAAGGAATGAGTTCAAACTTCGGAGGTTTGTGAGAAGCTTCAATTAAATCATTAATAACACACCTCAAACGAGTCACACGGGACAAAATTTTGAATTTCGAACAATTTAATCCATTAATCGTCCAAATAGAATGCATATTGAATTCTAGACCCTTGACTTGTATGTCCAACGATCCAACTGATCCAGAACTTTTGACTCCAAATCATTTATTGACTGGTGGGCCTTTTCCCGAACCATGATGTCGATACCACAATAGACAAAGGCCATTTGGTTGGTGGGAGATTCTCTTGAATTAAGAGAACAACATCTTCTTCCTTTATATTTGTTTTGGATGATTTCCATTTTAATCGCGTTTGCAAACTATGAAGATATTCAAGCGAATAGTGTTTCCAAACTAACTCAACCATTTTACTAGTCTCTTGTCAATTCGTTAGATGTTTTTCTTTAATGCCGTCGTATGATGGTTCGGGAAAAGTCGTGCCCATCCAATAACCATCGTCCGCTCTACGCTCGACCAATACAATAGGGAACAATTGTTAAATAATCTGTGCTCGTCAATCGGGGGAAAAAACAGCAGTGTTACGCAACAACAGGATGGTGTAACAAATCTATTAATAGATGAGAAAGGTTTCTTTAGCTGACTTATTTGTGGTTTCCAATTCAAAACGTGTCTAATCCCTAGATTTTTTGTATGTTGAAACTGTTTCTAATAAACAACTATTTCATTTATCAACTGCCGAGTCTTATTCATGTTATTCCGGCAATTATCGATTTTCTTCTTAAAATGGTTTTTGGCGGATTTTATTTTGATATTGAATTTTTTACAGTGCGACAAATCCTGTGTTACGGTGTTCTGATCTATGTGTTTAGAAAGTGTATTTGATAATTTAGAAATCGAAGGATATGCATCACCGATTATCCAGTTTTCGAGCAATAGTTTAGATTTTAAGTTTTCAAAATCGATTGTGTATCACTCTAAAGGTTTCTGCCCATCTAAGCTGTCCTTCTTTTAGTGGTTAATTGTAGCATATTTAAAACAGTGGCCAGTTATGCACTTATTCTGGACCTGAATAGTTGACACTGCGTAATTATTGTTTCAACTTGAAAGATTGAGCGGGGTCGTTAAAGAATTCTAAACAGAGTTTATCTTCCACCAACTCATTATTCTTCGCAGGTCGAGTATCTAGGTTGACAACGGCGGTGAGCATGATGGTCATTTCGTGTAGATTTGGTTGTTTGATGATTTTAAGCGGTAGCGATTTATTGCCCATCGAAGCCGAAGTCATTTCTAAACCATTTGGTGTCGCAAATGTCGCACACGTAACCAATTTTATTGGGAATAAAATTCTTCTACTGGGCATTCTTCTTCCATTTTCATTTTTTTCTTCCATTTTTTTAAACAATTTTTATTTTTGCGTTTTGTTAGGCATCATTAGGGTTTTTTAAAGAATATTTGATTGTTGGTGTACGTTCACGTAATATTTAATGTTGTCTATTTTTTTTTTTTCTTTATAAAAGATTATCTTAAAATTAGGTTATCGATTTTTTGACTAATTTTATTTTTGCATGTTGTCACGCATCATTAGTGATTTCTAAAACGTATTTGATTGGTATCATAACATGTTGAGTCTTTTACAAAATATTCTACGCGAAGTAGGCGTGGGGCTCGCTTATGTCAAAGAAAATGCTCTTATTGATCTTTACCGTTCGTGTATTTTGTAGCTCCATATACAAACTACCAATTAGATACGTGTCTAAAATCCAGTCAGTTTAAATTCAGCGCCCTTATCAGTTTTCTTGGGTAAAGTGATTTTCCTTGATTACCTTGAATTAAATTAAGATTGATAGAAACTAAATTCAGATCATTATATAAAATAGAGAATGAAGTGATGAACGTTATTAAAAATAAAATGCAATAAAAGAAACATAAAATCCGTAATATAGAAAATAACAATTCACAAAATTAGGTATACATTTACATAAGTAATTTGTCATTGACTTGCCGAAGTAAATTCTAGATTATGATGGATTTTTATTTTGAAAACGATAAACATTTTTATGTTTCAATTCAATACGCACAAAAAAAAATTGTAAATTCTTAAGTACTCGTATGAGACAAATAGTCAATTGAATTTTACACTCTTTTGTGCTTACGTTTATTATATACATACTGAATTTGATGACAATCAGTAAAATAGAGATATACAGCATTATTAAAGTAACATCGTTGGAGGTATTTAGATTATATCTTTGCATACTTTTTAGAAAATCATTGTAAATTCGAGTACATACCAGAAACAATAGTGCGGGAAACATTATTTTATAACGTGTTGAATAATGAAATTGGAAAAATAGCTTCCATTTCTTGTGCAAAGAAGAGAACAAAAAAATAATTAAATTAGAGATTTTATGGCAGAAAAAAGGCGACCATGATTTGAAATAAAAACTCAACGAGTTCTCGTAGCAAGGTTGAAGTGTGGATAGGTTTATAACCTGTTCCAAAGTTTTGGTTGCGTTCCTGATTTATAAATAATGTATTTTAATTTTAACATTTTAATTTTCTTTTATATTTTATTACCCAAATTTCTTAATACATTTTAGGGAGTGGTAAACTACGGAAGTAGTATATTACTGTAGATGATTTACCATTTATGTATGTCCCACATAACCCGAAAATTAAGCATTGCAGCCAGAATTGACCCAAAAAAAATGTACTTCAGCTAAATAACTTCGTTTTGGACTACTTTTGACTGTCGTGTTTAATTTTTGAATTATGTAGGTTCAAGTTAAGTAGTCCTTTCCCAGTTCAGTATCAAACTACTCGCATATACTACTCCCTATAATGGGAGAAAGCCGTCCTTCCTATATCCATTTCGAAATCGATTGCAACGATCTACTTGAAATTGGAAATGATGCATAGTAAAAGATTCTAGTTTGGAAATTTAATAATGCTATTAAACATTTAAATTTTAATTAAATTACCGCCGCGTATTTAGCCATCCATTAATCTATATCACAAATGCATTTTCACGTCTTGTGTTTTATATTTTCGTGGTTGTAAAGCGGAATTCCCTACAACGTTGTTGTTTAATGCAGTTTCGCTCGTATTGCTTGCCTTCTGAGTATTGGTAATTGGCATAGCAGAAGGAGTTATTGTGTCTTCTAGAGTCAGCGACACCCCTGAAGATCCGGGCATGTTGGTTGTTGGTTTGTACTTGTACTTCTAATCTTTTTAATTTAGCTTCTAACACAGCTCGATAGTTAGGGTAAAATTTACTAACGGTATCTCGTTCGTTCCAATAGGAATGAGCTGGATTCTGATCAAAGAGTTCGTCTTGCATCTGTCTATCGGTGTCGAGGAATTTCTCCCAGATTGTCTGGATACTTGACAGCCTTTTCTGCAAGTATTCCTTCGTTTTCTTGCCCTCGCTATCCTTGTTATAACTTGTTTTGCTTTTTTGAATTCGATCAAAAAGAGCATTTTGAGATTTATAATATTCCTCCATTGCCAATATTTAGTGGCGATAATATGAAGATCTATGGCTCGGTAGACCAATGTTAATCTAACAAATTTTGTGCTTAGTTGTAAGGCTAAGCGTTTGCGTGATTAGCGAAATTATCTAATTAAATTACCGCTGGTGGGGTTTCATTAGATGGAGAATTAGAAACTACACTTTTGGTGATTAAGTTTATTCTGCCTTATTTTTAATAAATTTCGATTTTTAGAAACTGCTTAATAGTATGTTTTATAATGCGTTTTTTTTATAATGTTGTGGATATTCTTACATTCTAAACTATTTTGCATAATTGACAAATTATACGTATGCATACTTCCGTTATTAATATTTCGCTTTATGCAACCTATGCGATTTTTCTGGAAACAATTTATTTGTTTATTAAAAATTTTATTAAAATCGGTAAAGGAATAACCAAATTATAGGTTAATCGACCATATTCTTAGGAAAATCCTAAACTATATGTTTACAAATATGACAATTTGATCAAGTGAAACTCGATAAAGAGACTTTATATTTTATCTTACATTCAGAATCCTTCTACGAAAGACCCAAATTTTAAGATAATAGAATAAATGTAACAAAGGTTAACACCTTTTAATAACCTTAGTCACGATTTTGGTATTGTTCAGGTATTGGTTTAATCCATATTATGTAAGAACATGACACATCGGACTTTGTACTAATATTTTAAATATATATTAAATATAACGTAAATAAGATAGGAGGATCAGTTTAAATGGATCTTAGTATGACGGCTGGTCTACCCTTCACTGGGCCTCTTTCACTGCATTATCCGAATAAATCCCTAAATTGTATGCGAAAATATTATAAAATGGCGTATATATGCCAACATGGCGGCTCAAACTTAATTTTCTTATTCTTATTACTAGATACAAAAACATAATCTAATAAAGCTTGAATTAATAAATTATGGACATGTTCGAAATTCACCACCTTGATGGGCCTTCTTCATATTCGTTCGTAAATTTGTTATTTATTTCCAACCGTTTCAAAATCGTATCAAATGTCAAAGAACAGAAATACATATCCAAACAAAACACGCACACAACCAAACAAAAAAATATTTCCTTTTGTAAAAATGACAACGAAGTTAGTCGAAACGTACACTAAGTCAATTTTGTGTCTGTCTATATTTGAGGCAGTGACCTGAAATATGAAAAATGTTGTAGAGTGGCGCGCTGAAATAAAAAGTAATACTCAGCTAAACTATAATTTGGTTGTATACTTCGATGTATAGTGATGAAGATCTTTGGTAATGTTGTACTAATTGTAGCCCTGATAAATGTTTAGTACAAAGAAGTGAGTTAAAATATTCTGTATGTGTCACTACTAAAATGAAAAGAGCTATTCACATACAATTATATTTAATAGTCGAACTGGGTTAGATTTCGAATAATTGTGGTGATGAACGAATGGAATCAGCGATTTGAATGAATGAATCGCTACAGTATATTAACAGAATTTCTGGAATGGTAAACTAATTTCATTTTATGCTAAGTTTATTTCATTGTTTTCATCATAAGAACTGCAAAAATAAATTAAATCTCCCAAAAAATATCAGCTTATACAAGATTATATAGTCAATGCGGCGGGCCAGGCACTCGCTTAAGAAAAAGCAAAATACTTCAATTATCGATGATAGTTATATATCAACAGAACTTCTGGGGTGCGATTCTCGTTCAGTGATAATTTGAAATGATAAAAAAAATTTCAACCTCATATGGTCACCCGTTTTAATTTTTTTCATTACACAAAGCCAAATTATGCATGCTTAATTAGACGAGGCCGCGATTCTGGTTCGATAATAATGAAATCTGATAAAAGTGTTATTGTTGGATACTGTGTTTTGCGATTTTAAGTAAGCGACAAATGATAATTTTATGACGAATTTAAAACAAATTCAATAAATTTATCAGACTGGATTTTTTCGTAGGATATACGAAGGATTACTGAAATATATTTAATTAGTTTAAAAATAAATTAATTCTTAAGGAAGGTGATGTACCAAATATGTGTTTGCATTAAGATTTTAAATTTAGTTTTTAGAATCTGAATAATTTAGGTAATTGGGCAACTGCAAATTTAAAATCAACGGGAAATCTACTCCAGGAAATTAAAAAGTTTTAAGAGATTTTAATTATTGGAAACAAATAAATGAAAAGTGAAATACTTAAACATACTATAAAGAATGATTTTGCAAACTGAAAATTTTAGCTTGTGGTGTGGTGCGAATAGGATGGTTTTATAAAGTATATCAGAATTCTTCAGGAGAATTAAAATTAGGTTTATTGGCCTTAGTATATAACGCGGTTTTTGTTTGAAAAATGTCGGCTTAATTTTTTAAGTCGGGTTGGCGAAGGAAAAATTCGTCAAAGTTAAATTGTCGTTAAATAGATGCAAATTGCAGAAATAACTCTCGTTTGACACGTAAAATATATCAGTTTAATATATTCGAGATCCTTTTTTCGGAGTTAGTTTAATTTTAGATCGAATTTAATGTCCATTACAAATCGAACGACAACACAAGAAAAAAATACCATTTGATTAGTTAACAATTACGCATAGTTAAGGTTGGTTTACGAAAAACGTTTTTCTACCCTGGTTTTACATTCGCGTTCTAATCCAATCAAGTCAATGTTTTGTGGTTATTTGGCTGATTAGGTTGGTTGCGATAGAGCTCAGATGTATATACCAAAGGGTAAAAACTAACCTCGGGATCCAACCTTCAAAATCATTTTGATACTTCATCATTCTTTTCACACAAACTATACAAAATCTTTCAGAAAATTTGTATTGAGAGAAGCAAAGATACTATACTGCGTGTGAACTCGCGCTAGCAAACTAAGTAGGTATCAGTACCATACAAATAACTTTATTAAGATTTTATCAACTTTTTTCACTTGTGTTTTGTATGTCTCTCTATTTATGATTTTTGGTATAACATATTAATAAGGAGGTATCATATCGTAAATATATTTCTAGAAGCAATGTCTGAAATTACCACTTAACTATCGATACCATTCAAATATAGCAACTACAGCTAATAGCGTAAAATAGTTATACAATACTTCATACGATATTAGTATCGAACGTCGCTGTAAACCTAGGATAATGAGTAGTTATAGGATGTTTAAGTGGAAAAATGGCGTTTTTTCGTCAAATACATCTTTATTAAAAACACAGTTGCTACAAACGTTAATAATCTGAATATTCAGATTATTTAATTCAGTCTTTTAAGCTTTATGTTATAATGAAATATTTTTTTTTTTTGGGTTTTTTGTTAGCATAATTTTTTTTTGAGTGGTCATGTGTGAAGTTGCTCGGGGGATTCAAGTTGGAACTTGCAGCCAGCTCCGTAACTTGCAACTTCCACAAGTGCTCGTGTTACCTCCACGTGGTGACCTCTGGTAACTAGATTGCTGATTCTTTGGCTTCTAGGCTAAAACACGGCGCTAAAGGAGTCAACCTTAAACAAATTGTTGGGCTGGGTTAAGGTGTTAATCGTACCGTGCCGATAATCGACCAGACTGGGTGCCTAGCCTTAAAACTAGCTCAGTTGTTAACGGTGGATCCGGATACTTGGCGCCCTCCGGATTAGGTAGCCTTATCTGTGTACTGCGGATCTCTGCACAGATGGACATTTCTTTCTCCGCTTCTCGTGAGACCAACTATGGATCTTAATAAAACTAAACCACAACAAAAAGAGTCCGGCTCTCTAAAAAATCCGGAAAATGTGGACAAAGAAACTCGGGTCTGTAGGCCTGACTCTAGGTCAATGGGACATAAGCTCAAGCGAGGCTGGTCCCTCCACTCGTGTCACCAAATCTGAGAATACCAATACGAAGCGAAACCAAAGCAAGAATGAAGCTGGTTCCTCAAAACCAACAAATAATACTAGAAGGAAGGCCTGGAGGGCCCTGGTTAAGATCAACATCATCTCGCCAGAAGACAGGACAGATAAAGACAAAGCCACGATTGCGTGGGCAAAAGAAGTTACCGAGAAATGTCGGAAGGCCCTTCAGCTGGCTCACAGCTTAAAAGAAATAGATCTCTGGAGGAAAGTTTTAAGATCGCAACGCGGACAAAACTCCATGCTACCACTATGAGGCTTTTTAAGAAGGTCCTCAAGGATCAACTGCTTGTGGCAGTTATTGACAAATCCCAAGAGGATGGCAGTATCACGCCCGCCAATTGGAGGAAGGTGGATGGGGCTTTAGCCACCACCTATCTGAAAGTCCTGTCGGAAAATCCAGGACCTAGTCCAACTTGTCGAGACGCGGGCTAGCAATAGAAATCAGGTGAAACTGACTGCCTGTGCAGATCAAAGGTCCCTGCTGCATTATAAAAAAACAGTGAAGGAAATTGGCGAGGTATGGCCGCGAGCCAGCCTTGCTGTGATTGATAGGGAGGAGATCCCCAGAAGATTAAGAGCTAGGGTGTGCATCCCTTCGGAGCCTAGTGATCCGAAGGTGATATTCCAGTTGTTGCAGGTTGGAATCCCGGAGTTGCCAACGCACAACTGGAAATTTGTCAAGTTCAAGGAGGCAAAGGCTGACTATAGGTCAGCCGTTATCTGCTTAAACAGGGAGTCACTGACTGCACTGGAAAAAACCAACGGTCTAATCAACTATAGTTCCAGTACAGTCACACTCGAGGTGTATAAGAAGGACGCGAACAAGCCGGAGGCTCCAAACGCATCTATGCGATGTTGTCTAGCGCTTTTAATGAAGCGATACTGGGCTCTAGTCCCCTTAGCAGGCCTAGGGGTAAATCTTGGCCACCCTGGTGGTCCAAGGAGTTTCAACAAACACGTCGAAAATTCAAAAGACTCTTTAAAACAGCACGGAAAACAAAATCTGCTATAGACTGAGACTCCTATAAGGAAGTCCTCAAAATTTACAAATATAAATTGAGAAGTGCCACGAACAGCTCTTGGAGACTATACTGTGGCAAAATTCAGGAGTCTTCGGAGATTTCTAGGCTACGCAAAGTACTAGCAACTGGTCGTTCACACTAATAGTGCGCAATCTCTGGAACTTCTGATGGAGACTCATTTTCCTGATTGATCCGAATCTGTACCTAGCACATCAGTAGGTAAAAGGGCAAGTAGCCTCATAGGCCAAATTATTAGCAGAAAAAAGATCCTGTGGGTGATAAACAGTTTTAAACCATATAAGTCGCCTCGAAGTCTGACTCGATGGTATTATCCCTGCGGATATTCAACAAACATCGAATCTACCACCTGCTTGGTTAGAGATAATTTTCAAAGGCAGCCTAGAACTATGTCACATTCCTAGTAAATGGACAGAAGTGAAGGTTGTTTTCATACCTAAGGCGGGAAAACGCTCACACTGCAATCCCAAAGACCATAGACCAATTAGCTTGTCTTCCTTCCTTTTAAAAACACTGTAAAGACAAATAGAAGCTCATATTAGAGGCACGATTGTGTCGGAAAAGCTGTCTAAATCTCAACATGGCTATTGCAAGTGGAGATTAGTAGAGATTGCTCTTCATTCTCTTGTGTTTTCATTGAAAAATCTTTCGAATAAAGAGACTACGCAATGATAGCCTTCTTGGATATTGAAGGGGCCTTTAACAATGTGCTTCCAGGGGCTATAACTCGGGCACTTTCAGATCTGGAAGTGGATGAATCACTAAAGGACTGAATAGATCAGATGCTAAGAGGCAGGTTCATAAATGCCAGTTTTGGGGAATACTCCGTCAGAAGATTTGCAAGAAGAGGTATGCCGCAGGGTGGCGTACTGTCCCCCACTTTGGAATTTGGTCATAAATGACCTGTTTCTGAGACTGGAAGACGGTGGCTCCAAGGTGGTTGTAAATATCCCGGCACCATTAGTGAGCTTATGCAAAATGCCCTGGGCACTCTTTCATTATGGACCAATTGGTTGAATGTGAACCCACACAAAACCGAATTGGTTCTTTTCTCTAGGAAATATAAACTTCCTCACATCGATCCTGCCACCTTAAATGGGTTCAGCTTGGCTTTTACAGTTGAAGCAAGGTTTCTGGGTCTCGTTTTGGATAGCAAATTAAATTGGAAACCTAATATTCTGGAAAGGGTAAAGAAAGCTACGGTAGCGCTATACTTTTGCAAAAATGCCATTGAGAAAGGATGGGGGCTGGAGCCCCGCATCGTACATTGGCTTTATACCGCAGTAGTCAGACTCATACTCTTGTTTGGGGTAAGAGTCTGGTGGCCTGCTCTGGACAAAACTGTCAACCAAAAGATGTTGACAAAAGTTCAGAGAACAATCTCTCTGTGGATCAGTAGTGCATTGAGGAGCACATCCACTCAGGCACTAGAGACTCTGCTATTTTTGACTCCTCTAGATATCTTAGGGAAACAGTTGGCTTGTACTGCCATACGGCTGAAATCCATCTTAATGTGGACCTGTAACAATACAGGTCAGTCATCTATTTTGTTCAACAAACAAATTCCCAAGACTACCGACTATACTGTCCCGTCACTATCTTTTGACACAAAGTTCCGGACTAGGATCCCATCCAGAGAGGACTGGATCATGGGTGCAGTTTTGGAACCAGGAGTTATAAACTTCTTCACTGATGGTTCAAAACGGGACGGAAAAGTCGGGGCTGAAGTGTTTTGCGAGGAACTTCTGTTAAATCTCTCCTTTCGTCTCCCCGACTACTGTAGCATTTTTCAAGCTTATGTGACTCTTAACGAGATGGCAGATCAGTTCAATATCCACATTTTATGGGTGCTAGGACATTTCATAAGTACAGGGAATATAAACGCCGACGAACTGGCTCGACGTGGTACAATGGACCACTTTTCAGAAAGCAGAAAGGATATTGAAATGTTTCTTCAAACAGCTGCTTCAGGAAGAAGCTAGCAAGCTGACGAATGACAGATGGTCAAGTATCACTTCTTGCGTAATAACTCGGCAGATCTGGCCAAAGTTGGAATTGGCGAGATCCAAACAGCTGATATCACGTCAGCGAAGTCAGATCAGTGTGGTTGTTGTAGTGATTATGGGGATTTTTGGGTCTATGCCTGGTCTGAGTGGACCGCCACCCAAACCTAACCTAACCTAGCTTAATTTATTTTTTTTATTAATTTTTATTTTTTTTTCGACAGCACATCACGTCATTTTCAAGGGTACATTTATACTATAATTTCAAAGACAATTTTTTTATAACGAATGTTTTTCTAAAGTAACTAGAGTTCAATTTGAAATTTATAACATACTCAGATGAACAAAAAAATAGTTTAGGTTATACAATTAGAGTGAAACAATTTTAAATTTAGAAGATCATTAAGGCCAATTTAAAATGGAACTTGGCTGTTTCTTAACCGATTATGATGAAACTTGACATTTACGATAGAAATGTGATTTTAAAATGTTTTTATGGCAAAGTACTGGAATATGGGCAGTGAAAATGAAACATGCCTATATCTTATCCAATTATGAAGAAATTTGATATAGGTGATGGAAATAGGATTCTAAAATGGTTTTTGGCTAAATTTCTGGAATATGGCCAAAATGGAACTTTTCTGTTTCTTAATCGATTATGATGAAATTTGAAATGGACGGTGGTCATGGTTTTTGGGTAAGTTGTGGAATCAAACCAATAAAGATTGATCTTAGTTATTTCTTAATAGATTATGATGGAATTTGACATGGGTCATTGAAATGGAATTCTAAAATGATGTCTGGATACATTTCTGGAATAGGGCCGATTTATGATGAAAAATAAAAAGCTTTAGCCTCCGCCAGGCGTCCATTCTCAATTTTATTAATTTTTCATACTTGACCGTGAACTTTTACTGAACCATCTGATACGCTAGAATTTTTAGCAAAAAAGAGTGATTCTATAATTTATAAAGTTGATATCTGGCCATCAGACCTCTTCTTAAACATTAATGGACGAATATTTTTTTGGTCCTTAGAAAACTGGTTGAGTCTTCCGTAAATGTTGCATGATTCTTAAAACATAGAATTATTTCTTCATCTAGGAAAATTTTACGAGATTGTGACTCAATTTATTTTAAATTGTTGGGTATATTAAGTAGCATGGCTGCAGCGAACAATTGAAGGAACATATCTAATGTACTCTACTGTGATCAAAAAGTAGTAAAACATTTCCATTTAAATCGCGAGGGTTAAGTTAGTTGCAATCTAACAGACATCTGTGCCAAATTTCGTGTCGATATCATTAGTGTAGTTACTGAGTTCAAAAGTTGCATCAAATTTTACTTCAAAAATGGAATTTTGGTTTCCAAAACGTTGGAAATTATGGGGATAACTTTTCGATGATAATGCATTGTACAGAGCGAATCTTTTTGTTTGGTATAAGTTGTTCAAAGAAGGCAGAGAACACGTTGAGGGCGATGAACGTTCTTGCCGTCCTAAA
The DNA here is from genome assembly GCA_958295665.1 of Tipula vernalis. Taxonomy (NCBI): domain Eukaryota; kingdom Metazoa; phylum Arthropoda; class Insecta; order Diptera; family Tipulidae; genus Tipula; species Tipula vernalis. The sequence continues at coordinate 299,889,072 of OY282560.1, read as the reverse complement.
ATAAGCTGTTTCTGTTTTATTTAAAAAGTTTTACGACCTTTTGATCACTTTGTTCTATTGCCGGTTGAGTCATAGTTTCCAGCTTTTTTTTTTAATTTTATTTCTCTTAGCTTGGTGTTTTATGAATTTCAATTTAAAAATACTTAAAGAAATTATATAAATATAAAAGCACTTTCCATCCAACATTCAATCATCTTATTGATCCAACACACTAGTTAGTGATCACTTCAACTCGCAAGACATTAAACTTACATAAAATAAAATTCATACGGCAAAGAGACATTTCCACGTTAATAAATATCACTTTTACGTATAAAAACATATAAACTCTTTCCCCCCTCCTAAAAAAAAGTTATGTCATAATTTCATTTGTACGCTTCGTTTGAAAGTTTCCCTAAACTTCATAAATTTCCAGAACAATAATTTTTTGCTTTGCCGGGGTTTATGCGTTAAATTTATTTTGTACAATACAAGAAAACACGCCAAGACATTTTTTTGTTTGATGTGATGTGGGTAGAGAAATACATAAAAAAAAATTTAAAAACTTTATTTCATTTTTTTTGTTGTTGTACAACTTTCTTTTTGTCAAGATTTACGGAGATAAAGTTTATCTAATGCCATAAAATACAAAAATACGTTAGAAAGTATTTATGTGTGTATACCAAAAACTACTATAATCAAAACAGAAAAAGGAATAAAACTGTTACTTTAATAAATTTAATAAGAGTAATGTCTCGAACACAATAAGGTTCAAGGCTCTCTTTAAAGAGAGGTCAAAATATTTATAAACTCAGTTCAACACACAACTGTTAGGTGGTGGTTTGAGATTGTCTTGCTTACGACGTGAAAAAATACACTCGTTTTCTATGAGTCCCCTGGCTTTTATTGTGTTTTTAGCGGAAATGTTATGAAAATAAGATTGTTTTAGGGCGCACAAAGTAAAATTATTTGTAGACTATACGGAGATAACAGCATAATTTATATTGCTTGTTGTTATAATAAAACAGGTAGAGGAAGGAATGACGAAAAGAATTATAAATAACAGGCGATTACATTTTGTATACGACAGTTTACGTTTGTTTGAATTACATAAATGTACAGATATATTTATCGTTTATGTATACAAAACTATATGAAAATACCTAAAACACAAAAAATGTAAACCTCAACTGGTGACTGTCTCGAATCTGCCAATCTAAACATAAAGAAAGGCCGGACAATTTTGTGTGACAGTTAAGTGTTTCTGCAACCCGATAGTGGGTACTGTAATTGAGAGTTGTAAAATTTTCAATTAGGTGAATTAAATAATTAGAACGTCAGCTTATTTGTAGTTGTATTGAACTTGCAAAATTAAAAGTATTGAAATATTGGGCAGATTTGACAGGAGCCGGATCTAGGATGATGTTAAAGCCACATTGATCTTGAATAATCTCATCCATAAATTCTCTCGAAAGAGTATCCGGAACGACATTTTGTGATCCAGTATGACGCTGTAAGGTGAAGTCGAACCCCTGCAGTCTCAAGCTATAACGCGTCAGCCTGCCTTTAAGCTCTTTGTGGCCCATAAGCTATTTAAATCACAAGGTCGGTAATTACGGTAATCCCTCGATATTTGCTCGAATTTTTTTATCACTCGGTGATAGGATATTTACGTTGTGCCGCGTTCAGCTTCTGCGACATATAAGCGATAGGATGTTCCTTACCATCATTCTCTTCATGCAGCAACACGTGTCCGATACCATTAGTACTACCATCGCATTGAAACACAAATGGTTCACTCTCAAAAGCTTGCGTCCCAGACCAGGGAAGGTCTTGATGATATCAATTAGAGGGGAAACGACGAAGGAGTGAAGCGCCTATGCCTTCAAGACATTCCCAAGGAGCAACGAAGTTTCTTGTGAGTGGCTGGCATTGAAACTCGGTTAACGCTTTTACCTTATCGGGATTTGTGGAAAGGGGTCCTTCCCTAACAACATAACAAAAGTAGTTCATACGTTTGAGGAGGAGGTAGCTTTTTTCGATGTTACCCGTTAACAACAAGTGATCGTAAACCTAGACGTTCATCAAAGGTCATGAAAGAAATTAAGATATCATCCAAGTATATGAATACGTGGCTGATTCATTAACTGGCTCCTAGTCTGACATAACTCGTAAATGCTACAGTGGGGGAGGACTCCTCATCCAACGGGATTTGCCAAAATGAATCCTTCAAGTATACTTGAAACCCATCTTGTTTTCTCTAATAGGCTGATGTGTCCATCGATTATAGACAAGGGATACGCGCCCTTTTTCGTCACTTCATTCTCTAGTCTTGCGCCCAGACATAGACGGACCTTACCATTTGATCTTCGAACTAATATCACAGGTGAGCTCTTAACTCCTAAGATTCAATTACTCCACAACATGCACCATTATTCAATAATCCTTTGTATGGTTCTCCATTAATACCCACAATTGGGACCGGTCTATCATCATCAGGGTCAGGGTCTGATTGTAAAACTCAATAAACGATTCATCTGGTTTTTGTTTTCTTGAATCGATCAATCGACGTGTTTACCGTCATCTGTTCGACAACTCCTTTCGAAAATCGCAGCATTGAGTTGCTCCCAAGTAGACAACTGGAACGGACATACGGAAGCAGTGCTCTTTAGAAGAGCCCAAAATTGATCCGTCAAATTATTTTCCGATACTTTGTGAATACGAGCTTGATGTTTCACTCTAAAGATAAATCTCTCTATAGGTACACCATCAGTTGTGCCGTCAAATTCAATTTTCCAGTATGATAGCTGGTTTTTTATCGTAAGAGGATAGGGGAAGATTTGGTTTCGTAGTTAGTAGCGGAATCGTTAGTAGCGTTGTTGCTCCTACAATCAAACTGTGAGATCGAATTAAACTGTGGAAATGGATTTTGATTAAAATTGGAAACACGACTAGATGCTAGATTTAAATCTTGCTTACCAGACCCCAATTAATTTAATTGGTTAAAATTGTTTACATAGCTATAAGTAAGTGACTATTACTAATGCCTAAAGTATTATTACGTCGAGCTGTTTGAATTGATTTCTGTAAAGTAAACGTGACTGTTTGTTTAGAAGATTCCGAATCAGTGTCCGAATTTTCATCTTCTAAAGAAGACTCAACAATTGTAACCACTTCTGTATTTTCTTCAACAAATGTAATTTCTCATTTAGCGTTGGATAGGGGTTTTGACACATACGGCAAGGATTTAAAAGCCAACCAGACAAAACTTCGGCTGTGAAGTTTATAAAAATAACAAAAAATGTATATTGTTACGTTTTCGCCTTGTCAATCAATGTTCGAATCACTAGATTGTGAATAAATCAATCATCACTTCAATTTAACAGAAACGAATGTAGTTATTGAACACAAAACACAATATAATACAATTTATTAACAAAATTCCAAAATCACTTTTTTTATAATATTGGCACAAGTTTTACTGATTACATTCACTTTTTATATCGCACTAATTCACTTTTTAATCTTTATACTTTCGCTTACCAAATGCTAATGATCCAATTCGACTTCGTTCGCCTTTTTATAGACACTAACCAAACTTCTAGAGATTTCATGGCTTTTCCAGTAAGACTAGCCTAGAAACATTTAGAACAGTTTGGTCATGTAAAATTCCATTTTAGTACAGTAAAACATCGAGTTATTAATTTAACTTATTCTATTACACCCTAGATGTCACCGTAACACTAGCTCTCACCTGAGCCTGTTCGTCTCGAACAGTTCCCAAATCACCTCCTCTGTAGAGGGTCAGCATCTCTAAATGCATAACATTTGGTTTACTTCCTTGCTCTTTCCTTGTCCTGTTGGGTGCCGTCCATGTATGCTGCAGTTTCGACGACAAATTCTCCATTGTAGAACGCGGTTCAATTTCAATCGTTTTTACACAAATTTTCCGCCGTTGGCTTATTTTCCTTAACGAGCCCTCATCCACTTGCCCGACACTCGCACTCCTCCATGCACAACCCGGTACTTGTCAACCAATATCTGTTTAACCTGATGCTGATTGATTTCCTCCGCAATTGTTTCTTACTTCAATGGCAGCTCTTCGCGATGGCTGACTGTTGCTCGCCTCACTGTCGCATTCATACCATTGAATTTAAGTGGCAGCTCGGTGTTATCGCTATTCAATACTCCTCATCCAAAATCCAACTTAAAGCAATACACGCTCATGCAGTCCATTCCCAAGATAACTTCGTCCACAATTTCTGCGACTAGAACTTCTTGTTGGAAAATAATTTTCCCCATCCTAATAAAAATTGCAAAAAAGTGTTTACTCGCGCGAATTTTACAATATGGCCGCGATTTAAACATTTTTTGCAGTTTTTATTAGGAAACGTGTGCTTGATAAAAAAATTATCAATGACAATATATTCGGAAATGTTTATTAAATACTTTTTAAGTGACTAGTATTTATTTTACGTCGTAATTTAAGAGAAATCAATGAACCATTTTTACTCGTACGGGTAAAATCGTGATTCATGTGAATAGGCCATAAGGACGCAATATACAAGCGGCCAATAACGAAGCTATGCAAACTACCAATTGAAGATCGATCTGAGGAAAAACTGCCAATACAACCAACTCAACTGGCGACAGATGTAACACTCAATAATAATAAGCTGAGCTTTAATCCAAACCATAGTGCCACACTTAGACAACAACCAAGCAGGAGAGCCAATAACCAATGCCGCTAGAATTACAGCAGCCCAGGAGTATATTGTTAGCAATTCATCAATAACGTGAATCATACAACGGGTCATATAACAAATTTATGCATTTAATAATTTGTTCTTTATATGTGTTGTGTCACACAACACCGTTTTTCCGGCAAAGCCAATTTTAAATGCTTACTAGACGTTATACTTTTATTGTTTCTTTGTATAATGTAATAAATTTTGTATATAACCTGTTGTATGATTTACGTTATTAATGAATTTGTAACAACAATAGGATCGAAATAAATTTATCTGCTTACCACATGTACGTTCTCCGTTCTTGGACCGTTATCATTTAAATCATCTGACTTGGAACAAAACAAAAATACCATGGACCAACTGTTTACTCCGTTAACCGACTAAATGACCTTTAATAATATGGCACGGAAAAAACTCCAGCTATTCGTCCAAATCAGCTCACACGTCAAAAAAAAAAAAAAAATACAAACTAATTATAGTTTGATCCAAATAAAACTAGTAATGGCATAAACTTAGATGGTATCAAAGTTGTAACAAAAAAAAGAATTGTTTAAGCTAAAATAAAAATTCTTTGAACCAAACTAAGTAAAACAAAACATAAATTTTTCAAAATTGACTAGATACTTTTTTATACACGTCTCTCGGCTTTATATAAATTGTACCTTGTATAAGTAATTAATTACTTATCATACAAAAATCCCAAAGCACTGTGCATGTGACGATCCACAAAAACTCCAAGTCCAAAAAAAAAAAAAACCAATCCAAATGTAGTTTTTAACCAGCCATCCAGTAATTTGCTTGTCCAACGTCTCCGGTCCAAAAAAAAACCTTTTTCAAAATAAATTCCACTCGATCATTATCAAAAAAAAATATTCCATCTCCAACTTCTCTCCTCCTCAATGGTACATTATTCTCATCATAAATCTGCTTTGTGCTGTGCACTCTCATACACGCTCACATATTGATAAGCAAAATCAATTTATTGGAAAGGTTAGGGGAAATGGTTTATGAAATAATAACAAAATAATAATTTAAATATATGAAAGATCTTTATTTCCGCAATCTTTTTGCCTTTTATTATTAAACTATATCCAGTTGTCGTTTATAACGGTAATCCATTAGCTGGTTGTATACGTCCACACATCAGATCTTTGCGAACAATCGTGCGATTCGCTCCAGTATCCAGGGTGATGATGCTGTCTGTACCATCAAGCTGTCACCGCCTCTTGCTACTTTCGAAACGCGAAAGACTGTTTTATTTCCTCTATTTGTCCCATCATTTGGTGTGACTGATCTCCTTGTTGCGGTATCATCTGCCTCATAGCAGCCATTAACTGCGACAAATCGAAACTTCTTGATGATAATTGTCTTATCATCTAGAAGTCTCTACGGTTGCCGCATCCGTTACTACCATGCCAAAATCATGATGATCAGCGTTAAACCCTTCTTCCTCCATGGCGTCAAGTATTCGCGCTTGTAAAGCCCTTTTACTACCATTTATTTTATTTATTTATTTATTTGATTTACTTATAAGTTTATTTAAGTTTTGGCGCACTTCTTTTTGAGCATAAGCTCACTTACAACAGAGTGTGCCAAAAGAGAAGGATGGTTCCTTTAGACAATAGCCCATTTTTAGATCGGCCAGACATCCACTTCGGACCACGAATGACACAATTTCACTTGGAATTTTCACTCGCATCACTCGATCATCAGTACATTTGTTAAAACTATTTTACTCAAAATTCCTATAAGAATCAAATTTGACAGTGTATTAAAAACACTGTTGCAGTGACACCTAACATCAGTGCATAAACTCCCTTTCTCAAGTTCCATCTTTTATGCTGGAAGTTTTAATTCGTAGAGAATCATTTTCTTTATTTTATTTACCACAATCCCACCGCTGTCACCAATTGTGTCACTTGGATTGTGAATAAAACAAAATCAATTCAATTTATCACCAACGAATTTATTTATTTCACACAAGAATTATTACAACACAATTTATTAACGATAATTCACAAAATCACTGTGTATAATTTCCACACATTTTTACTGTACACTTATAATTTTTAAATCGTACTACAACACTTTTTAAATCACTATTAATTCACTTTTTAATTCTTATACTTTCGCTTACCAAATACTAATGAATCCAATTCGATTTCGCGCGCCTTTTTATATACACAAACCAAACTTCTAGAAAGTACATGACTTTTCGAGTAAGAATAGTGTAGAAATATTTAGAACAGTTTTATCATGAAAAATTCCATTTTAGTACCAAAAAACTTTGAGCTATTAATTTAACTTATTCTATTACACCATAGGTGTCCCCGTAACAGTATTGTTAATACCCTGTAATATTCGATTATTATGGGAATTTTGAATAAAATATTTTTAACAGAAAATAGATGGTAAAGCAAATTTAAATCAAATACAAATTTAAGATTTTTTTTTTCCTTTATTTAATATTACAACTGATTTACAAATCATTTAGTAATTTATCTTTCTTAAATGAAGATTCACATTTGACGGGCAGTAGCCCAATGGTTACTCCCGTTTGAATTTACATAGTAATTATTTTTCTCTATCCTAATGAAATACAACTGCCTAATTCCAAAGGCTTCTGCCTTTGAAGTCTTCTTATTGCATTGGTGGTAAACTTCGTATGGCTGCATTTTGGTGCCGAGATACCCGCTGAATGTGTTTCTTCGCATGATTTTGTATTTCTTCACTTACATATTCCATGTTTAAGTCCCTATGGAGGTTATCATTTCTAATGTACCATGGTGCGTTTACAATGCCACGCAGCACTTTGTTTTGAAAACATTGAATCATTTGTACATTTGTCTTCTTGGTACAACCCCAAAGTTGAATACCGTAGGTCCATACCCAAGTAGCACGAGTGGGTTGGTATAACGTTGTACTGTGGTTGGCTAAATGACTACTGGTCGGCTAGCCAACGTTGTGACAATGGTATGAAAACTGAGACACAACGTTATTGGGGAATAAATTTTGGGTTGTAACAACGTCGTAATAACTGTTATCCGACTTGTCAATTGACCATAGAATACAAGTCAGGAAATAGATATATTGACCACTATTTTGTTTATATTTTAGCAGATAGGACAACTATTTTTTATAAAATATATAAATAATCATGTTGTCTTCTTTTATCTTATAAATATAATAATTATTTGTCTATTTCCTTTATCATCTATTTCATTATTTACGACTTTATGAAAATTTACTTCATAATAATTGTAAATGTAATATTCACATTCCCTGTAATAATTATAACCCAAAAATCTGGCAAGATACGACATATTTTTATAAACAAAGCAAGTTTTATCGTAAATGTGCACCTATCAGTGAACTAAAAACTCATGCGCCTTATAAATTCGTCTTTTTTAAAAATATATTTCTGTTATTTCAAAAATATTTTTATTTTAGGTTGACTAAAATTTTCTAAAATCAATTTAAACCATATTGAAATAATCCCCACCAATAAAATAATGAGATTACAATAATATTTAGTCATGAGAAGTACGAAAATCAGAATTTTATTTTCAAAAAATACAAATTTTTATATGCATGTGTAATTAAAAATGGCGAATTTCATATTATGTATTAAAATATATTTACACCAATAAAATGTTAGATTAATAACCAATTTATAACAAATTCGACTCAAAAATTACAAATTTGTTATTTTATTTCCAAAAAAGTTACTGTCACAACGGTCTAGTCATTCTCCCGACGATTTATTTAATTGTATTACCAAATTTTCAAGAATTCAACTGTAAAGATATTTGCACACCAAATAAGTTATATCGAAAAGCGTTGTGCATTCACCAAAAATTCCTTAACAACAAAAAAGAAAAACTTAACGAATGAGATAGTTAATTTAAAATTCCATGTAAAAGACAAAGGAGACTGTATGGATACAAATGTATTTGGTTTTTTATGATACATTCGCGAATTATAAAAAACATGATTAAAACTTCAAAAACGTAAAACATTTGTATTGTTTACTCGTATGTTGATAGTTATTCATTAATTAAATCCTTAATATAACAAAAATTATGATTGACCTATTTTGGAAGATAAAAGAAGTTGAAGTCAGAAAAACTTTTTTATATTAAATTATTTATATAAAAATTGACATTGACATGACACAAGGTTGTTTGTCGATGATGTAATAAAGTCGGTCACAAAATATCTTTTTTGTTAATTATTTCACTAAATTGTATGCATATGTAAAAAATGTTATCTTGTGGTCGTGCAGGTAACAACAAAATATTTAGGTTGGATATTGGTTTTTACACGACAAAAATGTTGCTAGGTAGTCATTAAATACCTCATATTACGACAACATGACTAAATAATCGGTACACGGTTATAAAATATATATTAGTCGGTCAATAGTTGAAAATAGTCAAAAAAAGTTGTCAAGTAGATATAAAATAACGCTCTGGCGGCTGCTAACATATAACGTCGCATTGTGGTCGTGCCGACAAAAAAATAAAAATTGTTAGTTCGATGTCAAGCAAGTGAATTTATAGAAATTTGTGACGTTGTACCGACGTCGGAAATGGGTTATAAAACTATAAAGTTATTTGGTGCTACTTGGGTACTGGTTTAAGTATTTGCTGATATAATAGCAATTTGTTATGTATTGTAAGCTCAGAGTTTCTACCTATTAGCCAATACATTTTCCTATATTTAATGTTCAATTCTTCTTTTTTCTTTTTAACATGCTCTTTCCATCTAAGCTTGCAATCGAGAGTCATGCCGAGGTATTTGACTGTAATTGCATTTGGAACCGGCCTTGAATTAAGTTTCACTGGAATCCAGTTAACTTTCTGGTTTGTGAAGTTTACGTGAACCGATTTTGCTTCGTTTAGGCTAATGTGCCATTTCTTTGTCCAGCTACTCACTGTGTCGGTTGCTTTTTGAAGTTTGGTCGTTGCTTCTGATATACACTTTCCAGTCGCCAGAATAGCTGTATCGTCTGCAAATGTTGCTATGGTGGCACCTTCTGTATTTGGCATATCTCTGGTGTACATGATGTACAATATAGGACCCAGTACGCTACCCTGTGGTATGTCTGCTGATATTCTCTTTAGTTCAGAGTACTCTCGGTTATATTTTACACGGAAATGTCGGTCTGCGATATAAGATTTAAGAATTTGATAGAATTGCTTTGGTAGATCTCGATGCAATTTAAATTCAAGTCCTTTGTGCCAAACTTTGTCGAAAGCTTGTGCTACATCTAAGAAGATGCTGGAGCATATCTTCTTATTCTCAAGTGAGTCTTCGATTATATCCGTTATTCTGTGAACTTGTTCTATCGTAGAGTGACTTTCTCTAAATCCAAATTGGTGTGGTGGAATCAAATTTATCTCTTCTATTATTGGCTTGAGTCTCTTGAGCAGTAATTTTTCAAATAATTTTGAAATTACAGGAAGTAGTGAAATCGGTCTGTGCGACTTTTTATCGTTCGCTGGTTTGCCTGGTTTGGGGATCATAATTACTTCAGCAACCTTCCATTGCCGTAGGACATATTTTAGTCGGAAGACAAATTTAAGATGTAAACGAAAAAATATACAAGTGATTAGCGCCTAGTGTATGAAATGGGCCATGTACCATTTCTATTTGGAGGGAAAGAGTAATTCTTTTTATCGATTGCTTTATCAATGGGCCAATAAGAAGACATCGTAGGGTTTGTGTCAGAATGATAAGTACTTATTTTGAAAGTGGAATTATGGTTGATTTGGAGGTATAATTGATAGCTGGGTTGGCCGTTAATTTGGTGATTGCGTTTAGGAATGTGTTGCGATTGAGATAAGGGTTGGGTTGTAAATTGAGTTTAAGATTTAGCTGAAGATTGACTTACAAGCTTCATTTCGGGATTGATTTGGAAGTTTAATTATTTAAGACTGAAGTAAAAGATTTCTGTAAGATTTCTGCCTATTATATTTTTAGGTTTGAATATACTGCTATTATTTTTTAAGATGGATTTTATTTAAATTTATAATAATTAAAATTATTTGGTCCAATAAGAAATAAAAATATTTTTTCCAGTTTGTCTCTTTCTAATATCATATAGTTTTTTCTTCACTTTTTTAACAGTGTAGTTACCTAACATATTGTAACGGTGACACCTAGGATGTAATAGAATAAGTTAAATGAATAGCTCAATGTTTAACTGTAATAAAATGGAATTGTCCATGATAAAATTGTTACGTAATGTTTCTACGCTATTCTAACTGGAAAAGTCATGAGCGTTCTAGAAGTTTGGTTTGTGTATATAAAAAGGCGAACGAAGTCAAATTGGATTATTAGTATTTGGTAAGTGATAGTGTAAAGATTAAAAAGGAATTTAAAAGTGATTTAAATAGTGTTTTAGTGGAAATAAAAATTATAAGTGTACAGTAAAATTTGGGAAAAATTTATATAAAGTGATTTTGTGATTTTTTATTAATAAACTGTGTTGTATTAATTTTTGTGTGAACTAAATAAATTCGTTAGTGATAAATTAAATTGATTTTGTATTATTCACAATCCAGTGATACAAACCTTAATTGACAAGGTAAAAACGTAACGCTATTATTACGTTTTTGCCTTGTTAATCAAGGTTCGTATCACTGGATTGTGAATAAAACAAAATCAATTTAATTTATCAGCAACGAATTTATTTATTTAGCACAAAATTTATTACAACACAATTTATTAATGATAATTCAAAAAAATCACTTTATTTAAATTATTCGCACAATTTTTCTGATCACTTTTACCTTTTATTTCGCACAAAAAAACACTTTTTAAATCACTTTTTAATTCCTTTTTAAACTATGCCCTATCGCTTACCAAATACTAAAAATAATCTTACAAGTTTACACTATCGTGTTCCAAATTCGCTCGCCTTTTATATATATACAAACCAAACCTCTAGAAATTTCAGGACTAATCCAGCAAGAATAGTCTAGAAACATTTAGAACAGTTTTATAACAGTTAAACATTGAACTATTAATTTAACTTATTCTATTACATCCTAAGTGTCACCGTCACAATATTTAGCGATTTTTGTAAAATAACCTTCAAAATCTCAAATGTTTAAAATTTTAATAGAATTAACAACAATAATATCTTATTTAGGAATTTGACAACAGCAACTCGTCATATTGATTATATTGAAAATTTAATGAAAAAGGTTTTTTATAAAAAAGATGGAATCAGAAACTTTGATCTGTTTTCGGCTTGCACTAGGTTAGTTTGTTTGTTTCTGTCTCTGCAATCTTTTCTTGGGGGTGGGGGGGCCTTAAAGGGCACTACCAATACTTTCGCAATTCGCTTTTACGTCCTACCTTATGCAGTAACCAAATCGAGGACCTACAGCTATAGACCCGTTTTCGTTTAAACCATATGCACATTGCATCGCTTCATGCCAACCTATAGTGGTGATATGAAAGGTAGGTCTGCCCATGGATTCCGCACTCTCAACAGGGGGTCACAGATGTGTTCATCTTTATCTCCGATCGTAATCAGATGATGATGAAAACTCCATTATGCATCCAGCCCCTATAGGGATTCGTACCCGGTAACTCCGCCAAGGCGTTGGAAAGAAGAAACAAAATGAAATATATTTGTAATTTTTTAAATTGTATGTATCTGAATATTTAGATAAAGGAAAATTTGGTTTTCTTGAAGAAAACTTAATTGAACTAATTCAAATTTTTTCTAGAATACGAATTTACATGGTATCTGTGCAAATAAATATTATGTTTATTTGTAAATTTTAAATCCATTTACAGAAACAAATACAAAATTTTATTGATTAATAAAAACACAAATATGTATCTTCCTGTATACATAAATTTATATAAATTAAAAAGCAAATATTTTCATTTATTACACAAACACATTATTCTAAATGATAAACAATTTTCTATTTGAATAAATAAAAATAAAACTTTCAAATATTGAACTTTATTTTTAAATTCATTACATTTGTATTGTTTATCGAATTAAATTAATGCAAATTTAATTGTTGTCAAAATATGAATTAATAAACGAATTTATTGCTAAAATAAATACAACCGAATAAACACTAATGAGATTAGTTTAATAGGATTTAGGTGTGGCCGTGGTACTGACATGAGTAAAAAAAGTTTAAATTATTGCTTTAAATTAATTTTTAAAATAATTTTATTTTTCAAATATACGTTTATGAAAAATGAAAAATCTTGCTTTATGTATCTCTTTATTAACATAAACGAAATGCCCAATGAAAAAAAAAATATGAAATTTTATTCGTATTATGATTGGCTAACAGTTGTCACGGGTTATCTGTTGGCCGACTGTGTATTCCACACTAAAGAAAACATGAATTAAATTAGGTTTTCTAGTTTTAAGGTTGTGGGCAGAACATGCCGATATGGAATTTCCCACTGAAGATGAATTTTTAGAATCTATTAAAACTAGACGTGATTTATGAAACATGCCCCAGATGCAAATCATCTGTAAAAATCCTGAAATGCTCCTAGATTTAGAATTCATATTGCAAGAGGCTAACATCTGATAAGAAGTTGGGTTTTAATTTAGGTGCAAGACACTCGTCCAACAACTGTTTTTCGCCACAGCGATGCCAAAAATGTTTCCAAAAATACCACACTTTGCTCTATTTGTTGCATTCACGACGTCACTGCCGAATACTGATGATCAAATATCATCATGCAATAAAAATTATGACCAATCAGTTTCATCATCTGCAATGGAAACTACTTAGCAATCACCAAAACCAACCAACATTTTTCGCCCTAAGCCCGATTAATGTCATGCCGAGTGGTAATAGATTCAGGCTAGCAAATGACGTTAATTACCGAAAACCTAGCGCAGAATTACCAAATACCGAGAAAGCATATGCAAGGAAATGAATTACCGAAGTTGTAGGCGCTGGATCAGGATGTTCCAGAAGCAGCGTGCAGCTATTCAATAAATCTAGACTTAATGGTCTCAAAACTTTAGAATGCCAAACATTAATTCTACATAACAATACAAACTCCAGAATACTCAACTACTAAAGATGAATACCACAGCCAGTTGACATGAATCTTGGGGCAGGCTTATTCTTCTTCGTCAATTTTGGGAAGTTGAGGAGTTAAGCATAACACTTTTAATTACCAAAGACAAGAATATGATTGGAGATCACCTCCTAAACACATACTCAAAAACCAAGGAGGATAGATATATAGTATGGTAATTTGGCCGTTTAAACTCAATTCGCTCAACCCCCAGCAATGTCACGATTGATTGCAATGGAGCAGAAATTCCAAACTAACGATAAACGGCAGCAAGATTATATCAGTTTCTTGGAAGAACATGCCAACCTTGGACACATAGAAATTATGCTACTCCGGAAAATAGTTATTGTCAGCCGCACCATACAAAACTAAGGTAAATGTTTGATAGATTATCAAAAACATCGACAAGCGTCACTTTAAATCAAAAATTACTTATGGCCGACGATACAAAAAGCGTTTTTATCCACCGTAATGAAGTTCCGGAAGCATAAAGTCGTATTTGTGTCCGACATCGAAAAGTTGAAGTGGTTGTATGTTGCGTGATAAATTAGTTTGATGCTCTGATAGGAACTCTGGGTAGAGCGGACGGTTGAAGGGAGCACTAATGAAGTATAATACTATCATAGTGATTGCCGGCGTACAATAGTTTGATATACCGTTGAACAAAAGAATCATAATTTTAAGTTGCTTCAAGGTATAAAGAGCTGATAGACATGAGGTGCCTCCCAGAATCCATTTAGCTACAAATCGGTCAAAAGTGGATAAATTTTTAAATAAATATAAGTTACTTAATGATCTTATGATAAATCGGGAAATTAGAGTAAGAAATTTGTCGATTAATTGAGTTTCGCTCAAGGCCGAAACTAAATAAGGACAGTAGACTTGCAATCCATTATCTGGGTCTGCAACGCTGCGTTTTACTTACTTGTATGACTGTATAGATCGAGTTGATGGAGGGCTGCGTTGAAGAGTCAGTTGTCATCACCGGGGGTTAGATATACTGACATCTGATATTGGTCGGATTTCCCCAAACCAACCACTGGTTGCGCTATTATGTTAAAATTAAAATAGCGGTCTTGCGTTATTAGTGTGTATCTTGTTTCCAGATTAATTAGGTCAAATTCCAAAGCGGCATCGCGCGTGGTTCAATAAAATTCGGGTCGTTAAAAAAATTCAAGATTATTGTAGCTTACTGGTCACTCTATACGATTACGTTCGATTTAAGAGTTAAGATTTTTGTAGATGTTCATCAGAAAATTTACAGCTAAGCAGAAAAGGAAGCTAAGGCTTTCATCTTTTTTGGGTGTGATTCATTTCGACAACATTTTTATGAAAGGCAATTTGAGTTGGTGACGGATCATAAGCCGTTAGTGGCCTTGTTTCATCCAGATAAGGCACTGTGGTGAACACATGCTGATCAGGTTGTACGTCTTGCACGGGGCTAGCTCACCATGAGGGGGGTTCGCATCAATCAGCATAAATAAAAAAAAATGTTCATCCAAAGAAATCGACGTACGGAAAAGAAACCCCAATTGAATTCTATCTTTGCAGCATTACACACACTCCACAACTCTCCCTATCACTATTAATTACCAACAGTTCATTTTAATACTAATAAGTTTATGTTATTTATTAATAAAATAATAATAATTAAATCACGGGCCAAAATTCAATTTCTTTTCAATATAAATTAGCGGTAAAACAAATAAAAAAATAGTGAAACACTTACAGTCATTATCCTCCGCAAGGCCTTCCAGAGATCGATGAATGAAGCTGCAAAAAAAATATACCGCTAATACGCACGATTCACAAAAAAAATTAAATTTGCCCGACTTAAATATATATATAAATGCACAATATGTACTTTAGTAATTAAGCAAAAAAAAAAATAATTTTAATCAAAATTAATTATCTAAGTAATTAAATTATCACGAAAATTTAGGTTATTATTTTCACTATCTCATAAAAAAAAACTAATATTAAACACTACTGTCTAAATTATAGTTAAATATAAGTATATATGTATATGGTATAAATAAGTTTAAAGAAATTCAAAAATAAAACTAGTAAGTTTGTAATTAGATGTATACAATCCAAATTTTTTAAAGCGTGATTGAACACAGCGTTTGGCACGACACTAATTGACCGCTCAAATATTGTTTTGTATCCCCTCATTCATGACTTCGCGTATGAATGGAAATACTTAGGGTATTTATTTCACTCTTTGCTTAATTCCCTTTAAAGTTTTTCAATACGGCCTCTGCCGTAACCAAAAGATGAAGTGGCGAATGTTTCTCATCTAGGGGATTAACACAACAACAAAAAAAAATTATTTAATAGGATTATAATTATGGCGGATAAGTAGGAATATGTCGATTATAACAAATGATTCTGCTTACCACGCAACAACAACGTAAACAGAACACAAAATAGCAATTCGTTGGCTTTTTGTTCGCTCTTCGTTAATCGTTCTCACACATAACCAATTTTTATGATTTGACAACCATTTTTTTTCGTTATTTTATTCTTTTTTTGTTTTTTTGTTTATGGTTTACCACTCGCGATTGAACTGCAACTGATAGCCAAAAATACAACAATATCAAATATTGGGTGGTGGGAGAAACAAACAAAATAAAATATTGTTTTGGATGAATAAGGTAAATGGACCATTTTAAGTGACCACATTCAATTGGCACGACAATGGCCACTAGTGCTATCCATTAACACAATCAACGTAACTCTACAGCACTGCCAGTCACAACTTCAAATTGATTGCAAAGATGGGCCATATACCTAATGGGATTCGCAGGTGCTCAATTCGCTATAAACGCACAGAGCAACATGCCAACATGGACGCCTTATTAAGATTACCAATGGAACCGGCCGAAAAATTCGACAGAGAGGAGCATCTACTGGTACTAAAATTAAATTTTCCATTGAAGCAGGGTTGGCCGAATATCGTCGAACACGAACTTAGGCCATATACAAGAGGTGCTGTTGTTACAGACCGAACACATTTCAATCATAGTGCCCGCCAAAATACAGGAACGAGTGCTAAACATGTTACATGAGGAATATTTTGACATGGTTCGAAAGAAACTACTCACTCGTCGCTATTGTTGGTGGCCGGGCATGGATCGGAAGATTCAATCAACAGTCTAAGCTTGTAAGGCATGCCAATAGATTGCTGCAGGTATCGCAAAATCGTTTTCTAGATGGCCCACAGCAAGCAGGCAGATCCATCTGGATTTCACAGGTCCATGTATCCGGTTGTTATAATAATGGCTGATATTACAACAACGTCTACGGTGCCAATCCTTTAAGCTTTATTTTCCATCGAATGCTTATCTGACACCTTGATCAGTCAAAATGGACTTACTTCACGAGTGGAGACCGAGGAGGTGCTTCTTAAATTTCTGTGTACGTACCGTTTTTCACCCGTTTGAGTTTGGTTTTTGACGTGAACAAATCACGTAGTGAGTTTTCTTGTTTCGAAAACAAAATTTTAACAAAGGCCCCATGTGCTACAAAGTACTTTCAAAATTGAATGGGTGAAAGTGGGTTGGGTCAAATTTAATGGTTGGAAATCTCGCTTTTAAAACTAACATTTCGCAATTCACCACGGATTTATAATTACCCAGAACAAATATTCCTCCGTTCGACGGAAGTTATAAAGATTGGCCATCCTTCTTCGATTAATTTTGGGAATCGGTGCACAAAAACGTTTCTTTGTCGGCCGCGCAAAAATTCCAGCCCTTGAAAAGTTGTCTAAAAGGTGAAGCCTATAATCTGCTTAAGCATTTCTCTATGGAGGCTTTTCAAAAGCTCAAGGATCGGTACGACAAGAAGAAACACATATGTACTCAATACGTATATTCAGTCGTATTTGAACATCCCCCCTATAAAATTTGTAACAGCATCTTCATTGCGAAAACTAACTGATCAATTTGATGAGGTCATAAGAGCATTGAAAGCTATGGGATCAGAAGCCGAATTACGTGACCCTTGGATTATTTTATTGATTGTTTCGAAGTTGGGCAATGAAAGCAAATGATTGCGGCCATTGAACTCTATCAATGATGAACATCCAAAAATTTTAGATTTCATAAAACTTATGACGTCTAGATGCGACGCTTTGGAAGCTTTCAAATCTATTATACCACCATTAGTTTCCAGAACATACCCTTCGAGGCATTACACTTATCTACCGATGAAAGTTGCCCGTTTTATCAAGGTCAAATCCATTCGCTAGCTGATTGCAGAGCATTTAAAAAATGAACATCCATGAGCGTAGGAAATTAGTGAAAAACCAATATCGTTGCTTCAATTGCATGAGTCCAAACCATCCCGTCTTTAAATGCAAGGCTCAATGAAAATGTACAAAGTGTCACGCACGACATCACGAGCTCTTATATTTGGACGATCTAAGATCAAAAAGCCAGACTGAAGATTCAACTGGACACAACATGTGTATTGCTGTATCACGACCACACCAAGCTGAGGAAACCAACACCAAGACAAAACTAGAACATTTTCAAATTTCTCAGCATTCGAAAAGGATTAAAACCGCTTTACTGCCAACAGTGTTGGTTAATGTCACTATTGGATTTGGCGATCAAGAAGTAAGCAGATGTCAAAATATTTTAGTTCCAATGTCAACAAGACCATTAGTGGACGATTCCAGGTGAAGCTGCTATTCAAAAACACAAATATCACAATTGGTTCCTCTCGGCAATTAGCAGTTCAACGACTATTAGCAATGGAACGTCGATTCAAAAGAGACCAACAGTTCAAGAAAATGTATGTCTCCTTTATAAAGGAATATTAAAGCCTTCAACACATGGTGGTTACACTAAAGGTAGATCTAGATAAAGAGCGTCATTTCTGTCTACTACAAAATGGAGTGCTAAAAGAAACCAGTACCACATCAAAATTGAGAGTGGTATTTGACGCCTCGGCCAAGTCAAGCTCCGTAAGAAATTAACTGATTGTTGGTAGGCACCACCATTCAGGATAATTT
This sequence comes from Tipula vernalis, assembly GCA_958295665.1. Classification (NCBI taxonomy): domain Eukaryota; kingdom Metazoa; phylum Arthropoda; class Insecta; order Diptera; family Tipulidae; genus Tipula; species Tipula vernalis. The sequence continues at coordinate 299,870,238 of OY282560.1, read as the reverse complement.
GGTGTCTATAATTCCAAGGTTCCGTCTATACAAATTTGCCTTTACGGCAGACATAGAAAAAATTTATAGGCAAGTTTTAGTACAAGACGAGGATGTGGAATACCAGAGAATAGTATGGAGGGCATCGCCCGAACACCGTGACTTATGGGACAGCTAGCGCGTCTTTCCTCGCAACGCGTCCCTTAAGACAAATCCAACAAGAAGCAGCAGGAGAACAAGATGCGACTGCACGGATCGTTTTAAATGATTTCGTTGTTGATGATGTTTTGACCGGGACGCGCTAAGCTGAAGAAGTTGTTAGATCGGAGATACTGGAACTCACGCTAATGGAAAAATCGCCAACATACACAGAGTAGATGTACTCTTGACTACGTAACTTTTGCAAATGTCAAGCTATGACGCTAAGATTTAGAGGGAATATCAACAAAAGATGTACCAACTTAACAAAAAAACAGAACTCAAATTGGAACGATGGGAGCACCACACGGTGGTTATTCCGAGAACTTGTTGATCAAGGTAGTATTATTTTATTACTCAACAGAGGCTTCAATTTGACTTCATTACTAGCTACAACAATATCAAGCTATGCGAAGATATGACGAGTCGTATGTTGGATGAAACGTTACATAGAATGGCTGAAATCTAAGAGTTCAGTAAAGAGACAGGTCACAAACATGAAAATGGCCAAACCAATTTTGGATAATATAATATTTGCAAGAGAGATCATTACTGCTGCTGAATTCATTGTATTTCGGTTTACTCAAGAAGAAATATTAGCATTAGACACTGTTGGGTTATTGCGAATCGGCGGTCGATTGGAAAACTCAAGCTTGGCTTATAATACGAAACATCCAATTTTGTTCAAATTACTACATGCTGGAAACACACTTTTAAGTAATTCTATTCAAGAATGATTTTGGATATTGGGAATAGATAACCTCCTTAAACGCGTCACTAACGATAGTTTAGTATGTTATCGACAAAAGCAACTGGTGTCTACACAACTGGTGGGATTCTTACCTGAAGCCAGAGTGACTATGGCGTTTCCTTTTTCCAGAGTTGGGGTCGACTATGCAGGCCCAATGTTAGTGAGGGAGTATAATCGTAGAGGTCGTCGGATGTCAAAGGCAAACGTCGCAATATTCGTGTGTCTATGTACAAAGGCCGTACACATGGAATTAGTTGGCGACATGGCTTTCTTGCGGCGTTAAGACGCTTCACTTAACGTTGAAGGCTGTGTTCTGAAATATTTAGCGATAATGGCAACAATTTCTCAATAATAAGGGGAAGGATCAAATCAATTGGAACATGATTCCACCAGCAGCTCCAAACTTCAGTGGTCTCTGGGCAGCGGCTGTAAAGTCAATGAAATTCTATTTGAAGCGGGTCATGGGCAACCAATGTTTAACCTTAAAAGAAATGAAGACTTTGTTGGTACAGATAGGAGGAATACTAAACTCTCGTACAATATATTTAACGAAGGATGGCCAATCAATCACTCCATCTCAATTTTTAATTGGACGACCAATCATAGCTATTTCACAACCTGAGTTGAGGGGCAAAATTTCATTGTTATCTCGATGATGGCTAATCGGGAAAATAAAGCAAGGTTTATGGGAAACATGGCATAAAGATTGTCTGGTATCATTACAAAGCAGAAACAAGTGGCAACTCAGCAAATACGTAAATAGATTTGTCAGAGTTGTGTCCATTCATATATCAGAAGGAGAATACAAACGGCCAATCAATAAGGTTATCCATCTTTCATTTCTTGAATCAGTGATTCAACGGGGCCGGAATGTTTGCGGCTATTAAATTTATATATTTTGACACTTTTTTGTTGACAACATTTTGTTAAGCTACTACAATTTTAGTCAGCACAATTATAAACAAAAATGTAATTTATTGTACCACAATTAAGGTAGATTGTATTATTGTCAACCATAAAAAAAATAATGGAGAAGAATTTAAATGGAGACATTAGAAGTAAAGCGTTAAAATTGAAACTTAATAAAGAATTTATTTCGAATAATTAACTTGAATTCAAATTTAAATTAAAAAATTCAAAATAATACATCCGCAAAGTTATCATTGTGCGGCAACCAAAAACAACTTTAGCTCTCTTGTCTCCGAATAAGACGAACGCCAATTCAAACAGCGTTTCGAAGTTTGCGGCCAACCAGACAGTACTCGTGAAGAACTTTTCCAGAGGTGTACGATGCACTAGGAGGGTAGTCAAAAATGTGTAAGGGCATATAATAAAGTGGAAGGGTCCGTCTCAGAACGAGATAAGACAGAGACAACTGGACACCGAACCGTACAGTGAAGAAGATATGTTACAGTGCAATGGTTCCATTAATAATTCCAGTTACCCAAGACTTAATACGAATGCCATCAAAAAGTCGGTGGTTAGTGCTATGTATGTAAAATTTGGGTTACACTTGCCTGTATAAAATAATTACAAATGTTAAAGTCAAATCATGTGTAACTTTTTTTTAATATGTTCCGAAGATAGTAAGAGAATTCAATCCAGTCTCGAACTGATGAGCTTATGATTATGAAAAAATCAATCTTCTCATCAGGCCGCGGCGACTGGACTGATTATACCACAATTTACATTCTATATTTACAGAATGTGCTGTGCGTTAAGTACTAGCGAATCATTACTAATACAGATGAACTCTCTTACAGTTTTTTTTCTTTACGATATTCACACAGCTCTGTGTGTAAGCTAATTTTACTTTTATTAATTTTTTTTTGAATGTTAATTAATTCATGTAATTTCCAATATGCTACCGGTGATTATACCATTTTAATTGTGTTTTTATTAACACGAGAAGCATATTAGTATTTACGAACGGTAATTCAACGAAACCAACTAATAGACAGAATTCTATTTATTTAATTATATGATTTTTAATATGTTCCGAAGATTGTAAGAGAATTCAATCCAGTTTCGAACTGATGAGCTTATGATTATGAAAAAATCAATCTTTTCATCAGGCCGCGGCGACTGGACTGATTATACCACAATTTACATTCTATATTTACAGAATGTGCTGTGCGTTAATTACTAGCGAATCATAATTAATACAGATAAATGTGTAACTGTTATCTAGTTTCTATTGTGATATTCTTTGTAAATTTTAATATTGGAAAATGAAAATAAAATTTTGGAAGAGTCTCTCTTGATCTCCAAATATAGAATAGAATACATCAGTATTATTATTCAATAAATATTATTAAAAGGAATAATTTGTATTTTGGGTAATCATCGAAAGTACAACAGTTATCATATTTTAATGAACAAGGTAAAACTTCATTTTCGTTATGACATGTTTTAAAAGTCAATACTGGGTTATTATATCAAGTTAAAGGAACAATAAAAATAACAAAATTGTCAAATCAATCACGTACAATGCTTTTATTATTTCAGTAAAGTCCCAGAAAAAAGATACCGCCACCGGAGGAAGATGAAGTTTCTTTCTTTCAATTTTATTCTCATTAAACACTTAGCAATAACTTACTATCAGCATGACAAAACTTTTCAGGTGCATTCTAATTTTCCTAAAGAATTTATTTCCATTTTTTCTATTAAAAGAAAATTTTATTTAATACTCGTACATACAAATTTTCTGTTCGCATAGAAAAGTCTTTCAAGATTAATACTTTCCAGAAACAACAATAAATTTTATTATAAAATTTACAATACATTTAAAGGTATTTAAGTTATGAGAAGAAAAAAAAAACATTTTTGGAAAAATTACAAAACTTTTACAATAAATTTATTATTGATTTGTGTAATTTCGTAAAGTTGGCAAATTATTATTATTTCACAAAAGTAATAAAACAATACAAAAAGTTACTAATTCTTATCAGACTTCTCACTCCCTCATGCTTGTGCAAAAACAGTGAAATACCCAAACATTTAAAGGAGCATGGTGTTTTTGTTTAAATTTATTGCTTCGTCTTACTGATATCTTATAAAATCTAATTCGGCTTAAAACTAAATCGTTGTTGTTTTTATTTGGACGTCTAATTATCATAAAGAATAAACAAACAGGCAGTAAACATTTAGAACGTTCATTGGAGAGGATTCCAATATTGAATTTCAATTTATTGATTTTTCAACATTTTTTTAACATTTGTTCCCTATTAAAAATATTTTTTGAACCAGAAAACAAAAGTTATAAATTATGAAAATCTTCAGAAACCTACATAACCTATGTTTGTTTCTATCAACCATATACTGGAATTAAAAATGAACAGTTCATTTCTGATAATAAAGCCCCCTTAAATCATTAAGATTTATTGTTTTATACTATGGCTTTTTGTATATTTTTTTGTTTGTTATTTTGTATATAATTGTAATATTGTATTTATTCAAATAACAAATGAAGACCGTTTGCCAAAATACTTGGGTTCCTCTGTACACCTTTAACACATAAAATTCATTAGGTGTGGCGACCCTAAATTTAAAGATTTTTGGTTATATGGTTTTGTTGTATGTAATGATTTGTGTTGTACATTAGTCAATTTCCATCTAAATCTACCCACCTTAGAGGTTGGTACAGACAAAAAAATTGGTGTTTGCCTCATTCTCCTGTTTTGTGTATATTTTTGATTTTTACGAAACGAGTATAAACCGTAAAAATAAGCTGAACGATCCTTGGTGCTGTACTGGGATGGTATATTTTTGAAACAGCTTGATGAACAAAATTATAAGATTTATATGGGTTTGTATATTTTAATACCCAGGTAAAAACTAAATTAAATTTTAAGTAACATAATCTACTAGAGGCAAATGAGACTGACTTTCAAAACGAAATATATAATTTAATTTTATTTAAATTATTTAGAAGAAAGATTTTGATATTCCGAACAGTTAGATAACCGGTCGACATGGGCAAATTTTTTTTTAAAGTTTAAAATACTTTACCAAAAATCCTGTTTCTTACACCAAAATTCCAATTACTGATTTCCCTCTCCCCCCACCACACAATATGAATTTCAGATGTAACATAACGTTTATTAAATATTTGTAAGTATGTGACAGCACTAGATGTTAGTTTGGTATTAATTCCACGCTTGATAACCACAGTAAAAAAAAAAAAACGAAGTCAAAATAAGTGTGGTTTCTAAACTGTTTTGATTTATTTCATCTTGTTAAGCGGAATAAATTCAAATTTTGCTTTATCTTTCGAAAATGCCCCAAAAACATTATTGGTCGGGGTTGTTATCTAAATAATTAGTTTTACTAATGAACGTTAATGTAAACAATGAGCAATTAATAATTCAGTTGAATTGCAGAATAATCAGGAAAATGTTAAAAAATCTGTAACATGGTGCAAATCAAAAAGCACCTACGATGTACGTCAGATCAATGCTGGGCAAATTACATTACACTGAGTAATTAAAATTCTTTTTTGAATTACAGCAAACTGAGTAATTAAAATACAAATTACAACTACTTTCGAGTGAAGTAATTAAAATACAAGTTACAATTGCTTTGAATTGTCATTTGTAATTAAAATACAAATTACAATTACTTTACATTTGTAAATTGATAAATTTGATTTGACAAAATTTATTTAGTGAAAAAACGTATCATTAGAAAAAAGATTATTAAGATTAGGTTTTATGCTGATGACTCTGGTGTTGGAAATGTAAACCAGCCATAATGACTTTTTATGTAGTGAGAGGTGGCAGCCCTGTTATATAAATTGAAATAACGTTAATTTCAGTTCTGTTTTTAATTAATCGAATATACACGTTTATTTTAACTTTAGTTTTTCTTTTGCTGCTACTGCGAATTATTCTAGAGGTTATGGGCTATCGCGTGTAAATTGGTGCGAAACAAACATTTAGTTGGGCCAATTCAAGCAATTTTTAATTGGAATATATTTGTGTATAAGAATTTGAGATGGCTGGTGAAGAAAAATTTTCATTCAAACAATTCGAAGGACGTGAGTTCGACAACTGGTTTTTCCGCCTGAAAATTACTTTGGAGGAAAAGGGTGTCGAAAAATGGCTGGAAGAAGATGCTGCCGAAGCAAAAATTGCAGTCGGTACCGACTTAGAAAAAATCAAGAAGGAGGATCGCATGTGCAAGGTGCATATAACTCGACGTGTTGCGGATTCACATTTGAAATATCTGAAGGACCGGCTGACAGCGTTTGCGATGATAAATTCATTGAAAGCAATTTTCGAACGTGCAAGTGTGGCGACCGAAATTGGTGTCAGAAAGCGTATGTTGACGATGCGATGCTCAGATTTTGACAGCCTAACTTCACATTTTCTTGCATTCGCCAAATTGATACGTGAATTAAAGGCGAGTGGCGCTGAGACAAATGATCTGGTTGTATCGCTCATGATTACGCTACCGAAGCGATATGACATGGTCGTGACAGCATTGGAGACGATCGAACCATCTAAATTGGCGATGGAATTGGTGCGTTCGCGCCTGTTGGACAAGGAAAGCAAAACTTCGAATGGTAGTCTGAATGGTGATTCAGACAACGTCGCCATGTATGGCAATAATGCTTCGAAGCAAATAAAGTGCTACTTCTGCAAAAAGCCTGGTCATCGAAGGGACGCGTGTCCGAAATTGAATCAACGGAACTCTACTAGTGGATCATCGAAAAGCAATTTTTAAGGGGAAACCCAATCAGCAGCATTATCAAAAGCAAAATGCGAATTGCGCGTCGAATACAGATGCGAATGGAGTGGTATTTGTGGCTAATGCTGGTGATTTTGCGCTACAGTGTGGAATGCAGACGACAATATGTTTCATTGTTGACTCGGGTGCTTCAGAGCACATGGCGAATGATAAGTCAATGTTCAGCGAGCTGAGGAATTTGACCAAGCCGGTCGTAATTCGTATTGCAAAGAATGGTGTGTCGATCACAGCAACAAAATGTGGTACAATTTTGGGAACTATCATCGTCAATGGCACAGAGCGTCAGTGCACGCTCACGAATGTTTTGTTAATCGAAAATTTAAAATACAATTTGCTATCTGTGAGTCGTTTGGAGAGCGCTGGATGACAAGTAATTTTCGACGATGGTTTGGCCCGTATTACAAAGGATAATTTGGATATGGCCGTAGACAGGCGCAACGGAAAGCTGTATTTGTTTGAGTTGAAGGGTGTGCGACATGAAGTAGCAAATATTTCAACATCATCAAACGAAAGCATTGCTGCGAAAGCGTCTAATGGAATGGAATCTACGCAAGTGAAACAAAGCATTCGTCTGTGTCATCGTCGGTTGGCACATTTGAACTACGCTGACGTTAAGCGTTTGTCGACTTTGGTCGATGGAATGGGTGCCATGAACAACAATGCTGAAGCTGTTGGCGAGCCGTGTGTTTTCGAAAAACAATCACGGAAATCATTCAACGGTTCAGGCGGAGCACGATCGAGTCGTCTATTGGAGCTTGTGTACATTGATGTGTGTGGGCCTGTTACGCCAGTCACGTGGGATGATCAGCGTTTCTTGGTGACATTCATCGACGATTACACTCATTTCACTGTTGTATATCTGACAAAGAACAAGTCTAACGTTCTTGATATGTTTCAGAGGTACAAATCGATGGCAGAGACGCACACATTAAAGAAAATTTCAAGAATCCGATGCGACAACGGTGGCGAATATATTTCCAATAAATTCAGGGCCATTTGTAATGAAGCCGGGATTCAGATCCAATACAGCGAACCGTACACACCTTAACATAATGGCGTCACCGAGCGAATGAACAAGACATTGCTTGAGAAGGCACGTTCTATGGTCGCTGATTCAAAAATGAGCAAGGATTTTTGGGGCGAGGCCGTGTAGTGTGCGGCATACATAGCGAATCGCAGTCCGTCACGTGCGATGATTTTGGTTGTGACACCAGTTGAGCTTTGGACAGGCAAGAAACCCAATCTGTCAAGGCTTCGTATTTTTGAATCGCCTGCATATGCACATGTACCAGACCAATTACGCAAAAAATTGGATATGAAATCATCGAAAATGGTAATGGTCTGCTATGCTGTGAATGGTTACCGCCTGTGGGACCCATCGAAGAACGAGATTGTTACACGACGAGAAGTTGTGTTTATGAGTTTAATGAGTCGCAACCGAATTTTTCTTCAGTTTTCTTCGAGACAGAGTCATTCACGGTGTTGACGAGGCGGAGAGTTCAGCGGACAGTGATACGATGAATGTCAAACGAGATGATGCTCGATCTGCTGGTGCAGATTCAATCAACGATCAACCATTCAACGTGGTATCGCGACCGCAGCGAAAGCATCAACAACCGAAGCGGTATGAAGATTTTGTCGATCCGACAAAGCTCGAAATGCATGAGGACAACGGGGAGGAGTACTTTTCGGCGTTTGCATTGAATTCTAGCACATTGAACTTCGCACTTGGTGCCGTGGCGTACGTTGACAATTTTTCTCAATCATTTGGTGAAATAGCAAAACGAGATGACGCAGCTCAATGGATGGAAGCAGTTCATTGTGAAATTAATTCACTCAAGCGAAATAAAACTTGGACTTTGGATGAACGTCCGCCGCATCGATCAGTTGTTACCTGCAAGTGGGTGTTTTCCCAAAAGCGAAACGATGTGGGTAAGTTGGCATCGTACAAAGCGCGACTGGTAGCCTGTGGATTTACCCAGCGTCAAGGATTTGATTTTCACGAAACCTACTCTCCGGTGGCAAGGATTATTACAATAACAGTTATGCTGACTCTTGCTGTCAAGCGTGACATGGAAATACATCAAATGGATGTGAAAACGGCATTCCTCAACGGAAAACTTGAAGAGGACATATATATGGAATAGTCGGATGGATTCGTGCAAGGTGATTTTGTTGCATGCTCGGAAATGGTTTTGTTCGCTCAGAATATGATCATTGATTATATTCTCGTAACAATGAAGATGAAATGGTATACCTGCTGTTATACGTAGACGATCTGATTATATTGAGCAAAAACATCAAGGAAATCATCAAGATCAAACAGCTGGTGTCAAATGAATTCGAAATGCGTGACATGGGCGAAACGAAGAGTTTTCTCGGAATCAACATCGAATATGACCGGAGCCGTGGAATTTTGAGAATTAACTAACGCGGCTATCTAGAAGACGTTTTGCAACGTTTTAGAATGGCCGATTGTAAACCGAGTACGACTCCAATGGCATGCCAAACAAAATTAGAAAGGAAGATTGAATCTGAACTGACGACTAAACCGTACCGAGAATTAATCGAATGCTTGATGTACGCGGCTTGTACGACTCATCAAGACTTATCAGCGGCAGTGAATTACTTCAGTCAATTTCAATCATGTCCAACTGAAAAGCATTGGAAAGCAGCGAAGAGAATATTACAATACATCAATTTTTATAAGCCTTGTAAAAATTTAAATAAAAAATGTCAAAAACTGAGGTAATTAAAATACAAATTACAATTACTTAGAATTTAAGTAATTAAAATACAAGATACTGTTACTTAGAGAATGAGTAACTAAAATACCAATTACAAATTGTAATTTGTATTTTAATTACGTAATTCAAATACATGTAATTCGTTACTGCCCAGCCTTGCGGCAGATTAATACAAAATTTTCAAATAATTTTATCAATACCAAGCGATGACCTTTAAATATCGAAAAAGCACAAAATTATATTCTAATTAGTTAGTAGCATCACACAACGTAATGCTGAATAAACTTCGATAAGACCATGAAATTTAAATAGACTTTATAAATTTAAACAATCTCGAATAATTGTGTTATCCCGTCTCGAATATTCTAGGTAATCTTAAAAATTTTGAATATTCCCAAAAATATCGATCAATCTAAGGATTTTAGGATTATCTCGGAAAATCTCATATAAACCGAAAATTTTGCCTACATAATGCTAAGCAACCCTCAAAGAATTAACCGGAAAATTTTTAATAAACTCAAAAGTTTTGAGTAATGTCGATAATCTCGTTAAACCTCTTGAATGACGTTGACATTCCTAAAAATTTCGAAACATTAATAAGAGTACTCGAGAAATCTAGAAGACTCACAGTACAGACCATTATAAAATTTTGATCCAAATAATAACATAAATCCGAAAAGCAGGACTAACCTTGTTGCAGATAGACGTGAGGTGTAGAGGTGGATTACATTAATAAATTCAATATTCAAGTAAATCTTATTTGTTATAATATACACAAGATGTCCTTCTTGTTTTTTTTGTATAAAGCCATTCCATCTGTTCTGGCTTAAATAAATCGTTGACATTTTTCGTCTGATGGTCCTAACTGTAATCGAATCTTTATATATTTCATAGAGCGTTAGTTTGAACAATTTTGAAGTGAAATTCAAATGCACCATAACAAAATATCAAAGATGACTGTAGCAGCAGCTACAAATCTCTAAAACTGAGCAATCAATTTTGATATAATTGTTTAAACCTCCGGGAGCCTAATCCCTGTCTATTTCTGAATTCTCATTTTGATTGGTTTAGTAGTTTTTAAGATTACCCTGTACAAACAGACAGACACTTTGCAATGACATGTTAAACGAAAAAATTGATTTTCACTTCCAATAGTAAGTAAACCGATGTATTTGGCAAAACCGCTGTAATGGTTGATTCGATTAATAAATTGAAGATTTTAACGACGATATATAGCACGGTTACATTCGATTGAGTGGTGATATTAAGGCCTCTCCAATGACACATCCTTAAAATCACTATAACATCTGTAAAGACTTTACTAAGGCTATAGTCAAAAGGCCTACTACGAGCTAATAACAACTAACAAAACAAAACTATTTAGTACTCCACTTTATCATGGTATCTATTTTTGTGGCCATCTTAATTGCCTTAGGTTAGGTTAGAGCGGCTGCCAAAACGCACACTTAGACCGATGACGATCCGCTGTGATACCGAGGGATCCTACTCCCCTTCCACATTCACTGGAACCAATTTAAGCTATTTACATAGCGTAAGATATCTCGCACATTGCAGTTCATGAGATCCATAAGACCGTTCAAACTATACTTGCCCAGGTATTTGTGCCTCCTGTAAGCTAGCGCCGGGCATGAGCAGAGGAAGTGGCTCAAAGTCCCTTCCTCCTCCTCATCCATGCAGCTTCTACAGAAGTCATTTGTCATTGACCCAAGCCTCCTCGCATGCTCCCCAATGAGGCAGTGTCCTGTGAGTACCCCTACGACTATACCTAAGTCAGGTCTGAGTAGGAATAGTAGCGTCTTGGAGCGCTCCAAGTCCAGTTTCGGCCAGACTTGCCGCGCTACATTTCATGTTATGGTGTTAGTCCACCTCTTCTGTGCCGAGGCTATCGCTTCATTACCAAGCGCCCTAAAATCCGCCGCTATGGGCCTCCCCAGATTTGCCCTTTCCGGTTTCAATTGCAGAGTTGTACCTTGCCTTGCCAGTTCGTCCGCCCTACAGTTCGCCCGTACATCCGAGTGACTGGGAACCCAGACTATCTGGATATTGAACTGCTCACTCATCTCGTTAAGAGATGAGCGGCACCTCAATGCCACCACGGATGTCAGGGAAACTGATTCCAGCGACTTGATTGCCGCCTTACTGTCCACATATATTGTTATATCACTTGTGGATATGACATTATGCTTCAACCAAGTCAGCGCTTCCTCAATCGCTACCACCTCCGCCTGGTACACACTGCAGTGATCAGGAAGACGAACGGATAAATTCACATTTAATTTGTCACAATAGACTCCTGCTCCGACTTTGCCGTCTAGCTTGGAGCCGTCAGGGTAAAATTGAATACAACCAGTTTCTGCTATTGACCTGTTCCCCCATGATTCCCTTGAGGGGAGAAGAGTCCGGAAACCCATTTCAAGCAAAGGGTGTTGTGTAGTCACTATTCACCACATCTGCCTTTAGCGACCTGCCAATCGTCGAGTGACCCGTCTGATGGCATTTCCACTCACCCACGGCAGAGAGTCGTGCAGCCGTAGTTTCCGCTATCTGCTTACTAAAGATGTCGACAGGAAGAAGGTAGAAAATAGCCTCCAGAGCACGTGTAGGGGTTGTCCTCAGTGCCCTGCTTATAAGCAAGCAGGCCGTTCTCTGCACCTTCTCTATCCTATTCTTATAAGTTTTCTTGTCTAGTGCTGGCCACCACACACTCACCCCGTACATCAGAATCGGTCTGACTACAGCGGTGAAAAGCCAGTGTACCAGCTCTGGTTTAAGACCCCATCTCCTTCCGATGGCGTTCCTACACGAGTACAGAGCCATGGTAGACTTCTTTACCCTCTCTAACATATTGGGCATCCAATTTAGCCTACTGTCCAAGATTATGCCCAGAAATCTTGCCTTATCAGTAAAGGCCAGTGGCGTGCCATTTAAGGTAGGAGGGGCGACTACCGGAATTTTATATTTCTTGGTGAAGAGTACCAGCTCTGTTTTGGATGGATTTATACCCAGCCCATATTTGCTGGCCCACTTTAAAATGATTACGAGCGCGTGTTGCATGACCTACTTAATCGTGCCTAGGTACTTACCCGAGATCGCGATCGCCACGTCATCCGCATACGCTATCACTCCTATTCCCTCCCTCTCCAGTTCCAAAAGTAATCCATTGATAACTATGTTCCACAGAAGAGGTGATAGGACACCACCTTGCGGAGTTCCTCTAACTACTCGCCTCCTAATGGTGGTTTCCCCCATATCCGCATTAATAATCCTGCCTTCTAGCATCTGATTTATTAATCCCCCTAAGGGGTCGTCCACACCTAAGAAAGACAGTCCTTCCCGACCTGACATTGTTAAAGGCGCCCTCTATATCGAGGAAGGCTACCATACAGTACTCTTTCGAGTGGATTGATTTCTCAATTGTTCGCACCAGGGAATGCAGAGCCGTGTCCACAGATCTCCCTTTCCAGTACGCATGTTGAGAAGTCGCCCACTTACTGGGAGCCGCCCAATTAATAATTGCCTTAACTGTAATAAGAAATTGCGATCCAGAATACCTGTTTCGAGAATTTTTGACTTTTTAAAATAATTGTTGAACTTCATTTCTCGACGTCATTGGATTAAGAAATCATTTCAAATAACCTAAAATTATTCAGATCAAAGTCGAAATAATGAAAAAATGATGTTTGTTAAGTGTTGATTTTTTCACAAACACTAGAGAGAGTAAAAGGCCGGCCTTCTCCATCAGAGGCTCTAGTGTACATAATTTAATTTTTTGAGTTAAAAATCAATGATAAAATAAATGGATTTATTCATTTTGATACCAACTCAAAAGATATTGCAGTAATTTCATAAAGCTGATTCGTGTGCTATGGTAATCACAGTTATTTCAATTTCCAATGCTTACCAAAATTTTGAATATTAAATGATCGTTTAACGTGCTGAGAACCGCATCTACATTTATAATAGACTGGAGTTTCCATTCCAGTCTGGAAAGCCCGAAGGCGAATCTGCCTTTTTACCTAAGCACAAATCATCTCATTAGTTATTATAATTGCCGATGCTCTATTGCTCAATAACTCCCGATGTCGATTTTTTTTATGTTATAAAATGTTTCAGACCATCTCTGTTCAGAAAAAATTTTTTGCAAGCCACGATTTTTCTTGTCTACCAGGAAGTTTGGGTGCCTTAAGTTTGCCCTACAACCTTGTGGCCGTGTTGTGCCATCCATCGCATCCATAGCTGGGACCGATATATATTTTATATTTTTATCTGATCTTCGTTAAATATTTTAGGTTTGTATCTGATATTGTTTCTGTTGTATTTTTTCGTGATGGGATTTGTATTTTATCTGAAATCGATTAGCCTACAGTGTCAATAGTTTGGTTATTTATGGTAATGCTTTGTTATGCTTATAGGTGTTTGGGAATTCTTTGTTATATGTACCGGGTAATTATTATGTCCAGTTAATTGTACTTCGTGTGTGTATGACAAATTCCGGGTATGAGATACGTCGGTGGTTAGCTTGGCTTAATATAGATTTAATGTAGTTATATGGAGACGATGGTTTGGAGCTTGTATAGTCACTTGGCGCTTACCGCTGGTAGGTGCTATGACCCAAGTGATATATTTAAGCGTGGAGAGTTTAAATGTTAGTTGTGAGAAAGATGAGATCTTATAAGTGTGAAAGATTATTCAGCGGGTATAAATACTGCCATATTTCTTTCTTCCACAATTACTCAATCTCAACGGTACCCAGATGTTAGTATGTTGGTTATTTTATACTTACCAAATTGTATATATTCCTGAATTGAAAATCTCGAATTTTTGTCACTTAAGATACTTTCTTTATTTTGTTAATTTTACTTTACTTATGATTACACTCTCGATTACACTATGATCTTTACTTCTGATTACACTGTCGATTACCTTATGTCTTTTACTTCTGATTACCTTATATCTTTACTTCTGATTACCTTATCCATTACACTATCAATTACACTGTCGATTACCTTCTCTACTATTTACAATTTTATGTCTTTATATATTACAATTTAATCTTCCTGTTTACAATGTTTACAGAAGATACGGAAATCTTTTTTTTGTTGAAGCTGCGGAAATCTTTTTGTTGAAGATGCGGAAATCTTTATTTTTTGTTTAACACGCGGAACTTTACAAATTTTATATATATAAAATATTTACGGAAATATTTTCAATGTTAATATTTTTTCAATGTCATACATTATTTATTTTAATTCCCCTAAATGGCATTTCAAAAAGAAATTAAGTGTTTTCTTTTATTTGTATGTAATTTTTACTTAGACTACTTTCGGGCGCAAAGATTATTGGTGTCAAATTCTTTACTTTATTTTTCTGTGTTAAACGAAACGTGCCAATTTGTTATTGTAATTTCTGTGTTACCAAAGTGTGTTATTTTGTTATTGTAATTATGTAGTATCTTTGCTTACTTTTAACATTTAGATATCATCATTATCGGTCCCAGCTATGGATGCGATGGATGGCACAACACCTTCCCCCTCTAAGAGGAATTTTCATGTTGAAAATTTCTTATATATATATATATATATATATATATATCTTCATATGTTTATGCTATCTGTATGTTCTTATAACTAATTTTAGAATTTCTACTATGTTTCTTCTTATATCTACTAGATCTTATGTACCTATTTAATGCTTATAACTAAAATTTATTCTTTTTCTGTAACTTTTGAACGAGACTCACATAGCAGCTTCATTTCTCCTTTTGAACTTTTCCATGTTATTGTGATTTCCTCAAAATTGTGTTTGTTATAACCTTATAACGTTCGAGTTGAATTTCAAGTCATCTTGGAATTTCTATTGGTTGACTTCAGCTTTACAACATTCTGGAACTTTTGATTTAGTTTTACAGCATCTCGAAGTTTTTTTGAATTTTCTGCATGTTGAATTTTCCATCTCGCTTCAGGAAATACGGTTTTTGATTTTACAGTATTTGGAATATCATGGTTAGGGAACTTCTGAACTTTATTCACGGTTTTTCGGCACTTCAATGTTTGGATGATAGCTGCTTTTTGGATTAATATTGATTTCCTTATTGGCGGCTCTAATCACTGGTGTGAATGGAAATGTCTGCTTCATCAATATACTTCTTTCTTATAGTATTCTGTAGAATTTCTGTTTGTTTCTTTTGAGAGCTGGATGATGTTTATTGCTTTGTCTGGTCGCAATTGTCTGGTCGCCTTCATTTGGTTAGATTGAATCGTCCAATGTTTTTGATACTTCAGCCGGTTAACAAATGTTGAACTTTTATCGTGATGTTGTAGTTTCTCATCACTTATAGAATCAACTTTCTGGGATAAATGTTAATGTTTTGTTTGTTGAATTCCAACTCTGTCTGTTGTTGTTCATCCCTCATGGCTAATCTAATTTTACTATCAATTGGATTAGTGTCTTTCATTGATATGTTCTTGGTAATTTGTAACTGGAAATTCATCTGTATACTGGTAATGCTTTTGTTGTGAATACTGAGAAAACCGTACAAATTTGACTCGAAATCTTGGGATGTTCTGTGGATTGTTGTGTTGGTTGTTGTAGTTACTGCTTCTTCAAGTTGCTTATGTTTCATCTAGCTGTACTTTTGGTTACCTTATGTTTGACTATGTATTCTTAAAACTAGTTACAATATTTTGACAATTTGTGTTATATATTCGGGTTAAGTTGTATGGTAAATTAACTATTTCTAAACAATACTTTGATTCTTAATATTAATGTTCTTAACTATGGGGTTAGTAATTATATATTTTTGATAAGTTGTTCCTTACTTGGTGTTAGGTAAGTCCAAGCGAAGAAAAACTTACTTATTTCTATCGTTATCGATACTATATTGATAATCTTCTTCGACTAAGATTAATTTTACAATTTTTCCATTTTTGTCTTAAAATTTTGATTATAATCCAATTAGATTATTGTAAACTGGGTTTTATGTTGGGAAAATTTAGTGGAATATTTGAAGGATAGTTGGATTGAGATTTGATTTCTGGTTTTATAGTTAGGTGTAGTTTTTGATGCCTGAAATTCTGATTTCCTACAAATATTTTGTGTTTTTGTACTGGGAGTTAGGGAGGCTCGAAATTTTCTACTTTTGTTTCTTGTGGGATTGTATTGGCAATAATGATTTTTGCTCTGTTATTCTGTGGTTGGAGCAACATGTTGGGTATGAAAACTCCTGGTTGTGGTTCGGATGCAGAACAGATATATAAGTCATTAGTGGGGGTTTTGATTTCGATTACCGTTTCGCATCGTGCAGGTAATGTAATTTGCTTTTGTGCTTTGTTAGAGAAAGAGATAAGGTTGTCACCAATTTTGATTTGATTATTGTCGTACGATATTTCCACCTTGTTATCTACAAAGAAATCTCTGCCTACAATACCATCTTCTGAAATTTGGAACTCATTTGATACTGTATGAAATTTATGCTTGACTTTGAACTGGTTTTGAAATTCTAATGTTAACTGAATAGATCCTTCTGTTTTTATGCTACCTTTACCTATCCCTGTTAATGTTAACACATCAAATGTATTAACTTCTTCCCGCGGTATGAATTGGTTTTTGATGAGTGAAATGTCGGCACCTGAGTCTATCAATAGCTTTGTGAAGTTCGCGCCTATTTTTGGCGTTATGGTATCTCTTGTTTTACATTTTGACACAGTATTTATAGATTCTGTAGTTGCGCTACACTCTGGATATAGTAAATTTTGCAGTGTATTGTGGCCATTCTTTCCGTCGTACTTGTGTTCTTCACTGTCCAGGAAATTCGCGGTCTCTTGCATCTTGTGGTGCTTCTTAGTGTTAGTACCTCGTTTTTTGTATCCAACCTTGGTTTTCTTCCATTTGTCACCTATTTGTGAATACTGTGATCGTATTCTGTTGAAGTTTTCTTCACACCATCCTCGTGTCTTGGATAAATTGTTGGATAATATGTTGGTGTACATGATTATTAAGTGTATTAGGATGATGATGTTGTCTATGTGTTCTGTACTGGAATGTTGATTCTTAATAGCTAATGGTTGTTGAGAGTCTGGTCTCGTTTGATTTGATTTAGCGGCTGGGCTTGGTTGATTCTTAATAACTAATGGTTGTTGAGAGTCTGGTCTCGTTTGATTTGATTTAGCGGCTGGGCTTGGTTGATTCTTAATAACTAATGGTTGTTGAGAGTCTGGTCTCGTTTGATTTGTTTTAGCGGCTGGGCTTGGTTGATTCTTAATAACTAATGGTTGTTGAGAGTCTGGTCTCGTTTGATTTGATTTAGCGGCTGGGCTTGATTGCTTTGATTTAGCGTCTGGGCTTGGTTGATTTTGAATGATTAATTGTTGTTGCTGAGTTGATTGTGTGTGTTCAAGGTACATTTCAGGAATGGTACCCATTTGAAGAGATAGTCCGTGTTCGCTTTGGTTCATTTGATTTATTGTTCTTGGTTGTGCGCGATCCGATGACAGCGTCTCTCCTACTACTGGTCGGATCTGTTGGCGTTTCCCTGATGCATGTATTGTTCTGGTGTTGCTGGATTCTGTCTTGACTGAGGGTACATCATGTTGATACGCATGTTGTTGAATTTGTCTGTCAGCTCCCTGGTATCGGTTGATGGGTTGTTTTTGGTATTGGGTTGATATGGGTTCTTTGTGAAGAATTTGCTACGGCACTCGTGGAATGTATGGCCAGTGGTGGTCTTGCAATGCGAGCAAAATTTGGGTTGATATCGATTTACCTGGGTGCATTGTGCTGGTGGGTATTGATTTCTGTTTGGTTGTACATTCATCGTGGTTAATCTATTATATTGTTGATTTTGCTGTGTTGATGTGGGATATTGTTTGTTGTACGTTTCTGGTCGAGCTTGGTTGTGGTACGTTACTGGTGGTTGATATCTCTGATCTTGATGTCTTTGTGTGTTGTAAGGTTGTGTCTGGGTAGTTATCCTTCTCATCCTTTCCTGATTTATTCTTGTGCGGCATATATCCCATGTGTGGTTTGGCCGTTGACAATAGTTGCATGTGACTTGATGGTGGTTACTTTGCTGCTGTCTTGCAGGTAGGAATTTTGGTAATGGGTTTTGTGTTAGGTTGTGGGATGTTGTTACTTCTGTGGTTGCAGTGAGCATTCTTTCGATGATTTCTGTTTCGTCTATGATTTCGTCTACGTTTTTTGCCATTGAGGTTGCTATTCTCTCCTTCAGTATTGTATTGTTTAATCCTCTTTTAAAAATTTGTACTGAATTTGTTTCGATGTGGTTGTTGTAAGCTTCGTCGATTTTTGTTAGCTTGTATTTGGTCTTGTACCCTATTCTGTATTGTTCCAATGCTTCTAGGAGCCGGTAACCATAATTCCTAATGGTTTCACCGTAGCTCTGTTGGATGGTTGTGTATCCTCTTTCCAGTTCATCTAACGAGTATGTTCTCGAGTACATGTTATTAAGTAGCTCCCTCAATTTTGTGTAATCTTCGATGTTTCTGTGTGCTACCCTGGTAAATGCCTCGCCTGTTAATCTTAGCTTTATCAGCCTGCTAAATATTTTTTTTTCTTCTTCTGAGCCGAGAGTCTGGTAGATGCTGTCTGCTGTCGCTGTGAATCTAGTTAAATCATTTGTTCTTGTTCCTTGGTTTTCACCGCTAAATTCTGGTACTGAACTTGCTATGTTCTGTTGGATCTGTTGTTGGTTCATTATTGTCTGTGGTTGTTCTTTGCTGAGAGTAGCTTGTTTTTCTATTTGTTCTTGTTGGTTTGGCTGTTCTTTTTTTGTCGGTTTGAAAGGGGGTATTGGGGGTATTGGGAGGAATTCCTCTGCTTTAGGTTTAGATGCTTGGGTTGGTGTTGCTGGTGATTCCCCACTGGTTGTACTAATTATTTCTTCTGGTAATTTCTGTTTTGCCTCTTTTGTCTCGCTGCTGCTTCCTCTGCGTTGTTGATTGTTGGTGTATGCTACTGTTGGAGATTGGTTTGTTGGTGACCGTAGTGTCTTACCCGACTTCACGAACATTCACCTTTCTTTTTACTTGTTACACTGCGGACTTACAACCCTGGGCAATTTGTACAATTTCGAAGAGATTTTGCGAAAAATACAACAACTTAATTCTATTCCAAGTTCGAACTCTACAGCGCCAATATTTTATATTTTTATCTGATCTTCGTTAAATATTTTAGGTTTGTATCTGATATTGTTTCTGTTGTATTTTTTCGTGATGGGATTTGTATTTTATCTGAAATCGATTAGCCTACAGTGTCAATAGTTTGGTTATTTATGGTAATGCTTTGTTATGCTTATAGGTGTTTGGGAATTCTTTGTTATATGTACCGGGTAATTATTATGTCCAGTTAATTGTACTTCGTGTGTGTATGACAAATTCCGGGTATGAGATACGTCGGTGGTTAGCTTGGCTTAATATAGATTTAATGTAGTTATATGGAGACGATGGTTTGGAGCTTGTATAGTCACTTGGCGCTTACCGCTGGTAGGTGCTATGACCCAAGTGATATATTTAAGCGTGGAGAGTTTAAATGTTAGTTGTGAGAAAGATGAGATCTTATAAGTGTGAAAGATTATTCAGCGGGTATAAATACTGCCATATTTCTTTCTTCCACAATTACTCAATCTCAACGGTACCCAGATGTTAGTATGTTGGTTATTTTATACTTACCAAATTGTATATATTCCTGAATTGAAAATCTCGAATTTTTGTCACTTAAGATACTTTCTTTATTTTGTTAATTTTACTTTACTTATGATTACACTCTCGATTACACTATGATCTTTACTTCTGATTACACTGTCGATTACCTTATGTCTTTTACTTCTGATTACCTTATATCTTTACTTCTGATTACCTTATCCATTACACTATCAATTACACTGTCGATTACCTTCTCTACTATTTACAATTTTATGTCTTTATATATTACAATTTAATCTTCCTGTTTACAATGTTTACAGAAGATACGGAAATCTTTTTTTTGTTGAAGCTGCGGAAATCTTTTTGTTGAAGATGCGGAAATCTTTATTTTTTGTTTAACACGCGGAACTTTACAAATTTTATATATATAAAATATTTACGGAAATATTTTCAATGTTAATATTTTTTCAATGTCATACATTATTTATTTTAATTCCCCTAAATGGCATTTCAAAAAGAAATTAAGTGTTTTCTTTTATTTGTATGTAATTTTTACTTAGACTACTTTCGGGCGCAAAGATTATTGGTGTCAAATTCTTTACTTTATTTTTCTGTGTTAAACGAAACGTGCCAATTTGTTATTGTAATTTCTGTGTTACCAAAGTGTGTTATTTTGTTATTGTAATTATGTAGTATCTTTGCTTACTTTTAACATTTAGATATCATCATTATCGGTCCCAGCTATGGATGCGATGGATGGCACAACAGCCGGTCCTCAGTGAGCTAAAAGATGATTTTAACTACGAAACAGTAAATATGTAATTTCAATTTTACAAATGAAATGAAAGAAATGTGTCTTCGCCAGGAAACTTGAAATAAATCAATACTTAGCTATATAAATTTTATATTTTTTTTGGAAAATTTACTAAATTAAAAGATATAAAAAGGCCGAATGAGTCAAAATGCCGAAAGAGTCAGATGGCTGAATGTTGAAAAGCTGACAGATTCTTAAAGCCAAATATCAAAAGACGAATTTCGAAAGGACAATTGTGCCGAAAGGCCGAATGTCCAAACGCTGAATGTCAAGAAGCCGAATGAGTCGAAAGGCCGAAAGAGTCGGAAGGCCTAATGCCGAAGGGCTGACAGGGCCTAAAAGCCGAATATCAATATTTCGAAAAGCCGAATGTGCCAAAAGGCTGTTGGTCTCAAGGCCGATTGTGTCGAAAGGCCGAAAATGTTTTGAAAGAGCGAATCAAAATTAAGCAAATTAAGTGAGGGAAACTTTTTTAATGTATGGTTCTAGTAAGTGGATTCTTTTAAGTTAAACAAAACTGTGAATAAATAAAGTGAATAAATTTCAGTATAATCAGTTAAAAAGTAGCATGTTGTATAAAAAACTATTTTCTTTTATTTTTAAATAACATAAAAGATTGTGTTATAAATTATAGTGCTCGAATTATTTAAGGTTTTCATTACAATTGTTCGCTAATTCCTATAATATTTAATAGTTTAATCACATAATTCAAAAACAGTTTTAACGAAATGTTCGTATTAGTTATCATGTAAAACATCTTCCTAAATCGTCCACTCTTAAAAATGCAAAATGTTAAAACTAAAGTTACAAAAATGTAAAAAGACACATTTGGCCGAAAAAATTTGATCACATTAATATAATTTATTTAAATCATTTTACAATGAGAAATAAATTTAATGTTTTAAATATTGATTTCAATAAATTAAGTAAAGGAAAATATAATGAAAATTCAACTTTTTACATATTCGGCCATTCGACCCATTCAGCCTTCAGACATTTGCCCTTTTGAAACATTCGGTCACCGATTCAACATTCGTCATTTTTGCGTTCGGTCTTTTGACATTCCATCTTGCGACATTCGGTCTTTCAACATCAAATGAAACCATTTTCTCTGAATTTTCTCTTTTCTGAATAGTATTTGAGTTTTTCTTTTTTGATAACAGCACATTAGAAAATAATGACAATTATTTTTCACAATTTAATATTGAACCATAGACAACTGGCTGTTGTCTATGATTTAACAACAAATTTTATTAACGAATTAAGACTTTAACCTATAAAGATAATTTTTCTATTTTATGATGATATTTGGTTTACAATTAAAAATATTCGTTATTCTCGTAGCAAAATATCTATTATATAAAAAAATTGTTGTATGTACTCATATTTTAAGACCACGATGCCTTTGTAAAATTAATAGTTATCGAAAATGAATGCGTTGGTCTTTTATAGTACTCAAATTAATTTAAATTTACGCTTAAAAGCGTTCCTATTAAATATTTTCACATTTTTATAGTAGGAAAATCGACAGCGAAGTCAGTAATAAGGCCCCAAGTTTCAAAAGCATCATTTTAACTTCACTTTTGTGAACGTTTATGAAATCCCCAGCTATTGAACGTAATGAGCAAAATTCGCCACAATAAATATCGTATCACCATTGAGTCAAATTCCTTTCATTCTACCTGTTGACGAAATTCAATGGTTAAAAGGCAAAATCGCTTAGGTCAGATTTTTTTAAATTTTTTTACAGAGGTAGAAAAAGTTGAATATTAAATTAATTTTTGACTTATGCCGAATAAAGCTTATACGGCTTGCGAAAAGCATTGCCTTGGACACAATACATTACCACTTAAGTTAACATTAGTGAAGTTAGAGGAGAGACAGGAAATGTTTATTAGTGTTTTAAATCGACTTAAGCGGTTTTGCCTTGCGAAGACAGAATTGTTAAATAAACTAATTTTAAGCGTTACCATCCGTGAATTGTTGGAATTTAATTTAATTAAATAAAGTGATCTCAACGGTAAAAATAAACTGTTCATTCAACAATTCACGCACGGTAACATGGTGCATGACAGTTTTAAATATTTTATACTCTGTACTTGAGATGCAAAAAACTGTTATTTTGCAATCCCTATTCCTACCTATTCCTGTTATTTTAATATAACAGTTGTTCTTTTTTAGTTACTTGTTCTGAGATATGCGAATTTTATTAGAGAACACGCATTTGTTTATGCCTAATAGAGAGACCTCAAATTAAGTTATTTTTTTATATGACTTTTTATTTCTTCAAATTTTATATATATTTAAAATTAAATACATTTTAAATTATATTTAATAAAATAAATTAATATATTCAGCAAATAAATTAAAATAAAATAATTCAATTCAATAAATTTCAATTTTAAATGATTCAGTTTTTAAGGTTTTGATTTAAAAATATAATTTGCTCGACTTTATTTGATTTTAATCGAGTACGTCGGTCGGTTAAAATATTTCCAGCTTTTGAGAACATGCGTTCACACGGCACTGAAGTTGCCATGGCACAAAGCATTTCTTTTGCTAATTGGCTTAAATGTGGATAATTGTGCCTATTTTGTTGCCACCATGAAAGAGGATCCCGACTTCTTTCTAAAAGCTCTTCATCTAAATATCGATTAACTTCAAGAACAACTCTGGATATTTCTGTGCCGTTAGGTTTGATTTTTGATGCTGCTTCGTCATAAAATCTCCATATAGAGGTATCATCTATAAATTTTAGTGGAGCTTCCATCACTTCGATTTGTGTTTCAATATTTAATTTCGTAGTAATTGCACGTATTACAAATTCTTTAACCCGTTCGGATGTTTCATTATTTAAAAATCCTACAATTTTAAATCGTGGGTCTAAGTATGTAGAAATACAAAGTGTGTTATTTTCCTGAAGCAGCTCGAATCTTTTGTATATCTCATCTATAAGTAAGGAAATTAGTTTTTCTATTATCTCAGATGGTTCATCTATATGAATTCTTATGTTGTTCATATTATTTTTAAGCCCGTTTACTAAAATTATTACCAGAGAAGCAGATATATATTTTTCTCCACCATTTGCCATTCTACTGGGTTTACCATTTGCCACTCTAATGGCGTTAAAATTGGCAGGCCTTTATCCAGTAAGGCTAATGTAGTTTTGACCACATCAGAAAGCCGAGCTCCAACGTGTAGTCACATCGAGAATTAACTTTTTAGGCTGAATAACGTTGCAAATATTTAGTTGGTAGCTTAACAATTTATTATTGGCCGATGAACTTTTCTTAAAATGTACTACTATTTTCCTTACTTTATCTAGCAATGAAACAAGTCCTTTTAAACTTTTCTGCACAATCAAATTTATTGTGTGTGCCAATCATCCAAAATGTTCCCATTCCAAAACTTTTGTTATTGCGGACGTAATATTTGGTGCATTATCGGAGACTGCCAAAAAAATTTATTATTAAGATTAAATTCATCCGTGATTTCTTTTATTTTGCGTGCTTTATTAACGCTTGTATGGCTTTAATTATAGCTGACACAGCCCAAAACTAATGAATGTATATTAAAATTATCATCGTTGTAATGAAAAGTGATTCCCAAAAAGCTTTCATTATTGTATGAAGTCCAACAGTCAGTTGTTAAACTGCATTTGATAGCCGATTTCGTAATGTCTTTTATTTCCTGAAATGTCTTTTGATATAAAGCCGGCAACATTGATTTAGTAATCTTTTGTCGATTTGGTAACTGATACGAAGGATTTAGAGCCTTAACAAAGCCTATGAAGCCGCGATCTTCAACAATACTGAATGGCTGAAAGTCATTTGTAAACATTTTCATTAGTTCACTATCAATTTGTAGTCTTGTAGGCAACGACATTTTTTTAGCAGGAAAATTTAGAGTACTTTACTGCATTGCGGTGATTTTACGTTTAAGGCTTTATCTGGCATTACTCAGTTCATTATTATGTGTGACTTCAGTACTGATAATTAGAGCTTCTGAAGATGATGTGGGGATTGCCTCTGAATTCCTAGAGCTAGACTCAGTTGATAATGCACTCGTATCATTATTCTTAATCTTATTGTTTGGCTGAGATACAAAAAATTGGTTATTAATTTATCATTATAAATTATTTTATAGTCTACTTACCACTTTTTGTTCGATTTGTACAGTTGGATGTTTATTTTGGATGTGTTTCTTTAAATTTGTAATTGAGGATTTATAAGACAATGAGCTCTTGCAAATATCACATTTTGCACTTACAGCATCAACCACTGTGAAATGTTCCCAAATGGGACTTGTCTTTTAAAAAATTTCACTCATTACTTCAGTTAACAAACCCACAAATTCAATAAAATTATTGTTCCTTTAAAGAGAGTTTTCAGACTTAATACTCAATAAACTATGTACATAAATAATCTATCAAACGGTTTTTTTTTTGTTTCATCCAAAACAGTGAAAAATAAAAACAAAAGAAAATTCATCATGCAATATAGTAAAACCTTAAATCTATTGCAAATTGTATAAAACAAATTAAATCTATTAACGAAATAAATAAAAATACATACGTAGAAATAAGACCAACACCTTCTACAGATTATAATGTATTTTCTATTATCGTTTTTACGCTCTTCTGTTTTATATAAATATCTACTAGTAACTACTACATCACCAATTCATAACAATGTCCCTCTCTTCAAATCATACATACATACATTATATATGTATGATACATTTATTCCAAATACCATAAACATAGCTACGCTTTGAAAAAATAGGTAAAAAGAGTAATAGAATAGAGAACAGTGACGAAAATTGTATTCTGAAGTTCCTTTTAATATTTTTAATATTGTTATTCTTGAGAATACAAACGAAAATAGCAAAATAGTTATTTTCGATAAGCGAATATGTGAAATAGCAGGAACTGTTATTTTCGTTATTTAGTAACAGGTTGTTCCTGTTATTTTCTAAGAACAGTGATAAAATAACAGTTCCTTAAATATCGTAACATCTCTACCTGTACCTTAAAAAAAACAACAGACAAATAATCATGATGCTAATCATTCGAAACATAAAAATCATAAAATTAAAACATGACTTCGAAAAAAATGTGATTTGATATATTTTTCACATTTTTATAAAATGGTTGAAAATATAGTTTAATTATTTAATTTAGATATTCTTAGATAATCTATTTTTTCTTTATTTAAGTTTTAAAATTAAATATAATTACTTTCTATTTTCTCTCCAATTTAAGGAGAGTTGCCTGATTAAACTTTTTTATATGCTGATATGCAATCTTGGGCTAACTTCACATACATAAGATACACGACACGGAGTAACAATATACTATATTTTATAAGTTACTATAGTTAGTACAACATTTTCAATTTTTGTTAAATGTTTGTCAACTGCATAGGGTGCGTCCGAATTGGAAAATGTGCATTTAGCGAAGACACATTTAAAAATTTACATGCGATGTAGTTTTTGTGTGCATTTTTGATATATCTGTTTTATGTCAATTTATATTTTAATTAACCACATTTATCAATTTATTAATTTGGTTTTGTCCAATTTTAATTAATTCAATGGTTTTAATGAAATTTTATTTAATCCAAAAATGCACATTTTAAAAAATGTGCATTTAATTTCGCATTTCGGACACGTTAACACAGTTATCAATAATCATTGCGCAAATTTCAAGTCAAACTTCGCCATTTTATTGTGTGGAACGTAGCTCGCCGGATTGCCAATTGAAACGCCTTACGTTAATTTATATAAGTGTTCTCGATGAAACATTATTATGTATATTAATGGTACTGTAGCTCAGTCGGTGTTGTGATTGCTGTCTTGTAAACGTCTTCAATAGCAGCGGGAGTCACATGATAGGCTCTGAAAAGATCGATCTTCGAAAGTATTTAACAGCCATGCAAGCGCGTGGATAAATTTTGGATGTAAGCAATTGGGTAACGATCTGAGATAATCCCCACATCCCCACCGTTTTTTGACCGATTGGATCTAGTCTGCGTTGGTTAGATACAGGCAAATAACCCGTAGTGACGATGTGATGTACCACGTTATGTAGATTGCAATTTGGGGCTGGTATTAATGAAGGAAATTTCTTCAAGAGCGTGCCATAACTGTTGTCGATAGTTTATTGGATTGGAGTAGATATATTAACTCGTACCATGCATTGGATCAATTAGCTTCTTGTGTTTTACATCGACAAGGAGACCAAATCTCCTTAGAAAATCGGCGCTAATGATTGGAGTATCACCGCTGCTAAAATAAAAGCAACCGTGAATGTTCTCTTAAGTTTAATGTTTACGCGTAGCAGCTTGCTACCGTAGGTATTAATTGATGTGCCATTGGCGGTCGGTGAGAATAGTCCAGAATTTTTCATTTTATAAGTGAAAAATTAACGGAAACGTATAACAGAAAGGTTCGCGCGCGTATCGATCAAAAAGGTTAGGTTATTGATTTTATCTTTAATGAATAAACGGCTGTTCTTACATTGGTTCTTAGGGTCAGCCGCAGCAACCGTAAGACTTTTTAGTTTGGGAGGTTTTCGTTGGTTTTCGTCGCTATTACGGTCATTGAACTGGCATAGCTTTTTGCATTTTTGTGCTAGAGCACCAAACTTGTAATGATACCAGCACACACTTTACCGCGTAATTAAGTTGTGTCGATACCTGGCTTGCGATTGAAACCCTCGGTCTCCCGAACGACTCCGAGGGCGATTAGTCAACTTGGATAGCAAGGTTGATACCTCCATCTTCTTCATTCAGCTTCCTTCTTTGCCTGAGGGATTCGTTTTTGTTCATTTTTGGTAGATTTTCGAGTAGGTTGAGTACAGTATCGCACTTTTTTGGTGATAACGCCAAAATAATTTGACAGTACTTGGTTTCGTCTCTAGTCACCTTTTGGATATTAAAAAGTACTTCAGTAGTAAAGAACCATGCTCTTGGATTTCCCGACGTGTGATAAGAAGCAGCGACTTCTGACGATGGACTTGGTTTATTGTCAGTTTCCGTCTTGTTACCGTCGTTTCTATCTTCGATGATATTTTGGCTTTCATCTTGCGACATTGTTTGTTTTCTCTAGTAGTTTCTTAGGAAATTAGTGCCAAATTTGAAGGTGTAGGGAAGAAATTGGTATAATGTTTAACCTAGGATAAAGCTAGGTGAAAGTAAAGCCAAACAAAATGAATGAATTAAATATAAAATGGATGCGGTAGTACGAAATAAATTGGACAAAAATTAAATGTTTATATTAAGGTTTTGCATATTTGCGGTTTTGAAAATTCACAAATTTTTAAAGAAAATAATTTTGAAAACGGGAGTTTTAATAAAATTTAAAAATAAAAATATTGATATATATTTCGAGATGAGCAATGCTGTTATTGTTAGGCAGAATATGAATGCTGAATTTGGTTTATTGTTGATTTGAAGTCCTTTCAACCATTTGTGGATCAGTAATACACTACAATGCGCTAAAGTCACAAATGGTGGATTTAGGCATTTTCAACTCGATACTCATACGCATAATACATACCATATATTATATATTTAGAAAAGTTCAATCGTAAAAACCCTAACGTTCATTTCTAATGCCCAGGCTTGTTACTGTAGTGATGGTAATCATAGCATTTTGAAATCCTATTCATTTCATATTAAATTAACGCCAAATTTGTGTTTCGGGCTATTAATCGGAAAACGTAATTTATTTTTCGAATGACTATCCCAAATAAGGTTAATGAGACTACAAAGATTTGTTCCTCTGTTTTACTATATGCTGTTTCATTATCAATCGAATCTCATCTAACGGCTTCCAAATGTACAAGAGCATTATTCGACAGAGGATAGCAAATGAATTTTATTAACGACAAGACGTGCCACTTATTAAATATCGAAGTAATTTAACTTCTGGAATATATATCTTCTTTTTGGACCTGTAGCTTCAAGAAAAAACAGCATCACATTTACCATCACATGTTGCACGATTCCTAAAAATCACTAATGATCTACAGTCATCGCTTTTTAAAAATGATATTGCATTTTTGACTAAGAAATAACTATGTTCCATTTCAAGATTGAAATTCCAAACCAACTTTTATTCATTATTTGATATGTGCTTACTAGGAAAGTAGTATGCTTCCTGAACCAATAAAAACTAAACAAATTTCGAAAAATACACAAAAAATAAAGACACACATATTCATGAATAACTTTCATGAAAAAATAAGGTTTTCAACTTCATATTGGTTAGTATATTGCTTACTGCATGATACATTCTTCGAAATTTGTTTGTCTTCTTTTCAAAAAATACCATAAACAAGGGTATGTAGCTTTCATATATGTAGTATAATAAATGAATTTTCTTTACAAAACCAACGTTGGTTGGAAAACTATTTATATGACAAATTTGAGAATGCTCGTACATACCTCCTACGTATACACAGTATACATAAAATATGATAAATGAATTTCTTACGTTTTTGGTTTGAGAGAAGTAAAATACAATTTTAGGAAATTATTTGTTAGATCAAATTGCTTATACATACTTGTGGTGGACAGATACTAGCTTGCCAAAGATTTTCATTAAACTTAAACCCGGAACATATTTTACACATAAAAGACATATTGTTCTTTGTAATATCTATATTTATTAGAGCATTTTATCATTCACATATGATATCAGTTGTTTGTTAGATGACGACAAATTCTACACACAAAATAATACAATTCACTAAATTGCCTTAATTTATATTTTCACACACACACACATATAACCATAATTCTGCGGTGATAAATTCATTTAAGACAAAATAACATCAATAATATAACCAACACCTACATTGGAATTGTGTACGGTACTCATCCTCATTTAATCCAATTATTCGTTTATTATTTTTCATACAATAAGCTTCGAACAATAACATTTTGTCTAAAGATCAAAAAATAAATAAATAAATCAGAATTTCTTTCTGATTCAGGTTTAAGCACAATAAAGTATGACTTCTTCATAAAATAGACAAATTCTGTATTATGCTTATAGGGCATAAGTATATATGTATAAGTACACAGATACGCACGTACCTGCCACAATCGTATAATCCGTTTAAAACGTTCGGTATTAACTGGATTGTTATTTATTCCTTGGATTGTTTAGTGAATTGCAGTTGATTCCAATGTGTTACGAAAAAAAATGACAATAAAAATGAGAATATTTCTGAATTTTTCCCACTTCTTCGTGTTCGTGCATTGTTGTCAGTAAAAAATTGAATTTTTATTTTTCTACCACCTTGGAAATTTTTTTCACTTTATTGTTAAATAATGTGAAGCAATAAAAAATAAAAATGAGAAATGAAAATGTCGGAGAAGCTTGATTCAAAATATTGTTCAATTTATTTTTTATACTCGTTTGTCATTTGTGTGTGCGGGAAGTATACGCAAAGGAGTATGAAGGGTGTGGTGGTTGTTTTGTAAATTATAAGAATTTTACGTATAAATACTTCAGTCATGCTTCAAAGAATTTCCAAAATTTCACTAAGGTTGATAATCAATAAATATAGTATGGCACGATGTGGGTGCGAGGCTTGTCTGGAAAGTATAAGTATCGCTTGACTACAAAAAAAAATTGACAATACTGTCATTATTTGCTTCAAAAACAATAACAAACATAAATATTTGGTACAAGATTAGTTATAGTAAGATACTATACCAAATATTTTTCCTCAAAGTCACCACCACATTTGAGGTAATCTTGTGTGTGTTAGGTCACCATAGACATCAAAAATCTGTATTTACAGGGCCTACTTGGGCCAAAGTCAAATCGGATACTGTGAGTGTTTAACTTGTGGCCATGCAAAGATGAGGTTTTGAGGGAGCAGCCACCGTTAAGTTATCATCCTGGTGCAATGATTTGAGGTATACAATGGGGACTACTAAGGCAGCTCGATGCTATAAATTATGCAGAGGACATATTCCTGCTAATAAACAAGTATGCCAACATACTGCACAGATAATACAGAAGCTGTCGGTCCTAGAACATGAAGATGGTCTCAAAATCAACATCAATAAAATAAAAGCCAGGAGACTTAAGACAAAGTGGTTGTAAAAATCGTATATGTACCTTGGTTGTACTGTGGCACAAACAGGCCAACGTCAGGAAAGCGCCTGTCCTGTCAAAAAACAGAAAGCTGAGAATGTTCAACAAATGTGTAAAATCAGTACTGCTGTATGATTGTGAATCATGGAAACAGACGCAGAAGATCACAAGAAGACTCCACGTGTTTGTGAATAAATGGCTTGGAAGGCTGATAAAATGCTGCTGGCCAAACACTACCAGCAACATAGAGCTTCTGAGACCGAAATAAAAAACCGCAAATAAAGGTTAATCAGGCATACATTGAGGAAAACTCCAAATGACGTAAGACGGATGTCATTAGATTGGAATCAGCAAGGGAACGAAAAGTGGGAAGATCAGCTATAACCTGGAAGAGAAGTATGCCAGCTAAAACAAAAGAACTTGGTAAATCAAAGGGAGCGCTAAATTCAATAGCCCCCAAAAGAGTCAGATAATCCACCCTAGTAGATGTCCTATACTCCTAAACCAAAAAAAAACCTTCCGAATGGAATTCATTCTTTTCAATGGAATATAGCGAATCCATTAGTGGAGTATTTCCCTTACAATATGAAGGTAGTTCTGCCGTGCTGTTGGTTGGTTTGCTTTGCTTTTTGAGTTAAACGCAAATTAACATTAATACTAATTTTATGGGCAAAACTTCCGATTTAATAATTATACCAACAACTGTAGTCGATGATTGAGTAGTTCGATTATTTTCGAATAGGATTAGTAAAGATCTGAATTTAATAGATTGGGACGATCTGTTTGACAACAATGTAGTTGAATCATGTGTTGATATTTTTTACAACAGGGTTTTTGACATTATGTATTATGTTCATTCGAGAAGACTGATTGGTACGAAATCCAAACTGGTAGCAAAAGAAGAGCTTTTAACACTACCGTATATCATAGTCGATTTTGTGTTCTTCGAAAAATGATTAAATCGGATATCAAGATTTGTTATAATAACTATACATATATGTACCGTTCAAGATCCAATTAAAAGGGATCAGAAATTTTTCTGGAATTTTATGAACTATTTAGATAATAGCTCGAACGTTTCCATAAAGATACGTATTTAGTTTTATGATTACTTCAGAAGTTTATTTAGTTTATCATCGACAATTAACAATTTTAATTATTTTAATTATCAGTTTTTGGGTGGACACAATCAAAACTCTGAAAATGACATTCAATTGGCTATTGAAGGACTCGATAATAACAAAGGAAGTGGTCCTGATATTATTCGGAGTAAATTTGCCATTCAGACTGACCAGTCTTTAGTTAAGCCTTTCTCGATCAATCGTGGTATCTCCATAAGTAATGTGTTTAATAAAATTTTTGAAAAGCTAATGTTCAAAATTTTATATAATGAAATGCTACACTTGATTAATATATGCTTATGCGTTAGCATAAGCGGTTCAAGAATTGAGGTTGCATTTAATAATTCTAGATACTTTCGATCATTTTTGCGGTGCCTTTTAGATATCGGTTGACGGTCGAAATAAGCGTGTTCCACCGTGTCTGGCAATCTAGAACTCAGAATAAGGAAATGCAAAGGCAATTTAGAATAAATTGTATATTTCTGCCTTCGCGCGTTTCTACGTGCTTTGACAAAATATTTTATTTTCGGCTGATTTAGAAGACTCTAATATTATATATATTGGAGGTAAATTACGGAAAGTTTGCAGGGTTCTTATGAATTTTTTCGCGATACCCGAAGCAATTACTCGGATATTCGGGTAGTTAAAAATTTCGAAAAATACCCGGGTACCCGAGTACCC
Source organism: Tipula vernalis (assembly GCA_958295665.1). Lineage (NCBI taxonomy): Eukaryota > Metazoa > Arthropoda > Insecta > Diptera > Tipulidae > Tipula > Tipula vernalis. The sequence goes on along the minus strand of OY282560.1, from coordinate 299,837,401 downwards.
GATACCCGAGAATATGAGCCTTATCCACAAGTATTATAGGGATTCATTTATATATTGTTATAACAACGTGAATTTTTTTGAAAAATGGACTTATACCACTTTCAAAAATAATGGCTCATATGTCAATGTATGTGAAATGAACGAGAAGATGGTGGAATTTATTGACAAAATTGTTGTTGTCGAAATAAATGAAGACGTTCCGTGAAGAAAAATTTGCGGCAGCGGATTGATGAAATTTATACTGATAATCTATTTTACTTTTAATTCAAAGTCCAGATGAATTTAATTAACAAAAATTGCAAAAGAAATTGTAACTCCAGATTTAAGATATATGTATACGCTTTATTTTTAATAACACACTGGTTTACTTGTTTTCAACTTGTTGCTCTAATGGCTTCAGTAAAAGTGAGATAATTTTTGTTTTGTAAATGGTTAAAAAAAAATGTCATAGCCTGTATTGCCGCGTAAAGCTAGTTTTTTAAATTTAGCTTAAAAACAGAGCTTAAAAATAGAGCAATTTGACTCTGTACTAAAATCATTGCATGTAACCGCACGCAAACAATACAAATCTATTACGTTCTCTTGTTGTGGTTAATTACAGATTATGACACTTGACAATTTGTTTATAATTTGGAGTGTGTAGAACAAGAAGATAAAAATATAAGTATATAACATGAAATTGAATTATAACTTAAATATAAAATAAGAAAACATTACTCAAACTTTATAAATTTTCAGGTAAATTTGGGAAACGTTATATAATGCAAATAGGAAGTATAGTTTGAATATAAATTATGAATTCATTAATCTTGTTTTAATCTATTTTTAGTGTGTAAGTGTATATTTTGGGGTACAATATTTGGTGAGGGCAAACAGTCAACATGTATGGTCAAAGCTGCCGCGCAAAAGTGCTCCCTTCTTTTTGTGTAGTATGCACTAACAATGCGCACTGTTAACTCTAATAAATTACTTAATTATACCAATACCAATTATAAACTAATACAAAAATTATTGCTAAAATTTCAGTTATTAACATTTCATCAAATTATTGACGTGATTGTGCCGAGATGTCAATAAAAAAATGTAGACAATAAGACAAATTTTAAAATAATTATGATTCAAGATAAATATATATCTACGAGATGTACACCACGAAGTTATCAAAATAGTATAATTTTTAGTTAAAATTGGTTACCCTGGTCAACTTTTTATTCTAGTTGGAAATAATTCAACTCATACTCGCTAACTTTGTGGTGTAAATTTTTTACAATAAATTTATAGCTTGTACGCAGCTTGAATCATGATTTCCTCAAGAATATCGTTGCATATTATACAAAACCAATGGTTTTTTTCGCTATTCTTCACGTTTTTCGTTTTTCATTCCTCTTTTTGTAATTTACGTTTAACAGAATTTTGCTTCATATCTTCTTTATTTTTATGGTCAATTTATACGGAGAACCGGTAGTATGACTTTGGAAGCGTAGAAACCTGCTTTGAAAAACTCTTTCATAAAACTGCTAGAGGCAAACAAATCACTAATAGAGATATAATTTATACTAAAAAAAACAAAATGTATGTAACTAGCGTTTTCTTGCCTTAGGAGCGTATACTTACCAGATGAAAATTGCACTTCAACGACTATAAATGAATTTCTTTACCAGAAACATTCTAAATTCATTGAAACGCAGATGCGTATTGTCTACGTGTTTCAGTACAACCCGAGCAGTATGTACACGGTGCTATTTGTATGGCAGGAAAAATACTTTTGAAATCAATGAGATACGATTTAAGCGCCGGTACGACTTAAGCGACTTCCCCCCAATATAACCGACTTTCCATACCAAACCTCACGTAAAAAAGTTCGTAGGTATATTTGGGCAAAAATTCGATATTTGAGACAAAACAATTTGGATGAAAAAATCATATGAGTTGAAAGCCCAAGCACAATCTTCAAACAACACTGATTGAACCTGTACCCAATCCAAGTCTGTAGCCAAAATTGATCCCCCTCCAAAATTATCTTGTTTATCGAGAATTTTCATGCTATCTAGATCAACTTCGTAGCCTGCATCGTTCAAACGTTGAGCAACACTCCACATTTGATTGTTTCTTTAAAGAAGTCTAAACAACTATTTGTTTTCCAAAAAGTTTCTCATAATATACCTTTAAAGAAATAGTCAAATGTTGTTTAATAAGCCCTAAGTGTTGCAATTGCAATATCACCTGTACAGGACATACAAAGAAATTTTTAGAAAAAAAATCTTTTTACAATGCAGAAATGACCTCAATAAAGATCAAAATTCAAACATTAGTGCACCTACACGACACTTTAAAGACACAAACCACCAAACTAGTCCAGACTTCATCAAAATCCTCGATAAACAAAAAAAAAAAAAAAATTCAAAAAAAAAACGACTTTGGAAACGGTACAAATCATATCAAGTACAAATTCAATCAATGCTGAGGAAGACCACGCTTTTGTCTGAAAACCATATGATTTGTTCTTCCAAACCGCTTTCGTCTTATACAATCCTTACCCATATTCAAATGTGAAACGTCCTACTACAGATTTCTTTCGAAAAGCCACAAAGCTGTAATAGTTATTTCGACGATGTCCTTCCAGCTGTTTGTAAGGTTAAAAATTGCCTAAGACCTTTTCTCCTCAAAGCTTTAACTGAGTTTTCCAAGGGTTTTAAAATTTGGGGCAATTATTTATTAGAAGTTTGATTTTAATCAAAATTCCCGGGAATCAGGATAACTCAAAATTACAAATTTCCCGGGATTTTGGTCCCAGGAATTCCCGAGAAGGACCCACTACAGTAATAGTGTAAGAATAGAATCTATTCAACGCACATTCAGTAGGAGTATGTTTAGAAGATTTCGTTTAGAGGATTTCATACCACCATATGTATGTAGTTAGACTACAAAAACTAAATTTATTAATTTATATTTGGACGAATTTATATATGGTAATTAATGGAATTGTTCATACTTCTTTCCTGACTGAAATTAGCTTTATTGTCCCATCCTACCGGTCAAGAAATTTAAATTTATTTAAAATTTTAACTCCAACCACAAATATTGGGCTAGCCTCGCCACGCTGTCGGTTATTAATGAATCATAGCTTGTTCATTGGTGATAATATTATTGATATTTTTAATAAATCTTTTTATAATTTTAGAAATTCTCTACTAAACTGTATTCACTAATCACTTTATTATTATACCATTTTATTATATTATTGTTGTATTATTATTATTATAATATTACCTTTTCTGCATAGTACGTCTTTATTTACTATATTATTGTGTGAGGCAAAATATAAATGGGGCTTTAAGCTCTGTATTATGCCCGAATTATTTATCAAAATAAAAATAAAATAAATAAATAAATAACACTTTAGAGGCTCATTGTATACCAATATTAAATATTTTTTTGGTTTTCGTGAATTTCCCACAATTTTCCACGATTATCTGGAGGCAGATTTTGACACTTAAAAATATTAATATCCATGCATACTGGCTGATTACTACTTAATTATTTATTTTCGGCTGGGATAACACAATCTGTATTACCGATTTTTCACTTTATCTTTTAAAATGCTTTATTTAGTTATAAGCTTTCATAAAACGAAATAATATTTAGGTCTCCGAGTATTAGTATACATAGTTCCTTCGGAATATAAATTTAGATAAGTTTGAATTTAATTTGGACTATTAGAGTCTGATAATATTGTTATAATTAAGGATACCTTTATTTGAAAATGGAGATTTGAACGGACGACTTCAGCGTATGATGCTTTTAACCTCATCGACGGAAGCAATGAAATTAGTCGAGTTATGTTCGTAATAATCATCAAAGTTTTAAAGGCTTCTTTGTTATATCCACGGATTCAATCACATCAAGAGACAGTTCATAGTTTTTTTGGAACATATCAGCGAGGATTTCACATTTTTCTGGAGTCGAAATTATTTTGCTGTTGTCTAGCGGGTTATTTAAAGGAATGAATGAAATTTTTTTTATGTACCGTATTGCATCCCAATAAGGTTTTGAACCTTTAACCAGTTGGCTCAGTTTGCTTTGCCATTTACTATTGATGATCTCTTATATTTTTTCCTAGATAACATGGTTTAATAAATTAATTATGTTTTTTAGATAGGGATAGCGTTTTCGGATCCACTGTTTCCGTCTAATGTTTCGAAGTCGTATCAATGAAAATACTTCATCTGAAAGTAATAATATAAATCTGGAGGAAGACCTTTTGTTTGGAACTGTCAGGTGGATGGCATGATTGATAGAAGGATTAAAATAATCAATTAAAAGCCTTGATTTGTTCATCAATTATTTGTTGATACATAATCCAGTCTGCATATAAAAAGTCATCTGACTTAGTAGAAGGATCAATATCTAAAGTAGTCATGTTGACCTAACCCAGCATACAACAGGCAAATGGTCAGAATTTGAATTTTGGATTTGTCAGAATGTACTATTAGATCTATTATTTTGAAAATAGGTGGGTTTATCTGGATAGTGTAAGATGCAGTTTTGGTTACAATTTAAAAAATCATATAAAATACGTCCCCTTTTGTTTGTTCTGCTACAGTTCCAAAATGCATGTTAACAGTTAAAATACCTCCACTCCCCCCCCCCAGGAAGAAAGCTGAATTATTCGTAAGTTGGCTAAGATTATGTCTAAAATTTTCACGACTAGAGTACGGGGAGTAGCAGCGCATGTAACATTTAATGCATAAATATAACAGGTAAGGAAGAACCGAGTGCTGCATGATATTTTTAATAGACGTTGAGATCAACAGTGCAACAAAACACAATATTTTATGTCGACTCATCAACACTACAACGTCCAATTTTTATATTTTTATCTAAGGTGCTGATACTAGCATTTAACCTACTTACAGCAACAATAATGATGGATAGGAATGTTTGGTGTCATATTTTATTTCTTATTTTTATATTTCCTTTTTCGCTAAGTTGCTGACAGTAGCATTTAATTGTTTATAAAACGTGAACATTAAATAAAATAAAACAGAATGAATTTAATTTTAATATTAACAACAAGTTTTTTATTCTCAAAAACTAAATAGTCCCCACCCGTGGTAATCTATTAGTTAACTGTAAATCAAGACTATATTAAATATACAATTTAAGTACAAAGTCTTAAATTTTACATGGTTCCCCAGCCACTAAAGCAACTGTAAACCAAACAACAACAACATGGATGAGTTATTTCATAGCCAAGAGGTAACAGGTGGAAAAATAGTTCAGCTAGAGAGAAACTATCGAAAAGATGGTGAAGACAGAAAAACGAAGTCTTACTTAGAAATGAGAAAAGCGAGTCTAAAAGCGCTATAATTATAACAAATTCGTTGGAAACGATGACAAAATTCTAGGAATGGTCCCCCCCAAGTCCTATCACTAGCAAATCCACATCTCGAGGTACCATATAATACAAAGCCATCAGTTCGGTTGGATGCCATACAAAGCTCATCAACTGATTCCCAAAAGGAGAAAATCAACTAAAGGAACTCAGCGGCAAATCAAGTTAGAAAGGAACAACAACACAAAATTGGTCAAGAGACAAGACGTGCTCATGCGCCAGATAAACCAACAACTTTTCTAAGAAATATGTGAATATTAAAACAAGACAATTAGAAAAGGACATGGGAGAAATCGCAACCTAACACACAGAATTATTAGTAGAGCTGGAAGAAGATGAACAAACATCCAACTACTTTAGAAAAGATTATTATGGCAAGCTTCAAGAGAGGGTAGAAGATGCAATGATCAAACTACAACAGTTTCGGCCCCAGACAACAACCGCAGCAAAATCAGCAGCACAAGTGAAATTGTCTAAGGTAGAAATCCTGAACTTTTATTGTGATTATGAGCGGTGGAAAACGTCCAACGATATATTCAATGAGCTGATCCACCAAAACAGCAAACTATCAGATATCTTTTCAAATTCAACGTAGAAACATTACAACAATCACACAATCAGCCAACCAAACGCTCACTGTTATCCGACAATCACAGCAATACTCATGATGCAAGAAGTATGGACATTAGAAATAGATTGGGATCAGTGCTTGCCAGAAAACATAAAATACAACAAAGAATTGAGTGAAATAAAAAAAAAACAGAATACGCATACGCAGCCACAATATATTGTCGAACAACAAATAAAGAAGGGATTATAACAACACAATTATTAACTTCTAAGACGAAGGTCGCGCCAACCAAAATAAACCTATCCATTCTTCGATTGGAGCTAAATGCAACTCTACTATTGGTAAAATTACTTAAACACACACAAAGAAGCTTGGAAATCAACAACCTCAAAATATATGCGTGGTCAGATTCGATCATTGCACTGTGTTGGATCACAGGGGAACCAAACCAATTTAAAACGTTCGTGGCAAACATAATTTTGGCAGTAAAAACTATGCTACCAGCAGCAACATGGCACCACGTAAAGTCATGCAATAATTCAGCGGATATAGCTTCACATGGTACGACACCGTTAGCACTCATAAAAAACAAATTTTGGTGGCAAGGTCCAGATTTTCTTCGGCAAAAGCTAACTAGATGGAAGGCAATCAACCCTCTTATGCGAAGTAGCACGCATAAACCAGAGGAGTTAGAAAAAAAAGCGATACAAATTATGACAATAACTACGGAAGATCATGCTTTTCCATTATTCGAACGAAGCTCCAACTATAACAAATTGAAGCGTATAGTCGCATATTGCAAAAGGTTTATCAACAACTGCTCGGCCACAAAATTCGAGACTCCCAAGTTCAAGGAAAATCCCAGTAATCCTGAGCAAGCACAACATAGTTACAAAAAGAATATTTGAAGATGCTCATATTAGTACAATATTACACGGAGGTACACAATTGACATTAGCAACTTTAAGAAACAAATTTTGGATCATTGATGGTAAACGAGCTGTAAGACAGATAATTCAAAAATGTATTATTTGCTTTCGTCATAAACAACATTCATCCAAACAACTAATAGGAACACTGTTTATCAAAACGGAAACGGACTGTGCGGGGCAGATCTGTTAGCACTAACGCCAGTTCACTTCTCGATAGGAGATTCTCTCAAGGCGCTAAGAAGAGATGGCATGTAGTCGAGAGAATGGTTCAGGACTTTTGGAAACGGTGGTCTTTCGAATACCTCCACCAACTACAACAACGAACTAAATGGAAGAGCAGCTAGTCAAACTTAAGGATCAGCGACCTTGTATTATTAAAAGATGACCAACAACCTGCCACACGATGGAAGCTAGGAAGAATTGTGGAAACACACGCTGGAAAAGATGATTTAGTTCGGATAGCGACAGTCAAATGTGAAAATGCAGCCTATGAGCGACCGATTGTGAAATTGTGTAAGTTACCAATTAAAGAAGGCTTACAGAAAATAATGTCCCTGAAAGCAAACCAAGGTCAACCTAGAGAATTACAATCACCGGAGAAGAACAATTAAGTTTGGCAAGGCGGCAGCTTCATAGACACGTAAAGAACAGAGGGACCGTCAATCATCTAGCGCTAGCCACATTATCCATTTGTTGCTGTTTGGGACTTGTGCAGGCCAACGTACACATAACCTCTTTCAATCACTCCACAGGAATTTAATTCGAAGAAATAGGTAAACTTGAAGTGGTATCTATGAAATGGATATTTGTGGTTTATTACAACATGAGCAATTACTTGGAAGAAATTAAAACCTTTAAGCGAACACAATATTAATTAAAGGCGGCATGCTTGAATGTAGCTGGCTTAAGTTGCGATATTATTATTAGCAAGTAACGGGGAGGTATAACGACTGAAATGAGGCCTAGGAGACACCATAGCCCTAGTACTAGGCGATATTTTTGGGATTTTGTCGGAACGTGAGGCAAGATATTATGAGGCACAATTTGAAGCCATAAACAACGATGATCAATAATTAGAGTCAGTAATAAAGAGTCATACCACCATGATAGACAACACAATTAAACTAGTAAAGCATAATTCATATCTCACCATGGAATCATTAAACAACCTGATAGAGCAGCAGAGAAGGCTGAATGCTGAAATGGAATTATTAAATGAATACTTCATTAGAGAAGAAAATATTCGCTCGATATTAACCTCAACAATTGAACTGATGTTAATTCTAAAAAAATTGAAAGACACGCAGCAAGCCTTACTTGATGTGGTCCAGAACGCACACAAGAATTGATTGTATCCCTTATTACTTGCCCCTGCTCAATAACAACCATAACCATACCTGGGCATGGCATCTCTGATCTCCATCAGATATATCACAGCATGAGATTACGCAGTAGAGTAACCCAGGGCAACATCATAATAAAAATCACCATTCCTCTATCCTATGTGCAGTACTATAGCCTATTGGCAGTATTTCCAGTTCCTAAAATTGAGCACAACAACACGCAGTCGTACAATACCACCAATTCGGAATACTTAGCAGTAGATGATCACCGGGAACATTTTACATTACTAACAACGAACAGCAAATTTAGAAGGGGCATATACCATTAGGTCAGTTAAGATATTAAACTATTGGATTAAGTTGCATGCGACGAATCAGTGGATATATTCCATTCCAAATGAAACAACATTCGATGTTATATGCGGCCAAAGTATTAAATCATTTAGTCTCCGAGACTTCGGTCTATACACACAATTTTTTGGATTGGTATAGCCATATGTATTTTTTGGGTCATCAAATATATTAAACAAAGGCGAAAAGAAACCCCCTTCACCTCTTTAACGTTCGGAAACATGAAATCAGCAACGGCAGCCTCGGCATATGTTGAGTTTCACAGGAAAATTGGGTGCTGACCAATTAAAATTCTTAATAGATGATTTGGAATTTTTTTGATTAATTTCTTCTCTAATACGAAGAAACTCGGGTCTTTTTAGACAAACCACTAAATTGGCAGAGTGGTTTCCGTTACAGTTTGCACAAAAAAATTCAGTTTCGGTATCTTACATTGTGCATTATTTTCCTTAAATTTGGCAAAGGCTGCAATATTTACACTTCGATTTCAAATGGCAGTTGCTCATGGTGTGTCCATACATACAACAGTTTATTCATTGTGTCAGATGTTTCGTTACCAATACTGCGAATATTTTTTAGATGGTTGAAAGTAACTGAATTCGGAAAAGGAGCAAAATATATAGCACAATCTTATGATCCTCAATTTTTAGGTAACACTTTTGTAATTCTTGGTGGATTGAGTCCAGCTTCCGTACTTTTGTATTTTTCAACTTCTTCGATTTGTAATGAAGATAAGCCAAAGAGAACGTATCTAGAAGTCTTGTTTTCATCTAGCGTATATAAGAAAAATTCTTCATTTACTTTTTTTAATTCATCACTAAATTGTTTATAATGTACAGAATCATAAACTTGTTTTTTAAATTTTTTTATGGAAACAGAATTAATCCCCTGCAGTCCACTAATGCAGCATGTTGTTAAATCTTCAGGTAGATAGTAGTTTTCCTTTTTAAATTATTTCTGGTAGGAAAAATGTTTTTCCCTTTGTATAATACTTTGAAAATACAATATAATTGCCTCATTTAATTTGACATGCTAAGATTAACGATATGAAGATACAAATGATATAAGTGAGTTATGATAACGAAAATTATTTCAGCAAGATTTATTTGCATTATAGCCTTCGCCATCATAGATGGTGTTTATGAGAATGGCAAAATGTTAAATGATGTAGAAATCCTCTTACGATTCGGTTTTTTGTGAAAGAAAAATCGATAAAGATTATCTTTTAATAACAACAACAAGTAATTTCAAAGAATTTAAGTTAAATTTATATTCTCCCGATAGTAATTAAAAATAAAGACGAGGTAGTATATCGAACCAGAAAAATTTAATTTAGCAGAATTTTTCGGTTATTTGTTAGCTGGCTAATGAACATTAAACAGAATCCTGACCATAATTTAAATATCCTACTAAAATGACATCCACTTATCTAATATAAGTATAAGGTATTTTCAACATACAGATTAATATAAAATTCAATGATTGTCTTAAAATTAATTCGTGTTTTTCATTTTGCAATCTTTAATAAAAATTTCACACAAATGAAATGACAAAAATTTCATATTCGCCACTAATTTATTTTGGTTGGAATTGTTGCTTCATAGATAACAGGATGAGTGCTATACTACATTATGAGAATATACCATATGGTAGTGGATTTTCTAGTGGTATTGGAAAATACATTTATTTTTTGTGGCATAAGTGTGTAGCTCTATCACATAAAGAGGAAATTGATAAATTACGTGAGTATTTGTCTAATGGATATTGTGTATGAGTAGCAATATGTTTGTACGGATATTACTGTATCTATGTATATGGCACGATATAGTGCACGATAATATTTTGATTAAAAATATATGCTTGTTAGTTTAAGATAAAACCAAGATTTTTTGTAAGACGGAATTTTAGGCACCCGACCAAGAATATGCAATAATACATTCACAATTCAACACATTTCGGAAATCTTAAAGAATTAAAATATTTCCAGGTAAACAAATTTAGATGGTATTAACGAATAGTATAGGGACTTCACATTTTTGTATTGTTGTGAATTTTCGTTTTATTTTTGGGTTTTGTAAATTGTTCGAAATTTAGGAAAAACATGGACTTAGATTAAGAATTTCACTGTACGGTTTTTAGGTACCAAAACAATGGGGCTTAATTTTCTATTTTACATCCACTTTAGAATTTACATAAATTTATGTTTTGTATATTTAAGTACTTATGAAACGTGTCTAAATATTATTACAACAACAAGTATTCATCAAAATAATAAATTAACATCTCAATCAACAAAATTTTTTTCCTTGAATTGCGTATCCGAGTTTAACGAAAACGGCGAAAAATGATTATTAGGAATCATGGATATTTATTACAATTAATCATTTTTGTGTACGGATGTTGTGAAAATGTTTGTTATATTTAGATGATGATTGACACGGGATATAAATAGTGGAAGGGAAAATGGGAAAATTGTATAGGCTTGTGATTTTATTCTCATTTAGAATATTGAGTTTCATAAATTATAAATATTTATAATTTTTTTTAGTGATTAAGAAATTTTGTGACGTCAGCAATTTTTGCTTAATGCGAATTTTAACAAACAAAAACAAAAAACACCAACTTTTGTTCACACTTCAGAAAATATTCGGAAGTGTTTATGCTTTTATTTGTAATTACAAGAAAATGTAGCAATAAAGGAGTGGTTCAAGATGATTTTTTATTTTTATAGGCACCTTTATTAGGTGAAAATATAAAAACACGAATTACTAATATTCTGTAGTTAAAGTATAGGACTGCATTGATCATATTTCATTTAGATTTTCTAACAACGGTATATTAGGAGGTTACAACCTTCTTCAACAAAAAAATATGTTGCATCCTTCATTTACTTTAAAAATAGAAACATCTCATAGGTGGCAGCACACTCAAATTTGATGAAATCAAACCAAAAATTATCAGGTAGAAAAATTTCAAGTAATTGTAAAAAATAAAGTATTTTACAAAATATTATAGGACGTTTGAACTGAGCATTTCATGAAATTACACGTTGATTTCCTGTTTCATTTTCGAAGAAAAGTGGTCCAAAGAATCCATTTGTAAAAATGACTTTTTGGTAGTGTAGAATTTTTTTATGAATAACTCGAAAATACAACACCCCATGACAATTTAGCTTATTGGTGAATCGATTCCTCATGGCCTTTGAATTTGTGACTGTGTTCTGCACTATCCATTTGTATTGTTGCTATATTTTATTCATTATCAACAAGCGTTAGTTGAAAAGCAGGTATCTAGGATGAATTTCCCCTTAATATACAATTTGATGTCAATGTAAAGCTGCCAGTCCCATTCAATCCAATTATTTTATTACCTCTATTACAAAAGAGGTCTAAAAGTGTTTTTTCTATGAATGAGAAAATCTATTTGTTTGAACCCCATGTTTTGATCCATGCATTTCTAGCTTCAGACGTCTCTAATTTGAAGCTTATATGAATGTTGGTATTGTGCTGTAGGAAGTTGAGTTCACTTGCACCGACCGACGATTATTGGTTATAGAGGGGACATACATTCATCAAACTTTTGTTAACTAATTGGAGTACACCGTTGCCTCGGTTAAGTTATTGCCAAATATCTCGTAGAACGACAATTGATGTATTGTGAAGCGTTTCTATATGAAACACATAATTGGCTTATTGGTTGAAGAGTTGAAAGTTTTCTTTATGTACCAGTGGTAGTTATCCTACTATTTGTGATCTTCTATTTTACACTCACTATGCTGTATAAATCCGCTAAGTTGTTGAGATTATTTCCTGCTAGCAATTGAATATCTGGGGGATATGTTCTAATGTCTTTTTCAGCTCCCCTTCAAGTTGCTGCATTGCGACAAGAAAATGGGTTATTACATCGATTATTGTATATAGCGTGTCCTGTAGTTCTTTCGTGATAAGCATAATTTGAAACGCTAAAATGGTTATTGATTGAGTTTTGTTATGTCGTAGATTATCAGCAACCAGAAGGTTACTAGTATTGCTCAATATTTTATGTTTTTATGGAGCAAATCAAAATGATTTGAGCTAACGTCATGATCGTGCTTCACGATGTTGATGATTATATCAATTATTGAAGTTTAATTTTTAGAAGATTTAGTAAATGCTCCTAGTTGTATCATATTTGAATGACCGTATTTTCATGATGGTGGTCGATTACCTCGCATATTGTCTATCTATCTTTTTTAGATTCAGAATGACACTTGAAAATCATTCAAAGCCTTTACATGAAAGTGCCCAATAACCATAAGCATTGCCAGAAGACACATAACTCCGTTTGTTATTGTTGCAGAGCTTGCTTTTACCATTGATTATGGGGTTTCTGATACTAAATTATCTAGCGCTAGCGAGTTGTCTTTGTTTGTTTCCATCGCCCTGTTTTATTGTAACAACTCTTACAAGACCATCTGCAACGATATTTTTGTACTAGTAGTTCATCTTTTATCAGAACTAATTCCCCTTCCTTTAAGAAGTTGTTCTGTTAACAAATTAGATCGTTTTTTGGGAGCCGTGATAGATACTCTGAGCTCTACTTTTTCCAAAAGTGTTGGATTAGTTAATTTTCCCTACTGAGAGAACAAACAACTAAGAAAGGACAGTAAATAAATAACTAAATTGCTAATTTCTGTTAGAGTGGTAAGTTTGGTGGTGTTTCAAAAAATATTGTGAGGCGGACACGCGCATCAGAATTGAAACTACTAAAGGTGAATCTCGAATTTCATCATAATCGGTTAATAAATAGCCTAGTTCCATTCCACTTGGCCATGTTCCAAGCCAGGACTTTATCAAAAAATCATTTTAGAATCTTTTTTCCTTCACAGTTTCGTTTTTTATTTTAATTATTATTTTTATTCATTTTCAAAAATATTTTAGAAGAGGTGTTCAAAACTCTTAAAATTTCCATGTTCATGGAAAATACAGGCCTCTATTGGCTTTTTAAATCAGTTATCTGTACTGTGAAAATTCATCTTTTCTCATTAATCGGTGATTTCTTCATGACAACAGGTTTTATCCCGGTAGATCAACAGTCCCTAATAGTAGCAATCCAAAACTCCAGCTCGACGTAATTTATTCCGATTTCGCTAAAGCTTTCGACAAAATCGATCACGGTAGTATCCTATATTACATAAGTTGTTGTCGAGTATGTTCAAATAAAAATTATGAAGCGTTGGATCAAAAGGTCTTTCTTCTTCTCTTTACTTATTTTTAACGGAGCTGAATAACATCTACATAGATCCGAAATTGATACATAATTCACTCCACGACGTCTAATGTTTAGAGTTTTGTATGGTTTATACTCATTTAACTATTTCTTATATCAAACTTTCAAGAATCTTTGCAAAGTCATAAAATGTATCCTGTGTCATTTCAGTTACAGAAAAGTTATGTGTGAACACTGTCCGGATGAATTAATACCAATCGTGTGGTATATGGATGTTTATTGATGTTCTTTTCTTTTTTCTTTCTATAAGAGCATGATCTGAATCACAATCCATATGAGTGTGGTGTGGCCTTTGTAACATTATATCCTTTTGGGTTTAGGGAAGATACGCCCTATTTGTTTTCGGCCTGGATGATGCACATCAGTTTGGACAGGGTAAAAAAAAATGCGTAAAGATTGTTTCCAATTATGCCACGATCGTCATCACGTCTTCTTCTCACAACTCTCAATCCAAATAAGAAACTCCACTAATACATTATTATAGGCTTTTGCCAAACATGGATTTATTAATCAATAAGCATTAAAAAAAAACAGTCACTTGCTTATCTTTAACTTTAAATTAAATTGAATATCTTTATGTGGTATATTCGGAAATTATAAGAAACAGATATTAAGAAAAAATAATCACTTACCACTTTTGTTTGAAGACCAGAGCGCTCAAGTATCCACCCAAAAATGGATATATTGTATATGTATATACTAATTTTAGTCTTTTAGATTGATAAAAAAAATTTGATATCCACTTCCGAAAATTATTGCTCACGTCGGTTATTCAATTTAAAACAAAAAAATTAACACTAAATCACTAACAATAAACTCTAAGAAAACAATAATAATATAAATAATTAAGACGAATTAAGCACCAAAAAAAAAATTAATTAAATCGTTTCGTATCCATAATTAAATCGCGTAATTCCCAAGTGATGTGATGGGTAACGGTAAAGCAAGATGTCCAACTTTCCATGAGATGAGCCCATATATAAATTTCCGACCAAAAGAAACGGCCTGTGTGCCCATACAAAAAATGGAGACACGCGGTTCGTGTTCCCTTGATGGCCTTACTGCCTCTCTGTCACTTGATTTAATCCCAGGGCGACGTATAACGTCGGTAAGAGATATCACGACCGCGTGTTATGCTACGGTTATCAAAAACGTCGTATCAACTACAAAAAAATATAAATGATAACAGTAAGAAAGGGTTGTGACCCAAGATTTAAAAAAAAACATCGTGTTTTACCTATATATTTAATAGCGATAAACACTATATTGAACTCCAACTAGGAACTATTCACTAGTCGGGTTATAGTACGTATTAACTTATTTATATAGTACGTAAATATTGCCACACTACTTGGCCTTTTAAAATTTATTTTTAATAATATTTGGAGACCGATGGTTTCATCCAACACGATCCAATTCAGAAATGAAAAATCAAGAGTTATCGAAGTATAAAAAAATTAAATTACCTTTATGATAAACCGTTTGTCATTGAATGCACAGGTACAACTCAATTAACTCCGACCCGTTACTCCATAACATACCAATTAGGTAGAATCTAAATAGAATACACCCAACTGGAGTTAATTGTATAAATTGCAACAACAACATTTAAAAAAAAAAAATACAATTGAACGGTATGCCACCTCAAGTATAAATTGGATCAATGTTGGTACATTACAGGGCAGGTTCGATTTATGAATGCGAATTCGACAATCGAAGCTGAATTTGTCAAGTGGCATATTGGTTTCTTATATTGAGACATTTTTACTGTATAAAAAGTTTCCATTTTTTTTTTTTTTTTTTTAATTTTCATTAGGCTACAATATCTTTAGCGTGATATGTACCGACAACTTTTCCGTCATCATCTCCCAATAAATAGTTAACGTTGCCGATTCTTTTAATCACTTTGGCTTTAACTCGAGACGGTGCTAGTTTCGCCGAGAATTGTTTAGTTGTATCGCTTTGATGGAAAGATTTTACATAAACCGTTTGGCCAGGTTGATATTCCACTGCTCGAGTGCGTAAATTATACCTACGAGCATATTTCTTGTATGCTTCTTGTAAGTATGATTTTACTTTTTCATGAACAATAGGCATTTTAAAGTTAGCAGGTAGACATTGAATGTCTGGTTCGGCCAATAATGTGGATTCCTTTAATAATTTATACTGGTCGCCATGGTAAATGCGATGATAACCAAACATAAGGTAATGGGGAGAATGTTTGGTCGATTGATGAATGGAACTCCTCAGTGCTGCAGCTATATCTGAAATATGAACATCCCATTTTCTGTGGTTTTCTTTAACGTATGATCATATTGCCGCAATAATTGAACGATTGACACGCTCTGAGGCGTTACTTTGAGGTGAGTAATAAGCGGTAAACATTGGCCTGATGCCGTAGGATTTTAAAAATGTTGTATAAATATGGCTCTTGAATTGTACGCCATTATCAGAATGTATAATTTCTGGTACTCCGAAAATATCGAACGTATCTTTCAAATGTTCTGTGATTTTTTCTGCAGAGGCTTTAACTAAAGTTTTTAACACTACGAATTTAGTCAGTTGGTCTACTAAGATTAAAATCATGGTTTTGCCATTCGTTGATCTCGGATAGGGTCCTATTAAGTCGACATAAAGAGTTTGCCATGGTCTCTCTGCAAATCTGGTTTGTCCTAACGGAGGACGTAATATTTTATTGGTAGCTTTTGTTGTCTTACAAATTTCACATTTGGAAACATATTCATAAATTTGTTTAGACATCCTGGGCCAGTAAAAAAATCGCCTAATTCTTTCTAACGTCTTTTGTATCCCCCCGTGTGATGCTGATGGCAAATCGTGCTCTTGCTGCAATATTTGTGTGGTCAGCGGCTGTGGTACGTATAATTTCCATATGGGAATATCGCTCAATATCTGATCAGACTTGGGCTCGATTCTTATATATATTCGATTTCCGCACACTTTCAAATTTTCAAAAGAATCTGGATTTTCCTCTATCTTACCCCGAAATATTTTGTAGTTTTCATCGTCAAAATCAGGAGAATTAAGGTCAATTATTTTAGGTGACATCTCGATTTGCTTCTTAATTTCTTCTATTGTATCACAATACACTCGCGAAAGAGCATCAGGCACTACATTTTGGCATCCCTTTTGATGTTCAATTGAAAAATCAAAGCCCTGTAGCTGTAGACTCCAGCGAGCTAACCTGCCTGTTAGATCCTTTTGGGACATTAACCATTTGAGAGCAGCATGATCTGTAATGACTGTGAAGGGGAAACCTTCGATATATGCCCTAAATTTTTTTATTGATTTTACCACTGCCAGGCACTCCAATTCGGAAATTGAATAATTTCGTTCTGCTTTATTTAGTTTGACTGACATAAAAGCAATGGGTTGTTCATCGCCCTGATCACTTTTCTGAAACAACACTCCGCCCAAACCTTCTGTACTCGCATCTGCTCTAATATAAAATCTTTTGGAGTAGACAGGATTAATTAAAACCGGAGCACAGGTCAAAAGATATTTAATTTTTTCGAATGCAGGTTGTATTTCGGAAGACCAAATAAATGGAGTGTTTTTTCTCAAAAGTGAGGTTATGGGAGCTGTAATATCTGCAAAGTTTGGCACAAAGCGTCGGTACCAGCCGGCCATACCCAAGAAACGTCTTACTTGTTTCACAGAAGCTGGTGTAGGAAATTGGGAGATATCCTCAATTTTGGCGGGATCACTACGCAGCCCATCTTCACCTACCAAATAACCTAAGTATTTGATCTCACGCATAGCGAAGTGACTTTTACTTAAATTTATGGTCAAACCTGCGTCTCGAAGTTTCTTGGAGATTATGCGCAATAAATTTAAATGATGACTAAATGTTGGTGACACTATCAACAGGTCATCTAAATAAATAAATATATTTTCTCTTAACTCATGCGGTATAACTATATCCATAAGTCGACACATAGATGCGGAAGCATTGCATAAGCCAAATGGCATTACGCAAAACTGGTATAATTTCCGCCCCGGTATTGAAAAAGCTGTTTTTTCCTTAGAATCCCTTGTCAGAGGTATTTGCCAATACGCATCCTTTAAATCCAGACTCGTTATGAATTTTGTGTCCCCAAGTCGACCTAACAAACCCTCGATATGTGGTGCAGGATAAGCGTCCTTCTTAGTAACCTGATTTAGCTTACGAGAATCAAGGTATAAACGTTTCTTCCCGTTTGGTTTTGGAACTAACAATACTGGCGAACTCCAGGCGCTGTTGCTTTCCTCGATGACTCCTTTTTCTAACATTTCTTTTATCAGGTCATCCATGTCCTGTTGAATTGCTGGTGATACCGGATAATGGCGTTGTTTTATGGGTTCAGCGTCTCCTACATCTATCTTATGTTCGAATAATTTGGTCCGGCCTAAGCCTTGTTGTTCAAAAGTAGGGAACGATTCTTTGACTTGCTTCAGAAGAGATGACTGGAACTCGGTTAAAATATGTTTTGCTGTACTCAAATTTTCGACCTGTAATTCATCGATATGCATGGATGTGGGTTATATGCCAAATGATTTCCAAAAATTGATACCGAGGTATAATTCACCGTGCAAGGAGGGTACAATAAATATTCGGATGATTTTTTGTTGTTTTCCGTAGGTTACTGGCGCATTAATATATCCGATTATTTCGTTTAGGGTGCCATCGGCCGTCCGAACCACTGAGTTTATTGGATTTAGTCGCATCTGACTTTGCTCTAGAAATGTCAACGAATTCCGTCCTAAAATGCTGATTGAAGCTCCACTGTCCATTAACCCTCGGATTGAAATTCCGTTAATTTTGACATCGGCGTACGGCCTTGGGTCGGGATCTAACGGTTCGATTTCATTAATTGTTACTGTAGCACATTCTTTACGAATCCTTCGTTTTAATTTAAAATAAATGACATTACGAGACGTGATATTCCTTTTCCTTTTTGATTCATAGGTAGTACTTGGATTGAATGGCGATGTGCTTAGAGGAGTTAGATTTTTGGCGTGTTCGTAATTACTTATAGTTAAGGGTGATTTTTCCGGTAAATTTGGATTGGACTGGGTTGATGATTTGAGTTTTCCGAACGCACTGTCCCAGAATCCACTGCATTCGACTGCCGGTTTCCCTGCGACGACTCATTTTTGCACTTTGGACAAAAAGGTTTGATAACTCCTTTTGCCCCACATCCGAAACAAAATATTCCGGTTATTACTTCGCGACAATCTTTGAAGAAGTGTCCAATGTCCTTACAATTCCAACATATATTAAAATCTCTCGACTTGTGCACGGACATTCCTGGTGAATGCGTGACTGCTGAAATTGTCTGGTTACACTCGGGTTGGCTGAGGTTATTTGAATGTTGATATTCTGCTTTATATTGTGGATCTATTCTGGCTTGTGGTGGATCAGGATCTGTATATTGAATTTCATTTATCGTAGACATGAAACGACGACGGCTGTTATCGAATAGTTTACGAGGATCATGACCGGATTCGATCCAATGACATTCGAAGCGTTTGCAAGCAATGCGCAATTCTTCTAAATTGTTGTAATTTTGGAGTAGTACGTGTGTTTTTAGTTCTGGCTGCAGATTTGTCTGGATGATTTTCAGCAACTGGAA
Source organism: Tipula vernalis (assembly GCA_958295665.1). Taxonomy (NCBI): domain Eukaryota; kingdom Metazoa; phylum Arthropoda; class Insecta; order Diptera; family Tipulidae; genus Tipula; species Tipula vernalis. Next base: position 299,817,908 of record OY282560.1, on the reverse strand, counting down.
ATCGGTAAAAGGTTGCTTCAACCTGTAATTTCTGGATTCCATCTCTATCACGTAGTCATCAATGGATTTATTTTCCTGTTTACGCTGTTGAAGTGCTAACTTTTCGTGGTCATCCCCTCCAGGATCCGAGAATCGGGAAAGAAATGCCTCCCTGATCTCTTCCCAGGTTACCCCGAGATTTTTCCTCATGAATAACAACATCCAGGTTTGAGCATTTCCTTCAAGATAATTGGAGATAATTCGATGAAGCTGGTCCGTAGGGTAGCTACTGAGGATCGACTGATTTTCCAATTGAAACACGAAGTCACTCACATGTATATTTTTAGTCGGCTGAAGCATATTATAATGACCAGAGAATTTTGGTACGTTCCAATTTGGTAATTTCAACATATTGTAGGGGAAATGTGATTTTGGAAAGTTTTGCTTTTCGATCACATTCGGCAATGATGGATTATTCACCCGTAATTGGTTACTATTGGGGACTTGACGATCACTAAAATGTTTCTTTCCAAAAGAAGTGTTGAACGGATTTGGTAATTTGTTTTGATTATTATTTTGGGTGTTGAAAACACACGAGTTGTTAGGTTTTCTGACAGCTCCTAGCGAAGAATCTAGTGGTCCCATATCTTCAAAATCTTCGACCGATTGTCTTCGGCTTTTGGACAAGGATAAACTGTTGTTATGTTGGCTAGGCCATGAGTTCCTAACCGAGTTATACTTATTTAAATTTTCTTCTGCGAACGATGTGTTGCTAATGTTTGAAATTACAGCTGGATTGGCAGCAAATTTTGAAAGTTCTATTTCTGTCGGGTCAGAGTTTGTTAAAGGCTCAATTGGCTTTACATTCGATTGGATTTGAGATTCACTGTAGTTTTTTAAAAGTTGGCAAGAACGTCTAAGTCTAACTATGGCTTTCCCTAGATCAGTAATATCTCCGAACGAATTTTTAGCACGAGTGGCTCGCTGGAACCAATGTGTTGTTCTAGCTAATGCTTGAACTAATAGAGGAAGTTCAGTTTCTGGTGTATACTTATCGATAATCTTAAGCAACGACTTGGTAGTCTGAAGGCATAACAAAATTTCATTGGTACTTTCACTAGGATTAACATGGGAATGGGTCAATTGACTCAGGATATCTGTTTCTTCGTTTTCCCAACATTTGACAAGTAAATCTGCCGCATTTACATCACTCGGGGAAATTTGGCGTAATTTATATTCGACTAATAATTCATCTTCTTCGAGAAACTTAATTCTGTCGGACTCCATAGTTCAAATAACTATTATTATTATAGCTTTATTGCCAAAAAAAAATTGCAAGGAACCGTTCGATTAGTTTGATAAATAATTATAATTAGTTTAATGATGCTAATAATAACCCAAACAAAAATAATAATAACGATAATAAATAGTCTTAATTTAATAATTAAATCAATAAATGATTTTCTCAACAAAAAAAATTGTAATTTAGTTGTTTTGCAAATAATGTAATAAAGGATGAGAGCTGTGATTAAGCTGACGCGATGACGTCAGAGACTTCAAAATATAAATGATTTGAAGCTCTTCAAAATATAAATGATTTATTTGTTTCTTTTCATTCGATCGTGCATAAATGGGTTTATTGAGTGAAGGATGTTCTAGATCGCCCGACAACCAAAGTGACTGGAATATGGCAAACATTTCTGGAGAATAAGCGTTATTTTAGCTCAAATCAACCCAAAAACATTAAATTCCATATTTATCAACAGCACTTTAAACATAAACTACAAAAAAAAAATAGTTGAATTTGAGTGACTCGTTTTGACCGAAATGAGTTAACTGGATGACTGAAAAATAGAGAAATGAACCAATTTTATATTTATTGAAATCAAATGAATCCATCGTTCAGCATTCGACAGTAACCCACTCGAAATCAAATACTTGTAACTACCATAACAACATTAAAATGTGATATTAGAAAACCGTAACGTGCTTTCATCAGGTCCCTGTTTCGGCGCCAATTCTGTAACATTATATCCTTTTGGGTTTAGGAAAGATACGCCCTATTTGTTTTCGGCCTGGATGATGCACATCAGTTTGGACAGGGTAAAAAAAAATGCGTAAAGATTGTTTCCAATTATGCCACGATCGTCATCACGTCTTCTTCTCACAACTCTCAATCCAAATAAGAAACTCCACTAATACATTATTATAGGCTTTTGCCAAACATGGATTTATTAATCAATAAGCATTAAAAAAAAACAGTCACTTGCTTATCTTTAACTTTAAATTAAATTGAATATCTTTATGTGGTATATTCGGAAATTATAAGAAGCAGATATTAAGAAAAAATAATCACTTACCACTTTTGTTTGAAGACCAGAGCGCTCAAGTATCCACCCAAAAATGGATATATTGTATATGTATATACTAATTTTAGTCTTTTAGATTGATAAAAAAAATTTGATATCCACTTCCGAAAATTATTGCTCACGTCGGTTATTCAATTTAAAACAAAAAAATTAACACTAAATCACTAACAATAAACTCTAAGAAAACAATAATAATATAAATAATTAAGACGAATTAAGCACCAAAAAAAAAATTAATTAAATCGTTTCGTATCCATAATTAAATCGCGTAATTCCCAAGTGATGTGATGGGTAACGGTAAAGCAAGATGTCCAACTTTCCATGAGATGAGCCCATATATAAATTTCCGACCAAAAGAAACGGCCTGTGTGCCCATACAAAAAATGGAGACACGCGGTTCGTGTTCCCTTGATGGCCTTACTGCCTCTCTGTCACTTGATTTAATCCCAGGGCGACGTATAACGTCGGTAAGAGATATCACGACCGCGTGTTATGCTACGGTTATCAAAAACGTCGTATCAACTACAAAAAAATATAAATGATAACAGTAAGAAAGGGTTGTGACCCAAGATTTAAAAAAAAACATCGTGTTTTACCTATATATTTAATAGCGATAAACACTATATTGAACTCCAACTAGGAACTATTCACTAGTCGGGTTATAGTACGTATTAACTTATTTATATAGTACGTAAATATTGCCACACTACTTGGCCTTTTAAAATTTATTTTTAATAATATTTGGAGACCGATGGTTTCATCCAACACGATCCAATTCAGAAATGAAAAATCAAGAGTTATCGAAGTATAAAAAAATTAAATTACCTTTATGATAAACCGTTTGTCATTGAATGCACAGGTACAACTCAATTAACTCCGATCCGTTACTCCATAACATACCAATTAGGTAGAATCTAAATAGAATACACCCAACTGGAGTTAATTGTATAAATTGCAACAACAACATTTAACAAAAAAAAATACAATTGAACGGTATGCCACCTCAAGTATAAATTGGATCAATGTTGGTACATTACACCTTATATTAAGAACTTATCATCTCTTATTTCTATATGTTCAGAATTGGAAAATAATAGCGAAAATATCGGTAAAACCATGGAATTTTAATTTTGTCCAGTACAGCTGTCGCTGTATAACATAACCTGCTTTGTATTGACACCAACCAAATTTAGATGTTGCAATAAAAATGAAGTCATCTCGTCGCCTCCGCGACGCGCATCCACTTCATTCCACATGTAACAATAAGGTTCATTGCTGACCAGATCATGAACGATAAAGTTAAACGTCCAAAGTTAACGTTTGTAAAAGGATAGTGAATTCTCCAAATATGGTGGTGACAAGCATTGTTGTAAATCGAATGCAAAAACTTTAATCGATTAATTAGTTTGCGCAATAAGTTTGTCATTGCTTTTACATTTATATGGCAACTGCATCATCAGTAGATATTTGGATCTGAATTTGAAATTTTTCACAAGTACTACATACGCCAGATTGTGGTTGTTTGAATTTTATACCCGCATATCTAAAAAAATTAAAGTAATTTCCATACGGAATATTGAGTATGGCTCAGTAGTATTAACAACGTACTTCTGAGATTTTTTGATTTTGATGGTAGCCATTGATTCGTTTGTTTATTAGTAATATCTTGGTCCATAGACAGCATTATTTTTGTACGAAGTGACATTCTTATTACATAAAACAACTAACAATTTAGATAAGAAATAACTTATGTAAATCAAGACACATCATAATGTTTGTAGAAAATGCCCTTATTTCAACTTACCATTAAACTTTATAAAATGGGGAATTTGACAAACCAATTATATAATAAATAATTAGTTAATTTAATTTTCAAATTTATGAAAAAAATTTAGAACAATAACTTAAGTACACGTACGAATGACAAAAACAGAAATTTGATTTTTTGAAAAAGCACTTAGAACAACTTAAGTTTTTATTCCCAAATTTTAAAACCCAAAAACTACTAATTTTTATTTTTGTTCAATCGCTAAGGTCAACTCTGTAAAATTAATTTAAATTTAATTTTTCAAAATGTCATTTAAATGTTTTTTCGGTTTCATTATTTCCAAAATCTGGCTTAAGTGTTTTTCCATTTGGTTATATCTTTGGTATTAGTAACCTCAACTCGTATGAAATTTTGACTGAAGATAAATTCAACAATAATCATTTCAAATCTAATACAAACTCGATTTAGACATACGTTGACTTAAGTGGTTTTTAGTTGTTTCAGCTAAGAAGCAAACGAGTCTCTTGAACATCTTAAATGTAACAGTGCAGACGTGCAGAGGCCAAATCTACAATGTGCGATTTCAAATGTCAATGGCCGAGAATTTATCTGTATTAGTATTAAAAAAATTGTAAGAGAATTTATCTGTATTAGTATGATTCGCTAGTACCATAACGCACAGCACATTCTATATATATAGAATGTAAAATTGTGGTATAATCAGTCCAGTCGCCGCGACCTGATGAGAAGATTGATTTTTTCATAATCGTAGGCTCATCAGTTCGAAACTGGATTGAATTCTCTTACAATCTTCGGAACGTACTAAAATCATATAAATTAAAAAATTAAATAAATAGAATTCTGTCTATTAGTCAATTTCGTTGAATGATTGTTCGTAAATACTAAAATACTTCTCGTGTTAATAAAAACACATTTAAAATGGTGTAATCACCGGTAGCATATTAGATATTACGAGTACATGAATTAATTAACATTCAAAAAAATTGATAAAGTATTACACAATTGATTCATAATTATATTATCAATCAATTGTGTATGTTCAACACAGTCAAATTTGTAATACGGTTGATATTTCCTGATATGAACAGTGATAGCTATAGAAAGTTAACAGGAGCTCTTAACGAAGAAAAGACAGCGTGGTATTCCTACGAAGATAAGCAGACAAGGCAAACCAAAGTCATTGCTAGGAAGCTACACGCTTCATGCAAACCAGAAGAGATAAAAGAGTATCTTTTAGAGAAAAAATACAAAATTAAAGAAGTTACACAGCTGCTAAAAAGAGGTGACAGAACACCTCTTCCATTATATATGTTGTCTTTTGAAAGAACAGAAGACATTAAAAATATTTACGCAATCAGCGAAATACTCCATATGAAAGTTCAAATAGAAGCAGTTAAAAAATCTAAGCTGATCCCCCCTGAATCTAAAAGACACCCCACCAAAATGTGTTAACTGTGGAGAGACACACCCAGCCAACTACAGAGGTTGCATTGTTATAAAAGAGCTGCAAAAAATTCGCAACAAAACAAGGGAAACTTCAATAATTACCAGGCCAGAAATTAACTCAGCCTCAACAAGAATACCTACAAATTTAAGGCCACACCAAACATTAATCCAGCCATCAAGAACTAATCCAAATGTAACATTTGCTGATGTACTATCTACTGGAAGTTCGAGAAGACAATATAGTTCTCTTTTATTAAATGATTCAAATAATAACCGAACTAATAAAATACTACAAAATATTCTTGATAGACTTAGTTCACAAGAAGAAAAGCAAGAAAAAGCCCTTATATCAATCCTACAAAGGCTCACTCTACTCGAAAAACATGGCAAATAATTTAAAAATTCTTGCATGGAACTGCAATGGTATATTGCAACGACAAAATGAAATACAACTATTTCTTGATTTAGAAAAAATAGATATATGTTTATTATCTGAAACACACCTTACTACTCAAAGTCATATAAAAATCCGCGGCTACGAAGTTCACTCAGCAGTTCATCCTAATAATAATGCACGAGGGGGCAGTGCCGTGATTATAAAAAAAGATATTAAATACCATCTGCAACAAAAACTTGAAAGTGATGAAATACAAGCAATTAGCGTTAGCATTAATACCCGCAACCACAAGTTAGTGGTATCCGCAATATATTGCCCACCTAGATATAACATCAAAGAGAATGCTTATACTCAGTTCTTCAAGCAGCTCGGTGAAAAATTTGTAGTCGGGGGTGACTTCAACGCTAAACATACTGACTGGGGATCAAGACTAACCACAACTAAAGGGAAAGAGCTTCATCAAGCAATAATTAAATACAACTGCAACTGGCATTCTACTGGAAAACCAACTTATTGGCCCAGTGATCAAAATAAAATACCAAACCTAATTGACTTCTTTATAACAAGAAAAATCTCGGTTGATTATATACAAGTGCAGGAAGGATTAGACTCCACATCTGGTACCACTCCTCTATTTTAATGATAATAAGTGATACAATAATTACTAATGATAAACAGCCACTGTTAACAAATAAATATACTGATTGGAAAAAGTTCAGGAATGAACTAAACAATAGCATCATTTTAAACACACAACTTTCATCAGAAGAAACATTAGAACAGGAGGTGGAGAAGCTCGCCAAAGACATACAGCTCGCGGCGTGAAAAAGTACTAACACAACAAACAAAAAAATAGCTGGCAAATGATATCCAATGGAAATTAAATCACTAGTTATAGAAAAGAGAAGTACCCGTAGGGAGTGGCAACGTACACGAGACCCAATCGTCAAAAATAGATTAAATAATTTAACACAACGAATACGTAGAGAAATAAGGGAATTTAAAAATAAATCAATAAATTCATACCTACAATCTCTCACCTATGATAAATGTAGTGATTATTCATTGTGGAAAGCAACCAAATATTTGAAAAGGCCAGTTATGCATATACCACCAATAAGAACAAATAATGGTCACCTGGCTAAAAGCAAAGAAGAAAAAGCAGAAAAATTCGCGGATCATCTCGAGCGTACCTTTCAGCCAAATTTAACAACACTTAACCAACAGGATATATTGTTCGAAAACCAAACAACTATCCTGAGACAGGAAATTCCATTAACTAATGCTAAAGAAGTAAAACAAGTAATAAAGAACCATGTAGTACTTAAAAAATCACCAGGATATGACCTGATAACTGGAGAGATTCTAAAACAACTACCTAATAAAGCTATTAAAAAAATATCGGACATAATTTATGCTTCCTTCAGACTCCGTTATGTCCCTCTATCTTGGAAATTTGCGGAAGTGATAATGATACCTAACCCAGGTAAGCCACCAAGTGAACTGGCCTCGTACAGGCCAATATCACTTCTTCCAACTATGTCAAAACTATTTGAGAGATTGTTATTAAAACGAATTAAACCAGAAGTTGTAAAATCAGGAGCTGTTCCGTCCCATCAGTTTGGATTTAGAGAGGAACACTCCACAATCGACCAAGTCCATAGAATAAAAGATATAATAGAAAAATCCTTAGAGGAAAAAAAGATTTGTTCAGCCATATTTCTTGACATAGCGCAGGCATTTGACAAAGTCTGGCTAGATGGTTTAATATTTAAATTGGAGAAAACTCTGCCATTTGAGTATTGCGAACTGCTAAAGTCATACCTGAAAAGGAGATATTTTAGAGTTAAACAGGAAGGAGTTTACTCCAGTATTAAAGAAGCTAAAGCAGGAGTCCCGCAGGGGAGTGTCTTAGGGCCTTTCCTTTTCGTGCTGTTTACTAGCGACATACCGCAGACGAGCAATACAACTATCGCTACGTTTGCAGATGACACTGCAATTGTAGCTGTTGGTGACACAATCGGTGAAGTCACATTCAAACTACAAATAGCCGTAAATAATATACAAGATTGGCTAGCTGAGTGGAGAATTAAAGTGAATGAATCGAAGTCTACTCATATTAACTTCACTAATAGATCAATAGAACCACTACCTGTGACTCTCAATAATATCTCTGTACCATATGCCAATCAAGCAAAATACCTTGGTATGAACCTTTATGCAAAGTTAAAGTGGAAAGTACACGTGAAAAAGAAAGCAGAAGAGCTTCAGTTAAAATATAGAAAAATGTACTGGTTAATTGGAAGAAACTCTAAGTTATCCATTCATAATAAACTGATGCTTTATAAACAAGTACTCAAGCCGGTCTGGACATATGGTATTCAACTATGGGGATGCACCAAAATCAGCAATCAACAGATAGTTCAACGATTTCAAAATAAAGTCCTCAGAGGAATTGTAAATGCCCCTTGGTACACTCGTAATAGTGACCTTCATAGAGATCTCGGAATAGACACAGTCGCAAGTGAAATAAAGAAATGTGCTCAAAAACACCAGGAGAGGCTCCATCATCACCCTAACATCGAAGCTTCAAGACTACTTCATCAAGAGGGTATAATAAGAAGACTCAAAAGACTAAAACCCTTTGAGTTGCCTGAATAGTCCACACAATGCAACATCAACCAAAACAACACTTTATGTAAAGAACACATATGAGTGCTTTATTATTATATTGTCAGAGTCAAACGCTGTTAGTCAAAAATGACTAGTTACTTTGTAAAAAAATTTTATTGTTATCATAAATAAAATTATTAAAAAAAAAAAAAAAAAAAAAAAAGTTGACATATTATACACATTTTTTAACAAATTGTTTGTACAGGGAAATGAAAATTAAGGAAGTAAAACTAAACCGTCTTAGGAAAAATGTTGATAGAAAAAGTAAGTTAAAAATGAAAAACTAAGTTTGTCAAATAAATAATATTAGAGAATATTCAATAATATTATATACACACGTGTATCTCGATCAATTTCTGTATAAATAATATTTCTACCCGCATTTTTGACAGCTATGAAAATCACTGATGAGTGATTCATTATAAGTCAGCGAAAAATCTTATGACACCTATAAAAAACGGAAAAATATTTTAACGTAATTATTGCATAACACAGTATCCACACTGAGAGAAAAAAAATGTAAAATTGTTAAAAAAACATATGAAATCAATAATTTTTCAATATGAAAAGTGACTATTGACGTTTTCTTTTAAATCATGTACAAAAACTTTTAATTTTACTAAAATTAAACGTTGTTAATTCAATAATATTAGTTATCAAATCATCGGCGAAATGTAGTTAATTCTATTCTTTTGCTTGTAAAATCGTAAGTGATGCATTTTTAATTCAACAATCTTATAAGTCAAATCATTGATGTAACGTTGTTAATAATTTTTATTTATTTTTTAATCATAAGTGAACCACTATTAACTCAACAATTTTTACATTTAAATTATAGGTGTAGCGGTATTAATTTATACTTCTACATAGTAAATTTATATATGAGACATGTTTAACTGAACTTTTTTTCTAGTAAAATTATCGACGAGGCGTTGTTAATTCAAGCAACTGTTAAGTAAAACCGTAGAAGAAACGTTGTTAATTCAACAATCTTGTAAGTAAATTCATAGGTGAAACGTTGTTAATTCAACACACTTTTAAGTAAAATCATAGGTGGAACGTTGTCAATTCAACAAACTTTTAAGTAAAACCGTAGGTGAAACGTTGTTAATCAATCAAACTTTTAAGTAAATTCATAGGTGAAACGATGTCAATTCAACAAACTTGTATGTAAAATCGTTGCGAAAACGTTGTTAATTCAACAATCTTGTAA